>CM050999.1:4808050-5033050 GCA_027704905.1 Muraenolepis orangiensis
ACAGACAGATGATAGACAGATAGATAGATGATAGATAGACAGATAGATGATAGACAGACAGATAGAGGATAGATAGACAGACAGATGATAGACTGACAGATAGAGGATAGATAGACAGACAGATGATAGACAGATAGATAGATGATAGATAGACAAATAGATGATAGACAGACAGATAGATGATAGACAGACAGATAGATGATAGACAGACAGATAGATGATAGATAGACAGATAGATGATAGACAGACAGATAGATGATAGACAGACAGATAGATGATAGACAGACAGATAGATGATAGACAGACATACCCTGTACATGCACATGTCTGCGCAGAAGAGGCCCTTGGACCGCCTCCCCGCTGCCCTTGTTCACCGCGATGAAGGCCGTGAGGGAGCTGCTCACTCCTGATTGGATGCTGACTTCGATGGCCTTTTCCTTGGCTTTGACTCCGTCGCTTTGGTCGCCTTGTTCCTTAGACTCCGCCTCCAGAGAGCAGATCAGGGCCCGAGCCCCCAGGCGGTGGGCGGTCAACCTGAGAGAGAGAGAGAGAGAGAGAGAGAGAGAGAGAGAGAGAGAGAGAGAGAGAGAGAGAGAGAGAGAGAGAGAGAGAGAGACAGACATGTCTGTCACCAGGTCTTTTCTACAGTAGCGATACAGTCAGCCACTCCTGGGCCATTCTTTTTTCTTTTTCTTTTTTCCAGAGAGAGATTGACCAGAAGGGGGTGTGGCTTACCCCGTGTCCTCTGTGGGCTGAAGACTGAACCTCAGTTGGTTCTGAGTCGGTTGACCTGCCAGGCTGTACTTCACCGTCACACAGCCCTCTGCATCGCCCCAGCTCTGAGAGAGCATACAATACTTTATGATATACAGTATATAGTAAAGTATATCTTTATTTGTCTTGTTTTTGTAATAAAATAAAAACAATTCAGCTTTGTCTTTGTGAGTCCGTTGGCAACAATGTGGCGTGGCTGGTGTTGATGTTAATGTGGTTACTCCAATTAGTGTTGAGTGATTGGTGTTGATGTTAATGTGGTTACTCCAATTAGTGTTGAGTGATTGGTGTTGATGTTAATGTGGTTACTCCAATTAGTGTTGAGTGATTGTTCTTCTCAGCCTGGTGTTGATGTTAATGTGGTTACTCCAATTAGTGTTGAGTGATTGTTCTTCTCAGCCTGGTGTTGATGTTAATGTGGTTACTCCAATTAGTGTTGAGTGATTGTTCTTCTCAGCCTGGTGTTGATGTTAATGTGGTTACTCCAATTAGTGTTGAGTGATTGTTCTTCTCAGCCTGCCGTGTTCCAAGTTACCTTGGATCAGAGGGACTAAATGACTCAATGGAAATGGAAGTCAGCGACGAGCCGTGGCTTTTGACACCAGACACGCTGCACGCTGCACGCAGCACGCTGCACGCTGCACGCTGCACGCAGCACGCTGCACGCTGCACGCTGCACGCTGCACGCTGGACGCTGCACGCTGCACGCTGCACGCTGCACGCTGCACGCTGCACGCTGCACGCTGCTGCTGCTTCTAAAGCATTCATTGGACTTTTCCTACTTATTATTCCTACTTAATATAACCAATGCTCCAATACAATAACGTGATGTTTAACTACGGAGTTGGTGTGGCTGAGAAACAGTGGCATCCTAGGAAACGTTTAACTCACCTGTCCGGTGAGCTGGCCGTAAATGAGTGACCTCTGACCCTGGAAGAGATTTGTGATGGGCGGAGAAAGCGGGGTGACGGACACGCCCTCAGGTACATCCCAGGTGACGGAGATGTCCACCACTGCCGGCTGCAGTGCGTAGCGCAGAGACTGCATCACCTTGTGGGCGGTGAGGAGAACGCCACCGCAGTGTCACAGTTGAGCTCAGCATTTTTCACACAAAATTTAACTTTTAGGACTTCTCCTCTTATCTGATCCGGGGACCTCGTCTTACTTTGGGCTGCATTCTGTCTGCGCCGCTGATGAACTGGGCGTGGCCACCACCCTCTTTGGCCAGCCCGTTGATGAGGGCCGTGCTGGCTCCCTCGCCGATACCAAAAGAGAAACACCTGAGACCGGACAGAAGTAATCCTCTAAAGTCTGAACCCACTTTAGGAGACCAAAGAGTCAATGAACTTTGGATGCAAAGATCCACCTATTTGACGTGTACCACCTAAAGAGGTTTTGCAAAGGGGCATAGTTTGTGGTAGATGATTACATAATCAATAACAGACCAAAAATCAAGTGGTATATTATATAATCAATATTATCATTATAATCACATAATAATTTATAATATTAGAACTGTAATATGACTTTGTTTTTCATTATTTCTTAGTTTTTCACTCATATAAGGAGCATTTATAAATAGGCCTTTATCACAGGGGTGTAGGAGTGAGCACAGGTGAGTCACATGACTTATGGTGCCCTCACACCATAGCGATCACCGTATAGGTTGCGAATAAAAAATAGTGGTCATAAGTTCTGAACACAACTCACACGCAACTAATAGGTTTTATAGGTTTGAAGTACGCAACAAGCACGCAGGTGATCACAGACACACGCAGAGTAAGTTCGGAAATTTATGTTCAATAATTCTCTGCGAATGCCTGCGATCAATTTATACGCAACGGGGACGCAACAGGTACGCTACGCACGCAACACGATCGCAACAGGTACGCTACGCACGCAACACGATCGCAACAGGTACGCTACGCACGCAACACGATCGCAACAGGTACGCTACGCACGCAACACGATCGCAACAGGTACGCTACGCACGCAACACGATCGCAACAGGTACGCTACGCACGCAACACGATCGCAACAGGTACGCTACGCACGCAACGCGATCGCAACAGGTACGCAACTCATAAGTTATGAACGCAGGTCCAAATTTGAGGTATCTGGCCAGGTTTTGGGGTCACTTTTATCAGTGACCCCATGTTGACTCTTCGATGACCAAATCAGAAGGAAACACTGAATCGGCTCCGCTTTTATAGGTTTTTATCACGTGACCGATATTCGCAAATACCACGCAACTAGCACGCAGGTCAAACGCAACTCGTAAGTTTTGAACGCAACTCAAACGCAACTCGTAAGTTCTGCACGCAACTCACACGCAACCCATAGGTCGAATAGGTTACAAATTGACAAAATTATTGATTTTGGTTGCAGTCCCAACCTGTGAGAGCCAGCATTCCTCTTCACCTCGTCGATCACCGCCTTGGTGTTACACACCTCCCCGTCCGTGAAGACAACAGCTGAGGAGGGAACAGCAGGACATCCACCACACGTTGACACTCAGCAAGTAAAGAACCGGTCTGCCCAACATTCATCTATAGAGGCTTATTGTTCAAGCATAACTGGAGAGTGAGAGTGAGAGAGAGAGAGAGAGAGAGAGAGAGAGAGAGAGAGAGAGAGAGAGAGAGAGAGAGAGAGAGAGAGAGAGAGAGAGAGAGAGAGAGAGAGAGAGACCAACAGGCCAAGAATGGTCATGAGTCAGAGTTTAGTGAACAGGGAAACTCTTAAACCAAAGTACAATAAGGTCAGGTAAAAGTACAATAAGTTGGCAAACAATAGAACAATATCGAACTAACACGGAAACAATGTACTAAGTAACTTGGACGCTAGTGAAAGTGATAAGAGGATGCGCGAGGAGGAAGGATCCGGGTAGTGTTTCCTGAAGTTGAGTTTTCAGCCTGCAGTGGAAGATGGTCAGTGACTCTGCAGTCCTGACATCCGTGTGTGCACCGCAATACACCACACACTTTCAGAACCCTTTGTAGACATTACCAAAATGATATTCAAAGATTTAAACACACACACACCATATACATAGTGTGTGTGTGTGTGTGTGTGTGTGTGTGTGTGTGTGTGTGTGTGTGTGTGTGTGTGTGTGTGTGTGTGTCGTACTTGTCTTGGCTGACTGGGGATGCAGGGCTGCTTGAAGATATGCTTCAGTGGCTCAAGTATCTCCGTTCCTCCCATGTTGGCCTTCATCCCCTTGATCTCCTTAAGAGCTTCATCCATTGTCTTCTGGCTGTACACAACACTATTCCTGCACACACACACACACACACACACACACACACACACACACACACACACACACACACACACACACACACACACACACACACACACACACACACACACACACACACACACACACACACACACACACACACACACACACACACACACACACACACGTGTGTAAGCAACCAACCAAAAACGTTGTTAAATGAATCAATTCAATGAATGAAAAGCGTGTGGCTTACGGGAAGATGTGGGTGTAACTGGAGCCAAAGCTATAGATGTTGAAATGGCAGCCGATCGGGAGGCTCTTCAGCAGGAGAAGCAGTGTCTCCTAAAGTCGGGAACAGGACAGTGAGTAGGTTCCCAAATACCATCACCTGAAACCAACTATCCAAGTCAAGGACAAGCGATTAATAACCTCTGCTTAACATGCCTTGGCGCTGTCGATGCGCATCTGACTCGGCCCCGCGGTTCCCATGGGACAATCCATGCTTCCGGAACGATCTATCACAAACAGGAACTCTCCGGACTTGGTCATGGACGACATGGCCAGCGGCGAGAACTCGGGGTACAGGCTGAGCATGACCACCGGGTCGCCCATCAGTGAACCTGCAGCAGACCACAGACACAAGTTGGGACCCCGCCTCCGGACAACTGGTGGAACGGCATTGTTTGTAGAGCGTTCTTTATACGTACCGGGCGTAGCAGACGGACGTCCAGCCTCCACCACCGCCGTGGGCAGGTGGGCATCCTTGTAATACAGCAACAGCTCTACGTCCCGGTCGAACTTGTGCCCGGACGCCAGCTTGACCTGACCACAGTAGACGGTTCGGTTTTGGCAAAGTATATCTTTTTTTGTCTTATATGCTCCACACACAAAAAACCACATACGGTAGCCCGGGTCTGCTGCTGGTCGAGGTACTGCACCGGGTCAAGGGAGCAGTTGGACTCCACTTTATCGATGGGTCGTGGAGAACAGACACTGGCAGAGAGAGTCAGACTGTAAGGCACCAGACTGGCCGGAACAGAGGTGCCCGGGCCACAGCTTAAGGTCCCACCGCCGCCATCCTCGCCTGTTGAACAATCATATATGTTATATATAATCATGTTAATAATCTAATGTTGAACAATCAAGTTGAATAATTATGAAAGAATGTTGAATACTGCTGTCATTACGGCGGCCAAATTGTAAGCCGTGGTCACACTAAAAAGTGACAAAGTGATTATTACATAACATTACATTTAACTTCATTACCGTCATTAAGCAGACGCTTTTATCCAAAGTGACTTACAATAGTGCTTTCAACAAAGGAAGGTAAGAGAACAACTCGTCACCAGAAGTCAAAAGCGCATTTCATTTCTAACAAGAACTGAGCCAGTGCTCAGGGAAAAGTACAATAAGTTGGCAAACTATTTCTAACTATCAATCTACTTAGAAAGACGCTAGTACATTAGTAAAACTTATTTTTCTTTATATCATGAATCCCCTTTTGGCCTTTCAATAAAATATGTATTATTATATGTCTATTGCACTAACATCAAATCATAGGAGAAGGAGTGTGATGCGGTGTGATGTGTATGCCAAACACTAAGAGTACAATCAGACCCCCAGAAACGGCACCCGCTTGGGGCCGCATCCTCACCCCGAGGCTGATAGCGTGGGTTGAGCACGGCGGGAAGGCAGAACCTCAGGCCGTCGTCAGCTTGCACCGCCAGCTCTGTGACGTACTCCAGCCTGATGGAGGCGCTCTCGCCCGGAGGCAGACTGCCCACGCTCAGGGAGAACACATCCGGGCTCTGCTCGCTCTCCTCCAACAGGAAGGCCTGTTGGCCGGAGGAGAGGGCGTCGTCGTACTCCTCGCGGGCCTGCCGGGACAGAGGGACGGCGGCCGTTGGAAACGTGTTATTTTTGGACAGCCGAGGACAAAGCGATCAAATAGACCGCAATGTGGCCTGTTGAAAAATGTGAAAACCTGTGTGGCGGCTGAACCGGTGTCCAAACCGTTTCCTAACCTTCTGTTTCTCCCGCACTTCGGCTACCACCTCCGACTGGCCGATCTTGGCGCTGAAATGGCAGACGGCGGCGTCGCCGGGCAGCGGGAAGATGAAGACGGCCTCGATGGGGCTCTGCTCGCCGTTCTCGTACAGCAGGGTGGCGGAGACGGTGGCCACGTGGTCTCGCACCGCGACCTCCACGTCCACGCTCTTCAGAGGAACTGTTACCCCACGACACACAGCTCAGCGGGACACGGGCGCTTATAGCTCGGAGGTCGGAAATAATTCTGACCTCCTGCTCCAATAAACAAATAAACGAATAAAGTTCTAAAGTTCTTAAATCTCAACACGCGCTTCAAGCCTTGATGTTATTTGACACGTAACACATTGTATAAAGTGAGATCAAATAGGAATGTTTTAACATGTATGTTTCACATTTCATACTGCGGGAGGGAATGGGGAGCAAGAATTCCATTGTACTTGTTCATCTGGAATCTTAAATCTTTTTAATTCCCACAGACCAATACAGCAGTGGGTGGAACCCATCAAATGCAACGTTTAAGTCCTTAGGGCATGTGCCCAGAACACATGTCTAAGGCCAGCGGCTGTGGGGGAGGTACATCAGGGAACTGTACCTGGTTCCTTGTTGGCAGTGAGAAGACCACAGCCGCAGTTCACCATGATGCCTGTGTAAATCAACCTGAAACACAGTACAGTCAGCTGTGGGCTAATGGAGAAGTAAGCAATAAATAAAATCAACAGAGTTCAACGGCCAAGAGGGAACTTCCGTCAGTCCCAATGGTCTCACACGGGATCTGGCTGAACTAGACAGGATAATGTTTTGCACTATCATCAACGACTTACACCAGTGGTACACCATGTAAGGTCCTGCTGTGTACCCCCTCTACCTCTCATCTGATGGTACATATGAAGATAAGACTGTTATTCACTATTCTGCTTTTTATTCAGCCTCGTAGAAAGCCCTCTCATATTCTCATAAACAAGTTATATGAACATCGGCTCAAACACAAGTTCCCTGGAAAAGTTATAATAAAATATTGATAAAATGTAAGTCATAAGAAGAAATGTCATATTCTGACGTTACTGTGGTACTGCCCCGTTTGGGAATAGCTGACTCAGCTGTCTTACAACACAACAGCATTTATTCTGTGGCGAACGGAGAAGAAGCCAACAGCTGAACAATAAATACAATTTAGTCTAGAAACCCAGGAATGTACAACTTTCAAGATGTAGGCCACTGTTGTTGTTCAACTGTTGCACCTTAATTTCCCTCGGGATAAATAAAGGTATCTTGAATCTTGAATCTTGAAGTCAATCTTAAAATGAATGACATGACAATTGGTGAATTTGTGTTGTTTTTTATGTTTACTTTTGTTTCAGTCTACGCAGAAAAAAGCTAATATTGAACCTACCTGTCAGTAGATAGTCTACGAGGACGTCCAGGTGGAGGGAGGCACTGGAGAAGCTCTTCCTGAATGCGCAGCGATAATAACAGTCAACGCCCACTGGGTTTACAGTAGTGGTGGGTCGTTCGTGAACGAATGAGTCTTAACGAACGGGTCTTTTCAGTGAACGAGAACGACTCATTCATTCCCATATTCCGCGATAGACAGCGATAGACAGCATCAGCCGTATGGTTGACCAAACCCCTTAGAAAGCAAGTGTGTGTGACTCATGTGATGAACCCTTAGTGCCTTCAGAGACGGAGAGACGGAGTAGGATCTGTGCCATTTTTCACCAGGGGGGACTATACCATTTTTTTAATTTACAATTACATATTGTTAATTACATTATATACAATTACTTTTTGTATTGAAATGTCGCCCTTCTGTCCATCACTTTCATCATGGCCACGCAAGGCCAGCTCAAAGGCACCACGGAACTTCACACAGTCTATTCTTTTAGACTTTATTTGGTACATGGATACATAAACATATTTAAGAGGAAACAACGAGTTAACAATAACACCAAAACACATTCAAAGCAGCTCTGAACAGGTGAGTTTGGTGAGTGATTTAAACAAGCTTAAATCACTCAAGTTTAAATCACTCACGAAAACGATATCAATCACTTGTGGTGGAACGTTATGGGAACATAATTCACTGTTTGTGTTTAGTGTGTGTTGCACCACGGACCGGTTAGGGTGCGTACCGTGTTGTTGTTGTTGTTGTGGTGTGCTAGCTGGAGTAGCAAGTAGCAGATGTGTTTCCCCTGCTGTTAAACTTAAATGGAAAATAAAGTGTGGAATTCCATATTAAACACGCCGCCTCCGACTCCCATTCATCGGCTCTACACACTCAACAAAAATATATATATATATCGGCACACACTGACAAAAAACACTGACATATATTTGTAAGTGTGTGTGTGTGTGTGTGTGTGTGTTTTTGCGTATGTGTTTGTGCGTGTGAGTGTGCGTGTGTGTGTGTGTGTGCGTGTGTGTGCGCGCGTGTGTGTGTGTGTGTGTTCCCGCAGAGACAGAGCATAATATGCTTTTCCTAGTAGTACACTGTGACGCACACAAATGAAAAATATATATATATCGGCACACACTGACAAAAAACACTGACATATATTTGTAAGTGTGTGTGTGTGTGTGTTTTTGCGTGTGTGAGTGTGCGTCTGTGCGTGTGCGTCTGTGTGTGTGTGTGTGTGTGTGTGTGTGCGTGTGTGTGTTTTTGCGTATGTGTTTGTGCGTCTGTGTCTGTGTGTGTGTGTGTGTGTGTGTGTGTGTGTGTGTGTGTGTGTGTGTGTGTGTGTGTGTGTTCCCGCAGAGACAGAGCATAATATGCTTTTCCTAGTAGTACACTGTGACGCACACAAATGACGTCTTCCGTGGGGCGATTTGAAAAGCGCCCCACGGGAAGACATTTTGAGGACGCTGATTGGCTACATTTTATGTCACTCGTTTATATCTTGAATCAGCAATTGGCTAAACTGCTACAGAGACCCGCCTCCGGGTCATACTCCGACCTGGAGCATGGCGCCGTACGAGATGGCTGCCGTGTCGCGAGCTCCCGCACGACGACGCAGTTTTTTGTTATTTATTCTTTTTATCGCAACTATTTTAGTTCAGGAAGTTAGCAGCAAGTTCACTTATAACTTTTGCACACTTCGGGAGATTAGATCGACAGTCGCTCGCCGCCTACCGGAGTTTTTCATCTTTCGACTCGGACGTCCCGCCCGAAGTCACAGCTGGATTATCTCCGACCATCTTGGGCACGATTACACGCAAGCGTCGCCGGAGGAAGCGAGGGAAGCGAGCCGGCGTGCTAGTCAGGCTGAGACGTCGATCCGATCGCCCCCCACTACCCACCATTCTACTGGCTAATGTACAGTCTCTGGACAATAAGTTAAGCGAACTACAGGCTCGTATTCAATTCCACCGGGAAACTAAGGACAACTGTATCATCTGCCTTACGAAGACATGGATGTCGGAGGGGGTAACCGACGCAGCTATCGAGCCGACGGGCTTTTCCGTACACCGGGCGGACAGAACAAAGGCTCTCTCCGGTAAAGATCGCGGAGGGGGGGTATGTCTCATGATAAACAGATCTTGGTGCAACCAAAGTCATGTACATCCCCTCAAGTCTTTCTGTTCCCCGGACCTGGAGTACCTGATGCTTATGTGCCGTCCACACTGGCTACCTCGGGAGTTTACAGCGGTAACCGTGACCGCTGTTTACATTCCCCCACAAGCCAACACAGACACAGCGCTGAAGGAACTGTATGGGGCTATCAGCGAACAGGAGTCGGCACACCCCGAGGCTGCTCTCATCGTGGCGGGGGACTTCAACAAGGCGAACCTGAAGAAGGTTCTCCCGAAGTTCTACCAACACATAACAAGCAACACACGGGGCGAGCGGATCCTCGACCACTGCTACACTCCCTTCCGTGATGGCTACAAGGCCCTCCTCCGCCCACCGTTCGGCAAATCAGACCACCGCTCTATCCAGCTGCTCCCCGCCTATAGGCAGAGACTGAAGCAGCAACCGATCGCTGTGAGGGAGGTCCAATGCTGGTCGGACCAATCAGACTCTACGCTGCAGGATTGTTTTGATCACGCTGACTGGCACATGTTCCGCGTTGCCTCGGACAATAACATCAACGAGTACGCGTCGTCGGTCACCGGGTTCATCAAGAAGTGCATAGATGACGTTGTTCCGACCAAGTCGGTTCGGATATATCCCAACCAGAAACCGTGGATTAACGGCGATGTTCGCGCTGCCCTACATGCGCGTAACGCCGCCTTTGGTTCCGGGAATACGGAGGAATATACGAGAGCCCGTTACGACCTCCGTAAGACCATCGTCACTGCCAAGCGGGAGTATAAGGACAGAGTGGAAGATAAATTCAAGAAACACGATGCGAGGGGTATGTGGCAGGGGCTGCAGACGATAACGAACTTCAGAGGGAGAACCAGTTGTGTAGAGAACTCCTCTACCTCCCTCCCAGGAGAGCTAAATACATTTTTTGCTCGGTTCGACGTAAACGGCAGCCCGCCGAAGCCAGCACCGACTGGGGAGACCAGCCAGCTGCGCATCTCGGAGGCGGATGTGCGCCGCACCTTTAAGCGGCTGAACATCCGTAAGGCGGCAGGCCCCGACGACATCCCGGGCCGCGTCCTCAGAGCATGCGCAGACCAGTTGGCAGGAGTCTTTGCAGACATCTTCAACCTCTCCCTGTCCCAGGCTGTTGTCCCCGCGGTCTTCAAGATATCCACCATCGTGCCTGTCCCTAAACAAACCAAGGTAACATGCCTGAATGACTACAGACCTGTGGCCCTCACCTCGATCGTTAGCAAATGCTTCGAGAGGTTGGTCAAGGACTTTATTTGCTCCGTGTTACCTACCACGCTGGACCCATGGCAATTTGCATATCGTCAAAATAGATCCACGGACGACGCAATTGCCATGGCCCTCCACACTGCCCTTTCCCACCTGGAGGGGAAGAACTGTTATGTGCGAATGCTGTTTGTGGACTACAGCTCAGCATTCAACACAATAGTTCCTGCCAAGCTCGACACCAAGCTGAGAGGTCTAGGCGTACCCCCATCCATGTGCAGCTGGATACTGAACCTCCTGTCGGACCGCCGCCAGGTGGTGAGGATGGGCAGCACCACATCAGAGCCACTGACCCTCAACACGGGAGCCCCCCAGGGATGCGTGCTGAGCCCTCTCCTCTACTCCCTCTACACCCACGACTGCATGGCTATGCACAGCTCCAACGTCATCGTCAAGTTTGCTGACGACACGACAGTGATGGGCCTGATCGCCGGCGACGACGAGACAGCCTACAGGGAGGAGGTCGGATCGCTGGAGCAGTGGTGCCAGGAGAACAGCCTCGCCCTCAACGTCAAGAAGACCAAGGAGCTGATCGTGGACTTCAGGAGGCAGAGGGGAGAGCACAGCCCTATCTCCATCGACGGCGTTGCAGTAGAGAGGGTCAGCAGCTTCAAGTTCCTCGGCGTGCACATCTCCGAGGACCTCACATGGTCCACGCACACCACACACGTGGTGAAAAGGGCCCAACAACGCCTGTATTTTCTCAGGCGTCTGAAGAAATTCAGCATGGGCCCCCGCATCCTGAGAACATTCTACAACGGCACCATCGAGAGTGTTCTGACAGGGTGTATCACCGCCTGGTACGGGAACTGCACGGCACTCGAGCGCAGAGCGCTTCAAAGGGTGGTGCGGACGGCCCAGTATATCGTTGGAGGTGAGCTCCCCTCCCTCCTGGACATTTACAACCAGCGGTGCGTGGCCAAGGCCAAAAGAATTATAAAAGACATTGCCCACCCCAGCCACGAACTTTACTCACTATTACCGTCAGGCAGGCGATACCGCAGTATCAAGTGTCGTACAAATAGGCTTAGAGATAGCTTCCACAGTCAGGCCATCAGGCTGCTGAACAAGGGCGTATAACATATAACAATGTATATTTTATTACATTGATTTATATATATATATTGCTCTTTTCTGTGCTGATTTTTGCATTTTATAAATTGCATTTTTTATTTTTATTTTATATTCTTTATTCTATTTTTATTCTATTTTTATCTATTTTTATCTTATTTTATAACTGCTGTCTGTCGTCGGGTATTGCACACAAGATTTTCACATCACTGCTTTATACTAAACTGTAAACTGTGAAGTGACAATAAACTTGACTTGACTTGACTTGACCGTGGGGCGATTTGAAAAGCGCCCCAGCAGCATCGTCATACAAATGCGCCCTTAAGGCTGCAGTGTACTAGGCATATGTGTACTAGGAAAAGCATATTATGTTCCGCAAATTATTTTAAAATCATATTTTACACATATTTCTGGGTGCATTCCATATTTTAAACACACACATATTGACAATTTATATAAATATATTTTTTATTTTTTATTTAGTTTGTGCGTGTGGTTTAGGGGGGGCGGCGCCCCATCGCCCCCTATGGGCCAGCCGCCACTGGATAGAGAGATAGATAGAGAGATAGATTCCGATTCCGATTCTATTCGATTCCTTCCTCACGGAGGAATGGGCTACAGAGTCTCAGGTCGTAACAACGGGAAAGTTCTGGCAACGAGTGACAGGGAGCGGAGTCTAAACAGGGAGCCTGATTGGGAATAGGGAACAGGTGGGCTGACGTGACTACGGTCTTCTGGGACGGTGTTCTCCTGGGTGTAGTAACCCCAGGTGGACACGAGGTGAAGGCAGAGGAGAGTGGTGTGATGCGGGTGTTTGATCAGAGGGTACTAGAGGGTACTGCCGGGTGTTTTTAAACCAATCAGGTTGGTCAAGGTGAACAATTTGTTCAAACACTATCATTGAAATAAACATTGTATTACATTCAAACCCAGCCATGTGCGTGACCGTTTAGTGACATATGCAACAGAATGACCATGAAGAACCAACGCAACCTAATTACTAATTATGGTGGCTAAACAATTCTGGAAGCTTTTGCATGCATGGTCAAGTCAAGTCGAGTCAAGTCATTTATTTGTATAGCACATTTAAAACAACAGAAGTTGACCCAAAGTGTTTCCAGATTGAGGCAGATAAAAAGGACCTTACAGGTATACATGGTGAACATGGTCCATTTATTACATCATGCAAAGAAATATTCAAACAGCAAAACAAAGATTTATTTTGTATAATGAAAGCCATACTAATATAACTGTGGTATAGTTCACTATATCACAAATACTTTATTCAAATGATGATAACCCTTGTATTAACCCCAATTACCAGATACACAATTACATTTTTTTTAAAGCATGTTCAGGAACCAAATGATCGAGAGCTTCAGCACACATTCTGTGCTGAAGAAATACTGTGTTTGCTAGTCCGTCACACAGGTTGGCTGCTTCTTATCGGTCCAAAAATATTAATCAAATGATATATTAGAATTCATATTTAACTAGAGGGCCCTCAGTAGAGCGCACACCTCCACCACACCCCTGTCCCCCCGATCCAGATCTGCCCCAACATCCAATCAACTGTTCCTTGGCCCGTAAGTAATCTAACAACCAAGTCCAATTCCGTACAAAACTTTTTAAGTTATCTTGCTAACAGAAAAACAAACGAAAACGAAGCAAAAACATAACCTCCGCCTTAAAGTAAAAAGATATTCACTCCCACAGAATTCATTGGGTTGCTGGAGGAATATCTCAGTGCAGATAATCACAAAGGCCGTAAAGTGAAGCAGCAGCTCTGAGAGACGGTGAACCCGTTTGGTGTAGCGCCCCCTAGCTGACGGTGAACCCGTTCGGTGTAGCGCCCCCTAGCTGACGGTGAACCCGTTCGGTGTAGCGCCCCCTAGCTGACGGTTAACCCGTTCGTGTAGCGCCCCCTAGCTGACGGTGAACCCGTTCGTGTAGCGCCCCTAGCTGACGGTGAACCCGTTCGGTGTAGCGCCCCCTAGCTGACGGTGAACCAAAGACAGGCTGATGATGATGAACCACTTCACATTCCCATGGAAGACTCCTGCACCTGGCATCCCAGCAGCAGGTTCCCTGCTCTCAGGCACTCTGTCAGGCAGGGCACTGAACAGGGAGAAAGGGAAAGACCATCACAGGTAGCGTTACTTTGAGTGTGCCAATGAAATCCTTAACATTAGCTCTGGAGCTCAGAGTAGCATTTCCTTTGACCTTTTTCCCCATGCAGCCATGACACAGCCTTCATGGCCAGAAACTCCCACTCCACCTGGGCGTCCATCTTAAAGCCATGGAGCCAGGTCACAGCCAGGACGGTGGCCCACACTTCAGGGCTCACCTGAAGAACACAAAGATGCATTGATGATTTTAGAAAATCAGGGGGGGGGGGGGGGGTAGTTGTTAGCGAATAGCATATTACTAATATTAGCTTCTTCTGTGTTATGTTAACCATGTGAATACAGACCATGTCACAAACCACACTAGACAACCACTCACCGACTCAGGCTTTGAGCTCTCCACTTCCTGGAGGGTCTTTCCCAGTGCGGTGGCCAGAGGTGACTCCAGCAGCCAGGAGCCAGAGGCCCTCTGGAGGGAGACCAGCTGTAGCATGGGGTCCTTGGGAGCCTGGCTAGGCTCATCTGCAGACTCATCGAATTCGCATGATTCTTCATAATCATCGAATTCGCATGATTCTACAGAAGCTAAAGAAACACAACCATACATATTCTGAATAATACTAATAACTACAACCAAAAAACGATTGGTCCCACATTTTTTAATTGAAGTTCAATTTAAAACCATTTGTTTTAAAATAACCATTGGTTATTAGGGCAGTGGTTCACAGCCCAAAGCAAAAGCTGATACACACACCGCCAACCACACACACCGCCAACCACACACAACCTAACACACACACCGCCAACCACACACACAGCCAACCACACACAACCTAACACACACACCGCTAACCGCACACAACCTCACACACACCGCCAACCACACACAACCTCACACACACATCACCAACTACACACACACACCGCCAACCACACACAACCTCACACACACACCGCCAACCACATACAACCTAACACACACACCGCTAACTGCACACAACCTCACACACACCGCCAACCACACACAACCTCACACACACACCGCCAACCACACACAACGCCAACCACACACACACACACCGCCAACCACACACAACCTCACACACACACCGCCAACCACACACAACCTCACACACACCGCCAACCACACACAACGCCAACCACACACACACCGCCAACCACACACAACCTTACACACACCGCAAACTACACAAAACCACACACACACACCAACCACACACAACGCCAACCACACACACCGCAAACCACACACACACACCACCAACCACACACAACCTCACACACACACCAACCACACACAACCTCACACACACACCAACCACACACAACCTCACCATTGCTACGGTGGCTTTTTCCCAGCCACCCAATCACAGATTATGTCAACTGTCAAACTAACTTTTAATTTAGAAAAAGAGTAGGTTGTTACGTATCAATTGTAGTCAGTTACTTTCACAAATCAAAACTGTGGAACTTACCTTTTGACATTTTCTTCTTGCATGCTCGAGTTCAAAATATACAGAAACTTTATATTATGTTTTACATCAAAGTCAGATTCATTTTTTATAGAGATTCAAGATTAAACTGAAAATATACTGTTGATTTATAAGTGGTGTATTGTTAGGGTCGATTACGGCTCGTGTTCACATAGCGTCTATTGCAATAATTTCCAATGAGTAGCAGTCTTCGTATATACAGTAAATGGTTGAATATATATATACAATCATATATATATATATACAGTCATATATACTGTATATATACAATCAAAACCTATATATATATATATACGGTCATACATACATACATACATACATCAGTAATGGCAGGTTGGATTGTTTACTTACATGCTCCGTCACCCATTGGTGCTGCACACCCTGTCATTAGTGGCATTGATGCATAGAATGCCCTTGGTGCTGCACACCCTAAGTTCATCATCATCCCCATCCCTTGGGAGGACAAAGAGGAATTGGTTCATCAGTCTGTCGTGTCAGAGTTATCCAGATGGCTTCTCAATTCACTCCTATCTAACCCACAGCTGTCTGACCAAATATGGACAGACCTCTAAAGACAGATAGACAGACAGGTGATAGATAGACAGACAGATAAATTATAGACAGATAGATGATAGATAGATGGATGATAGATAGACACACAGATTGATGATAGATAGACAGACAGATAGATGATAGACAGACAGATAGATGATAGACAGACAGATAGATGATAGACAGACAGATAGATGATAGATAGACAGACAGATAGATGATAGACAGACATATAGATGATAGACAGACAGATAGATGATAGACAGACATATAGATGATAGATAGACAGATAGATGATAGACAGACAGACAGATAGATGATAGACAGACTGATAGATGATAGACAGACAGATAGATGATAGATAGACAGATAGATGATAGACAGACAGATAGATGATAGACAGACAGATAGATGATAGATAGACAGACAGACAGATGATAGACAGATAGATAGATGATAGATAGACAGATAGATGATAGACAGACAGATAGATGATAGACAGACAGATAGATGATAGACAGACAGATTGATGATAGATAGACAGACAGATAAATGATAGACAGATAGATGATAGACAGACAGATAGATGATAGACAGACATACCCTGTACATGCACATGTCTGCGCAGAAGAGGCCCTTGGACCGCCTCCCCGCTGCCCTTGTTCACCGCGATGAAGGCCGTGAGGGAGCTGCTCACTCCTGATTGGATGCTGACTTCGATGGCCTTTTCCTTGGCTTTGACTCCGTCGCTTTGGTCGCCTTGTTCCTTAGACTCCGCCTCCAGAGAGCAGATCAGGGCCCGAGCCCCCAGGCGGTGGGCGGTCAACCTGAGAGAGAGAGAGAGAGAGAGAGAGAGAGAGAGAGAGAGAGAGAGAGAGAGAGCGAGAGCAGAGAGCGAGAGAGAGAGAGAGAGAGAGAGAGACATGTCTGTCACCAGGTCTTTTCTACAGTAGCGATACAGTCAGCCACTCCTGGGCCATTCTTTTTTCTTTTTCTTTTTTCCAGAGAGAGATTGACCAGAAGGGGGTGTGGCTTACCCCGTGTCCTCTGTGGGCTGAAGACTGAACCTCAGTTGGTTCTGAGTCGGTTGACCTGCCAGGCTGTACTTCACCGTCACACAGCCCTCTGCATCGCCCCAGCTCTGAGAGAGCATACAATACTTTATGATATACAGTATATAGTAAAGTATATCTTTATTTGTCTTGTTTTTGTAATAAAATAAAAACAATTCAGCTTTGTCTTTGTGAGTCCGTTGGCAACAATGTGGCGTGGCTGGTGTTGATGTTAATGTGGTTACTCCAATTAGTGTTGAGTGATTGGTGTTGATGTTAATGTGGTTACTCCAATTAGTGTTGAGTGATTGGTGTTGATGTTAATGTGGTTACTCCAATTAGTGTTGAGTGATTGGTGTTGATGTTAATGTGGTTACTCCAATTAGTGTTGAGTGATTGTTCTTCTCAGCCTGGTGTTGATGTTAATGTGGTTACTCCAATTAGTGTTGAGTGATTGTTCTTCTCAGCCTGGTGTTGATGTTAATGTGGTTACTCCAATTAGTGTTGAGTGATTGTTCTTCTCAGCCTGCCGTGTTCCAAGTTACCTTGGATCAGAGGGACTAAATGACTCAATGGAAATGGAAGTCAGCGACGGGCCGTGTCTTTTGACACCAGACACGCTGCACGCTGCACGCTGCACGCTGCACGCTGCACGCTGCACGCTGCACGCTGCACGCTGCACGCTGCACGCTGCACGCTGCACGCTGCACGCTGACGCTGCACGCTGCACGCTGCACGCTGCACGCTGCACGCTGCTGCTTCTAAAGCATTCATTGGACTTTTCCTACTTATTATTCCTACTTAATATAACCAATGCTCCAATACAATAACGTGATGTTTAACTACAGAGTTGGTGTGGCTGAGAAACAGTGGCATCCTAGGAAACGTTTAACTTAAAAATAAATAATAGGTGCATTTCTTACCTGTCCGGTGAGCTGGCCGTAAATGAGTGACCTCTGACCCTGGAAGAGGTTTGTGATGGGCGGAGAAAGCGGGGTGACGGACACGCCCTCAGGTACATCCCAGGTGACGGAGATGTCCACCACTGCCGGCTGCAGTGCGTAGCGCAGAGACTGCATCACCTTGTGGGCGGTGAGGAGAACGCCACCGCAGTGTCACAGTTGAGCTCAGCATTTTTCACACAAAATTGAACTTTTTGGACTTCTCCTCTTATCTGATCCGGGGACCTGGTCTTACTTTGGGCTGCATTCTGTCTGCGCCGCTGATGAACTGGGCGTGGCCACCACCCTCTTTGGCCAGCCCGTTGATGAGGGCCGTGCTGGCTCCCTCGCCGATACCAAAAGAGAAACACCTGAGACCGGACAGAAGTAATCCTCTAAAGTCTGAACCCACTTTAGGAGACCAAAGAGTCAATGAACTTTGGATGCAAAAATCCACCTAAAGAGGTTTTGCAAAGGGGCATAGTTTGTGGTAGATGATTACATAATCAATAACAGACCAAAAATCAAGTGGTATATTATATAATCAATATTATCATTATAATCATATACTAATTTATAATATTAAAACTGTAATATGACTTTGTTTTTCAGTATTTTACTATTTCACTTAAATAAGGAGCATATATAAATAGGCCTTTATCACAGGGGTGTAGGAGTGAGCACAGGTGAGTCACATGACTTAGGTACAGGCACCGCACGCCTACCCATAATTCATCTAATGAGCTACAACTGTTTCCATCACTACTAATACACCCCTGTGATAAAGGCTCGGAATAGAAAAACACGTAGTTACTACCGGCCTTTATGATGTGTGACTCATTTGCTGAACACCCAACCTGTGAGAGCCAGCATTCCTCTTCACCTCGTCGATCACCGCCTTGGTGTTACACACCTCCCCGTCCGTGAAGACAAACAGCTGAGGACGGAACAGCAGGACATCCACCACACGTTGACACTCAGCCAGTAAAGAACCGGTCTGCCCAACATTCATCTACAAAGGCTTATCGTTCAAGCATAACTGAGAGAGAGAGAGAGAGAGAGAGAGAGAGAGAGAGAGAGAGAGAGAGAGAGAGAGAGAGAGAGAGAGAGAGAGAGAGAGAGAGAGAGAGAGAGAGAGAGAGAGAGAGAGAGAGAGAGAGAGAGAATGGTCATGAGTCAGAGTTTAGTGAAGAGAGAAACTCTTAAACCAAAGTACAATAAGGTCAGGTAAAAGTACAATAAGTTGGCAAACAATAGAACAATATCGAACTAACACAGAAACAATGTACTAAGTAACTTGGACGCTAGTGAAAGTGATAAGAGGATGCGCGAGGAGGAAGGATCCGGGTAGTGTTTCCTGAAGGTGAGTTTTCAGCCTGCAGTGGAAGATGGGCAGTGACTCTGCAGTCCTGACATCTGTGTGTGCACCGCAATACACCACACACTTTCAGAACCCTTTGTAGACATTACCAAAATTATATTCAAAGATTTAAACACACACACACCATGTACATAGTGTGTGTGTGTGTGTGTGTGTGTGTGTGTGTGTGTGTGTGTGTGTGTGTGTGTGTGTGTGTGTGTGTGTGTGTGTGTGTGTGTGTGTGTGTGTGTGTGTGTGTGTGTGTGTCGTACTTGTCTTGGCTGACTGGGGATGCAGGGCTGCTTGAAGATATGCTTCAGTGGCTCAAGTATCTCCGTTCCTCCCATGTCGGCCTTCATCCCCTTGATCTCCTTAAGAGCTTCATCCATTGTCTTCTGGCTGTACACAACACTATTCCTGCGCACACACACACACACACACACACACACACACATAGCATAAGTGTGTGTAAGCAACCAACCAAAAACTTTGTTAAATGAATCAATTCAATGAATGAAAAGCGTGTGGCTTACGGGAAGATGTGGGTGTAACTGGAGCCAAAGCTATAGATGTTGAAATGGCAGCCGATCGGGAGGCTCTTCAGCAGGAGAAGCAGTGTCTCCTAAAGTCGGGAACAGGACAGTGAGTAGGTTCCCAAATACCATCACCTGAAACCAACTATCCAAGTCAAGGACAAGCGATTAATAACCTCTGCTTAACATGCCTTGGCGCTGTCGATGCGCATCTGACTCGGCCCCGCGGTTCCCATGGGACAATCCATGCTTCCGGAACGATCTATCACAAACAGGAACTCTCCGGACTTGGTCATGGACGACATGGCCAGCGGCGAGAACTCGGGGTACAGGCTGAGCATGACCACCGGGTCGCCCATCAGTGAACCTGCAGCAGACCACAGACACAAGTTGGGACCCCGCCTCCGGACAACTGGTGGAACGGCATCGTTTGTAGAGCGTTCTTTATACGTACCGGGCGTAGCAGACGGACGTCCAGCCTCCACCACCGCCGTGGGCAGGTGGGCATCCTTGTAATACAGCAACAGCTCTACGTCCCGGTCGAACTTGTGCCCGGACGCCAGCTTGACCTGACCACAGTAGACGGTTCGGTTTTGGCAAAGTATATCTTTTTTTGTCTTATATGCTCCACACACAAAAAACCACATACGGTAGCCCGGGTCTGCTGCTGGTCGAGGTACTGCACCGGGTCAAGGGAGCAGTTGGACTCCACTTTATCGATGGGTCGTGGAGAACAGACACTGGCAGAGAGAGTCAGACTGTAAGGCACCAGACTGGCCGGAACAGAGGTGCCCGGGCCACAGCTTAAGGTCCCACCGCCGCCATCCTCGCCTGTTGAACAATCATATATGTTATATATAATCATGTTAATAATCTAATGTTGAACAATCAAGTTGAATAATTATGAAAGAATGTTGAATACTGCTGTCATTACGGCGGCCAAATTGTAAGCCGTGGTCACACTAAAAAGTGACAAAGTGATTATTACATAACATTACATTTAACTTCATTACCGTCATTAAGCAGACGCTTTTATCCAAAGTGACTTACAATAGTGCTTTCAACAAAGGAAGGTAAGAGAACAACTCGTCACCAGAAGTCAAAAGCGCATTTTATTCCTAACAAGAACTGAGCCAGTGCTCAGGGAAAAGTACAATAAGTTCAGGGAAAAGTACAATAAGTTGGCAAACAATAGAACAATTTCTAACTATCAATTTTAGAAAGACGCTAGTACATTAGTAAAACTTATTTTTCTTTAGATCATGAATCCCCTTTTGGCCTTTCAATAAAATATATATTATTATATATTTATTATATAGTCTATTGCACTAACATCAAATCATAGGAGAAGGAGTGTGATGCGGTGTGATGTGTATGCCAAACACTAAGAGTACAATCAGACCCCCAGAAACGGCACCCGCTTGGGGCCGCATCCTCACCCCGAGGCTGATAGCGTGGGTTGAGCACGGCGGGAAGGCAGAACCTCAGGCCGTCGTCAGCTTGCACCGCCAGCTCTGTGACGTACTCCAGCCTGATGGAGGCGCTCTCGCCCGGAGGCAGACTGCCCACGCTCAGGGAGAACACATCCGGGCTCTGCTCGCTCTCCTCCAACAGGAAGGCCTGTTGGCCGGAGGAGAGGGCGTCGTCGTACTCCTCGCGGGCCTGCCGGGACAGAGGGACGGCGGTATTATTTTTGGACAGCCGAGGACAAAGCGATCAAATAGACCGCAATGTGGCCTGTTGTAAAATGTGAAAACCTGTGTGGCGGCTGAACCGGTGTCCAAACCGGTTTGGAGAGTGTTTCCTAACCTTCTGTTTCTCCCGCACTTCGGCTACCACCTCCGACTGGCCGATCTTGGCGCTGAAATGGCAGACGGCGGCGTCGCCGGGCAGCGGGAAGATGAAGACGGCCTCGATGGGGCTCTGCTCGCCGTTCTCGTACAGCAGGGTGGCGGAGACGGTGGCCACGTGGTCTCGCACCGCGACCTCCACGTCCACGCTCTTCAGAGGAACTGTTACACCACGACACACAGCTCAGCGGGACACGGGCGCTTATAGCTCGGAGGTCGGAAATAATTCTAACCTCCTGCTCCAATAAACAAATAAACGAATAAAAGGGCAAAGTTCTAAAGTTCTTAAATCTCAACACGCGCTTCAAGCCTTGATGTTATTTGACACGTAACACATTGTATAAAGTGAGATCAAATAGGAATGTTTTAACATGTATGTTTCACATTTCATACTGCGGGAGGGAATGGGGAGCAAGCAATCCATTGTACTTGTTAAACATCTGGAATCTTGAATCTTAATATTTTTCATTCCCACAGACCAATCAGCAGACCAATCAGCAGACCAATCAGCAGACCAATCCAGCGGTGGGTGGAACCCATCAAATGCAACGTTTAAGTCCTCGTAAAGCAAAGAGATTGTTTTTTCTAAAACACATTATTACACATATAACGTTAGCCGTGACTTGCTAAAAACAAGTGAAAACACTTAGAACCATGTAGTACTGAATTGTGGAGTTCAATGTAAATATATTTTTTAAAAGTGTATATATTATGCTTAATAATATAAATAATATTGACACAATAATAGTTTTAATTATAATAATAATTGACAGTGACATTTTTGATAAATAATCATCAATAATGTTGTGAATAATAAGGGCTGTAACAGTGTGGTTCCACTGTTCTCTGGATCCTGTTTAGTGGATGTTGTGCCGTACCACAGGGCGGTAGGGACAGCTTAAGGACTCTGGACTATATTTTGAGATTGCCGTTTTTTTGTACTTTCCTTGGGCCCAAGATCAAACTGTTATAGCGTGACCTAAGGTGACACTGTATATAATTGTGATGTATTATTAAAGACGTTTGGTCCATTGTTGGATACATTTAATTTAAATTGTACATATTTATGCTCGGCAAACATCAATCTCCCTGGAGGAAGTCACTGTGGTAGTCAAATATCTCCGCAGTGGCAAAGCCACAGGGGTTGATGAGATCCGTCCAGAAATGCTAAAGGCTCTGGGTGTTGAGGGGCTGTCATGGATGACACGTCTTTTCAACATTGCGTGAATGTCTGGGACAGTGCCTGAGGAGTGGCAAACGGGGGTGGTGGTACCCCTGTTCAAAAAGGGTGACCAGAGGGTGTGTGCCAATTACAGGGGTATCACATTACTCAGCCTCCCTGGGAAAGTCTACTCGAAAGTGCTGGAAAGGAGGGTTAGGCCGATAGTCGAACCTCAGATTGAAGAGGAACAATGCGGACTCCGCCCTGGTCGTGGAACAACGGACCAGCTTTTCACTCTTGCAAGGATCCTGGAGGGGGCTTGGGAGTATGCTCAGGATTGAATCGCTGCTGTTTGCAGATGATGTGGTCCTGTTTGCGTCATCAGTATGTGACCTTCAGCACTCACTGGATCGGTTTGCAGCGGAATGTGAAGCGGCTGGGATGAGGATCAGCACCTCCAAATCTGAGGCCATGGTTCTTAGCAGGAGACCGGTGGATTGTATACTCCAAGTAGGGAGGGACTCCTTATCCCAAGTGAAGAAGTTCAAGTATCTCGGGGTCTTGTTCTCGAGTGAGTGGAGGATGGAGCGTGAGATTGACAGGAGAATAGGTGCAGCGGGAGCGGTTGTTCCTGGCTGTTGTTCCCGCGGTCTTCAAGATGTCCACCATTGTGCCTGTCCCTAAACAATCCAAGGTAACATGCCTGAATGACTATAGACCTGTAGCCCTCACCTTGATTGTCAGCAAATGCTTCGAGAGGTTGGTCAAGGACTTTATTTGCTCCGTGTTACCTGCCACGCTGGACCCATGGCAATTTGCATATCGTCAAAACAGATCCACGGACGACGCAATTGCCATGGCCCTCCACACTGCCCTTTCCCACCTGGAGGGAAAGAACTGTTATGTGCGAATGCTGTTTGTGGACAACAGCTCAGCGTTCAACACGATAGTTCCTGCCAAGCTCGACACAAAGCTTAGAGGTCTAGGCGTGCCCCCATCCACGTGCAGCTGGATACTGGACCTCCTGTCGGACCGCCGCCAGGTGGTGAGGATGGGCAGCACCACCTCAGAGCCACTGACCCTCAACACGGGAGCCCCCCCAGGGATGTGTGCTGAGCCCTCTCCTCTACTCCCTCTACACCCACGACTGCATGGCTATGCACAGCTCCAACGTCATCATCAAGTTTGCTGACGATACGACAGTGATGGGCCTGATCGCCAGCGACGACGAGACAGCCTACAGGGAGGAGGTGGGATTGCCTGAGCAGTGGTGCCAGGACAGTGGTGTCAGCAGCTTCAAGTTCCTCTGCGTGCACATCTCCGAGGATCTCACATGGCCCACGCACACCACACCCGTGGTGAAAAGGGCCAAACAACGCCTGTATTTCCTCAGGCGTCTAAGGAAATTCAGCATTGGCCCCCGCATCCTGAGAACATTCTATAACGGCACCATCGAGAGTGTTCTTACAAGGTGTATCACCGCCTGGTACGGGAACTGCACCGCACTCGAGCGCAGAGCGCTTCAAAGGGTGGTGCGGACGGCCCAGTATATGGTTGGAGGTGAGCTCCCCTCCCTCCTGGATATATACAACCAGCGGTGCGTGGCCAAGGCCAAACGCATCATAAAGACATTGCCCACCCCAGCCACGAACTGTACTCTTATTTTTATAACTGCTGTCTGTCGTCGTGTATTGCACATAAGATTTTCACACCACTGCTTTATACTTGTGTAAACTGTGAAGTGACAATAAACTTGACTTGACTTGACTTGACTTGGGTGCACTTTGGCGCACCGTTGTAACCAAAAGAGAGCTGAGCCAGAAGGCAAAGCTCTCTGAGAAGCAGTCTTCATTCCTACCCTCACCTATGGCCATGAACAATGGGTAATGACCGAAAGGACGAGATTGTGAATACAACCGGCCAAAATGAGTTTCCTCAGGAGGGTGGCTGGTATCTCCCTGAGGAATAGGGTGAGAAGCTCAGTCACTCGGGTTCTCCTTCGCGTAGAAAGGAGCCAGTTGAGGTGGTTCGGGCATCTAGTAAGGATGCTTCCTGGTCGCCTCCCGAGGGAGGTTTTCCAGGCACATCCAACTGGGAAGAGACCACGGGGCAGACCGAGGTACAGGTGGGAAGAGACCACGGGGCAGACCGAGGTACAGGTGGGGTGATTACATCTCCACACTGGCCTGGGAACGCCTCGGGATCCCCCAGTCAGAGCTAGTTGATGTTGCCAGGGAGAGGGAAGTTTGGAGTCCCCTGCTGAAGCTGCTACCTGCGCGACCCGATTACAGATAAGCGGGAGAAGATGGATGGATGGCATATTTATGCTATTTTCTAAAATCTAAATGTTTTATATTTGAATACAATCATTTTCTATTTTTCCTAAGTTATTGTACTGTGTATAATTGTGCTGGCTGGAGGCCTTAACTCTCCTTAGTGATCTCCTCCAAGTGAACATTGGAAAGGGTTACAAAAGTGGTGAGCCAGCCAGGAGATTGGTTTATTGTAGCAACTTGATCTTCCAGCCCACAATACACAACTTGAGATAATTAGTATTTATACTGAAAATTAGACATGGATGTTTGTAACCGGTTTGATGTTGACGGTCAGAGTTCCCTGTATATAACAGGTATTGCAAGGGAATACACAGATGAGGAAATAGCCACTGTGTTTAACATAAATGGTAACATTTCCAAGATAGTCAGGATTCCTAATAAGCTAGGACAGACAGCTGGTAGGGTCCTGCTAGAATATGAATGTGACAGGTCCATTACAAGAATTGACCCCATTACCTTAGGCAACATGCCAAGCCCTAATGACCCTGAAGTAGTGAGGTCAACCATTAGAGAAGATATAGGCAGGGAGATGGCCCATAGATACCTAGCTGAGTTAAGTGCGGTTGCAGGTAGTAGCAAGGTAAGCACTTCAAAAGAGCCAAGACGCTACACCCCATTCACAAACCAGTGACATGCAGCTACGTCCAACTCAGAGTACTGACCCTTCCAATCATAAAAGCAGAACAGACCAAAGTGGACCTGCTGAATCCAGAAATGTCGACAGCTCATCTGCCAATGGACCAATGAGCTCTGTTCACCTAAATTAAGGTGTCTTTAACCCACCGCAGATCCAGAAAGTCATCATAGAACATGTCATCAGGAAATGAGTCAACCACTTCATCATCCACACATTTCAGGTTGCGCACCTTCTCATGCCGGAGGCCAAGGCCCAATGGTGAGGTTGGCTATGACACCTGGCGTACCAAGTTGATCTCCTTCTCAGTGATCCTTCCTTGAAGGACACTCTTAAGGTAAGGAAAATCATTGAAAGCTTACTTGGCCCAGCAGCTGATTGTGTGAAGCATCTTGTTGTGAAGCATCTTGGCATCTCATCTCCTGTGAGTAAGTGCTTTTAAGTGCTTATGTCACTCAGCTTGATTCTTTAGGCGTTGTGGAGGATGGAGAGGATGGAGCATAATTTCTGAGCTCCAACCAAAACAGTGGAGAAAAACCATCAACATTCTTGACCCGACTTCACTCCTTCCTTCTAGAGGGGAGCCTCACCTGAACGTAGACGACCAGCAGGGCTGATGGGATCATAGCGTCATCACAGGCCTCCCGTTAGAGTAGAAGAAGGATCCACCATCATGTCCAGAACATGTCCAGAAGGGTGAAAAAACATTTGGGCTCTTCAAGAGCTATCGCACATGTCCATTCTGTCTTTGATATGCCCTACTACCATCAAGAGCCTGTCTCATCATCAAACATGGAACAGAGTGAGACCTCAAAGCTTGAAAAGACCCTGGATGAGCTAAGTAAACAAGTGGGAAGGTTGAGCCAAAAGCCAAAGAGCCCCACTCATGATAGTGAGCCTTCCCCAGCTCCAAAACAAGATGAACTCTCTAAGTTTGAAGCCAAGTTAGCGGAGTTAACCACACAAGTTCAACAGCTAGCACATAGTCAAAAGACCTCAGACAAGACTGAAACGCCAAGGAACGACTGCTTTGCTATTGGCAGCAATAGCATGAGGAAACCTCTCAAAGTCCCCGGAATGCCAAGGGAATGGCTCTGCTTCAACTGTGGAGAAGATAATCATATTGGTGTTCACTGCTCAAACGAGCCAAACCCCACATGTTTCGTCATAAAAATGCAGAGCTCAGGGAGAGGCGGGAGAGGTTTGAAGCTGTTTCACCCTTTGCTTTAAACTAGTTGCAGCTTCTGCTATGGGACATCCAGGAGCTGAATCCACACAAAACATCAGTCCCAACATACAAGTTAAAAGTGCTGGAGCACAAGGAAGAGTTATGGCACAGTCAATGGAGACTGGCAATCACACGGAGCAGCCCATACCCCAAGGACTTATAGGCCCCCGTTGTACAGCCTCAGTCTACCTTGATGATCTACTGTGTGAATCAATCATGGACACAGGCTCACAAGTCACAACTATTTCTGAAAACAAAATCTATCTCACCATCCGAGCCAATTCATGCTCTTCTTGGAATTGAAAGAGCTGGTGGACAGAATGTTCCCTATCTTGGCTACATAGGAGTTGGAGTAACTTTCCCCCAAACAATCACTGGTAAGGAAGAAGAACTAGTTGCATTAGCACTAGTAGTCCCAGATGGTCACTTTAACAGCCTGGTGGCCTTTTCCTTGAAGCTGCTTTGATAGACATTCCCTTCAGAGCCAGTAGTAAGATTCCTGTTGTCTTGCTAAACTTGAGTTGACACAGTGTCACTTTGCAGCCAAGGTGTATCATTGCTCAAATATGTGCAGCCCTCACTTGGGATATCACTCCCCTTGGGTCTGAACAACATACCTCTTATGAAGACAAGCTTGACGGTGACAACCTCAAGTTCGGCCTTGATGATTCACCAATCCCCGAAGAATGGAAGTGGCACATTACAGCGAAGCTAGAGTCCATTCCCGAAGTCTTTGCTTTAGATGACCTGTCATATGGTCACACGACTGCTGTTAAACATCACATCAGGCTACAGGATGAGACACCTTTGAGGGAGAGGTCAAGACCTATTCATCCTTGTGACAGAGAAGCAGTCAACCAACATCTCAAAGAGCTGCATGATGCAGGAGTCATCAAAGAATCAGAAAGCCCCTTTGCTTCACCAATCATTATGGTTTTGGTTCCCCAGTCGGTTGCTCAGCGACCAGGGCAGAGACTTTGAATCTCAAACCATTAAAGAACTGTGCACATTGATGGGAACTGACAAAATTTGTGATCGACCGGTCGATCGCAAAAGTAGTGTGGGTAGATCGCATGGCATTGAAATTTTTTTAAATAAAGTTAGCCTAGCCATCCTTACTATGGCATTTGCCACTTGATTGGCAAATGATTGGCAAATGATTAGATTGGCAAATGCCAACTAGAGGGCCCTCAGTAGAGAACAAACCTCCAACTAGAGGGCCCTCAGTAGAGAACATACCTCCAACTAGAGGGCCCTCAGTAGAGAACATACCTCCAACTAGAGGGCCGTCAGTAAGAACAAACCTCCAACTAGAGGGCCCTCAGTAGAGAACATACCTCCAACTAGAGGGCCCTCAGTAGAGAACACACCTCCAACTAGAGGGCCCTCAGTAGAGAACACACCTCCAACTAGAGGGCCCTCAGTAGAGAACATACCTCCAACTAGAGGGCCTTCAGTAGAGAACATACCTCCAACTAGAGGGCCCTCAGTAGAGAACATACCTTCCACTAGAGGGCCCTCAGTAAGAACAAACCTCCAACTAGAGGGCCCTCAGTAGAGAACATACCTCCAACTAGAGGGCCCTCAGTAGAGAACATACCTCCAACTAGAGGGCCCTCAGTAGAGAACATACCTCCAACTAGAGGGCCCTCAGTATGGCAGTCTAGCTCAGGAGGTAGAGCGGTCGCCTCACAACCGGAAGGTTGCTGGTTCGATCCCCGGCTCCTCCTAGCAAAAACTGTCGAGGTGTCCTTGAGGAAGACCCTAACCCTAACTTCCCCCCCGGGCGCTGTATCAATAGCTGCCCACTGCTCCTAATACTAGGATGGGTTAAATGCAGAGAACACGTTTCACTGTATGTCTTCATGTATGTGACCAATAAAGAGGATTCAATCCTCACGATTTGTGTTGTTGTGATTGACGTACAGGTAGGCCAGTCTGAGATCTCATCTTTTACGCAGTTTACCACGGTCAACCGTGTCAGCTGCAAATCACCGGCGAGCTGATTACCTAGTTAGCCAATTCCAATTTATACAATTATACTGAAGAAAGGGTATCAAAATGAGTGGGGAAGCTGGACCAAGTAAGAAACCAAAAACGTACAACTTCCATCCAGAATGGGAGGACTTTTTTTTCACAATGTCTTATTTAAAGTATGTTTGTCTGATCTGCAAATCTACAATCTCTATTTCGAAGAAGGGAAATGTGGAGCGGCCCTTTCGGACAGTTCACAGAACGTACAACACTGACTTCCCTCCAAAAAGCGAGCTGAGAAAGACAAAGGTGAAACTGAGACCACAGTTCTCCGAACAGCAGGCATTTTTCACTAAGGTGACAAAAACGAAGACAGCCACCGAAGCATCGTTCAGGGTGAGTCACACCCTGAGTCACACCATCATGAAGCACAAAAAGTCCTTCCAAGGTGGAGAGACGATAAAAGAGGCATTCGTTGAAGCAGCTGACTCTGTTTCGGGACTTTAAAAACAAACCGGAAATATTATCTTCAATCAAAGCTCTCCAGCTATCAAGAAGTACAGTTACACAGCGCTGTGAAGTCATGGCTGAGGATTTGACACAGCAGCTTCAGAAGGACATCGCGGACTGCGATTGTTTCTCACTGCAATTAGACGAGTCTACAGATGTGGATTGGGATGGTGTTTACAGATATGACTGCAAAAGAGGAGATGTTAACAATACTGCCCATGAAAGAACACACGCGGGGAGAGGACATTTTTCAGTCTTTCAAAAACTTCATGGAGAAGACCCAGCTCCCTCTGTGCAAATTGGTGTTGATCACCACGGACGGTGCGCCCGCAATGGTTGGCCACTCGAATGGATTTATTGCTAAGTCCAGGAAGGACGATGCTTTCCCCGACTTCCTCAATTATCACTGCATCATACACCAACAAGCATTATGCGCAAAAATGCTTAACATGAAAGAGATAATGGATGTGGCAATGAAGATCGCCTGTTCTATTGGAGCCAGATCTCTTCAAAGACGACTGTTCCGTTCACATCTGGAGAAGGCTGACTGTGACCATTCTGAGTTGTTGCTACACACTGATGTGAGATGGAGGGGGAAATTCCTGCAGACATTTTGAGAGCTCTGTCCGGAGATACAAGAGTTTCTCCTTGTCACTAAACATGCAGAATACAACTAAATGACGATCAGTGGCTGCTAGACTTGGCATTTTTCACCGATCTGACCAACATGTTGAATGACCTTAATTTAGAGCTGCAAGGAAAAGACAAAACCGTGGTCAATATGATTAGCTTAGTTAACGAAAACGAAAATTGCAACATTTGTCCTCAAAGCTGCAGCACCATTATTTGGGGAACTTCCAAAACCTGGTGTCAGAGCTGGAGACGCAAAGGAAGGCTGGGGCCCAACTTGACATGGTGCGTTACACACAGCAGACTGGGACAATTATGTCAGAGTTTGACAAACGCTTTCAAGACTTTGCTTTACTGGAGCCAGTCGCTACAGTCGCTACACGTTCCACCATGACTGATGATCATCTGGAAGTCTGCTTGAGGACGGCTACCAGCAGCTACCGCCCAGACTATGCAACCCTGGCTGATTCCATTCAGTGCAATGAGAGGGTAATGACCACAAATGTACTGAGTTGTATTGTGCCATATGGATTCTATATTGTTATTGACATCCCAGATCCTGACATGACACGCATATCACCTGTTGGAAACAACACAAGTCATGTCACTACAGATCCCCTAGTTGTAGAAACTGACAACGTAGCACATTTGCCGCTTAACCAGTTGAAATGTGTTCTATAATGTTCAAATTGTGTTCAATGTGTGCATTAAATGTTATATGTTAAAAAAAACAGTCAGGATGTGAATTTGATATGAATGTTTTTGTAAAAATGTACCATATTAGCGGCTAAGCGGCTAAGCGAATTGTGGCGCGCTTTGTCGCCACTGTAAACCCGTGGAAGCATTTAAAGCTAATGTGCATTTATTTGAACCGTATGTATGAGACATTAAGAGGGGAAGAGACCATTTTGTTCATCGATGGTTATTTTAGTCACTTTAATATATGTTTAGTATTGTTGATGCAGATTTAATAATTTCATAGTGTATTAGTTTAGATTTATAAATCAGACTGTAACTGTTATGCACACGATTATTTTTACGAGGGACATCCTGGAGCGGAGCTCATCTGCCATCCGGAGCGCCATCGCTGCAGTGGAATTGTCCTGTTCTCTGGATCCTGTTTAGTGGATGTTGTGCCGTACCACAAGGCGGTAGGGACAGCTTCAGGACTATATTTCGAGATCACGTTTTTTTTATTATATGTTATTTGTTATAGCTTGACCTAAGGTGACACTGTATATCATTGTGATGTATTGTTAAAGACGTTTGGTCCATTGTTGGATACATTTCATTTTAATTGTACATATTTATGCTATTTTCTAAAATCTAAATGTTTTATATTTATATATTTGTTGCATATAGTTGATATCCTGTGTCTAATTGTGCTGGCTGGAGGCCTTAACTGTAGTTTATTTAGCTAAAACCAATCTCCTTAGAGAACATTGGAAAGGGTTACACATGCATGTGCCCAGAACACATGTCTAAGGCCAGCGGCTGTGGGGGAGGTACTTCAGGGAACTGTACCTGGTTCCTGGTTGGCAGTGAGAAGACCACAGCCGCAGTTCACCATGATGCCTGTGTAAATCAACCTGAAACACAGTACAGTCAGCTGTGGGCTAATGGAGAAGTAAGCAATAAATAAAATCAACAGAGTTCAACGGCCAAGAGGGAACTTCCGTCAGTCCCAATGGTCTCACACGGGATCTGGCTGAACTAGACAGGATAATGTTTTGCACTATCATCAACGACTTACACCAGTGGTACACCATGTAAGGTCCTGCTGTGTACCCCCAGCTACCTCTCATCTGATGGTACATATGAAGACAAGACCGTGTTATTCTCTATTTAAGGTCCTGTTAATGTCCATCTTGTAATTCCCTCGAAGCACTGTGCTTATAACGTGGCTTTCTCATAACGGGTTTATTCCTCTCCGAATCCACCGTGAAAACTACACATAAACAAACAGTATAAATGACAAACAAAGTACCATGTTAGACACACAAGAACATTCACAGCATGCGAGATGACTTTAGTAAAGTAATAAATGTAAAATAAATACAAACACAACAACATACCTCGTTGCTCTGAAACTTTATAAGAAAACACTTCAACTAACGGAGCTGTAACAGTAACCTCTCTTTCTCTCTCTCTCTTTCTCTTTCTCTCTCTCTCTCTCTCTCTCTCTCTCTCTCTCTCTTTCTCTTTCTCTTTCTTTTCTAAATGTAAGTCATAAGAAGAAATGTCATATTCTGTTCTTGCAACAACCCAATAAGTACGTTGGGGCGGCTGTGTGTTTGTTTTGATTTGTTTTGAACAGATGTGTTGTTGGTACCCCCGACGTTACTGTGGTACTGCCCCGTTTGGGAATAGCTGACTCAGCTGTCTTACAACACAACAGCATTTATTCTGTGGCGAACGGAGAAGAAGCCAACAGCTGAACAATAAATACTATTTAGTCCAGAACCGTAAGAAACCCAGGAATGTACCATTTTTACGATGTAGGCCACTGTTGTTGGCAAGTCAATCTTGAAATGAATGACATGACAATTGGTGAATTTGTGTTGTTTTTTATGTTTACTTTTGTTTCAGTCTACGCAGTAAAAAGCAAATATTGAACCTACCTGTCAGTAGATAGTCTACGAGGACGTCCAGGTGGAGGGAGGCACTGGAGAAGCTCTTCCTGAATACGCAGCTACAATAACGGTCCACTGGGTTACAGTTCAGGCGGTGGAGCTTATGTTTTCCTTTCAATGCCGTGTAGTTCCAAACATCCCCACTAGGGGGAACATGCACAGTCAAGGAATCCCCCTCCCGCTCCCCCGCCCTGTGCCTCCCTCTGGTGGTGAGACCCGGGGAAACACACAATAACACAATGAGAAAAGCTGCATACGTGCACGCCGGTTCCAGTCTCAGATGTAATCCATTGATATTGTCTCCATGGTCACAAACAAATGGCCATTGACTCAAATGGACCCCCCCCCCCCCCCAGGCGTCTCGGTCCACAGGTCCCTCCCACAATCCCTTCTAAATACAGCGATAGACAGCATCAGCCGTATGGTTGACCAAACCCCTTAGAAAGCAAGTGAGTGAATAGTGTGTGACTCATGTGATGAACCCTTAGTGCCTTCAGAGACGGAGAGACGGAGGAGGATCTGTGGCATTTTCCAACATGACAACACAAGTTGATGTCATCATTTCTTTAGAAATAGAGTTTCCTCAGTAGAACACATTCCTCCGCCACACCAAAAAGGCCCTTTGCCCCTAAAGAATCCCTCAAAGAAGTCCTGGATCCGGATTCGGGATTGGGATCTGCAGGGGTCCGGATTAGTATCCCTATATTTCTGTATATGTTCTTAAATCATAATAGGCATTCCATAATATGTAAGTAACTTTGTGAAATAGTGCACAATATGTGACATATTTTGCCCTACAATCCTGGATCCAGTCAATCCTGATCTTTGCAAAAACAAATCCACTGTTCCTTGGTCCAAAATCCATCTAAAGTTTGTCAATTTTTGAGTTATCGTGCTGACCAACAAACAGACAGACAAACAGGGCTAGAAACAAAACATCTGGTCCATCTTCGATGTTGGGGGTAATAAAAAGAAACATAACTTCTTATAACAGCTGGACACATAAAGGCCTGGTGAACTCAAGTCCTGGGCCCTGTTCCATCCTCAGGACAACGCACTCAGAAAGGGCCATGCTAAGCCTGAACCTAGCGTTGGCTAGCAACTGATGACCATTCTTCTGTACTGCTGCCCCAAGGAAGTTTACTAGAGTGTGTGTGTGTGTGTGTGTGTGTGTGTGTGTGTGTGTGTGTGTGTGTGTGTGTGTGTGTGTGTGTGTGTGTGTGTGTGTGTGTGTGTGTGTGTGTGTGTGTGTGTTTGGTTTAGTGTGTTTAGAAAGGAGGGAGAGTGAAGGGTGGTCTGCAGGGGGTTTGAACGCCATGGTAATTTATGCAGCGGGTCTATTGTGATGAGTCAATGCACCGTGCAATAATGGGGGCGAGGAGCTGCACAAAGCGGAGACTCGAGCCTGTGGCGGGGTGTCCTCAGCCCAACGGTGGTCCTCACCCCACCTTCTCAATTGGTTCGCTGTTATGTATGTAGGCCTGCTCGGGTGTGGAGTCAGGAGACAACTAGAGCCAAGGACACACCGTCAGACTCAACAGTAACAACAACAAATAATTATACTTCTACGACTACAGATGAGTGGTTTGACGCAGTCTGTAGCGTCCGTTACGCACCGTTACGCGCCGTTACGCGGGTTAAAGCCCGTGGATCTCCTCTGCGGACACCTGGTGTGCGTAAGAGCCCAACAACCCGGTGGTCTGAGGTGAGGACGCGCGTTGAAGTAAACCGACACACAGCTTACTGCACTTTACCGACTGTTTGTGGTTCGATTTGTTAGAATACGTGTCGTCACATACATTCACCGTTCCGTTTTTCATACGCTTTTAACGAAATGATGAGGGAACGTATTTCGCACTTGTAGACATGCTGCAGCTCACTGTGTTGTACAGTTAATTGTTGCATTGGATTATTATGGGTTGTCAGGGATCGGAATCAAGATGAGATGATGTTTGCTTAATGAATGGCGTGATGACATAATAGAAAAGACTTCAATTCGCCTACAATTCGTGTTCTCAGTCAAAGACCTGTCTTTGTTGAGCCACTTTTAATTGGGGACAGGCCATGGGAACAGAGGCACTGCATTGTATGTGCAACACAGAACAATAGGACACGGCTGCTGTGACTGGAGTGAGTGAGTGTGTGTGTGTGTGTGTGTGTGTGTGTGTGTGTGTGTGTGTGTGTGTGTGTGTGTGTGTGTGTGTGTGTGTGTGTGTGTCTACGTGTCATGTTTTTAATACACCTTAACAGACTCAAAACTGGTTGTTTCAGTTCATTTAGAGTCCTCTCTCACAGTAACATTTCACCACATGTATGCCCTCCACACCTATTAAAGTTTTACAATTTCATTTTCGCAATCATTTCGCAATAATCACCAACAGGTTGCACATTGGCGCATTGCCACCGACTAATTGGTTTTTATCCGTCGTTTTCCTCCAGCTGTGATGCCAACCGTCCCATTGGGAAGTGATGGGCAGCCGAGCGATGTTGGGGCGGAGAGCGCACTGGTTTGCTGCCGCCTACCTGCTCGTGGCCGGGCCGTGCGCGGCCTTCCTCCCGGACTTCTGGTCCCGCGCGTTAACGCTGTCCTGGGACTCCCACACCCACCAGGACATCACGGAGCGGGCCATCCTCAACCTCACCATGGATACGCTCTCGGGGGTCAACAAGCGCACCCATGACAAGCAGGATCAGGTGAAAGGGCTTTCAATATGTTGATGAATTAATTAAATTATTAATACAATATGAAAATAAACAAATATTAACAATCAAGGATATAATTATAAACACCTTTTTTAAATAATATACATTGCACATGTTTATGGCGTTTGTGATGGACCGCTCTCTCTCTCTCCAGAGCAGACTGGGTCGTGGGTTCTGGAGCGCTGTGGGGGAGGTGGTCACGTCCAACGCGGCCATGGACTTCCTGAGCTCCACGCGCTCCGACCCCGTCTTCCACTTTGACTCGGAGCGCGTGGAGGGCGCCACGGCGGCCCTCCGCCAGGCCTGGGCTCAGACCCTGCTCTCACTGGGGGCCGGCCAGCACCAGAGTGCCCGTCGCAGCTTGGGACAGCTCTTCCACTCCCTGCAGGTACACAGGAGACCAAGGAGGTGGTGGTGGTTGTGGCTGTGGTTGTTCGTGGTGGTAGTATAGCAGTAGTAGCAGTAGTAGTAGTAGCAGTAGTAGAAGTAGTAGCAGTAGTAGCAGTAGTAGAAGTAGCAGTAGTAGAAGTAGTAGCAGTAGTAGTAGTAGTAGCAGTAGTAGTAGTAGCAGTAGTAGTAGTAGTAGCAGTAGTAGTAGTAGCAGTAGTAGTAGTAGTAGTAGCAGTAGTAGTAGTAGCAGTAGTAGTAGTAGTAGTAGCAGTAGTAGTAGTAGCAGTAGTAGTAGTAGTAGTAGCAGTAGTAGTAGTAGTAGTAGTAGTAGTAGTAGTAGTAGCAGTAGTAGTAGTAGTAGTAGTAGTAGTAGTAGTAGTAGTAGCAGTAGTAGTAGTAGTAGTAGTAGAAGTAGTAGTAGTAGTCGTAGCAGTAGCAGCATAAGCATTAAACAAAACAGCCTAAAGTGGTTTTCCTTCTCTCTGGCTCTCATTCTCCATCATGGCAGGACTTCTACAGTCATAGCAACTGGGTGGAGATGGGCCAGAAGGACGTTTACCACCACCTGCTGCAGCCTGAAGAGCCAGCAGTCCCGCTCGCTCACGGTAACCCACTGATGTTTCCCGACGTCTAGAGATGTGATTAAAAGCGGCACTTATTACCGTACTATCCTTTTCCCACGAGGGTGATATACCCAGCCTGGGAAAGGTACCTGTTGATCGGTAGGTTGCCGTCCATATCTTTGTGTGGGCCAATAATCAATACCCCACTCCCCTGTTTAATATTATTACATAGCTGTCCAAGCATCTTCAAATCACTACAGAAAGTGAAATGATCTTGATGTGTATACTAATGATACATTCCAACACAACACAATGACCTATTCTATTGCATCTACTGAACAGGAGCATTCATTGGCTGCAAGACTTAATGACGCTAATAACACTTCAGTTGCCTGCGTGTGCTGCAGAGGACACTCCGACCTGCATGGAGTGTTTCAGCGCGACCTGCCGAGGCAACCTAATGCCTCACCTGGGGCTACTCACCACTGGCTACTTCAGCCAGAGCCCCTCCAAACCAGAGGGTAGGTCACAGCTGGTGACCATTCAAATACCGCCAAGATGTTGAAAAGGATGAACCAAAAAAGAATAACATTCTGTGTTTTCAAACTCACATTCAAGCTTGATTGATCTTTCATCACAGCACTTTTCCCCCACTGGACAGGGAAATGTAGCCACGGGGGTATCTTGGACAGCAGCCGTCGGAGAGGCGCCAAGGGAGGCATCAACAAGGACAGCACTTCCCCCCTCTTCTCCCCACACCATTACCTGCATGCGGAGGCTGCGCGGCTGGCCTCAGAGGCCACTCTGACGGTGCTGAAGGACCTGCGGGACACCGTCGGCCACGCCCCCTTCCTTCGGTGGGTCCGCTCTCCCTCTCACACCGTCGCAACGAGAGGAGAACAAAGAGTTGACCCTCGGATGAACACAGTATGTTCAAGAATAACAACAAAAAACAAGTCAAATAAAACCAAAAAAAGAGTTCTTAAATCAAAGCCAAAGTTTCTAATTCCTCACACTATATCAGAAGGGCAAGTTGAACCCTGAGAGACTTGTCTGCAGTCTTTGATAAGACTGCAATCCAGCAAGTGTTCTGTTGGTTAATGCACTGCATTTATAAAGCGTTTTGGTCCAAAGCACTTTACAATTATTGCCAGCCAGCATGTGGGGAGCAGTTAGGGTCAGGGTGTCTTGCTCAGGGACACCTCCTCCTGGAGGAGCCGGGGATCGAACCAGCAACCTTACGGCTGTAAGACGACCGCTCTAGCTCCAGAGCTGCTGGCGTAGGATCTGTAGGACCTGCAGGACCTGGAGCATGACGTGTTGTGTTGTTGTTGTTGTTGTTGTTGTTGTTGTTGTTGTGCCCTGGTCTGGCCAGGCTGTTCAGTGTGCAGCAGCCTCCCTCCTTGGTGTTTGTCCTGGACACCACCGGCAGCATGTTTGAGGAGATCTCCGCTGCGCGACTGCGGGCCCTCGCCATCATCCAGGGACGCGCAGACTCGGGCGGGCAGCCCGGGACCTACCTGCTGGTTCCCTTCCACGACCCTGGTGAGGACCTCTGGCCCCGCCCTCACCACAGCTATCCTCAACAGGGGTTGACGGCCCTCAGCGATTAGTTTGCCGGGGGGGGGGGGAGCCTGTTGAACACAATTGGTCGCTAGTCTATGGAGGAATGAGTGGTGTGGTGATGTTTTTGGGGTAAAGTTAGCCTTGCCTTCTGACCCGTGACGCAGAGGTGGGGCCGGTGTACCAAACAGATGACCCGGAGCAGTTCATTGGCTACATGGAGGACCTGATGGCCCTGGGAGGAGGGGATGAGCCAGAGATGTGCTTCTCTGCCATTCAGGTCCATATGAAAAGTATACACTGTGGACAAACATCTTAGACATGACTAAGCTGTGTGTGTGTGTGTGTGTGTGTGTGTGTGTGTGTGTGTGGTGTGTTGTCCATGTCTAACCTAAGCTAATGTCCGCGTGTGTTCTCAGCTGGCGCTCACACACAGTCCACCGCTGTCCGAGATCTTTGTGTTCACCGACGCCTCGCCCAAAGATGCCCAGCTGTTCAGCTCGGTGAAGGCCCTGGCGCTCCAGAGGCGATGCAAGGTAGTGTCGCTATCAGCTCGCAGTTCTTTGTCGACATGTGAGCGTCGCCCCAACTGAGCGTAACCATTGGCTCTCATGCCCAGGTGACCTTCCTCCTCACCGAGGACCCCAGTCACAAGAGCAGCAGACGGAGAAAGAGGAGCAGGGGAGGAGCGGCTCTCTCGCCTGACCGCTTCTCGCTGTACTCTGCCCTGTCAGCCGTGTCCGGAGGACTGACTGTGTTCACCACAAACTCCCACATCCACAAGGTGTCGGCCATCGTGGAAGACAGCACCGTGGCCAACAAGGTACTAGAAGGAAAACCGTTTTGGGTTTCTAGATTTAGAGTTTGCATCGTTAAAATTATAAATATATAATGCGCCTACAGCTAGCTTAAAGAGTAGCCAACCAAACACTGGATGCAGTCCCTCCTACAGGTTGGTTCTCAATATGAGAGTCGGGAGCCCACTTTCTGTCGCCTGAAATGCATATGGAGTCATGGGAGATTACTGCCTTATAAGTTATAGAAATGTGAGAATGGATGAAAGGGTTCACCAATATATAAACATATACACACAGATCAGGACAATGTCATTCATATATACACAGACAGCCTGATGAGTTGGAGTACTTCACTGGGATGATATATGTTGATGGGGTTCAAAAGATGTGAGGGGAAGCAGCTGCATTACAAGTTGGGTCTCATTCATTGTCTGACCTAAACACGGGGTCCCACAGCAGGCCAGATCCACTGCCACACCATGACAGGTTTACTTACCCTTGCGTTGTTTGGTCAACGAGAGCACAGGGCACAGAGAGAACGAGACAGAGAAGTCAGAGCATTGCAGCACACTTACCTCTCCAGCATTTTGATTCATCCAACACAATTATGGTGTCTGTCCGGTATGGTGGTGGGATTTGTGTAAAGTGTATTGTTGCTTCTCCTTGTGATGAACACCCCATAGGTGACACTGCTCCATGTGGAGATTGACGGGGGTGAGGTGGAGTGCCACCATCCCTTCAGAGTAGACGGGGCAGTGAGCAGGGTCGTCCTGCACCTCACCGGCAAACTCAATGCCTGTACCCTCACCGACCCCTCGGGTACGCCCCTCTCCTTGTGTGCTGTCCCCATGCAGAAGCACCCTAACCCGGCGGGTTAACAGTAGTTATATTATAGTCATGAATGAACAAATTAAATTGAGGACTCTTAATTAATAACCTTGCAACTATGATCCTTAATCAAAAGTGTGTCGTATCTTAGTCCGATAAGCTCTATATCGGTCTGTTGCACACACTGTACTATAACATCATAACATCGTCAGGAGTTGCAGTCCACACAATACTTTCTGTGTAGGCTGTGCGAATGGCAACGGCATCTATGGAGAGATTCACTTGGAGGTTTGGTCTCGTTGTGTCCCGTCAGGTGTGAGCCAGTCTCTGTTGTCTCTGGCCCAGAGCGGGCCCCTAGCAGAGTTCCAGAGCTTCGAAGGCCTGAACCGCGTCCGCCTGCTGTCTCCCGTACAGCCGGGGCAGTGGAACCTTCACACCAGCACCCAGGGGCCTGCCACCCTCAACATCCTCGGTACCAATATCATCATGATCATATGTCTTTCGCGCTGCTCGTCTGGTTTTCTCCTTGGCTCTCATTCTGTTTCTGTCTTTCTTTTTTGTGTGTCTCAAAGTCAGCTAATAAACTTAGCGCATATATTACCCTTCATAACATAAGTGTTGTCCTTCCCTTTAAGTTACATTGTGTTACACAGACTGTACTTCTGTACCAGAAGGGAACCAAAGACTCAATCACCTGCTCCATGCCCCCCAGGTGACAGCAGGGTGGACTTCCTGTATTACTTTGCCACAGTGGCCAATCAGACGCACCCTGGGTTGTCCAGGGTGGAGGGCAGTCCAATAGCAGGTGAGTAGAATAACCCCATGCTAGATTGTCATCATTTCTCACACAAAGCGTGTGTAATTAATCAGCATTCCATCATCTTGGTATTGAAATAACGAGTACAACTTCTCACCTGGCCGGCTCTTTCCCAGGCGTCCCGACCTTCCTGGTGCTGACCGTGAAGGGTCTGGCCCCCGACGTGGAGGCCTCTTTCAGTCACGTGACGCTGCTGGGAGCCCACGGAGAGAGCTTACAGAAGGTGTGGCTGAACTCCTCGTCCTCCTCCTCCTCCTCCTCCTCCTCCTCCTCCTCCTCCTCCTCCTCCTCCTCCTCGTCTGTCGGCTCGTACGCGGGGGAGGAGCTTGTTGGCGTGGTGGACCGGGTACCCAGAGTGCCTTTCTGCGTCCGCCTGTCGGGCCGCGACGGGAGCGGAGACAAGCTGGAGAGGGTGTCCACGGAGATGATCGAACCCACCCATGTTGGGATACAGGTAGGTGGTGGTGGAGGTGGTGGTGGAGGAGTGGGAGGCAAAGGCTAATGCATAGAGTTGCAATAGCTACTGAATGGAATCTATAGCTTTATTTCTTTGGCGTATGGATATATATATATATATATATATATATATATATATATCCACCCTAACTGCTCCTGACGTGCTGGCTGTCTCCTTGATGGCTGACTGTTGGTGGGTGAATGTGTGTGTGAATGGGTGAATGTGAGACATGACTTGTAAAGCGCTTTGAGTGGCCGCACTGGTTAGAAAAGCGCTATATAAAAAAAGTATATATATATATGACAAAACTAAAATAATCCATGTACACGTCACCTTTTCATGGATCTCTCTCTAGGTTCTGTCTGTCCCACGACTGGTACCGGGACACAGCACCAAGGTCCACTTTGACGTCCTTAACCACGGCCCCGCCCGCCTCTTCGACCTCACCGCCGCTGACGACCGCGGCTACCTCCATCCGAGAGGCCCTCATAGGTATGACAACAACACACCTGTAGCAGTGGACTCTGCCTTCAAATGGCTTCTTGGGGTTCCTGCCAAAGACAAAGACCCAGGGGGATGAGTAATCCGGTTTATTGGGAAGTTTGTGGTTGATAGCAAACAGAGCAGATGGTCCATGCTAGTGTGTAGTGGTGGCTGGTTTAGTGGGACTTGATTACCAAGGACTCACAGGTGTGCAGCCTAACCAACCCCAGACTCTAATCAGTCAGACTCAGGCCAGGTGAGGCTGCTTCAACCAGCCACCAACCACACACACACACACACACACACACACCCTCTCTACCTCTCATCTGATGTGACATATGAAGACAAGACAGTGTTATTAACTATTTAATGTCCTGTACCCCTCAAACATGTAACCTCCTGCTGTGTACCCCCTCTACCTCTCATATGATGTAACATATGAAGACAAGACAGTGGTATTAACTATTTAGCTCTTTGTTTAGCCTCGTAGAAAGCCCTCTCATATTTCAAACAAGTTATATGAACATCGGCTCAAACACAATAGGAATGACTTCTCTGGAAAAGTTATGATAAAATATAAAACGAACATGAATGACTTCTGACCAGAGAGGACATGCAGCTGATACAGATCCTCAAAACAACAATCAAAACCCAAATACTAGTCAAGAAAATCGTAGTAAGAAAATTTAACTCATAAGAAGAAAAGTCATATTCGGTTCTTGCAACCCAATAAGTGACCACTTGAAGCAGAGTTGGGGCGGCTGTGTGTTTATTTTTGACAGAGAGGCTATTACAGATTTGTTGTTGACGTTCCCCCAAAGTAGCCGTGGTACCCCTGGGGGAACACGGCCCCCACTTTAGGAAAAGCTCGTACATGGGGTGAGTATCGATGGCTCACTACTGGTGCTTCCTCAATGGAACCAAGGCCTTCATGGTCACTCTTTTTTCTCCTTCTTCCATCCTGCTCCATTAGCTTCCTGGTGGCGGAGAAGGGGTCTGTTCGCAGGCAGGTGGACCTTCTGACCCCCACGGCGGCCGAGCCAGGCGCCACGGTCACCCTCACCCTGAGCGTGCACGCCCTGGACTCGCTGGACTCCAACTACGCCGTGGCCTACCTGACCGTGGTTCCTCCGGTGGGTCCTCCATCCAGACACCCCACCACATCATTTTTTTAAAGTCACTAGAGAGGGAATCCCAATGCAGTGGTTCTGTCTGCCACTCAATTTGTGTGTGTGTGTGTTTTTTGATCAAGGAATTGTGGTTTTTTTTAGGAGCTATTTTAAAATAAATAAATCTACGTTTACGAACCTCACTTGAATATACAGTTATTAGTGAGGTTCGAATGCCGAATGATCTAATTATGATAATTAAACATTGTTTGAGGCAATTAAGTCAATATTGTTACAGTGGAGCCAAAACTTAACATAACTAGAGCCAGTGTGTGGAAGCCTGTGGATGCCTTATCCTCCCTTCCTCTTCCTCCACCCCAAGGACCCTGACATGTCTCCACCATCCTGCTCCCCCGCCCGCCTGGAGAGCCCATGTCCTTCCCCGTGCTCCGGCTCCAGCTGGACCGTCTCCCTGGCCCTGTCAGACAGGGGCCGCTCCGGCTTGGCCTCCCTGCAGCTGCTCCGGGGTGAAGGGGTCCTCGCCCTCCTCAGCCACGCCCCCACACCTCCAGGGGAGGGCTGGGCTGGGACACGGCGACAGCCGGACCGGGAGAGACCGGCTGGGCCGACGCTCGAGAAGGGAGAGCCCCCTCTGAACGTGTCCGAGCGGGGTCAGCCCATGTGGGTGAGGTACCGGGCCAGCTGCTGCGCACCACATGCTGAGCTCCTGGTGTGGGACAGGGCTGGAAACTTAAGGCGCTGCCATCTGACCTCAGGCCAGCAGGGGGGGCTAGGGGTCAGGCACTCTGAGACTAACGGAAGTGGGAGTCTATCCAGCTGCTGTAAGGAAGTGCTGCTGCTGCTTTTGGGCCTATGGACTCATATGGCTTTGATGTTTGTAAATGAAAATAAATGTTTTGGGAAGTAAAGTGCTTGAATGGCCTTTTCCCGGGGGTGTGATGCCATACATATTCATATAATTTTTTATCAAATTAAATAAAAATTACCTGCCCATAAAGTAGGGACAGTGGCCCGTTGGTTCATTTTCTACACGGACACCGGGCTGACCCAATCACATCCCTTACTAGGCCCCACCCCTCCCCCTCTGTCCTTCTCGCCAACTATTTGGGGACCTTCTCGCTCCGATTTTGCGACTTTTCAGATAATCTTTACGAATTTGTCTCTAAAATTCTCTTGAAAAATGCAGCAACTTATTCTAATCATTAAGGAAATATATAAAAATATATTATATATGTAATTAATTTTGCTCAGAGTAATCGCAGTGGTCTCTCTCTCCTCAGTCAGTAGGTGTGGTCTCTCTCTCCTCAGTCAGTAGGTGTGGTCTCCCTCTCCTCAGTCAGTAGGTGTGGTCTCTCTCTCCTCAGTCAGTAGGTGTGGTCTCTCTCTCCTCAGTCAGTAGGTGTGGTCTCTCTCTCTCCTCAGTCAGTAGGTGTGGTCTCTCTCTCCTCAGTCAGTAGGTGTGGTCTCTCTCTCTCCTCAGTCAGTAGGTGTGGTCTCTCTCTCCTCAGTCAGTAGGTGTGGTCTCTCTCTCCTCAGTCAGTAGGTGTGGTCTCTCTCTCCTCAGTCAGTAGGTGTGGTCTCTCTCTCCTCAGTCAGTAGGTGTGGTCTCTCTCTCCTCAGTCAGTAGGTGTGGTCTCTCTCTCTCCTCAGTCAGTAGGTGTGGTCTCTCTCTCTCCTCAGTCAGTAGGTGTGGTCTCTCTCTCTCCTCAGTCAGTAGGTGTGGTCTCTCTCTCCTCAGTCAGTAGGTGTGGTCTCTCTCTCTCCTCAGTCAGTAGGTGTGGTCTCTCTCTCTCCTCAGTCAGTAGGTGTGGTCTCTCTCTCTCCTCAGTCAGTAGGTGTGGTCTCTCTCTCTCCTCAGTCAGTAGGTGTGGTCTCTCTCTCCTCAGTCAGTAGGTGTGGTCTCTCTCTCTCCTCAGTCAGTAGGTGTGGTCTCTCTCTCTCCTCAGTCAGTAGGTGTGGTCTCTCTCTCCTCAGTCAGTAGGTGTGGTCTCTCTCTCTCCTCAGTCAGTAGGTGTGGTCTCTCTCTCCTCAGTCAGTAGGTGTGGTCTCTCTCTCCTCAGTCAGTAGGTGTGGTCTCTCTCTCCTCAGTCAGTAGGTGTGGTCTCTCTCTCCTCAGTCAGTAGGAGTGGTAAGGGGACATAAGGGGAACAGCGCATTCAAATTGACACTAACTGTAGTTCAACTCCACTTTATTAATGCTTTATAAGCAAGGCATATTGATTGGGTTTCCTATATAAATAGCAGTTAAGGCATGTTGTGCAGAAGCAAAAGTAATTAAAAGTAATTTGTTTAAAAATTCTCAATTGCGCCTCATAATGTTGACAGGCAGTGCCAATTAAGACACAGAAATAGAATGATTTATTTTTTACAAATATGCAAATACAAGCTAGCAAGCAAATGTCATAATTTCAGAATTATGACATATGCTCTTTTTGTCTCTCTGTTATAAGATGGCGAACACAAAATGTTTAAAAGTAAAGGTTATCTGGTAACCATTATTCATCATGATCGCACCTTTAGTGTTTTGGTTTAATTCAACCAATACAATGAAAAGTGTGTAATAATAAACTGCTGTGCAGTAGAGAATGAAGCCAAAGCTTAAATTAAGTGAATTCCAATGAGATGTTGTGGACATCACACCTAAAATAATCACATGTGCCCACATCATAACAGTTGATGGCCAAAAACAAATAATGTGTTTAAAGTTTTTAAGGCTCACTCTTCATCAATGCAAATTGTCTATCTGATTTGGCTGTTGCACACGTTTCCTTTTCCTGTGTGAAGCTCAGAGTCCATCACCAACCCACTCTCACGCTTCTCCCATGTATGGGATGTCCTCTCCCGGTCCAAAAAATAACAACTTATATGAAGACGCTACCTCCGTCAAACGGATGACGTCTCCTGTGATGTCTGATATCAAAGCCACAATGCGCTCTGCTTCTCAGGGGAAACCGGGACACAGATAGCCCTAGGAAATCATTGCTATTATTCACATCATAATCTCTTTAGTGGCTGACTAGCCCAAACCATCTTTTCTTCAGCTTGTCTATAGGGCAGTAATTGAAGTGTTGGCACCCAGACCAGTAAGCTGATCTCTGCCTCCACGGGACAAACAGACAGAGAACAATAGCCATTTCCAATGGCCTTTAAAGCACCAGGCTGTACACAGCTGTACAGTCCCAGGCCAGTTAAACTGGACCGAAATAATTAAAATGTGAAGATAAATCAACCACATTGAGCCACAGTAACATCACATTAACCAAAGGGTATTAGACCCAGCGGTCAGCCCTGACGGTGCCGTCGTCACTAAACGGCACATTTTAACCCGTAGAACTGTCAGGAGGCGTCATGGCGGTGACCTTCCCTGAGGGTCTAGAAGCAGCGGTGTTCCGGTTGGGGCCGGGCGAGGGAGAGGGAGAGGATGAGGACAAGGGAGAGACGGCAAGGCTACCGCCGGGCTCCGGAGAGCAGGGCTCACGGTGTAGCATCCTCAGGCCGGGGTAGCCGCCAGAACGGGCCATGGCCCGGTGGAGTTTCTCCCACGGCGGGGGTCCATTCGGCTGCTCGGGGGAGACCTGTCGGCCGGACAGCCGGCACAGCAGGCGGGCGTGCCGGCCCAGCTGGCCGATGTCCCGGTCGGTGGCCGCGCTCCGCCTCATGAGCTCCTGGGTGCGCAGGGTGATGTCCAGCAGACCCGACTGCTTCAGGGCCTTCATGGTGCCGAGGAAGCGGCGGTAGTGCGCCGCGCGGCCCGGAGGACCTTCCGTCGCTCGCGAGGCTGCCGGAGAGGAGGAGGAGCTGGGAGACGCTGGCCACTCGCTGCTAAGAAGGGAAGATGCAGGCGGCGGCCTGGAGCCACGGGGTTCAGACACAGGCTCTTCTCTCTGGACTTCAGGGCACAACACCCGCTTGCGCAGATGCGGGAGGCCCTGGATCGGGGATCTTTTTTCAAGGGGAGTCTTGCTGGGGTGCGGGGCGATGCGAAGGAAGGAGCTCGGTTTTCTCCTCCCTGTGCCCGGCACAACGCGAGTCTGATGCTTGTAGCGGGGCTTAGGGGCTGGGACCACGCCGGCCTGATGGAGCAGCAGTACCTGGCCAGGTCTGGGACCATCAGACACCCCTCTGTTGTTTGTCCACCACAGGTGTTGGTTCAAATCCGCCTAGAGGGGAAACAATTTAATTGAAAGGAATTCACATATTGTGTAATATTTCACAAAGGTGGTAACATATTTGCATAAAACTTGGTGAGCATTAAGGTGGAATGCCAGTTCTGATTTAAGAACATTTAGGGAAATATCGGGATACAAATCCGGTTCCCTGCAGATCCGGATCCGAAATGAAATGGACCGGATGACATGGTGAAGAACAGTTGCTTTAGAAGGATTGTTTACTGAAGGCCCTCTAGTATTATGATTGTATTGCATCAGCTTTAGATCTCTGATGATGACGATGATGATGATGATGATAATGATGATGATGATGATGATGTGAAAAGGCACACATGGCACACATGCAACGGGGCCCATTGAGCACCTTGTCCAGGACCCCCGGGACGGCAGACCTCTCCTGGTGGAGCATCAGGCTCTGGAGGATGTAGACGGGGCTGACTTCACCACTCCCCGGCACCGTGAGAGCCTGCGTCTGAGCGCGATGTTGGACCAGACGAGGCCTGCCCTGGCTGGGGAGCTGGACGTGACCTCGCCATGGCGCTTCACCGTGCCCTGTGGTGCCTGGCGCCTGCCCTGGGACTGCTTCCATCTGCTGTCGGTCCGACCCATTGTCTGCAGACAGGAGGAAAGAAAGAGCAGAGACGGTTAGTCGGTCTGATTGCACTGTTTATGTTTTTCTTAAAAGTCTAGTAAAAGGGGGAGGGGAAGAGAGAGAGAGAGAGAGAGAGAGAGAGATCTAGCTGTGGTGGTGGCTGGTTTAACCTGTGAGCTTTGAGTACCAATGACCCACAGGTGTGCAGCCTCACCAGCCCCAGGTCAGGTGAGGCTGCTTAAACCAGCCCCCCCACACACACACACACACACACACACACACACACACACACACACACACACACACACACACACACACACACACACACACACACACACACACACACACACACACACACACACACACACACACACACACACACACACACACACACACGTGGAGGAGGGAACAGCATTAAGGCAAGATATGCTTCAACCAACCAGAGTAGCCCGAATCCTTCTCTGAGCCGGCTAAGCTCCTCCCACAGCCTTCATTGTCCCGGCCCCCATATGCGGGAACCAGGGCGTCACCGTCGCACTGGTCCTCTGTGTTGTTGGTGGGAAGCTGACCCTTGGACATGCTAAACTCTAAAGGGTTAAAGCAAAACGTCCATATTATATTACACACACACACACACACACACACACACACACACACACACACACACACACACACACACACACACACACACACACACACACACACACACACACACACACAGTTCTATATTTAGTTAATTTCACAGCATTCATCTTGTCAAGGGAAAGGGCCGTTAGACACACGTCAATAATGCCACGTTGTCTGGTATTCAACCAGAGAGATTATAGGGACTCCAGACGTAGAAGTATCATCGTTTCTCTCGTGTTTATCAGCACTAGACTCGCCTGTTTTGGGCGCAATTTCCTTGTGTAGTGTATTTTTATACCCTAAGTATAGAACTAAAACACTGTCTGTGATACTGTATGCATTGTAAGAGCCATGTGTTTAGATTAATATAAACAAGCGGCCAACAGGCGACACTAGGACGACGGAACGAGACCACCTGGAGTTTCTGTCTACAAACTTGTGACGTAACAAAGGCACCCTGACCAATAGGAGTAGTAGATGTTTGTTGTACCCTGACCAATAGGAGTAGTAGATGTTTGTTGTACCCTGACCAATAGGAGTAGTAGATGTTTGTTGTACCCTGACCAATAGGAGTAGTAGATGTTTGTTGTCCCCTGACCAATAGGAGTAGTAGATGTTTGTTGTACCGTGACCAATAGGAGTAGTAGATGTTTGTTGTACCCTGACCAATAGGAGTAGTAGATGTTTGTTGTACCGTGACCAATAGGAGTAGTAGATGTTTGTTGTACCCTGACCAATAGGAGTAGTAGATGTTTGTTGTACCCTGACCAATAGGAGTAGTAGATGTTTGTTGTACCCTGACCAATAGGAGTAGTAGATGTTTGTTGTCCCCTGACCAATAGGAGTAGTAGATGTTTGTTATACCCTGACCAATAGGAGTAGTAGATGTTGGTTGTACCCTGACCAATAGGAGTAGTAGATGTTTGTTGTACCCTGACCAATAGGAGTAGTAGATGTTTGTTGTACCCTGACCAATAGGAGTAGTAGATGTTTGTTGTACCGTGACCAATAGGAGTAGTAGATGTTTGTTGTACCCTGACCAATAGGAGTAGTAGATGTTTGTTGTACCCTGACCAATAGGAGTAGTAGATGTTTGTTGTACCCTGACCAATAGGAGTAGTAGATGTTTGTTGTCCCCTGACCAATAGGAGTAGTAGATGTTTGTTATACCCTGACCAATAGGAGTAGTAGATGTTTGTTATACCCTGACCAATAGGAGTAGTAGATGTTTGTTGTACCGTGACCAATAGGAGTAGTAGATGTTTGTTGTACCGTGACCAATAGGAGTAGTAGATGTTTGTTGTACCGTGACCAATAGGAGTAGTAGATGTTTGTTGTACCGTGACCAATAGGAGTAGTAGATGTTTGTTGTACCCTGACCAATAGGAGTAGTAGATGTTTGTTGTACCGTGACCAATAGGAGTAGTAGATGTTTGTTGTACCGTGACCAATAGGAGTAGTAGATGTTTGTTGTACCGTGACCAATAGGAGTAGTAGATGTTTGTTATACCCTGACCAATAGGAGTAGTAGATGTTTGTTGTACCGTGACCAATAGGAGTAGTAGATGTTTGTTGTACCGTGACCAATAGGAGTAGTAGATGTTTGTTGTACCGTGACCAATAGGAGTAGTAGATGTTTGTTGTACCGTGACCAATAGGAGTAGTAGATGTTTGTTGTACCCTGACCAATAGGAGTAGTAGATGTTTGTTGTACTACTTTCTATATAACTTTTGGTGAAGAAACGCGTCGTCAGTCTGTACTAATTGGCACGGCAGGCTCCATCATGCTGCAGTAGATGAATTTGATGCTTTGTTCAATAAAGATATTGAACTTAGTATCCGGACCGAGTACAAATTATACTATACTTGAACATGGGATCAGGCACAGCCGGAGACCAGTTTGTGTAGGATCTCATGGTACCAGGAACCCAAGCCTAGCAATTACAGAGCTATGCAATGGAGGGTGGAAGGCAACCGCCTGATAAAGGCCTGCTGCAGCTGCAGGGCTGTCCTCAGCTCACCCTGAAGCAGGGCGGGTTCGCTGGTATGTGAATGTGTAATGGTACCACATCACACACACACACACACACACCACACACACACACACACACACCCACCACTTTGAAGTCGCAATTAAAGAATGTTTAATCAAATTGTTTTAATGTGACCATGGTATTTTTGATGACTTCTGGGAATAGTCTGGGCTACAGTGAATGCTACAGTTTGTAGCCCAGATGTCGATGTGTTTATAATGTGTCTGTTGTTTGTCAGTATAATGATGGTTACTACCAGTGCCATTAGTTCTATCTTATTGGGGTTGGCCTACTAATAACGTATCATTGACTGGAGAATCTCACTCACACACACACACGTTAAGGTCGAGCAGGACCAGTGCGACAAGTCCTTCCACATCTCCCAGAGCTGGTGTCGATGACACGTGACTTCTATCACTATATTGTTGTTTATGAGGACATAGCCTCGGATACGTGCTTAGTTTTATTCTAGGACCACTTCAGTTTGTCAACACTATTAGTATTTAGTAGTATATAGTATTTGCCATTGTACAGTAAGCGTCCCACTTTGAACTACACGCCTGTAGTTCATCGTTTAGGAATGTTAAAATGTGATTATTATGATAAACAGAGAGAGAGAGTCGTTATGTAACAACTTGGACCACTCACCCCCTATACCGAACACACATCCTCTCGCACACTTGTCAACATGAATTTGGTAATACAGCAATAGTGTCACTCATATAGAATTAGAAGTTATACACACACAACCCCCCCCCCCCCCACACACACACACACACACCATTCAAGTGTACTGTATTGACATCATTGTCATTGTTTTTCTCTCATATATATCTATAGATATATAACTATCTATAGATATAAAACTATAGATATATATATATCTATATATATATATATATAGATAGATATGTATATAGATATATATCTATCTATCTATCTATCTAGATAGATATGTATATAGATATATATATTTGATCCAACTATACACTTACCTCGGAAGGCAGGCCGGATCAGGAGCGGTTGGGTCCCTGGCCCGGGGGGGCCCTGGCCGGGGGGGGGGGGGGGCCTGAGGGAGCGTCTCAGGTCACCGTAACCGCACATCACGTCATGTCATGATCTCTACGGTCGGTTTTCTCAGGACAAGTGAACACTTGGCGGTCGTCCACCGGTTTGTTTTTGACGCATGACAATAAGTAAACAATGATTTACCGCCTTTTATACACGTCCTCTATCAACCCATTGTTGGACCACCCACTGAGTGGCGGCAGCACGTTCCCCCTTTAAGACGACGACGGGGGGTTCGTGCGGGACCTGGTGACAGCCAATCAGAGCGCTGACGCGGGACCTGGTGACAGCCAATCAGAGCGCTGACGCGGGACCTGGTGACAGCCAATCGGAGCGCACCGCACGTGTCTGGGCGGGCAGTCTGCAGCATGTCCCCGCAGTCATGCGCAAGCAGCTCTACAGGGCGTCCACTTCACGGCAAGTGATGACGCGAATGAGTTATTTCAGAGGATAATAATCTCCATGTCGTGTTCACAGGACATTATAACGAAGCCTCAGACGGCCTTGCATCAGTAAGAGCATTTTGTAATTCATTATGCAAAAAGCAGGGTGACCAGCGAGCTCTTCACGCACCCCACGCTCTCCCACCAGTCTATCCGATGTCTATCTATCCAGTGTGTACCTATCCAGTGTGTACCTATCCAGTGTGTACCTATCCAGTGTGTACCTATCCAGTGTGTACCTATCCAGTGTGTATCTATCCAGTGTGTATCTATCAGTGTGTATCTATCCAGTGTCTATCTATCCAGTGTCGGTCAGACGCAAGAGCAGTGGCCCAAAGACCGCATGGTCCAGGACACAAGTGACAGTGAAAGAGAATCAGTCCTAGTTTACAGCAGATTAACTTTATTTTTAACATTAAAAATAATCAAATGATTTGACAAGACAGCCCTGTTCTCCCAAGGAACTGAGATCAGAAGCAACATGAAACATTATACAGATATTTTCCAAATCAGCAGCAGGATAAGAGCGATAAAACTTAATTTTGCCAATGGGCTGGCAGTGGCAATCCACACATCGCTCTACTGAGCAAACAGTCTTTGGCAAAGCGCTTCGGCCGATCTTCCGCACGCCTCCTTCAGTAAACTGTGGCTCCACACGCTCACCGCTTAAGATCCTCGTCCAGTCTTTGTTGCGCCCGTGCCTCAGTGGGCAATCTTTTCACACAACATTCATTCTGTCCGCGCTACAGCCCGTCGTGCCGGGTCAGGTGGGCCCGGGTCAGGTGTGCAGAGGAGGCAGCGCTAGCAGACAGGAAGCGCTTTGGAGCGCCGGGTGGCTGCTGACTTGCATGGTTCCCGCAGTGGAATATTTGAGGAAGGTGGTGCGGTTCTCCTGGCTGTGGGCCGTGGTGGCCGCCCCCGCTAGGATGTGCATGATCCTCAGGAGAGCCGTCTCACTGAAACCCACAGGGACAGAACAGTCAAAAACATGACAAAAATAATAATAACTTTTGGGGTGGCTGCCCCCACCCTATACTTGTAAAGCGCTTTGGATAAAAGCGCTATATAAAAGCCGGCATTATTATTATGCTGGGTCCATTATAGTCTTTATAAGTTCGGCTGAAGACTGACATGCTTACCCAGGCCTTTTGACAAACGTCATCGTTATTTATTTTATCTTTTTACTTAGACTCATCACTTGTCAAGTGCCTTGGGTTTAATGAAAGGCACGATAGAAAATGCAATTCATATCATAAAATTTAAAAAAAAAAAGGAAATTACTGCAGCTTATATTTTTGCTCACCACAGCCAAAAGCAACACACGTACATACCAACCTTTAAAGAAATCACACTAAAGCAATGCATTACATGTACAAAGCGGAGCTGAACATTGGCAGAGTTAAAACGCAGACTCCGGCACCACACCTGCCGATGTGGACGCTGGAGGCGATGCACCAGGCGGTGTCTCCGTCGGGCGTGGGGGGCTCCTGGAGCACCCTGCGGGCCAGGCACAGGGCCGCACCTGCCAGCTGCATGGGCAAGAACACCACGCACTGGCCCTCCAGGAGGGAGAGCTCCAGCAGGTAGCGCGCCATCCACACTACCTGCCAACGCAAACACAAAGTTAAGGTTTAAAACTAATACAAACTCTTCAGTACGCAAGTCAACGTGAGTCTCTAAAAATGCTTCTCTAGAGAGACTTGCAGGATATACGAAATCTGCATTATAACTTCTCCCAACTGCGCATTCATGAGACAGATTCAGCATTTTCCTTTAAATGTTAGGAACCAATTTATTAGGTAATCCAAATGAAGTTAATGAATATTGACACCATTATCTGTATAAAAAGCGCAAATGATAAACGCATAACAAACCAATCAGGTTAACATTGCGGTTAATGCGTCATGTTGACAGTCCCCCGTTCCAGTGCAGCGCCCCCGGGTGGCCCACCTTGGCGCTGCAGCGAGCGATGGTGGCGGTCAGCAGGAGGAAGTGCAGCGGAGGACAGTGGCTCAGGTCGAACTGGAGACCACAGAGCACGCGGCGCTCCATCCTCAGCAACTGCTTTTTGGTGTAGCCGTTATCCATCAGGTAGCAGAGCTCCGACACCTAGGATGGGATATGTTCTTTATATTATTAGTATCGGCAGAATCAGAAACATTGACACAAAACACTACAGCTATTCCATCAATCATAACTGTACTCCAGAAGGCCCAGGGGCTTTGTAACGAGGTAAACATCCCACTTAAGAAGCTGGCCCAGTCTTGGTGTCGCTGGTCAATCATTACCTAAACCACGACTCGGATTCCCTGCATCAGCAGATTCATCTTATTCCAGCAAATGGCTGTATGCCATTTCAGGGTCACTGGGGTCAGCGGCGCATGTGTGCTGGGATTACATTTCAGGACTGCTGGACATTCTAATTATTACTACAACAAAATAACGTACTGCCCCTTTCCCCTTTGTGGGTCAGAAGCATTTCAACCCATTTAAGCTGGGAGAGGCACACGCCTCATTACAGTCATTGAACCCTCATACAGTTCATTTAAAAATCAGTTGTAAATATCCCAGCCACAATTATAGTAAAATGAAACCGAATGCTGCCATCACGGCCAAGATACACATTCCACTTGTTGACCCATGAACAAGTGGAGCCAATCACATCAGCCCAGGAGAACCCACTAAACATACCATCTAGTGGGGTGGTCATCGTTATCTTGAAATGGGTCCTTTTGACGCCTTCTCATTCAGACAAAGAACACCACGGTAAACAATGAGACATCTGAGGGAGGAGTCTGGCTGTACCTCAGGGAGGAGACACTCCTCCTTCTTGGCCGCCAGAAAGAGGCAGACCACACCCAGCAGCTGCAGGTTGGCGGTGGACACCATGACCTGCCTTAGGCCTCGGTTCATCAGGTTGATGGCCAGGTACAGAGTCTCATCCTGGAAGTGCAACACCTCCTGGGGAGGGACAGACGATTTTAAATGAGTCATAAAGTTAAAGCAATCCCATTATCCACTGACTGGCCACCGACTTTGGTACAGAAGTGTCAACCAAGACATGACTCATTCTAAATATTTGTTGGCTAGCCTTTCTACACATTATAAAAATAACGCAGAGCCCTTACGTGAACCTGGATCAACCAGTCCACCAGCACGGTCCGTGTGGTGTCCGTGAAGGGCTTGGGCAGCTCACTACTGGAGAAGGTGTTGCGATACTGATTCCTCTGTTGGGGGTGAAAAGACAAAACATCGCCGGTCCTCTTAGAAGAGTCATTGACGGTAGTAGCTGCCTGTGTGGGATTGTTCCCAGACAACCTGGCTGTATGATTTGGGATTAAATAATAAAAAAACAAAAAGGATCTAGACAGACCATCATGTCCCCAAACATGTCCCAGGCATACGCCCGGTCCCAGGTGAGGTCTAGCTTCTCCATGGCCTTCTCCACCTCATGGCGCAGCAGACTGGGCACCAAGCTCGCCAACCTGCAGTCGGCCTCGCTCAATAGGCCCACTGTAGAGAAGCCCCACACACCACACCCACACCACCCACACCACACACCACACACACACACCACCACACACACACCACCACACCCCCCCACCACACCCCACACCCCACACACACCCACACACACACACACACCACACCACCACACACACACACACACACCACCACACACACACACCCACCCACCACACACACCCACACACACACACACACACACACACCCACACACACACACACACACACACACCACACACACACACCCCACACACACACACACACACCCACACACCACACCACACACACACACACACACACACACACACACACACACACACACCCCCCACCACACACACACACACACACACCCCACACACACACACACACACACACACACACACACCCCATCTTCAGCGGTAACACGGCAGCATGACGACAACCACAGGACTGGAAACAGTAGAGTATATCCTGGGCCGCTTGCAGAAGCTAAAGTCATCCATGTTTGTCGGACACCCACGGATGTCACCAGTGGAAGTGGAAAACGAACTAACTATGGAGACTATGGTGGCAGTCAACACATAAAACCAGTGCTTTAATAATATTGTATGCAAACGTGGACATTTGTGTAAAGGCCGTTCTAGTGTGACACCCTTGGAACAAACGCACATCAGACCCTCTTGTATGGTGAAATACACATGCACGTCCCAGATGGCAAATCGCACCATTGTCATAGTAGCCAGCGTTGATGCAGTCACTTGTTGACACTGGCAGCCTCCTGTCCTGCAGACGCAAACAACGGATCAATAATTAAAATGTTTGAATGCAAAATAAACATAACTCAAGGAAGAAGGATCAACAGAAATAAGTGTAGTCCCTTTACCCATCTACATTGTACACCCTCCCCCTTCAGGCCTGCCCGGTGCTCGGCTCCTTCTGGCGGGTGTCTGAGATCTCTAGGCCCGCATGCGTTGGCCCACGTTCGGAGGGGTGGACGCTTCTCTTCCGCCTGCAAGACGCGATTTTGGTACGGGTTAGGCCACACATTGCGGGCCACAAGGGGAGGGAAACATTCATGTAAATAACACCCACAACCGACCAGAGAATGTGCATCACTTCAACTCTTAAAAAAGCAGAGGCAAGCCCAGTTCTCCAACACAATCGAGTGGCGGAGGTAATTCAGCCAACATGTCGGTTTGAGGACGGTTTACACCATGACGCTCACCTTCTTGTGTAAGTCCAACAGTGGCTTGGCGTCGCAGAACCCGATCTGGGCCATTGTTATCCCAGCCTGCGAGTCCCCTCAGACCAAGGCTGCAGCTACTTATCCACGAGGAGAGGAAGGTCACGGTCCGTCTGCTGGCTGCTCTCTTTCATAAAGACAGGTGATTAGTGCTGATTGGTGCTGAGGAGCATCCAATGAGGTTTGGAGGTAGAGACTCCAGGGGTTCTGGGTTTGAGGCTGTGGGCCTCCCCTCAGACTGACCTCTTGCTTGGTTTCAGTTCCTGAATGCCTCTGGGATCATAATGATTGTTTTTTTCCGATGCCATAGCCAATCAACACTTGAGCCAAGATAGCCTAATACTGCTGTTTGACATCACTAACTGACTAACTGCACCAAATACAGAACTATTGTTAGGGTCTGTCCTAATAAGGCTTTTTTCCCCCAGAGTTTCTGAATAAAAAATTCCCCAAACTTCCTGTAAAAAAAAAAGATTCTTAAACGTCCTGTATCTGAGTCTGAACTGTCTCTCTTTCACCAGATAACACCTGTGCCGTAGACCCTACCTGTACACAGGTAGGCCCACACCTATTTTAATTTGATATGTAATTGTATACCTGTTTTTAGTTTTTTTTGGTAGACAGTTTATACATATTTTAAATATTATTCAACAACTGTACATTATATATTACCATGCACTTTACTGCAACATTTGCACTCTGGTTAGATGCCAAATTCCTTTCGATGTACTGTACTTGTGCTGTGCAACGACAATACATTAGAATCTAATCCAATCAGAGAGTACTGCTTGTGGAGTCCTGCATGCCTTGTGGTCTGAGGAGAAGACCAGACAGGACGACAGGACACATACTTTAGGCGATGTGAAATGTTGATTGGCGTCGCGTTTCAATAAAACCCAGTTGTTGAGAACACAACTGAATCAAAATCAAAAATTGTTGTGTATTTTGTTTTGTTGGTGTATTACTTTATTTTTTGAAATTTTAAAAAGTAATTAAACTTGAATGGCCATGTAGACCTGCTGCATTTCTCTAAAGCCTACTTGATTAGTTGGGCATGCACATCGTGGACATATCTCATCATCGTATACATACATACGCATTGCAGGCTATGAATAAAGACAGACACTGAATCGTTCAGTAAAAATCTTTACTGGGACATAAGTTGCGAACGTTATAAGCTATCATAATGGAACAGGCATCCCCTGTCACTTTGTAAAGTCTTGCAGTGTGTGTGTGTGTGTGTGTGTGTGGGGGGGGGGGTCCCCCCTCTATGGATTGTTTTTCTCGTCATCTGAACTTAAGTAACAAGCAAAAAAAGAAATAAAAACAAATCAAATGAAAATCAGATCTCGTTCCATCAGCATTAAGGTGACATTCGTGACCTTTAAGTTAGATCACACTCAGATACACCGTGGAACCACTCGAAAGCGGCAAATGAGTCACGACTAAAATGACAGGCGTCCCCTTCTATGGATGCTATTATCAAGCTGTTTTTGTTTTGGTATATACATACAGGTGAGCCACAGGTGTGTCATCGTGCCTGTGTGTGCCTACAGGAGGTCAGGGGTAGGGCGTCAGCTTGCATTTTCATTTGTAAAGCACTAACAAACAAAGCAGTTAGCAGCAAAGTGCAGTGTATGGCTTTATAAAAGCTTTGTGGCGTCCCCCTTAATGATGAAGGCAAAGAGAGACATCATCCTCAGGACCGGCCCAGCCGCTTCAGAAGGTGGACGCCAGGCTGTGATTGGCCATGCCTGAGCCAATGAGACGAGGTGCTGAAGTTGGACTAGTTGGAGAGGGGGGGGGGTGTGGGGGAGAAGAGCCATCGGTACCTGGAGTAACTCAGGGGGCCACTCGCTGCCACTTCGATGACATGACCTCACAGACGTGTCCTCCTCACTCCTATGGAAATGTTTCTCTTAAATGAAAAAAAAACAAAACTTCTGCTCTCTCCACAACGCAACTCCACTGGAATATTGTGATAAAGGAAACCCGTTTGGCCCCGATCCTTGGTACTGACCACTTGTATTGAGTGTCAAGCTACATTTTAGGTTGAAAGCCAAAACAAAACAAAACGGTTCTGAAAGGAGGGTGATAATGGAGACAAAATGAAACCGTGACGCAATGCAAAACGTATTTAAACAGCCGGCTGTAAAAGTAATGAGATGGAGAAACCAACGGAAAAGGAACAGCATTTGAAAGATTTTTTTAATATATATTATATTATATATACTCGAGACAATGTGTCTTCCAAAGTTGAAGGAATACATGGAAAAATGAAAACAAAATGAAAACAAATCCAAAAAATATTTTTGCAAAGTTCAAAGAGATGTGGGCTCGCTCTACACTTGCAATTATGGAATTATATATGCTAAACTGTATGTATTATAGTATATATCCATATATACTGTAATACTATGCTATATGTATTATAGTATACATACTATAATACATAGCATATATACTATAATACTATGCTATATGCATTATAGTATACATACTATAATACTATGCTATATGTATTGTAGTATGTATACTTTAATACTATATGCTAATGGAAGACAAGTGTTTCAAATGTGCTGGCCGGAGGAAACATTCTGTATTACAAAAAAATATATATTCTTACTTGTTCCCGAGTATCTTCTGGGCAAAATAAGAAATGTATCCAAAAACAGACAGCATGAGAGAAATCTAAAGCAAAAGGAGGACCAAAAATGACATGTGGAATTATTCTAAGTGTACAATCTCCCAGGAAATCAGTCAATTCTTGGCCTCATTACAGCAAAAACAGCAATGATTGAACCAATTTGTCATTCTTTAAATATGGGGGACATTCAAATGCTTAGTTTTGTTTTTAACGAAATAATAATACAAATCATTACACCGATACAGGACATGAAACAACTACTAAAGACCCGGCTAACGGACCCCACGCGACGTGGAGCTCAGCAGGCAGAGGGGTGGACACACCAACCACATGTTCAACAGCAGGACTACAAGGTCTAAGGAGGGTTTATATCTACAGGCAGTGACCTACTGAACTGCTAGGAGTGCTGCCACTTTCATCACATGTCATTAACATTACACTGTCATACTTTGCTGGATTCTCTGGACTCATCACAGTTACTGCACTGTATTCATGATGCTGCCGCACTACTGGCACTTTAAATGTTTGTTTTTGAAACATTTTTGTAAAAAAAACTAAAAACCATGTACATATCATTTATGTCACTTTGCTGCTCTTTTTGGTTTATTTTATTGTATATATCATTTTACTGCGGGAGGGAATGGGGAGTAAGTGTTCCTATGTACTTGTTACAAATGGCAAATCAAAATCTTGTATCGGAGAGGCTGGAGGGCTCTCCAGAAACGACAGGATGACTCGACTGTTTAACCATCACCGTCTCGGCTTGTCCAACAGTTGCTGTTACTGCAAAACCAGCGACTAGACTCGGTCGTAGTGTCCCCCACTTCTCTCCACTCCTAACGGATTTGGTGAAAACATAAAAATCGTTGCTTGGATGCTTTAGAGATTCGAATGGTTGTTCATACATTCTCTTGCACTTGTTATGAACGAACACACACACACACACTTGGACGCACTCATTCCCATGCGTGCACACACACACACTCTTTGACGCACTTATTCCCATGCTTGCACACACACCATCCCTCCTAGAGGGATATACCACATTCTTTCCAGCTTCTAACGATGGTTTTCCCCCTCCCCTTCCCGGTAGGGAATGGTCCCACACTTGATTTGTAACAGCAAGTTCCAGAAAGAGCACTTAAATAACTAAAATTAAAAAATATTTAAAATTAACAAATTGAAGAAATATGGCTTTATATTAATTTTAAACCATATCAATGGAAAACAAAAATAAAAACCTTTTCTATTTCCCTAAATTTCACTTTTCTACTTATAAAATAAAAATTAAAAAAATAAAATAAAGTCCTTTCGGGTTGTTACATGTGCATGGATTTGTATGCATGTTTGCACGTGTGGTGTATGCTTGAGTGTGTGTATGCATGTGTGTATGCGCGAGTGTGTGGAGCATTGTTTCAGCTGGTGACTCGGTGAGATGCTGGCGTAACCTGGTTCTAGTCCCATGAGGAGAACCCGGTGAGGTGCCGTCGTAGTGTCTGATGACCAGGCCACCTGGTCCAAACCCCGCCCATCCACGGCTGGCGTTTGTGTCTCGATAGCGACCCGTGTCTTGATCTCACGCTGATCTACTGGTGTGTGTGTGTGTGTGTGTGTGTGTGGTGTGTGTGTGTGTGTGTGTGTGTGTGTGTGTGTGTGTGTGTGTGTGTGTGTGTGTGTGTGTGTGTGTGTGTGTGTGTGTGTGTGTGTGTGTGTGTGTGTGTCAGAATTGAACATGTGCCATTTGTTGTCTTGTTTTGCGTTGTTCCGATCTCCCCAGCAGAGAGTGTGTGTGTGTATGTGTGTGTGTATATGTGTGTGCATGCCAGCCTGCTGCTCCTTCCCAGCCTTGCCGGGTCATTCCCGTATGCTGGCAGAGTAGGAGAACTGAGGGAAATGTGTGCGCTGGTCAGAGTCCTCTGCATCCAGGCTGTCGTCTAGTGTAACGAGATGGGAGAGAGAGGGTGGGAGAGAGTGAGGGTGGGAGAGAGAGGGGGTGGGAGAGAGAGGGGGTGGGAGAGAGTGAGGGTGGGAGAGAGAGAGGGTGGGAGAGAGAGGGGGTGGGAGAGAGAGGGTGGGAGAGAGAGGGGGTGGGAGAGAGTTAATAGTTGAGAGAGTGGGGGTGGGAGAGAGAGGGTGGGAGAGAGAGAGGGTGGGAGAGAGAGGGGGTGGGAGAGAGAGGGGGTGGGAGAGAGAGGGAGTGGGAGAGAGTGAGGGTGGGAGAGAGGGGGTGGGAGAGAGAGAAGGTGGGAGAGAGAGAGGGTGGGAGAGAGCGCCACGTAAAGGGTAAGTCGTTTCTCAAAGGAGCCCATTTCATCACAGTCCCGGTGCCCAAAGAACACCACCGTGTGTGGGGACAGTTGCAAAACAATGAGGATTACCATGTCTAAAATAGTGCTAAAGTGCCAAACTATGTAATTTATTTCTACACGTGTTGTGTGTTGTGCTTTTGGGTTTTGTGGATCTTGACAGACTTCCATCAGCCTCGCAAAACAAGCAAGCTAGTACCACAACCAGTCATATCCATGTCTTGGTTGAAGCAAAAAAGGGACATTTCTCTTTCCCCGTGCCACCGAACACCATGTAAACTTACATTTGTCCGGCGGAGTGACGGTGATGGTTTGAGCAGTGAATTCATCGTCAAAGTAACGCGTGTCCGTCTCTGAAGTGACTTGGGGTTTGAACGGGGGAATGAGCTGTGGAGACAGACCAGAACATGGAGATATTAGATTAGATTACAATGTATTGTCATTGCACAGCACAAGTAGAGTACAGTGAAAATAACTAACCAGTCTAACCTCTAAATCTACCCAGAATCCAAACGTTAAAGTAAAGTGCATATTTGTTTTTGTAATATACAATGTACAGCGGTTAAATATGCTGCTATTTTTTGGTTTATTTTTATTGTATATATTATTTTTATGGTATTGTTTTGGAGAAGTTTACTGTGGGAGGGAATGGGGAGTAAGCATTCCAATGTACCTGTTGCAAATATCTTGTATCTTGTAAATAGGATGTAAAACAGATCTACGTGTAATACATGAAGCGGAGCATTCACCTGCCCTCAGCACTTTACCTTTCTGTCCACAACATCCTGCCAGTTGATGGCGGTAAAGAACTTGTGGGTTGTGACTTCTTTGGCATCCTCGGCCCCGCCTCCAAGCCTAAAGCAAACAGAAGAATCCTTCTGTTGGTTTTCACTCCATGGACTAGCAAGCCCTTTCAGGTCCCTGGAGGTGCTCCGTCCACCTGGTCCCAAAGCCCAGAGCTACAGCTCCGTGTCAACCAATCCCAATCCGTCAATGTTTTTAAACCCCAAAAAACATATCAAAACCTTTAGGTTTTGTGATTAGTTTAGATTCTTATGTAGTGTCAGTGCAGCACAAGTACAGTACAGCGAAAATAATTTGCCATCTAACCAGAGTGCAAATGTTGCAGTAAAGTGCATGGTAATATAATATGTACAGTTTGCAGTTGCTTAAAGACAGTCTACTAGGTATAAAAACAAGATTACTTATAGAGTATGTGTGGGATAGGAGCATAATAATAATTATATATATATACACATATGTATGTATATATATGTATATATATATATATATATATATATATATATATATATATATATATATACATACATATATATATATATATATATGTATATATGTATATATATACATATATATGTATATATACATATATGTATATATATATATATATATATATATATATGTATATATATATGTATATATATATGTATATATATATATATATATATATATATATATGTATATATATATATATATACATATATATACATATATATATATATATACATATATATACATATATATATATATGTATATATATACATATATATATATACATATATATATATATACATACATATATATATACATATATATATATATACATACATATATATATATACATACATATATATATATATATATATATGTATATATATGTATATATATATATATATATACACATATATATATATATATACATATATATATATACATATACACACATATACATACATACATATATATATACACATACATACATACATACATACACACAGGTAAGTATTGAACAGGTAGTGATCAGGGGTATGCAGTTGAAGATTAAAACATATACGGCAGGTACAGAAACAATGTACACGCTATCATACAGGTATGTTATTGTGAGGCACAAGTTCTACCGTTGTCGTCGTTATTAATATCATAACGGTTATTAATGATCATAACGGTGGTAATTGGCACACAGGACATAACAGACATACGGCTTGTTGGCCTTGTGGTGTATTTGATCTAGTAATCACGTTACATGTGACAGACCAAGGCTGACACTGCCCCCCCCCACCCAAACCACAACCCCTGGAAAACAGTATCCTTTTTATCCACAGCTACACCTAGTGGTGGCATGGCTAATACTACCATTATTATAAATACTACCATGACAACAATAACTCTAAACTCTCATATTATACTTTCAGTTTGTAAGGTAGTGTACTGTGTAGGGATGCTGCGATATTTACTCGGAGCCGATCAGAATAGCCGATCAGATGACGCAAAAGACATGAGACCTTGCTCGATGAGCGAGCAAAGAAACGCAATGTGTGTGAAGCAGAAATGCCGCCAGCACTGCCGAAATCTACCGGTAAATACAGATTGATCATATTGGGCTCCAAGATCGTTTATTTTATTGTGGGTGGGAATGTTCTCTCAAAATATGTTTTCTCTAGTAGTGGCGCTTCACATTACCGCTTTTAATAATCGCCACGGAACAAATGAGACCTACTGGGTTTGAACTGGAAGAACCAACATGGAGGAGTTTTCCCTGTCTACCTTTCTGTTTCTAGAGCACTCCATGTGAATCACTCAGACCGTCTCTCTCTCTCCGGGCGTGGAAGTCATCTGCTCGCTCACTGCAGCGATGTGATGTGATTGGTTGAGTAGCGTCACGTGGGATGATATTATTGCTCTAAATATCAGCCAATTCTGGCCCCAAAAACCCATATCGGAGCATCACACACACACACACACACACACACACACACACACACACACACACACACACACACACACACACACACACACACACACACACACACACACACACACACACACACACACACACACACACACACACACACACACACACACACACACACACACACACACACACACACACACACACACACACACACACACACACACACACACACACACACACACACACACACACACACACCACCTCAGCTTGGGGTCCTTCTTCAGCAGGCCTGCCAGCAGGGCCTTGGCCTCTGGGGCCAGGTTCTTGGGGAAGCGGATCTCCTCCATGAGGATGAGCTCAAAGAGCCTCTCGTGGTCCTGGTTGTAGAAGGGCAGCCGGCCGCACATCATCTCGTACATGACCACGCCCAGACCCCACCAGTCCACCGCCCGGCCGTAGTCGTTGTCCTCCAGCACCTGGTGGGAGGGGGAGGGGCCTGTGAGCAGTACGCCGGACACGCACATCCATGGGCAAGGATGGCGGCATCCTCCCATTATAGAACATGAGTTTTGTCACCCCCCCCCTTTCAGGTAGACATTCATTTGATTGGGCTACGTGTGTACTACAAGGACAGCATAACGACATAACGAGGCCTCGACAACAGGAACACCTCCATAAGAGGTAACTACTACTCTCAATACATCTGTGACATCACATTGGGCCTCACTATTCTATTATCATCATCTCAAAGAGGAAAGCGCTAAAGCAGCCCTTTGTGAGATCCCGGTATGGTTGCTTGAGAACACCTTCCAATAATCATTGACCACTTCATGGAAAAAGAAAGCTAACTGAGGTTTAAGCCAGAGGACGAAATAACTGATCGGCAAACCACTTAATGGAATGTGATGAGCTCTCCTGGAGGAACATCACATGTTTTTTTTGCAGTGCAGTGTTTGCAGAGTTACACCGCTACGCAAAACCTTCCTCTATTTTATGGACTGACGCCATACATAAATCATATGTTAATCACTTTAGGCCATCATATCCCGTTCCCATTTGACGCGCGTAGGTTAGCCTACACTGGCAGGGTGGGTTCATCCGAGGGAACCGGTTGCGGTTCCGCTACAACAAACCGAACCAAGCGTCAGAAAGCGTGTGAAAGCGAAGCTACCTCGGGCGCCAGGTACTCCGGGGTTCCGCAGAAAGTCTTCATGGTGGCTCCGTCGGTGATGCCCTCTTTGCACAGACCGAAGTCTGTAATCTTGATGTGTCCGTCTTTATCCAGCATTAGGTTCTCCAGCTGTGAGAACAACAACCAGTGAACATCTTCAGAGAGGGTGAAATGGAGTGTGAACCGTAACGCGCACAGAGAGAGAGAGAAAGAGATCTCCCGTGAACGAAACAACGCTGTGTTGCGTTTAGTTTTGTTACATCCATCATTGGTTTGATTATTGATTATTGTCTCGGGTGAAAACAATGAGATTGAAGGATGCCATATTTGGAGAGGAATGGTCCTACCTTCAGGTCCCTGTAAACCACGTTGCGTGAGTGGAGGTATTCCAGAGCAGACACTATCTCGGCCCCGTAGAAGCGAGCCCTGTCCTCTGTGAAGACGCGGTCTCTTGATAAGTGAAAGAACAGCTGCGTTTGGAGGGGGGGGCAGACACCCCAACACATTAATATAACAGAAGATAAAGAAACAATGCAAGTAAAGAAAGAAAGAGACTGACCTCTCCTCCATTAGCATACTCCATTACAAAACACAGCCGGTCGTGTGTTTGGAAAGCATATTTCAGTGTCTGGGGGGGAGGGACACAGAACATTAGTAAAGTGAACCAATCCTACCCCTTCTCTGTTAAACAGGGAGACCCAAGGCCCAACGCTACCGTGAGGAATGGATGCTTCGTATTTTGGAGAACTCTGCTTTCTGTAACCGTGTGGGCCACCTCGTCCTAATGGGGGGAACACAGAAACAGTCAGTCAAGAAACACCACTAAGGAATGGTGCAAAAACCTAAATCCAATTGGGTCTGGTGTTAAAGAAAGAGATCCGGTACTAACTTTAGCGATGATGACTTCCTTGCGGAGGATTTTCATGGCGTAGTACATCCCGGTGGCCTTTTCCTTGACCAGGATGACCTTGCCGAACGTCCCCTTGCCCAGCAGCTTGAGGTAGTCAAAGTCGCTCATAGTCTGTGGGATTGGATGTATAAATGAATAAGAAATAGTAGAAGAAGGACAAGTAGAAGAAGAAAGACCGGATGGATTTGATGCAGTGTGTGTACATCTGCTCCTCAACAGCTCGCCTTGGGTTTAAGATAATATTAGATATATCTCCACAATGTCTTCTAAAAAATTATTTAAAAAACAAAAAGTATCATCAATACAAGCTGAAGAAAGACCTGGAAGAAAACCTGGAAGGATACACTACTGCTGCCTCCTGCTTCTTCTCAATCACCACTCAACGTGGCCGTTCAACTAGAACGTAGGAGGCAGCACATGCAGGTCAAACAAAGTACAACATAAATCAAAGCCCACGAACAGCACTAACCACTTTGTTGCGGGACTTGGACATGGCCACCTCCATCTCCTCCGTGCCGGTGCTGTCGCTGGGCGACCCGAACTTGATCTCCATGGGTTCCTCGTCATGCTGCTGGCTCTTCAGGCCGTTGGCCACCGTCTGGATGGACCGCATCCATTCCTCCCTGTGCCCGCGGGGGTCAAAGGTTAGACGCGTGAGACACGGTGTTAACTAGAGGGCCCTCAGGAGAGTGCAATACTTCCGCCACACCAAAAAGTCCCCTGGATTGGGATCTTGCTGACGGACAGACAGACAAACGGGGGTGAAAACATAACCACCGGTCCATCTTCGACAGCGGTAGTGAGTCGTTCCCAATGAGTGGGAAGGGCAATTCATAAATATATATATATATTTTTGTTATGGCCAACCACCCGAAACAGAAGTCCAGTAATGGACTGCGTTTGTGGGACTAGAGCTCCCATAGGGCGTCTGTGAGGGCCCTCTCGAAGGGCGCTTACACTCCCCTGTAATGCAGGATTTCATAATAACAACCGTTGGCAATGAATACTGATTAGAGTGCAACAGTGGACAGCTAAACGGGGGCACCGAGTTCAGTTCCACAATCATTCAGGAGGGAATCGGGCCATGGGCCTGACCTTCTGCATCTGACCTTTGCTTTTCCTCAAGACGTAGTCACTCCTTTAAAGATTAACATGATGGTGTTTTCCATCACTGGGCACCTGACCATTATATTCCATTCAGAGAAAAAAAACCTTCAGCAAGTTCTACGCACTTGTAGTAATTTAACTGAACCAAAAACTTTTTCTTTCCGACTTATGCGACACACACACACACACACACACACACACTTACTTGAATGTCTACCAAAATGAAATCAAAGTGTGCCTCTCAGTCTGCCGTGATGAAATGTCAAGTCCAGTTTATTGTCACTTCACAGTTTACACTAAGTATAAAGCAGTGAGTGAAAATCTTATGTGCAATACCAGACGACAGACAGCAGTTATAAAAATAAGATAAAATAAAAACAGAATAGAATAAAATAAGTAAAAAAAGTACAAAACTGTATAAAGTAAATTTATAAAAGTAAAAATGCAATTTATAAAATGCAATATATCAGCACAGAAAAAATGTAATAATCAGTAAGTAAATGAGCAGTAAGGAAGGAAGCATTTGTTGGCCGATCGTCTCATCAACACAACCACTTGAGACGCGCTTGGACACTCCAGGGCACCCCTCATACACATAATGCTGGCCTCAGTCAGACTGATTAGAGTCTGGTTGAAGAAGCCTCATCTGGCCTCAGTCAGACTGATTAGAGTCTGGTTGAAGAAGCCTCATCTGGCCTCAGTCAGACTGATTAGAGTCGGGTTGAAGCAGCCTCATCTGGCCCCAGTCAGACTGATTAGAGTCTGGTTGAAGCAGCCTCATCTGGCCCCAGTCAGACTGATTAGAGTCTGGTTGAAGCAGCCTCACCTGGCCCAAGTCAGACTGATTAGAGTCTGGTTGAAGCAGCCTCACCTGGCCCAAGTCAGACTGATTAGAGTCTGGTTGAAGCAGCCTCACCTGGCCTCAGTCATATTGATTTGAGTCTGGGGCTGCTATGTGAGGATGCACACCTGTGGGTCCTTGGTAATCAAGGCCCACAGGATAAACCAGCCACCACACACACACACTCAGGAGGAACCTGGTTTATTGTTGAGTTTGAATGGTCTGTTCACCATTCAAACTCTACGCTACACCAGGTTCCTCCTCACCCTTTGTCCTCGGGAGGAGGCCCCAAGTAGCCATCATCATGTCCTGTGGCAGCGTACAAAACACGTGTCATGTCAACCGCTCAAGAGAAGTACAGACGTCAGGCGGCGGCCTACCTCTCGTCGTTGCTGTCCACGTGAAAGGTGCGTTCAATAACGGTGGTCCACTGCAGGCAGCGGATGACGAACGTGTTGGGCCGAGGCCGCTCCGTCTTCATCAGCTGGCATTCTGCCCGACAACAGAGGCCACGTTCCAAAGCGTTTTAAAAAGAAGACTACGCCCGTGTCCGAAAACATTCACCCATTCCCTAATCACTCTCAAGGGAGTTCACTATGCAATGAGCTTATCGGCAAAATGACACTTTGAGACACTACCGGAGTCTCCGTTAATGACGTCATCGCCGTCTCATAATTTAACGTGTCAGATCTTCCCCGGGGGACCTCCTTGTCCGTCTGACGGTTATCTTTCAGCGCAATACATGATGGGATATATGCTGGTTAGTTACATGTTTTATATGTTAGTTATATGTATATAGTTATGTTAGTTACCGTCGGTGGTACACTACTTTCACCATGCATTGTGGGATACGCTGAGTGTATGGTGGACTATATAGGGGTTAATAATTCTCACTATACATTTGGACAGCGCTACAAAATGGCAAACTCAAGTACTCTCACTCACTAAAAGGTGAGTGATATTCCGACACAGCCAGGTAAGTGAAGGTAAAGCCTATGTTTGCTTTTCTAACTGACCTGCCACGGAGAAGTTGTTGAGTGGCGGCAGGTTGTGGTCACTGGACACCTCGGGCTTATCCTTGTAGCCGATGAAGGAACCGTCGCTCTTGAGGATGAAGTAGCGAGGCCGCCATGTTTTAATGTATTCACCTGGGAGGAGGAGACGGGTTGTAAGGATCTGCTAAGAACGAACGTTTAGCGGAATTTTCGATCGCCTTTTTACGAGTGCTTTTATGGACGACTTTAACGGTGCCGGAGTTGCATGGACACCATGGTGACGGTGATGGGGGGTGGGGCTTGCCTCTTTTGTGGAGCCATCCCTCTCGCACAACACTGAGGTCGTTCATGCTGGGGGTCAGGGCCGGTCCAGGGTGGGGGCCGCAGCCGGTGGAGAAGCTACGACTCGTCCAATAGGAGGAGGTGGAGGTTCAGACGGGTGGCGAGGACTCAGAACAACTTGGCGACAGCACCTATGATGAGATAATGAAACCAATGCAAAGGACACAATGAAAGACATCTTATTTATGCACAGTACTTGTCATTAAGTGTGTTATTCAGCTTACTTGACCCATTTAGATGCTAAATGATTAATGCTATTCCATGGGGAAGGTACAGCAAGTATAGCATGATATATTGGAAACTTGATGGGAAAACTCTGGTTGTATTACACTACATTGAGGAGGATGAGGTCTTATGGCAACATGGCAAGTTCTTATTTAAAGTCTAAATTTATAAATTGATGGTTCGGGACGCTTCCCTCTTGCCTAGGTCATGACTTGACTAGGCTAAACAATACATAGTCCAAGACCATATATACCAAGTATACAAGTTGTGTTCTGTCATGAACACACACAACAAATTAGCACTGTCAGATGCAGCCTTCCTGGTGGATGAGACAAGGTACATTCACACCCCACGGGAACATTTCAATCATTGCACAGCTTGTTAGGCTTCATTAAAAAGGTAGAGACATCCACACATACAGTAGTACCCTCCATGGTGGCCTATGGGGAGCCTCAACGTGAGGGTCTCAGAGAGAGGTGCTTCTGGAGCCTTTGGCTGCACAACAGCAGACACTTAAGAACAGTTTCTACCCCAGTGTCATAAGAGTATTGAACACTTCCAAACACCAACACCGACTGTTCTGTGTAACAACAATACTGAATTGGATCAATACTACATTACCTAGTTACATGTTTAAAGATATACATTTCTAATGCGTTTGTCTGATTCTGATTTGTCTGTGGAGAGATCAGTCTGTGGGGAGATCAGTCTGTGGAGAGATCAGTCTGTGGAGAGATCAGTCTGTGGGGAGATCAGTCTGTGGAGAGATCAGTCTGTGGGGAGATCAGTCTGTGGGGAGATCAGTCTGTGGGGAGATCAGTCTGTGGGGAGATCAGTCTGTGGAGAGATCAGTCTGTGGGGAGATCAGTCTGTGGAGAGATCAGTCTGTGGGGAGATCAGTCTGTGGGGAGATCAGTCGATAGGATTACATTACAACAGTCACGGGAGCAGCAGCTTGCTGCATGCATGGCTTTGTTTACAATCTTATGTTTTACAATAGTAATCAACCGCCTGCTTGATCACCATCAAAACAGAGGAGCAAACATGGCATGGAAGCAGTCGTTATGCAAAAATGACAATAATCATATTGTATATGATATATATCATATATATATGAACACACATGGACACCATTCGTGTTGCGTCTCTCTACCTGTCACCCAAGACGCAGAGCATTGAGCCATGGGGGCCACGGGTCTATTTAATAATAATAATAATAATAATAAATAATTTAAATAAATAACGAGGGAAGTGGACCGAACGGGGAGGGGTCACTAAACGAGGGAAGCGGAACGAACCAGGAGGGGGGGGGGTCACTAAACGAGGGAAGCGGACCGAACCGGGGGGGGGGGGGGGGTCACTAAACGAGGGAAGCGGACCGAACCGGGGGGGGGGGGGTCACTAAACGAGGGAAGCGGACCGAACGGGGGGGGGGGGGGGGTCACTAAACGAGGGAAGCGGACCGAACCAGGGGGGGGGGGACACTAAACGAGGGAAGCGGACCGAACCAGGGGGGGGGGGGGTGTCACTAAACGAGGGAAGCGGACCGAACCAGGGGGGGGGGGGGACACTAAACGAGGGAAGCGGACCGAACCAGGGGGGGGGACACTAAACGAGGGAAGCGGACCGAACCAGGGGGGGGGGGGGACACTAAACGAGGGAAGCGGACCGAACCAGGGGGGGGGGGGGGTCACTAAACGAGGGAAGCGGACCGAACCAAGGGGGGGGGGGGGGTCACTAAACGAGGGAAGCGGACCGAACCAGGGGGGGGGGGGTCACTAAACGAGGGAAGCGGACCGAACCGGGGGGGGGGGGACACTAAACGAGGGAAGCGGACCGAACCAGGGGGGGGGGGTCACTAAACGAGGGAAGCGGACCGAACCGGGGGGGGGGGTCACTAAACGAGGGAAGCGGACCGAACCAGGGGGGGGGGGGGGGGTCACTAAACGAGGGAAGCGGACCGAACAAGGGGGGGGGGGTCACTAAACGAGGGAAGCGGACCGAACCAGGGGGGGGGGGGGGTCACTAAACGAGGGAAGCGGACCGAACCAGGGGGGGGGGGGGGGTCACTAAACGAGGGAAGCGGACAGAACCAGGGGGGGGGGGTCACTAAACGAGGGAAGCGGACCGAACCAAGGGGGGGGGGGGGGTCACTAAACGAGGGAAGCGGACCGAACCAAGGGGGGGGGGGTCACTAAACGAGGGAAGCGGACCGAACCAGGGGGGGGGGGGTCACTAAACGAGGGAAGCGGACCGAACCAGGGGGGGGGGGGTCACTAAACAAGGGAAGCGGACCGAACCAGGGGGGGGGGGGGGTCACTAAACGAGGGAAGCGGACAGAACCAAGGGGGGGGGGGGTCACTAAACGAGGGAAGCGGACCGAACCAGGGGGGGGGGGGTGTCACTAAACGAGGGAAGCGGACCGAACCAGGGGGGGGGGGGGTCACTAAACGAGGGAAGCGGACCGAACCAGGGGGGGGGGGTCACTAAACGAGGGAAGCGGACCGAACCAGGGGGGGGGGGGGGTCACTAAACGAGGGAAGCGGACCGAACCAGGGGGGGGGGGGGTCACTAAACGAGGGAAGCGGACCGAACCGGGGGAGGGGGGGGGGGGGGGTCACTAAACGAGGGAAGCGGACCGAACCCGGGGGGGGGGGGGGTCACTAAACGAGGGAAGCGGACCGAACGGGGGGGGGGGGGTCACTAAACGAGGGAAGCGGACCGAACGGGGGGGGGGGGTCACTAAACGAGGGAAGCGGACCGAACCAGGGGGGGGGGGTCACTAAACAGGGAAGCGGACCGAACCAGGGGGGGGGGGGGTCACTAAACGAGGGAAGCGGACAGAACCAAGGGGGGGGGGGGGTCACTAAACGAGGGAAGCGGACCGAACCAGGGGGGGGGGGGGTCACTAAACGAGGGAAGCGGACCGAACCAGGGGGGGGGGGGTCACTAAACGAGGGAAGCGGACCGAACCAGGGGGGGGGGGGTCACTAAACGAGGGAAGCGGACCGAACCAAGGGGGGGGGGGGTCACTAAACGAGGGAAGCGGACCGAACCGGGGGGGGGGGGGGTCACTAAACGAGGGAAGCGGACCGAACCAGGGGGGGGGGGGGGGTCACTAAACGAGGGAAGCGGACCGAACCGGGGGGGGGGGGGGGTCACTAAACGAGGGAAGCGGACCGAACGGGGGGGGGGGGGTCACTAAACGAGGGAAGCGGACCGAACGGGGGGGGGGGGGTCACTAAACGAGGGAAGCGGACCGAACCAGGGGGGGGGGTCACTAAACGAGGGAAGCGGACCGAACCGGGGGGGGGGGTCACTAAACGAGGGAAGCGGACCGAACCAGGGGGGGGGGGGGGGGTCACTAAACGAGGGAAGCGGACCGAACAAGGGGGGGGGGGGTCACTAAACGAGGGAAGCGGACCGAACCAGGGGGGGGGGGGTCACTAAACGAGGGAAGCGGACCGAACCAGGGGGGGGGGGGGGTCACTAAACGAGGGAAGCGGACAGAACCAGGGGGGGGGGGGTCACTAAACGAGGGAAGCGGACCGAACCAAGGGGGGGGGTCACTAAACGAGGGAAGCGGACGAACGGGGGGGGGGTCACTAAACGAGGGAAGCGGACCGAACGGGGGGGGGTCACTAAACGAGGGAAGCGGACCGAAGGGGGGGGGGGTCACTAAACGAGGGAAGCGGACCGAACGGGGGGGGGGTCACTAAACGAGGGAAGCGGACCGAACCAGGGGGGGGGGGCACTAAACGAGGGAAGCGGACCGAACCGGGGGGGGGGGGCACTAAACGAGGGAAGCGGACCGAACCGGGGGGGGGCACTAAACGAGGGAAGCGGACCGAACCACCGTGGACGGACGGAAGACGCCAACAACAACAACATGAGGAACGTTGTGTCCCGACGACGATTTAACGGAGCGATGTGCGAACCACCGAGTCGGGGGGGGGGGTCCAGACCTCACTATCCCCGGTACGTGGCGGACTACCGGGGGGACCCCCGCACCGCGACACAGCCCGATGTAGCTCTCAGGCTAAACTACTAGGGGGGGGGGGGGTCACTAAACGAGGGAAGCGGACCGAACGGGGGGGGGGGGTCACTAAACGAGGGAAGCGGACCGAACGGGGGGGGGGGGGTCACTAAACGAGGGAAGCGGACCGAACGGGGGGGGGGGGGGGTCACTAAACGAGGGAAGCGGACGAACGGGGGGGGGGTCACTAAACGAGGGAAGCGGACCGAAGGGGGGGGGGGTCACTAAACGAGGGAAGCGGACCGAACGGGGGGGGGGTCACTAAACGAGGGAAGCGGACCGAACCAGGGGGGGGGGGGCACTAAACGAGGGAAGCGGACCGAACCGGGGGGGGGGACACTAAACGAGGGAAGCGGACCGAACCGGGGGGGGGGCACTAAACGAGGGAAGCGGACCGAACCGGGGGGGGGCACTAAACGAGGGAAGCGGACCGAACCACCGTGGACGGACGGAAGACGCCAACAACAACAACATGAGGAACGTTGTGTCCCGACGACGATTTAACGGAGCGATGTGCGAACCACCGAGTCGGGGGGGGGGGTCCAGACCTCACTATCCCCGGTACGTGGCGGACTACCGGGGGGACCCCCCGCACCGCGACACAGCCCGATGTAGCTCTCAGGCTAAACTACTAGCTCTGGGGAGGGGGGAGGGGATCGATCTCATCATCAGCTCGGGTTCTTTTTACTCACTTCGGAGATATCGATCCTTAAATGGCAGCGGAGCGTGTTGTTGATGAAGAAGCGGGTCCCGTCTACACGGACCGGGGACCGGGAGAGAGAGAGGACGGGCTACACTCGAAGCCCGTCCGTGTGTATTGAACTCTGTCAATGATCACACGGCCTCGACGACCGCCTCCTCCTCCTTCCTCTTCTTCTTCTTCTTCTTCTTCCCCGCAGCGGATCAGCGCGGCTCCTGCACCACAGCGCGCGGATACCGAGAGCGAGAGCGACGAACGGCGAGCATCTCTCTCTCACGAAGACGCTTCTTCTTCGTCGTCGTCGGTGGTGGTGGTGTTGTTGTTGTTGTTCTCACGTCTCCTCAAAGTACGCCACCACCCATAACTCATATAGTCGACGCTATAACGCTATAATACCGACGGCGGTTAGCGGGGTACTACTACTAATAGGCCCCTCGGTCCGCGAGCCGGACTGGTGGTGGAGGACTGGAGGAGAGCGAGCGAGCCCCGCGTGCTGCTGCTGCTGAGGATCACACACAAACAGGACGTGACGTACGAGAAGAGGCGAGGCGCGCGACCCCGCTTGTTGTTGGCTGAGTTCAGTTCGCGCCGCGCGCCCAGTGGTCCTGTCCGCTCTCCCCCCCCATCCGCGCGCGTCGACGAGGTGCAACACACACACACACACACACACACACTGTAAAAAGTAGTTTTATTACACACTGTAAACTGTCTCCTGTTTGGGAGCTTTAAAAAAACGTCCGTGCATCTCCTTTGCGGCACCGAGGCTTCCGCCCGCTGGTGACCGGTGGCGGTGCAGGGCCGCCTCCTCCTCCTCCCCGGTGACCGGTGGCGGTGCAGTGCCTCCTCCTCCTCCTCCTCCTCCTCCCCAGTGGCGGTGCAGGGCCGCCTCCTCCTCGGTGCAGGGCCGCCGCCGCCGCCTCCTCCTCCTCCTCCCTGGTGACCGGTGTCGGTGCAGGGCCGCCTCCTCCTCCTCCCCGGTGACCGGTGGCGGTGCAGTGCCTCCTCCTCCTCCTCCTCCTCCTCCCCAGTGGCGGTGCAGGGCCTCCTCCTCCGTGGCAGTACAGGGCCTCCTCCCCCCGGGGGTTCAGCGCTCAGAGCGCCTTGTGTTGTCGCTCCAGCTTTCTCTGCAGGTATCGAGCGCGGGCATCGCAGACGGACGCCTCGTCGTTGCGCTTCTCCAGTTTGCTTGCCACGTCCTTATCCGATCCCTCTAAACAACACACAAACATGGAGAATGCAGTTACAACATGTAGCTTATTGTTGTACAAGCACATTTAGCATAACCCCTGCGGGAATAAACCCCAGCCTACAGACCAGGTGGTTCTCAAACTATTCTTTACCACCGCCCATAGGAGGTTTGTCTGTAAGCAAGACGACTCAAAAAGTGATGTATGGAATTGGACATAACTTGGTGGTTAGATTGCATATGGGCCAAGGAACTGTTTATTTGATTTTGCCACAGATCTGGATCCCGAGGAGTATTTGGTGTGCCGGAGGTTTGCCACTTAGATTTCCAGAACATGTATGTTAGTATTCAGATACCTAATGTATTTTCCCTCTTAAGTACCCACTTGCAATCCTTCTGAGTGCCCATAGGGCGCACCGGTCTCTAGACACTAGAACACACAGACGCTAGACTAAGTCTCTGCTACCTGTGAGTCTCTTTGCCTCCTTCGATTCCGATTTGGCCACCTCCTCTTCGTCCACCTCTTCCCTGGCGATGTTGCTCAGCTCGTACACGTCCACCTGGTGAAGCTTGGGCAGCAGTTCCTTCACCCACTCATAGCGGATGGGACACACCGTCCGGAGGTACACCCTCGAGGTCACCATCATGTCATGGAAGATGAGCCAGTCCAGCTCGGCCTCATGCTCGAATAACTGCATGTGTGTGTGTGGGATTAGGTGTGCAAGGGTGTACATTGTGTGTTGGGGGGGTTGGAGAGGAAAAATATGAAAAAATATTTCTCATTACATTAATGATGTTCCATAGACCTTAACAAACAAAACATTTATTTACCGAAGATGACGGGTGAACGTGAACGGCGGTTCCGTGACCATCCATGGTGGAGAAGGTCTTTCCCACAGACCTAGAAGAAGCAGGTGTAACGGAAGGAAAGAACAAAACTCGTCAAAACAGGAGCAGGTGTTTCATCAAGAGAAATGAGCTCAGTGCTTCACCGTGGTACCTCCTGGCAACGTTGGTGAAGTATCCTGTGCACAGGCATCTTCTGAACAGTTCACTTTTGTTGCCAGTAAACACTTCCACAGGGAAATCTCTCTTCTGGAAGGCAAAAATCACCAGTATTCAATCAAAATATGGCAAACCATACGCCAGAATCTGGCTTATAGAACCTGAATGCTGTAATACAAAATAATCCATTTTTTTGTCAAGATATTTGAGGGCCTGCGTGTTAAAAACGTCTGTAGCCACCTGTTTGAGCCTGAGAAGTATTTCACACAGCTGAGTCTCTATGCTGAAAGCTGACTTTAGCGCCCTCCAGTGGACCCAGTTCTCTTTACACCACGCTGAAGGAGAGTCGCTGGGGAACACAGTGCAACAAAAAGAAATAAATAAAGCAAACTTCGAAAAAAACAATTAAACAAATAGCATATATATTTTAAAGATATAACTGTACCTGTCTTTACACCACTGAAACACACTCAATAGTGTGGCGAAGTCATTCATACCGCCTGCCTTGGCAGCCAGCCGCCTATGCTTCTTATCAGCTTCCTTCTGCTTCTCTGGATGACCTGAAGAGTGGGACAGTTCAACATATTACACTGATGACCTGAAAGTATGATGGCTTTTGGTTTTGTGGCCCAAGGTCCACTTAAAATGGAGGGAGGTTGTCAAGTGCAACAGGAAAAGGCAGTTTGCAAAGGCACCATCGGTGGCTACCATTGGTCAGGTCAGCTGGCCGTCCACTTCCTTCCTGAGAGCGGTTGCCATTCAGTTCTACTTGAGAAGCAGAGGCAGCGGGCATCTCACCACACTGAGACGCAGTATGTATCGCAGTATGAGAGTATATGTGTCTACAGTGAATGTAATGTCTCCCATTCTCTGGATAGTTCATGTACAGTAGATGGTCAAACAAATGGTGTTGTGGTCGAGGACTTGAAATAAAAAAAATGTATAGGTTTACTTCAGGCTTTTCAATAATAACATTCTCCCGGCTGAAGCCCCGCCCCCATTGGTTTCAAATAACAATGCTTGCCCATGAGACCCAGAAGGTGCTCCAAAGCGTTGAGTACCAGCGACATGTACCACACATGAAATATGGATTGTTACAGGACAGACAAAGGGCAGTAGCACAGATACACATCATTTATGGAGCGGTGTCATAGAGTGCCATTAAGAAGCCATTAACATTAAGAAGCACAGAATAAACAGAAACCTGGGCACTGGAGCTTTCATACCACCGTACCGGGTCTGATGAAGATGTTCTCCACTGACAGCATGGCGGCCAAGGGGAGGAGAAGGTCCTCACATCCGAAGGACGCGGCTTTCAGCAGGGCCCTGGTTAGCCCCGGGTGCAGGGGGAACTCCACCATCAGTTCACCCAGCCGGGTCACCCTGCCTCTCCTGGGATCAGGACAGACGGTGTGCCCGACTCATCACTGTATCCGTCATTATGTGCTGTCGTTACGCAGAACAAGACAAACTCGCAGGCAAAGAAGAGAAGCGTGTTCCGGTTGCCGGCCACTAACCTGTCAATAGCGTCAAACTGGTACAGCTGTTTGAGTGCTTCCAATATCAACCGCTCTTCTGGACGGTCCAGGTAAGGGAACCTTGAACAAAAAGAAAACTAATTAACCAAACGGTGTTCCCCCATCGGGGCGCCGACTGTGGTCGGTACAGTACACCAAACATTGATTCAAATCACTGGATTGAGATAACGTAGGATTATTCACAGACCCGATGACGTCATGAACGCCGAGGCACTTGAGCGTGAGGACGACGGCGGTGAGGCTGGTCCTCTGGATCTCTGGCACCGTGTACTCCAGCATGCACTTCTCCCAGAATTCATTGCTGTAGATACGAAAACACTTTCCCGCTGAGGTTCTCCCTGCGCGGCCCGCTCTCTGCTGGGCCTCGCTCCTGTTAACGAGAAAGAACCCCATCTTATTAACGAAGAGATCATCGTTCACGTCACAGCAATGCGTGGAACTTTAGAACACGTACTTTGAAATGGGCACCACCTCCAGTATGTCCATGCCTACCCTTGAGTTATGGTTAAGCTGTTTCACGAATCCGCTGTCGACGATGTACCTGTAAAACATTTGTCATTTACCCTCTGAAGCCCAACATATGAACTCTGAACCCTGCTGACGATACCCTTTCCCCATCAATGTCTTCAACGGCCTTGCACTGTACCATAGCTCCCTACCTCTACCTATAGTTTACATATGATTGTCATGTACATTTTTACTGTACTTACCGTATATATATATGTAGTCAACTGCTGATATAACTACACACCTAACTGATATATGATATAACTACTACCTGCTGTATATACATTTATATATATTTATATGTTTTTAGTAGTAGTTTTTTTAGTAGACTGTTTGCATATTATTCAACAACTGTAAATGATATATTCCCTTGCACTTACTGCAACATTTGGTTAGATGCCAAATTCCTTTCGCTGTACTGTACTTGTGCTGTACACTGACAACACATTTGAGTCTAATCTTTGAATCTAATTTAACCGCCGATATACTGCGTTTTATCTATAAAATGTGCTGTATTCATTCAGAAATCCAGTCAATGCGATTAGTTTGCGCCGATGGATGGGCAACCATCAGCAGGAAACAACCAGACTTCAGACTTACTTTATGCCATCGATAGTGAGAGATGTTGCCGCGATGTTGGTGGCCACCACACACTTTCTTATGCCAGTAGGGGGCGCTAGAAAGATCTGCCTCTGTTGATCTGTGAGGCAGGAGAAGGGCATTAATTACCCTGTCATTGAACAATCCTCAAATCAAATCTTTCTAAACATCCGTGGATACAACTAGTTTAAATCAGACACACAGATCATGGGATTGAGGCAAAACAGGAGGAAACCAGTCGTTTTACTACGGGTTACTATTACTATTCAAGTCGTCATTCTTGAAAGATATTTTTGGGTGATGATGACGACCAGAGATTTTGTTAACTTAGATGAGCATTTGTGTAAGATTCCCTATGGTTGCCACAAGCATTGGCTTAACTTTGATTTAATTAACTTGAACTGGTTGTTTATCACATATTGTTTTTTATCATTTGACCTCGCCAGAAGAAACACCCCTTGTCTCTGGTCCTTTTCTAAATGTAATAAAAAGGACCAGAGACAAGGACTTTGAACGCAAGAACAACATAAGAACATGCAAAGAAGAACCAGACGGATGTCTGTTGTGTCCATACCAGTGGGCATGGATCCGTATAGAGGCAGGATCAAGAGTCCCTCCACCGTTTGGTCCTGCACGTCGTAACGGTAATCAATACGTTCGGCCTTCTCGTACAACAGGTCGCAGGCCTTCTCAATTTCAGATTGACCTGTCAAACGTTAAACATTTAGAACAACACTTCACTTTGTATTAATGATGCACTTTACATGCTTTTAAAAATTCTTGTAAAAAGGTTTTAAACAAAATAATAAACATGAAGAAATCATTTAAGTCACTTTGCTGCTCTTTTTGTTTGCGTTTATTTGAGTGTATATATCATTTTTATGGTGTTGTTTTTAAGATGTATACTGCGGGAGGGAATGGGGATGTACTCGTTACAAATGGCCAATACAAATCTTGTATGTTGTGTTCAGATGACAGACTGCCCCTCTAGCGCTTGAGCTCGGTACACAAGCGTCTTTACCGGTCAGGAACACCAGGATGTCCCCGGCCAGTTCACCAGAGTGCACATTGAGGGCAACTCTTACCACCTGTTAAAGAGAATGACATAAAGTATCATTATTGCAAGACAAAACGGCCATTAGGATGCATCAAATTGCAGTGCAAAATTTTAATCTCAACATATCAATGTTGCATTTTGTTCGGACACATAAAATGACTTTTGCATAGTTTAGGGACAATTCATTGAGATTTAGAGGTAGAACCAAGCATGTGAAAATATGACAATGGGCCGTTTGGGTGTTTTCCTAGGCAATCTCTAAAAATGCAAAAAAAAGTTTTTATTAGAACACCATTTATTTTCAATAGAACATTTATTTATTCAAGAACAAAAATCACAACTTTGAAATAGTTTTTAGGGTGTCTCAAGAATCCTGGTCCAGCTTGCACTGGCGCAGATTTAGCGGTTTAGAGAGGTCATGCTCAACTGCCTGCAGCACATTCTGCAGGTGCTCCTCGCTCCTGGCTGCTGCCACAAAGACTGATGCGAGTTTAACGCCACGCTCGGCAGTCATTCACATAATTTATGGCACGTACATTCACCGCACCCATCTTCACTGGCAGCCCAATCCTCTATATCCAGTGAGAGAAACGCTGGATCGATGTGCAGCTGTTGCATGCCCAACCAGCAGTCTGGGTTGGCGAGGTCAGCCAAGCTGCTGGTCGGTGAGAGGGTTGGAAACTTCGGCTTGGCGAAGCCAGTGCCAAAGCAGAGCTGTGGGGCTCGCATGGGGAGGTCAGCCGGCTTGTCCTCAAAGATGGCATCTGCCAACTGGCACCTTGGTGCTGACATGGCATCTCGACTGTCGGGTACCATAGGTGACGTTCCAGTGCCTTGATTGCTGATGCTGCAATGCCCTCGACAACATTCTTGTACGCATACAGGTGGTGGTAGTGTAATGTCATTCCATGCAGCATCTACGGCCGCGTCGCAGGTCAGCCACCACGTTGTGTAGATGTGCGTGATGAAGTTGGCGCCCAAATCTTCAGCACCCGCTGCAACGTAGTGATGGTCTCCTGAGGAAGCAACACAATGTGCTGCTCCATCAAGGCCAGCTTGAGAGTGTACAGCAGCTTGGCCATCCATCGTGCCTTGTGCAGGGCTCCCGGCCGTTGAAAGGGAACTGGAGTGTGTGCTTTACCGTCTGCACCCAGATACATAAGACACAGCTGCACAAACTCGCGGTAGTCGCCTCGCTTGTAGTCGAGCACTCCTGCAGTGTACTCAATGAGTTCAGCACGCATCTTGCCCAGGAGCGGTGGTTCGGCCTCGTCAGGAATGTAGCGGGACAATGGGCTTCTGTCCTTATGTCGACCCTTTGAGAGCTGGATGGCAATGCAGGCTACCGTGAGATGGTCAGTGTTTGACGCGGTTGTCAAATGCCATGTTGACAACCTGATCGGTGCAGCACCACCCCTTGCATGTCAGCCGGGCGATCATCATTCCGCATGGCTCATCATTTCCCTTCATATAGGCTGGAACACCAAGCAGTTTGAGCCGCTCCGCATCACCGACCACCACCGTCAGACGCTCCTCCAACTGGCGCACATTAGTGAGCTTCGGTGTCAACTTGCTGTCCCAGTGCAGGGGGCACAGGGAGGTGGTGTCCACTGCTGGTGCTGTTCCTCACTGATGGCCTCCAGCGTGTGGCGGCGCGCTCGGTCTGCGGTTGCATAGGATGTGAAGACCTTTGCCCAATTGCCACCTGACTCCTCGATCTGGCGGGTGAAGGCAACCTGCCGCATTGGTGTGATCTTCAACCGTGTAGCCAGTGACACAAGACTCGGCCGGCGTGTTCTCCACCGGTGGAGCAGCTGTTTCATCGCATTGCAATCCTCTTCACTATTGCGTTCCAACCCCACCATGCTGGATGTCGCTGTCATCTCCTGCTGCTCTTTGGACAGGTGTACCTGCTGGGCTGCTTCGCGCTCCTGTCGCCGCTTCACCTTGGATTTCAGCTTGGTATCGAGCGCTCCAAATGTGGCCACTCGGTCGCCCTTCATGCTGGCCAGGAAACCAATGTCCTCCGGATTGTTGATCAGCTGCTCGACGTTTGGAGACCACAGCGGGAATGTGGAGTCCAGCCTGTGCTCCATAGCATCCACTAGTCGAGCTGTAGCCTCACTGGAGTGCATGGCCTGGGGAATGTGGCGCAACTTGTTGTTAGCGTCGAAGTGCCACCATGTTGTCGCATGCGATCGCTCACCATTGAGATATTGGCCTTCCCATTAAATGGCCTCACCTGCTTGAAAATGACCTTGGCTGCCTGAAACCAAGACAATGCTCCGTTCAAACCTGGTCGCTCTGCATGTAGTTCCTGCATCACAATTGTGCATCACAGTTGTACATTATGCACCGCAAACTTTGGCGAGCACTTCAGCTTGGCGCCAGTGATGATGACATCTGCATCGGTGATGCTGACACCCAGACCAAAGACCAGGCTGCGGTGCTCCGGAGCCTAAGGGTGGTGGCGACATCTTGTGAGAGCTGGATCCTTTGGCATTCACTGACCTTGACATGCTGCTACATGGGTTTCTTCTTCTTTGTCACATGGCTTGTTTCTTCTCCTTGAAACCAACCATTGAAACCAAAGCCCAAAGTGATGGCACCAGAGAACGACATCAAAAATGAACCGCTTTATCATAGCTCTCCAATGGGTGCCGGTTACCCCCTTTTGCCATAAAAGCTGATGTGCCGTTCCACCTCTAGATCACCACGTATCACCTCTAGATCACCACGTATCACCTCTAGATCACCACGTATCACCTCTAGATCACCACGTATCACCTCTAGATCACCACGTATCGCAAAAATATTTTGCATTTATTGTTTTTGCATGGATGGTAACAATTTGAGCACCCAGACAGATTTTGATGCACCCTAACGGCCATAGTAATAATGACCCAATGTAAAATACCTAAGTAAGACTGATGAATGTAAAAGACCCAAGTAAGACTGCGTATATGCAATAACAACCAACCTCGTTCACATAGCTGGAGCCGTTGACATCTTTGGGGCCTATGGCGCTACCGAAGCTGCTGGTAACGGGAAAGGTCCTTCCGGGGATGGTGAAAACGGGACAACCGCCGAGGAAGGTGGACAGCTTGTCTGTCTCCAGTGTGGCGGACATCACCACCACATGCAGCGGGACTGAACGACCTTCAGAGCCCTTATCCACACCACACAGGGTTTTCTTTAATAGACCTAACAGAATGTCCTGGGGGGGGGGGGGGGGGCAGATGGTTTTAATTAACAAATGACAATGGTTAGTGAATACCTCCCTGGTCAATGGTTAGTGAATACCTCCCTGGTCAATGGTTAGTGAATACCTCCCTGGTCAATGGTTAGTGAATACCTCCCTGGTCAATGGTTAGTGAATACCTCCCTGGTCAATGGTTAGTGAATACCTCCCTGGTCAATGGTTAGTGAATACCTCCCTGGTCAATGGTTAGTGAATACCTCCCTGGTCAATGGTTAGTGAATACCTCCCTGGTCAATGGTTATTTAGTAATTGCTATTCTTTCAGCCAAAATAAAGCAGTTAAAATAATAGCGTGCAACAAAAGAGAATTTAAGAAAATTCTCCAATTGATTTATATCCCTCTGCTAAAATAGAAAAGGATTACTTGTCCTCTATTTTCGCATAAGAAAAAAGATAATCTCCTTTTACACCATTGGCTCACCGTGTTGAGACTGCGCTCGTGGGCCTCGTCCAGGATCACGATGCTGTACTTGGAGAGAAGAGGATCCGCCAGGATCTCCCTCAGCAGGCATCCGTCCGTCATGTACTTCACCACCGTAGCCTGGGCGCAACAAATGACTCAATACATCGTATTACCATTTCAAATCACGCCAACTTGACGTGCTTCCTCCTCCTTCTGTTGGTCTCACCTCTGACGTGCAGTCATCAAAGCGAACTTGGTAGCCCACTTCTTTGCCCAGGGTGAATCGCATCTCATGAGACACCCTTTGGGCTACAGTGATGGCCGCCACTCGCCTGGGCTGAGTAATCCCAATGTTGCCCGCCTTCCACAAGCCTGGAGGAAAGAGGCAGCACATCAATATTGTAAAGACCGAGGCAGGTCAACATTGAGAGAAAGAGGCTTGAGAGAAAGAGGCACGTGGACAATCAGAGAAAGAGGCAGGTCAACAATGAGAGAAAGCGGCTTGAGAGAAAGAGGCACGTGGACAATGAGAGAAAGAGGCAGGTCAACAATGAGAGAAAGAGGCACGTGGACAATGAGAGAAAGAGGCAGGTCAACAATGAGAGAAAGAGGCACGTGGACAATGAGAGAAAGAGGCACGTCAACAATGAGAGAAAGAGGCAGGTCAACAATGAGAGAAAGAGGCAGGTCAACAATGAGAGAAAGAGGCAGGTCAACAATGAGAGAAAGAGGCATGAGAGAAAGAGGCAGGTCAACAATGAGAGAAAGAGGCATGTGGCCATTGGAGGCCCGGTGTAGCCCCCCCCAGGTGTGGACCCCCTATGAATAGGTGTGGACCCCCTATGATCCCCTCTGGTGTGGACCCCCTATGATACCCCCCAGGTGTGGACCCCCTATGATCCCCTCTGGTGTGGACCCCGTATGATCCCCTCTGGTGTGGACCCCCTATGATACCCCCCAGGTGTGGACCCCCTATGATACCCCCCAGGTGTGGACCCCCTATGATACCCCCCAGGTGTGGACCCCCTATGATCCCCTCTGGTGTGGACCCCGTATGATCCCCTCTGGTGTGGACCCCCTATGATCCCCTCTGGTGTGGACCCCCTACCTGCTCGGTACAGGTACTGTGGGAGCTGTGTGGTTTTCCCGCTGCCCGTCTCGCCGGTCACCACGAGAAACACGTGGTCCTCCACGGCCCGGACCAGGGCGTCTCTGTGGCGGGAGATGGGGAGGCTCTTCGCTTCATCACAACGCTGGCTCTCACACTTACTAGACTTTGACATAATGCGAACGTGTATAACAAAACAAAGGTTTGCTCTTCCTTCGTATACGTTGGTTAAAAAAATATATATCTATATAAAAATGATACTCATGCACTGCTCATTAAATGACGTGACATGACGCCCTAACTTTAACGTGGGTCTAAAACATCTAAACAACCCACCTTTGTTTTCTTCGAGAACACGCATGCGTGAAATCACTTCCGCAAAACAAGACGTCGCGCTCGTATTGGCTGAAATATGAACACGTGATTTCCGTGTTTATCTTCATTGGTCGGCGGGTTTACTGACTACCAGAGGAGGACCACCCGTGACGTCATCACCATGCAGCATCCTCTTCTGAGTCTGGTTTGATGTTCTCTTTCTAGAGCAAATGGGACAATATTTGTGTTAAAAGCTATTCCATTCGAGAATAGCCTACAAAGTAGCCTGAATATAAAATAATAAAAAATAAGATGAATATAAAAGGTTTTAAAAATATAGACCCACTCACTATTGGTACACTGCCAGCAATCTTGTCCTTTGTATATCTCGATAGTGCAGTGGAAATACACCCGTAGGAACAGAATGTTTAAATGCCCTCATGTTAGAGGTTGTTATAGAGCTTTGTGTCCTGGCTATCCCCACTGAAAGGTCACCTGGATTCATAAATACGGAACAACTATTTAGTTGTTATAAAGGTTAAGACTTTCATTTCTCCAAGAGTGTTTTAAGGAAGTAAGAATAGCGCACTGGCCGTTTAACGAGCCGGTTCCATCTCAGTGGGTGGTCTGACAAGTAGAAGGACCTGTAGGAAGAATCAGTATAGGCGAGATGTACAGTATATGTGCATCTTTCCATTGGATATATGGTCCCTTCATCCTCCATCACCAGCATCACCTTCTCCGGTCAGAACATTTCACTCTCATCAACTGTCACCAATCTGGGTGTTAAAATGGATCCTCACCTGACCTTTGAGGCCCACATCAAACAAGCATGCAAGACCTCCTTCTACCACCTCAGAAACATCGCTAAACTCCACCCCACACTCAGTCTATCAGATGCTGAAAAGCTTGTCCACGCCTTTGTCTCCTCCAGGCTAGACTACTGTAACGCACTTCTCATTGGGATTCCTAGCAAGAACATCCAGAAGCTGCAGTACATCCAGAACAGCGCTGCTAGGATCCTGATGAGAGTGCAGAAGTATGAGCACATCACGCCCGTACTCAAATCATTGCACTGGCTCCCGGTCTCACTCAGGATTGACTACAAAATCACCCTCTTCACCTATCAGTGCATTCATGGAAATGCTCCCTCATACATCAAAGAACTTCTCACCCCACAAACCTCCAGGAGGAGCCTGCTCTCTGAAAAGGCAAACCTCCTCCTTCCCCCCAGGACCAAACTGAAAACCATGGGAGACCGAGCCTTCTGCTCCGCTGCTCCGAGACTGTGGAATGCCCTCCCAAACCAGCTGAGGACACCACAGACTGTGGGACGCCCTCCCAAACCAGCTGAGGACACCACAGACTGTGGAATGCCCTCCCAAACCAGCTGAGGACACCACAGACTGTGGGACGCCCTCCCAAACCAGCTGAGGACACCACAGACTGTGGAACGCCCTCCCAAACCAGCTGAGGACACCACAGACTGTGGATTACCCTCCCAAACCAGCTGAGGACACCACAGACTGTGGAATGCCCTCCCAAACCAGCTGAGGACACCACAGACTGTGGAACACCCTCCAAAACCAGCTAAGGACACCACAGACTGTGGAACGCCCTCCCAAACCAGCTGAGGACACCACAGACTGTGGGACGCCCTCCCAAACCAGCTGAGGACACCACAGACTGTGGAACGCCCTCCCAAACCAGCTGAGGACACCACAGACTGTGGATTACCCTCCCAAACCAGCTGAGGACACCACAGACTATGGAATGCCCTCCCAAACCAGCTGAGGACACCACAGACTGTGGAACACCCTCCAAAACCAGCTGAGGACACCACAGACTGTGGAACGCCCTCCCAAACCAGCTGAGGACACCACAGACTGTGGAACGCCCTCCCAAACCAGCTGAGGACACCACAGACTGTGGAACGCCCTCCCAAACCAGCTGAGGACACCACAGACTGTGGAACATCCTCCCAAACCAGCTGAGGACACTACAGACTGTGGGATGCCCTCCCAAACCAGCTGAGGACACCACAGACTGTGGAACATCCTCCCAAACCAGCTGAGGACACTACAGACTGTGGGATGCCCTCCCAAACCAGCTGAGGACACCACAGACTGTGGATGTTTTTGAAAAAGGCCTAAAAACATATTTTTACAATAGATTTTCACTAGATTTTTTAAAAAACCCACTGGTTTCCATGCCGGTGTAAACGTCGCTGCTTTTATTCTGTTGTTTTATTTAAACCATTTTTACTCTGTAGTACTTTGAGTTTTGCCCACGCAAATTAAAAGTGTATTATAAATATAATTTATTATTATTATTATTATTATTCAAATATGTGTTTTTTTGTACACACAGTTTGACATATATATTTGCATAAACACTCCAATTATAAAATAGGTAAATCTAATTAAAACAAACCAAATGTGACTGAGCAGAAACACAGAAGCACCTGTGTGTGAGAGCTCTGCTCTCAGAGTGTCACTCTTCAGGCCTCTGGACCAACACCTTCTCGTCCAACAGAGCAATGCTTGGCAATGCGAAGCTGCACTCCACCGTCAGTCTAAGGGAAACAAGTGCAACTGACTGTTGGTACTATTCCAAGACCGAGTCAGACACGGGAGCTTGTCTAATTCTAGAGCCTCTCTCTCTTCTTGCCCCGACGTTGATCCAATAGATAACGCTGTTATTTGTCACCTGAATGTCTGAAATGTTCAATGTTTATTTTGCATTGCATTACATTACAGTCATTTAGCAGACGCTTTTATCCAAAGCGACTTACAATAGTGCGTTCAACAAAGGAAGGTGAGAGAACAACTCGTCACCAGAAGTCACAAGTGCAATTATTCATTCCTAACAAGTCTCCAAGAACTGAACCGGTGCTCAGGTAAAGAAATACAATAAATTAAGGTAGAAGTACAGTAAGGTCAATTATTATTTTAATCGAGTGCACGGACTGAGTGCCGCATTCGGTGAAGGGAAAGCTGAAGGTGAGTGAGTGTGAGGATCTCGTTGTGGGTTGACACTCCAGGCCTGAGGCCACTGTGGCCTAAGGGGGTCCGGATGGCCTCCAGGTCCAAAGGGGGCGCTGTGGCCTGAGGGGGTCCGGGTGGCCTCCAGGTCCAAAGGGGGCGCTGTGGCCTGAGGGGGTCCGGATGACCTCCAGGTCCATAGGGGGCGCTGTGGCCTGAGGGGGTCCGGGTTGCCTCCAGGTCCAAAGGGGGCACTGTGGCCTGAGGGGGTCCGGATGGCCTCAAGGTCCAAAGGGGGCGCTGTGGCCTGAGGGGGTCCGGATGGCCTCCAGGTCCAAAGGGGGCGCTGTGGCCTGAGGGGGTCTGGATGGCCTCCAGGTCCAAAGGGGGCGCTGTGGCCTGAGGGGGTCTTGATGGCCTCCAGGTCCAAAGGGGGCGCTGTGGCGTCCCGTTCAATCACGACGTTGAACCCCTTGTTGTTGCTGCACTGCTCGGTTATTATTAATCGTCGCGACATCGGAAGCGCATCGGGGGTTTGTAATAGTGCTTCTTCTGTGGGACACAATCAACTAAAATAGTTCTTATAGTCCCATCAAACGCGATGCCACAGCATCTTCTTTGGAACCTCTCGGAACCTCTCGGGACCTCTCGGAACCTCTCGGGTCCGTTGGGCACGTGACGGGTTATAGTGCGACGACAACACTCAAAGTGGTGACACGTTGCTGAAAGATTAGATTAGATTCTAATATATTGTCAGTGTACAGCACAAGTACAGCACAGCGAAATAAACTAAAAGGAAAGATCAACAGGGGTTTGGCAGATATACGACACACACACAGACGCAGACACACACACACACACACACACACACACACACACACACACACACACACACACACACACACACACACACACATGTATGAACATTAATCATTGTGGATATTGGACTTCAACATACGGCTTACTTGTCTTGTCACTAAACAGCCATTGTACGAAGCCGTGAGGATGACCAAGTGGTCAGTTTCTTTAAAGTAGTTTAAAGAAGGGCCATTGGTGAGCGATGAGACGAGAGATGAAGAAGCAAAACACCTGGAATCAAAGATACAATATATGTTTATTGGCCAATTGCAACATTGGAATGCTTACTCCCATTCCCTCCTGCAGTATACATCTGCAAAACAATACCATCAAAATTATATATACACAATACAAATTTACAAAAAAGTGTGTTGAATGTACATGTTTTTAACAAAAAGATTTAAAAGCATGTAAAGTGCCAGTAGTGCAGCAGCATCATGAATACAGTGCAGTACAGTGCAGTAACTGTGATGAATCCAGAAAGTCCAGCAAAGTATGATAGTGTAATGTTAATGACATGTTATGATAGTGTAATGTTAATGACATGTTATGAAAGTGTAATGTTAATGACATGTTATGATAGTGTAATGTTAATGACATGTTATGAAAGTGTAATGTTAATGACATGTTATGATAGTGTCATGTTAATGACATGTTATGATAGTGTAATGTTAATGACATGTTATGATAGTGTAATGTTAATGACATGTTATGATAGTGTAATGTTAATGACATGTTATGAAAGTGACCGCACTCCTAGCAGTTCAGTAGGTCTGTCTGCCTGTGGATAAATAGACCAAATTAGACAATATCATCTTAGGCTTACCTTAAACATAAATGGCAAAGGGGAGATTTTCAACTTGGTGTTTCGAGATATAAAGAGACATGAAGTCTTCCTGGCAACGTGTCGTATAATCCACCATTTGGAATGTGTTCGAAGAGCAACACACTTTGCATTTCCAGACAAACAGTGAGAATGTGATAACTTTCCACAGGGTTATGTCGTGGATACAGGTCATCACGTGTAGCTATAGCTCAGCCTTGTTGAGGAAAAAAAACCAACCAGATGTTTCTTATTGACTCTCATGCTAAGCTAACTCCCAACAGAACCCAATAGGAAATGTGGTATTCTATTTTCCCGTATTGATCACATATAATATAACAATAACAACTGCAGTCCAAGGTATAACAAATACAAATAATAAATAATGTTTCAGTCACAGAAGGTTGAGTTTATGTCAATTAGGTTGACTATAATATTGTTTGGTCAGGGCTTGATCTAAAAAAAACTACCATAAAAATTGTATAAACCAAAAAAGAAATGTGTTTTTTTACAAAAATCTTAAAAAGCATTTAAAGTGCCAGTAGTGCAGCAGCATCATGAATTCAGTGCAGTACAGTGCAGTAACTGTGATGAGTCCAGAAAGTCCTACAGATCTCCTCAATGCATGGAAGTGCACACCCGATGATCTTCTCTGCCGTCCTCACGACCCTCTGGATGTCTTTCTTGTCCCGTTCAGTGGTGTTGCCGTACCACACGGTGACCCCACCCGTCAGGACGCTCTCTACGGGGCCACAGTAGAAGTTCACTAGCCACCTCTGGCCTATACCGCTTTTTCTGAGGCACCGCAGAGCATAGAGGCGCTGGTGGGCCTTCTTCAGCATGACCTCCGTGTTGCGGGTCCACGCCAGGTCGATGGAGATCTGTAGCCCAATGAAACGGAAGCAGCTGACGACTTTCACCGGTGTCCCGTCCAGGCTGATGGTGGAGTGGGGGCCCCGTCCAGGCTGATGGTGGAGTGGGGGCCCCGTCCAGGCTGATGGTGGAGTGGGGGCCCCGTCCAGGCTGATGGTGGAGTGGGGGCCCCGGTGGCTCCTGAGGTCCACGATGAGCTCCTTGGTCTTGCTGACATTCAAACATACATCTATCACATATCTGGAGAAGGTGAATTAGGAGACATAAACAAACGTCAAATACTTAGTTACGTATTTCAGTCCACTTTTTTCATTATTTGTTTCAATAATTCATTGTTTATACTTAAAAATAACAAAGCCAGCAATAAAACACACATTTTTGATGATTTATTGAGTTGGCTGTGAGACAGCCATTAAAGCAAAAATGAATACAATTTTAACACTGATAATAAACAAATAAGATACAGACTGACTTACTCTGTTCAGCTTATTTATCCAAATAAGAAACAAATAACATTTCATACAAATATTACACTATTCAGTGAGGACTATGTTATGTATTTTCTGAAGCAACTGCCTCACTTCCCTCTGCATGGTTTATCTTTTGGATCATCTTTTGGCAGATTATCGGAATCTTCATACTGTAAAATGATATAGGCCTAATTATGAGTCAAATAAATATAATAATGAAAACAGAGATTATGTTGAAAGAATACAAAGAATGTACAGATAACATTGATATAAGGCATCTGATTCAAATGACCGTAAACATGTCTAACATGTCTCGTCTAACAACCAAACCCTTTCACAGGTTTTACAACTTTCCACTGTCTTTGCTTCGGTTCTAGATTGTAGGCCTACACACATGTCCATTGTCTATTTCCTATTTGGCTGCTATTTCACATTTCTACAAAGGGCCAGTCGATTTTGACACAATCTCTGTGGCAATAAATAAATTAAAAACACAATAATGATAATGGGTGATATGATGTTGTAACATACAGTTTCTAAGAAACGGAAGAAGTCACGTGATGCATGCATGACAACCGCAGACACAAAAGCAGACTGAAGGCTGTGTTTCGTGTGTGGTTAGTCTCATATGCAGCATGGGAAACGTATGCTTGGTTTCACCCACCACGACGCTTCAGTATAGTTATAGTCTCCTGTCTGTCTGTCTGTCTGTCTGTCTGTCTTTCTCTTTAATAAGAATAATACAATAATGAAATAGTTAAGCATATGCATAAATTATAATAATAACAACTAGAGATAATAATAAAGTATAAATATATATAGATATATACATATAGTAGAAATAATTGGAGGTAGAGAAAGGTCATCTTAACTTGAATGGGGAAACTTGCACCGCTAAAACACACATTTAGCTTGCTGTGTGTGTGTGTGTGTGTGTGTGTGTGTGTGTGGACCTCGGTGCACCATTTCTTTATTCTTTATTTCTTTATTTCATGTGAAGCATATGTACATGTGGCCCTAGGCCGCATGGATAGAGCTGTAGAACAAATCAAAAGCAGTTACACATCAGAATACACTCTGGTGTGAAAGCCAGGTGTCTGTGGTTTCCTGTTGGCACGTCAGTGCCAGAGCAGCTTTTACTTGAACTGAAATCAATTTTCTATCTTGCCTCCCCTCCCCTCCTCTCTCCTCCCCCCTCTCCCCCTCTCCCCTCTCCTCTCCTCTCCCCTCCCCTCCTCTCTCTCCCCTCTCCCCCTCTCCCCTCCCCCCCCTCTCTCCTCTCCTCTCCTCTCCTCTCCTCTCCTCTCCTCTCCTCTCCTCTCCCCTCCTCTCCTCTCCTCTCCCCCTCCCCTCTCTCCCCTCCCCTCCCTCCCCTCCCCTCCCCTCCCCTCCCCTCCTCTCACTTCACTCAGAGGTTTTGTTTGTGTTCAGGGTGGAAACCGAAGGGTTAAGACGTGTTGGGTTTTCCTGTATGGCCTGTATTGGAGAAGGATATAATTGGATCGTTTTTCTTTCTCCCTTTTAGAATAGAAAGGATGTTGTGGGCACCCGTTTTGTTATTGGCTGGTAAGTATTCGTCGATGCAAAAAAAAAATGTAATTACTCAAATGCCTCGAGGATAATTTACATGGTTGTACACGATCGTAGTTCTACGGACTTCTGAAGGCTTCAACATCTATGAGAAACCAGTGAAGAGCTTCCAAGAGGCCAACGATGTCCTGTTTGGACAAACGGTGGTTCAGTCCAGAGATGGGTGAGTGCAGGGGCGTCGCAACGGGGTAGACAAAGTAGGCAATTCCCTGGGGGCCCCAGGGAATTGCCTACTTTGCCTACTTAGCCCCGAGGACGACAGATTATATTCATCCACAGCGACGACAATTTTGCGAGAAATTAAATTCCCCCTTAAATGCTATATCGGCCATGTACGGCAACGACGACGCCCCCATGTCCATTTTGCCTAGGGCCCCTAGGCAAAGTCCTTAGGCAGAGTCCCTAGAAACGCTCCTGGGTGAGTGTGCACCCTTTATAGACTGCTGGGAATTATTAGATTAGATTAGATTCTAATGTATTGTCAGTGTACAGCACAAGTACATCGAAAGGAATTTGGTACCTAACCAGAGTGCAAATGTTGCAGTAAAGTGCCTGGTAATATATAATGTCCAGTTGTTGAATAATATGTAAAAACAGTCCACTAAAAAATATATATATATGTGTATACATACAAGGTAAGTATAAGGTAAGTATAAACAGGGGTATGCAGTTGTATCAAAAGATAAATATATATAAATGTATGTACAGCAGGTAGTAAGCAGGGATGTGTAGTAATCAGTAGTTGACGATTTATATATATATATATATATACGGTCAGTACAGTAAAACATTGACATGACTATCACAATAAATGTAAACTATAAATATGTGAACTATTTCTTCTTGCTTTCTTATTCATGACTTTACTTTTCGATTCTAGAGTCCTGATTCCATCTCCAAACTCCAACGTGTTATTTAGCTGCACTTTGAAGGACAACAAATGTGCAAAACGTTCAGGTGAAAGAACAAAAACACGTGACCATAGCTTCCAGTCGATGTGGTAATGCTGGTCCACTTCACTCACCCCACATGTGAACCAACGGGCTTGTTTTACAGAGGTCGAGGACAGGAAGGGAACCAAGCCTATCGTTTCAGTGGCAAACCTCATGACTGACAGCAGCGAGAAGTCAATGGTAATATACATGTAGACCTTTTGAACCAAATGTGGTGTTCTCTGTACACCTGACTTACAGAACCCGCCTTTGAAATATCCTCCATAATACACTTGATTCATTTGATTCCATCTATTTTGCGACATTCTTTTTTAAAAATCTCTGATTTCAATTAGTATTTTCTTTCAATTCTAAAGCAAGTGAATAAATAAATATAAACATTGCATTAGAATACACATGTGCACATTTGACATGTTTGACTAAACAAAGTACCAGATAACCGTCAGACCAGCAGTTTGATCGCATGCAACACTTCTAGGTAGTTCCCTATTATAAGTTACGCTGCATGACTTTACGTGACTACAAATATATAAAAAAAATCTCCAGTTGCCCACTTCCTTTTCCAAAAAATACTAAATGAAAGGACTGTTTATCCTAAATGATAATATAATAAATGATAAATAATAATGACAATATTATGTCATTTAAAGTCATTCCGTATGACTTCATTACATATAAGGCCAGCAACAGAAAAAGCCAGGCCTTCTGGCAATCTCTCACGTGTGGAACTGAATTGTGTCACACAAGTATATATATATATATATATATATATATATATATATATATATATATACATTTATAAGGATTTATGTTACATTTCTATATGCAGACACACCTTTTAGATTCGCCAATGTATTTGACAAGCAAATCAAGCCCCATCTCCAGAGACTTGATTGAGTTGAGATCAGGCCCATAATGAGTGTCTCTGGTGGCCCCTGGCAGGTGTGTCAGCAGCGCAGGGTCTATCGCAACCCCAACGAATACCTCAACGCCGTATGCGTCCTCTGGCCCGCCGGGGGGGACGTGCTTCCCGCTGAGCTGGGTAGGGAGCCAGCAACACTAATGAACAGGCATGATCTAATTAATACCTTCATAAGTCAATTGAGACGAATTGCTAACAGTATCCCTCCTCTCAACAAGAACAAATCAAAGGCAGCAACAACAACAACAACAACAACAACAACAACAACAACAACAACAACAACAACAACAACAACAACAACAACAACAACCACCATAACAATAATGAAGATGAAGATGAAGAAGATGGTATGTAATCCAATCGACACCAATATGTTATTAGTTGCTGAGTTAAAGATAACTCAGGGGGCCACTGGCCCCCACGCAGATTGAAAATCACAGGCGAGTGGAAGTCCGTTATAGCAAAACAAGGACATCTAGTGGCGAAAAGTGGAAGCGCAGAAGTGAAGACTACCCAAACTAGCATTGATTAATCATGATTGGTTATATATTGATGACGATCTCTTGTGTGTGTGTGTGTGTGTGTGTGTGTGTGTGTGTGTGTGTGTGTGTGTGTGTGTGTGTGTGTGTGTTGCAGGCCCTGGTACAGAGATTGGCTTTGTGCTCGATGGATCTGGTAGTATTTCAGCATCTGATTTCACAATTGCTAAAAACTTTATCCACACTGTGATGACCAACGTATGGAAGAAATGCTTTAATGTAAGTACAAACCCCTGTATATTAGAGTTGATTCATGGGTCTTTGATATGCAACTGTCACATCAACAACTGATTAACAACTGTTAATGCTAAATCCTGCTTTATACATTACAGGCTAAAATTTCATATTTCATATAATATTGTGTGTATATATATATATTTATTTATTTACATATGGTTATGTGTATATTATATATAGAGCTACATTTTGCAAATATATCCATACAAGTAATTCTTAAGAAGGGAAGATTAGACATGATTATTGAATTTAGATAAATACAAGAGGCACCATCATCGACCCATAGGCCTGTCACCTGCTCCTCACTGGAATTTATTGAGAATAATAAAGTGCATCGAAATGAATAATCCTAATGATGTTTGTAGTGTGACTTCACCGTGGTTCAGTACGGAAGCAAAATCAGATCCGAACTGTCACTCACCGAATGCAAGGAGGGAAGCTGGAAGGCTCATGAGAAGGTGAAGAACATCCAACAAATTCACAATGCTACAGTAACCGCTTCCGCCATACAGTACTTATTGTAAGTATAATAAATGGGGTGAATATATATACTGAATAATAATAAATACATACAGTATATCACCCCATTGTTTTCTTCAAAACAATTGACTAATTGGCCTCATTGCTGTTCATTTTGATAAAGTCTTTCTTTCTTTCTTTCTTTCTTTCAGAAATTACAGCTTTTCTTCAGAGAATGGGTCAAACCCAGATGCCAAGAAGATGATGATCGTAGTGTCAGATGGGGAAACCTCTCACTGGGATAAAGAAAATATGCGTACTGCACTGGCAATGCTTCAGGAAAGGAATGTTGGCAGATTCGCTGTTTTTGTAAGTGATCCCTTTTCAAAGATGGGAACGTGCTTCAGATCTGCATCTTTCACTGACTTTGAACCCTAATGGAAACAAAATAAAAAATAAAACCATCCAATGAATCCAACATTAAATGATATGTGGATATATTTCTTCATACAACCTAGGTGGGAAATGAGAATACAGAGACGGCAGAAGCGGAAATGCTGGGCATCGCTGGGGATAAGGAAAACCTCATGGTGGTGAATGACTACAACGCCTTGACCCAAATCCTCTCCAAACTACAAACTAGTATCCTCAGTGGAATAGAAGGTGGGTCAAAGACAGACAGACAGTTCCAGGAAGACATTTAGCTGTCCATCATCCATCTATCGTCTACCGCTTATCCGTGGTGAGATCGCGGAGGTAGCAGCTTCAGCAGGGGACCTCTCCCTGGCAACTTTTTAATTTTTTTCTGTTTTGACTGTTTGCAAGATTACTCAAAAAGTAATGTACAGAATTGGACAACACTTGGTTAGATTCCATCGGGACCAGGGGACAGTTGAGGGGACGTTTTGAGGTGATTGAGGAGGATTGTGATTATGTGTTTGTCTGACCAGGATTAAACAAGGGTGACGGCTTCCTATTCCAGCTGGCCGAGGCCGGATTCAGCAGCCATGTGGCACCTGACGTGAGTCCGCCGTTCCATCACGTGCCAATTCTCCGGAGATCCTGATGTCTTTCCGTCTAGAATGTTGTCATATGGAGGGATGGTGGACAGCACCAGTGAGGGGAACGTGTGTCTGCTCGGTCTCCCTAGGAGTCCCTCCTGTTTGGAGCTGTAGGAGCCTTTGACTGGAGCGGGGGCCTCATCCTCAGGCCTCCTCAGGCCTCCAAAGCGGTCTTCATGCAGGGAGAATCCAGACAGCGCTTCTCCTATCTAGGTCATATGGATCCATTCTGCTAAACATAGCAGTGTTACAGTGTGAGTGTGTCTGTAGAGCACTAGACACACAACGTAAAACAAGTGTGTGTTTGCGTGTGTGTGCGCGCGTGGGTGTGTTTCCTACAGGTTACAGTGTGCTGTCAGTGAAGGGCCCCTCTGAGCTTCTCTACATCTCGGGAGCCCCTCGCTACAACCTGACCGGCGGAGTGTTTGTCTTCGATGCAGCCAATCACAAGCAGCGTCAGCTCCTGCAGGGCCTACAGGTTGGGCTCGTGTTCATGCACATGTTGGCGTAGCACACGGCATTCCTTTATGTTGTGATGTAACGTCTTCTCCCACATCTGCAGTTTGGGTCTTACTTTGGGTCAGTGCTGTGTGCTGTGGACATCCATAACGGGGGAGTGACAGCGCACTACCTGCTAGTGGGGGCGCCCTTCCACTACCAGAGGGGAGAGGAGGGCAAAGTGTTTATATACAAGCTGCTCGGAGAGGTAAGCCAATCCAATACCCAACCATAGTTCCACTACACCAAAAAGTCAATAGCCAACATTTGCCAACTTGCCAACAGACAGACAGACAAACAGACAGCAGCGAAAATATAACCTCTGGTCCATCTTTGATGGCGGAGGTAAAATGACATAACCAAATGTCCTAATGGTGTATGTCCCCTCCTCACCACTAGGGGGTGTTTCAAAAGGAGGACTTTGAGTGGCGAGGCTTGGTGCGGTACGTGTTCGCCAGGTTCGGCTCGGCCATCGCCAGCGTCGGGGACCTTGACGGAGACGGGATGAACGACGTGGCCGTCGGGGCTCCCCTGGAAGACGACGGCCAATCCGGAGTCTCTGGAAGCATCTATATCTACAATGGAGCTTCAGGGGGACTACAGCCGGGCCATTCACAGGTAGCGAATCCGTGCGTGTGCGCATCTGTGCGTGTGCGTGCGTGTGTGTGAATGCCCTTCTCGGTTGCTTTGTAATCAACAAGTAAAGCAGATAATAAACTGCACACGTGTTTCCTGCTACAGAGGATCTCCCCTTCCTCTATTGGAATGAGACTCAGACATTTTGGCCAGTCTGTCAGTGCTTTTTCTAACCAAGTGGACCAGAAGAGACAGCTCTACATCAGTGTGGGCAGTGAAGGCAACGTCACTATCCTTGAGTAAGTGGCAACACTAACAAGGCGTTCATCTAAAAGGACTTACCTCAGCGTGAGAACTTCCTAGCATGGAACATGCTAGAACACCCCCCCCCCCACCCTCATTAATGTCACAATGTTACATGTATGAGGCTTAGCTTCCAATGTCTCTCTCTTGGTTACCCTCACAGGACCCTCCCCGTCATAGTCTTCAAACCCAGTGTGACACTGATACCGGAAAGCATCCCGCTGGTGTGGCAGAAGAAACAGGGAACCAAGGAGGTCACCTTGAAAATCTGTTTCAGCGCCACTAAGGGAGGCGTCACTGGTGCGTTGTGAGGCCTCACCCGAGACTGAATTCAACACAATCTTCTCCCTTGAAGACACCCTATGCAGTGACCTACTGAACTGCTAAGAGTGCTGCCACTATCATAACATTCTCATCAACATTACACTATCATACTTTTGCTGGACGTTCTGGTCTCACTAGAGTTACTGCACTGTTCTTCACTGTTCTCATGATGCTGCTGCACTACTGGCACTTTAAAATGCTTTTAAAATATTTTTGCACAATTGCACACATGTACATATCACCATCAGTCACTTTATTTTTCTTTTTATGTTTTTATAGTATTGTTTTAGAAATGCATACTGCGGGAGGGAATGGGAAGTAAGCATTCCATTGTACTTCAACGACTGCCAACTTATTCCTCTCCCAGGTATCGAAAAACTTCAAGTTTCGTATTTCATCGATTTGGACGCGGATTTTAAGGGCAAAAAGCGACTGACGTTCTTCAACAATGCTCATAAGGACGGAATATTGACCTTGACCTCTTCTGTGGACTGTCTCAACTCTGTCCTTCTGAACTTCACTGTGAGTCTAGTATATATATATATATATATATTGTTTGTCCCTCGGCAATGGAAATGCATAAAAGAACCTCATATATATATGCTGTTTGAATTTCTCTTTAGGGGTGCTATGATTGTTTCTCATCCATTATGGTTAGACTTTCCTTCACTTTGGAAACTCTTGCCAATCACAAACCACTCAGAGGTTTGGATTTTTGGACACCCAAGAATGTTACAAAAAAGGTACCTCGTCATATACATAAAGTATATACAAATAATATCCTGAGCATTAAGTTTGACTTGTTGATTCATTCATTCATTTGCAGGTGACGTTTGACAATGGCTGTGGCGGTGCATGTGTTGCGAACATATCTCTGAGAGATTCAACGCAGACGTGAGTCCAATCACATTCGCAAAAAAAATTGATCATAGAAAAACAAAATCAAAACATCAAACATCCACATCCCAAATCAAATTCAAACCACGGTTAACAAATCGGTGAAACGCATGTTGAATGTTCTAGTGTCATGACAATACTGTGTTCCATATCTCATCACTGTGCATTAGTCAGGACGTGGTTATCATCGGAGCATCCAAGAACCACTCGATATCCTTCAGTCTGACCAACAGCGGGAACCAAGCGTACAAGACAACCCTTGTTCTGGTCTACCCTCACCTTCTGCACTACAGCCATATGAACGTAATGTCTTGTGTCCGAGCGCATTCCCCGTGACTTGACATGCTATGAGGTATTGATCATGAACATTCTGTATCTAAATGACACATACGTGTGTGTAGAATATGCAGAATTCCGCTCTAGAGGGGACCTCGTGTGACCCCGAAGTCGGAGAGACTCGGTCTGAGCTCAGATGTCTTCTTCTGCATCCGCTGTTCACGAAAGGAGCACAGGTAGGCTAGCAGGGGCCCAGCGTGTTCCTCAGCATGCATTCAGGGGCATGTTGGGAAACAAACTCCCAAATGAGAACAGTCAAATGAGAACAGTCAAATGAGAATAGTCAAATGAGAACAGTCAAATGAGAATAGTAAAATGAGTATAGTCAAATGAGAACAGTCAAATGAAAATAGTAAAATGAGAATAGTAAAATGAGAAAAGTTAAATTCTAACAGTAAAATGAGAACAGTAAAATGAGAATAGTCAAATGAGAACAGTCAAATGAGAATAGTCAAATGAGTATAGTCAAATGAGAATAGTAAAATGAAAATAGTCAAATGAGAACAGTCAAATGAGAATAGTCAAATGAGAAAAGTTCAATTCTAACAGTAAAATGAGAACAGTCAAATGAGAACAGTCAAATGAGAATAGTAAAATGAGAATAGTAAAATGAGAATAGTAAAATGAGAATAGTAAAATGAAAATAGTAAAATGAGAATAGTAAAATGAGAACAGTAAAATGAGAAAAGTTCAATTCTAACAGTAAAATGAGAATAGTAAAATAAGAATAGTAAAATGAGAAAAGTAAAATGAGAATAGTAAAATGAGAATAGTGAAATGAAAATAGTAAAATGATAATAGTAAAATGAGAAAAGTTATATTCGAATAGTAAAATGAGAAAAGTTAAATTCGAACAGTAAAATGAGAACAGTAAAATGAGAATAGTAAAATGAGAAAAGTTAAATTCGAACAGTAAAATGAGAACAGTAAAATGAGAATAGTAAAATGAGAACAGTAAAATGAGAATAGTAAAATGAGAAAAGTTATATTCGAATAGTAAAATGAGAATAGTAAAATGAGAAAAGTTAAATGAGAAAAGTTAAATTCGAACAGTAAAATGAGAATAGTAAAATGAGAATAGTAAAATGAGAATAGTAAAATGAAAATAGTAAATTGAGAACACTAAAATGAAAATAGTAAAATGAGAATAGTAAAATGAGAATAGTAAAATGAAAACAGTAAAATGAGAATAGTAAAATGAGAATAGTATAATGAGAATTGTAAAATGAGAACAGTAAAATCAGAATAGTAAAATGAGAAAAGTAAAATGAAAACAGTAAAATGAGAATAGTAAAATGAGAATAGTGAAATGAAAACAGTAAAATGAGAATAGTAAAATGAGAATAGTACAATGAGAATAGTAAACTGAGAACAGTTAAATGGAATAGTAAATTGAGAGCAGAAAAATGAGATACAAGATATTTTTATTGGCCAATTGCAACAGGTACATTGGAATGCTTACTCCCCATTCCCTCCTGCAGTAAACATCTCCAAAACAATACCATGAAATTAAAGATAATATATACAATAAAAATTAAAAAAAGAATAGTAAAATGAGATTAGTCAAATGAGAACCGTAAAAGCAGCCGCTGAAATGAGATGCCCCCTACAGGCTAACTTTGTCATCCATTGGCAAATTGTGGATAACAAGGCGGAGGGAAGTGATGCTGAAATCGTTGCAGCTCTCACATGGTTTGGAATATTTTACAATCAGATCAAAAGATCATCCAATGTTTTCACTTTTTCTTTGAATTAACATTGTTTGGTTTTGTCTTTAGTGAAAACCAAAAATTGGATACCAAAACATTTACCTTTAGGATTAAGAAGGCTTTGACAGTCCAGCTTTCGGGGTAAGTCTCTTACTACGGAGTAATTGTATTCATGTTCTTGCAAAAGGCGAATTACATTGTTTTGTTATAGGAGTGCCAGCCCAAACCTTATAAAATTTGTAGACAATATCGAAAAGGTGGACATCACATTCACATTTAAGGTCAGTTACCGCACAAAGAAAACCTCATGAGTTTTAAAGCATGGCTGGAATTTGTCATGTTGTCTTCTTTCACCTTTTGTTCTTTTTTAGCTTCTTGGTGAGAACAAATATAATGCAAATTTAACAGTGACGATCAGACTAAGCCTGCCTCCACACGACACTCACATGAATGTCACCACAGTGGAGCCAGCGGTAGGTCTGCAAAACCTCACCTCAATGATGTTTCATGGAGATCTGCCATCATTTAAGTATTCACTTTGAATTGCAGGATCAATGTAAAACCACTCCGGTGAGTATAGGCTACTGTACTTGGTTCTTAAGAGATCATTGACACAAAGCATCCATTTTCATAATAGCTAGAATGCCTGTTTGTTGTACTTGTGTTCAAATAAATACTTTTTATACTTACAACTATTTCGAAAGACTCGAGGAGAGCATGTGATCACGTGCTTGGTGACAGACTTGCAGGATATCAGGGTTAACGCACAGGCGGCAGTTAGTGGCGTGACGGTGGGTGGACCTTCTCATAATAAGACTCATTCATTTTATTTCATTACGTGTGTTTGTGTGTGTGTTTGTGTGTGTGTGTATGTATGCGTATGTGCATATGCATGTACCAACGACTTTCTCCTAATAAGACTCATTCATGTTATTTCATTACATGTGTGTGTGTGTGTGTGTGTGTGTGTGTGTGTGTGTGTGTGTGTGTGTGTGTGTGTGTGTGTGTGTGTGTGTGTGTGTGTGCGTGCGTGTGTGTGTCTGTGAGATACTTACGTTCACTTCCTTCCACTTTCCCTCGTGGGTACGATCAGGGTAAATCCAGCAACATTACCGCCTCCGCACACGTGAACTTTGATGGGCGCTTCCATCTCATGGGTGTCAACACGACGTCATCAAAGGTACAGGAGGACACAGTGCGACTCCTCGTACGGCCGTCCTGGGATCACGTGATATAAATGTGTCTATCATTAGCTCCCCTGACTCCTCACTCCTCCCAGGTGCACGTGACCATACTGAAACAGAATTTGATCAAATCGAAAGTGTTCATCATCGGAGGGTCCGTGGGGGGCTCCTGGCCCTGGTTCTGCTGGTGGTCCTCCTTGTCAAGGTTGGGGAGATAGGGTGTACCCACGTGGTCCATTACTGTACAACAGAATCAATGCATTTACGGGATTGTCTCCTGTTCATTTCATTGGATGTTTTGTCTTTTCTTTGCAGTGCGGCTTTTTCAAGCAACGTGACCTGTCTACGTAATACTGATGGAGATATTGTTTTATGATGTTCTCGTATTAATAGTGACCTCATTGTTGGATGTACATGAGGGTGTTGATATATAGCTGCCCTTGGGAACATATCAGCAATAAACTTTAAAGTATAAAATATAAAATAAAGTTTTGTGTGTTATTATCGGCTCATGGGCGAGATTATATATTTAGTCTTTTTCTGATCTTGGATTTTCATCAAATTTGTGACAGCTTACCTTTTGCCGTACGAAATATTAACTCTGGAGTATGGGTGATGGTTATGTGGCTCACATTGCCAATATATACCACCGTTTGTCAATACAAATGCTTCACACTTAAGTCAAGTCAAGTTTATTGTCTATAAAGCAGTTAAGTATAAAGCAGTGAGTGAAAATCTTATGTGCAATACCCGACGACAGACAGCAGTTATAAAAATAAGATCAAATAATAATAAAATAGAATAAAAACAATAGAATAAAAGTGTAAATAAAAATGCAATTTATAAAATGCAATATATCGGCACAGAAAAAGAGCAATATGTACATATAAATCAATGTAATCAAATATACATTGTTATATGCTATTGTCTGCTTCAACTAATGTACACCTTGTAAGTCGCTTTGGATAAAAGCGTCTGCCAAATGCCCTAAATGTAAAATGTAAATGTAATATGCTATACACCTTGTTCAGCAGCCTGATGGCCTGACTGTGGAAGCTGTCTCTTAAGACATTGAACTGTACTCACTGTTACCGTCAGGCAGGCGATACCTCAGTATCAAGTGGTATCAATAGACTAATGCGTTTGGCCTTGGCCACGCGCCGCTGGTTCACCTCCAACCATATACTGGGCCGTCCGCACCACCCTTGGAAGCGCTCTGCGCTCGAGTGCGGTGCAGTTCCCTTTAAGGCTCCCTTGGAGCCTCAAATCCAGGAGGTGACGGAGAGGGAGGAGGGCTGCCACGGATATAATAGAGACTAGCATGAATGAGAGATGTGTTTAATACACATCTCACAATTATTCCTGTTAAATGCAGGAGGTCCTGATTGGTTGAGATGAAGGGGAGGGGCCTGCGTTTTACAGGATTTAATGGATTTTATGTACTGAAGTTTACTTAGTTTACTTAAGCTACTTATAACCCTCAGTCTATTTTATAATTGGGTTTTATTTTACATTTCTGAAAGTTGGAGATCCTGATTATTATCCCAGTATAACCAAGTGATGGCGCACACACTCCGCCGTGCAGCCTGCATCGCGATGGGGACTGGGCGATGGGGACTGGGCGATGGGGACTGGGCGATGGGGACTGGGCGATGGGGACTGGGCGATGGGGACTGGGCGATGGGGACTGGGCGATGGGGACTGGGCGATGGGGACTGGGCGATGGGGACTGGGCGATGGGGACTGGGCGATGGGGACTGGGCGATGGGGACTGGGCGATGGGGACTGGGCGATGGGGACTGGGCGATTTACGCACGGGAAAGCGAACTCAAACCCAAACAATTGATTTGATATTCCGGGTTGGATACGCACTTTAACGGGATCAGTGGGACCCGTGGAGATACTTGAATGGACATCATAGCAGACGGTGTAAGTGCAGCTTTTACATGTTCATAATTTAGCTGTAATTTATAAGTTTAATAATAATTATTTGTTGTAATATTTCATGCGTGCAATATTTAGTCTTTTTATTTTTATTTTGTTTTGCTCACTTCTCGTTATGCTGTTCTCGCGTGAGTTAGAGAGAGAGAGAGAGAGAGAGAGAGAGAGAGAGAGAGAGAGAGAGAGAGAGAGAGAGAGAGAGAGAGAGAGAGAGAGAGAGAGAGAGAGAGAGAGGAGAGAGAGAGAGAGAGAGAGAGAGAGAGAGAGAGAGAGAGAGAGAGAGAGAGAGAGAGAGAGAGAGAGAGAGCGAGCGACGTTAGTTTAAGTGTTATCTTATAAAGTGGTAAGGACTGAAGAATACTTCCCTCGGGTTTCAGAGCACGCAGCCAACGAGGTATGTTGTTGTGTTTAAGACAAAGCCATAAATAACTTAGACACTAAGACATCAAGAGTGAGAAGAGGGTTTCTGTAAAGGTTTGCTAAACTGTTATTACTGTGAGTGCCAACTATAGTAGTGTGTGTGTGGTAAGCGTTTTGACTTATTTGCTCATGTCGTTGTATTAAGGCTTGTTAATTAAGGCGTAAAGTTAAAGGGAAAATAAGTGTTCTTATTTCCAATTTATAATTCAAAGTGTGTTTTTTGGGAATAATAAGTGAAAATTATTTCATTGAAGTTCTGAAGTCTTAATATATATTGACTATATTTTTGAAAGGTTTAAAGTTAAATTAAGCAGTTTTTTGCACATTTTCTATTTTAAGTGAATTTCTACCTCTATTGAAACAGGTTTAAGTCTTATAGGGTACATTTAAGTCACACTTACATTTGAGTAAGTGTTAAAAGTTCATTAAAAAGTTTAACTGCATTTTGCTGTTTATAAAAGTGAGTCACTTTAAAATAGTGATTACTAAGTCTAGTGAGCCTACAATTCAGGTTAGGGAAAGTAGGGAAGGTGCAGAGTCCATAGACCAACCTGTGGATAACACTGAAGCACAGCAGCTAAGAAGAAGTCAAAGAACTAATACTCCTACAGAGAAGGCTAGAGAAATGCAAGAAGAACTAATGAAAAAGAGAAAGAAAGAGAATATTTGGAAATTCAGCGCCTGGAGGCAGAAGCTAAAAGGAAGATAGCTGATCAAGAGACTGCAGCCATAAGGCGTCGATAAGGTTCAGGAGAGGAAGCTCAAATTAAAGCTTGTCTAGACGAAGAGCATGTAGCTCTACAACAGACTGGATGACAAACGGAGAAAAATACAGCATTTGGAAGCAGTAAAAGGTTTCAATGCAGCACGAGCAAGAATGCAAGTGTATGACCAAGAAGAGTCCATTAAAGAAGAATGGAAAGACTTGCTAGAGAGGGATCTGGTAAGCAACCCAGTGCCAGCTCCCACAAGTCCTCAACCACAGGTTGTCACTACTTCCTCACGTGAAAGTACAGCAGAGCTTTTGATGCTAGCTGCTGCCTTAACTGCCACCAGAATTCCAGTTCCTGAACCTTCAGTATTCAGTGGGGACCACAGTTGTTCACAGTTGCTCAAAGAGTGAACAACCTACAAGTCAGATGCTTTTACTCCGGTAAAAAGATTCCCTTATCACCAGTCTATACACGTGACTTCATTCCAGTCAGAACTCACATACCAACAGATGAAACTGCAAAAGCTTGGTCTCATCTAGAGCACCTCCAAGGAGAGATTGCACCTCTGCAAGACTGTGAAGTGGGTCTGCTCATAGGGTACAACTGCTCACAAGCTTTACTTCAAAGAGAAGTGTCTGGCAAAGAAAATCAACCTTACGCACAGCGTACAGCCCTTGGATGGAGTATTGTTGGAAACTTGAATCCCTGTCTAGATTACGGAGACGCCATAGGCGTTAGCCATCGCATAGTAGTTAGACAAGTGACACCAGGTGTAGAACCTTCTCTCAGTCTCAAAACTGAAGTACACTATGTGAGCCGAAACAAAGTTAAAGACATTACTCCCTCAGACATCATAAAAATCCTTGAATCTGACTTCTCAGAAAGAGCTGGAGAAGCGGATTCTGTGTCCCAACATGGTACTTTGTTTGTCATTTATACTGTTTGTTTATTTGTAGTTTTCACGGTGGATTCGAAGAGGAATAAACCCGTTATGAGAAAGCCACTTGTGTCTGCTTGTGCTTCGAGGGAATTACAGACGGGAACGGCGCAGGTATGTGATGTACAGATGATAACATGCCTATACTTATAAAGTGATAATAGGCTGCTCATTTTATTCATGTTAAAAGACCGGTTTACTTTAATTGAGAATTGTATGGAAGCGAACAATGGACATATTAAACAAACGCAGACCGCGGACATGCATGCATTATGTTCATATTATGAACCTAATATGGAAATACAGGATGACGACAGACCAGGATTTGCCTAAACTGACTATTAACCTAAACTAACAGTTGTTCTCAACTATTGGCCCACGGTGATGTAGGCTACCTTCTCAGAAGGACGGTATAATATTCATATGACATGTGTATAGTGTGTGTAGGTTGGTCTGAGGAGAGGACGATGGGGATGTTCGACTACAAAACGGCTAAGTTCATTGTCGCCGACAACAAGAAAGTTGGTGTTTTGTACAGACTCATACAACTGTTCATCGTCGGTTATATTATTGGGTAAGTCATAATGCCTGATGCCTAATTCCTCCTGTATTTGATATATACTGCATATACTACTGTGTGTGCGTGTGTGTGTGTGCGTGTGCGTGTGCGTGTGTGTGTGTGTGTGTTTCTGAGTGTGTGTGTTTCTGAGTGTGTGTGCGTGTGCGTCTGTCTATATCTAAAACATGAAAACCTCTGCTGAAGTCAGTACTCTCCCACTACCTGGTACCTGGCGTTTATTTCTTTGTGTATTAACACATTCCCACAAGTTCATGCAATTCAAAAGTGCATGCACAAATAACTGCTGTCAATTTCATCTGTTTCAAGCCATGACTATTTAGATGAAGAAAAACTAAGATATGTGAAAAATATGATCCTTATAAAGCACTGGCCAAAGTATTTCAATCAGTAAAAACAGTGATGTCCGTGCCATCACTTTGGTGATGTGTTCATACTGTATATCTTGCGGAGAATCCCTCAGGAAAAAATATCAATTATTTTAAAAACTAAACTAAGCAAAATAAACTGCCATGTAACTGCCTCTGTGTTCAGTTTAAGTTTTGGTTCCTACCAGCTGTTGGTTCCTACCTAAATGCTGCTAGATTAATGGCGGAACTAATGGTTGAAGCCCACAGTGTCCGGGGACGTTTTATGCCGACGCACGCGTGTCAAAATCTCCGCGGATTTAAGAGATAGTTCAGTTACAGTGAGAACTTACTGCTCCATAAGACAGCATCAGAGAGCAGTGATTAACAACATTAAACCAAGTAAAGATGTCTGAGAGTGGCAGCCAGCGTGTAGTTGTTGTGGATGTACATTGCACAGACATGCAGGCACAAGCACCTGACAAAGAGGGTGCAAATGAAGAGTTGCTGCAGCACAGCGCAACCGTGCAACCACAAGAGGAAGATGGCACAATAGTTAGCAACCCCGCTTCCACAGAAGAGCCACAAAGAGGCCAAAGAGTCCGCATGTTGACGGAAAAGGGTCAAGATCGGCATGATGAGCAAATAAGAAAAGTTGCACATCATTTCAGTGTGGTCTATGAGAAGTGGAAGGATGTTGCTAAAGAAGCTAACCAAGCGCTGTGTGCACCGTGCTCAGACGACCTGCTGGATGGACACGTCACTAAAATATGCAGTGCCTCTAGGAGTCTGAAGGAGGTTTATGACGAATGGAAGCGCATTGAAGTGCCTGACCATAACACACGTCGCAGAGTCGACACCTGTGAAACAGTAACAAAGAAGATTGTAAATAATGCAATGGACCTTCTAGACACAAGAAAGGCTAAAGGTCAAATGCATCAAGAACAATTCATCGAAGAGATAGTGTCTGTAGCCTCAGTCAAGACAGTCACCAGCTCTCGCCACACTAAATTCTCCTCTGCAAGCAGAAAAAGTGCAGCTGCTGAGGTTGCTGCTAACCAAGCCACCTTAGAAGTCCTGCTAGAGCAAGAGCGTCATATTGAAGAACTTCAGAGACTTGAAGCTGAAGCCGCACAGTTTAAAGCCAAGCAGGAGGCTGAAACCGCAGAAAGACAAAGAGTGCTAGAAGCCAAACGCAGAGAATTAAATCGGTTGGAAACTATTAAGAAGCTAAAGGCTGCCAAGGCACGACAGCAAGTATATGAGCAGAGCGAATGTTCAGCTCAAGCAGCTAAACGAAGTGACTGCTCAGATGAAGAAGTAAATGAGCTTCTCCATCGACGTGTCTCTGTGAAGAGGGAAGAGTAAATCAAGCCTCAAACCAGCCTATTGCAGCACCGTTCTCCACCACGAGCTGTAACACATCCAAGACAAGAACAGCACCGTTCTCCACCACGAGCTGTATCACAAACAAGGCAAGAAGACAGATCTGAAGACAGCACAGCAGCTCTTGTCAGATTGTTCGCAGAAGCCATCAGTGCAAGTCGCATTCCTATACCTGAACCTACAGAGTTCAATGGCGACCCACTCAGATACAACGACTGGAAGGTGTCCTTTCAGACGCTTTTTGGCAGGAAGAACATACCAGCCGAAGAGAAGATATATTATCTACGCAAGTACGTGGGTGGATCTGCCAAGAAGGCCATAGAGAGCTACTTCTTACTAGGCACAGAGTCAGCCTATTATGCAGCATGGCACATCCTAGATGAGTGATGGCAATCCATTCCTCATTGCCAAGGCCTTCAGAGATAAGATTGAGTCGTGGCCCAAGATAAGCTCCAAAGGCAGTGTGGAACTTCAAGAACTCGCCGACTTCCTGCGCAGCTGTGAGGCTGCCATGTCTCAGATCAGAGGTCTTGAAATACTTAATGATTGCAACGAGAACCAGAAAATACTCTCTAAACTTCCAGACTGGTTGACTTCAAGATGGAATAGGAAGGTCATGGCCACAGAGGAAGAAACTCGCATGTTCCCGAGCTTCAGCCAGTTTGTCAAGTTCCTCACACGTGAAGCCAGGATCACTTGCAGCCCAATGGCGTCTCTTCATGCTCTGAAGCCAAGGGAAGGTGATCTGGACAGGGGTTCAAGGAGCAGAGGTCCTGGAGCAAGGGTCTTGGCGGCCAGCTCAGATGAGAAAGCCGTCGCCACAGGCTGTGTCTTCTGTGAGAGGGCAGGACACAGTCTACAGAGGTGTCGCAAGGTTATGCAGAGGACAATCAAGGAACGAATCAAGTTTGTCCAAGAGAAGAACTTGTGTTTCGGCTGTCTGAAGTCTGGCCATCGCTCCAAGGACTGTAGAGATAGAAACACCTGCGACACCTGTGAGAGAAGACATCCAACTTGCCTCCATGATGATCGCACCAAGGAAGAAAGGATGTCAACAAAGCCTGATGGAGCAAGGAACAGTGATCAGTACAAAGAAAGAAAGAATAATCAGCCACAAGACCAGGCAGAGAGACCATCACGTGAGGCGACAGCATTTAGAGTCATCCAGAATGATGGGGACACTCATACATCCACAATAGTTCCAGTGTGGGTGTCATCTACAGGTGAGCCAAGTCGTGAGGTTCTGGTGTACGCACTCCTCGATACACAAAGTGACGCAACCTTTATCCTCGAAGAGACAGCAAAGGCTCTCAACACAAAAGGTGAACCAGTTCAGCTAAAGCTCTCCACACTGGCTTCAAGAAACACAGTCGTGTCCTGTCGGAAACTGACAGGTCTACAAGTAAGAGGATTCTATTCAGACAAGATAATCACTCTGCCAGTGACTTACTCAAGAGAGTTTATCCCTGCAAACAGAGACCATATTCCCACACCAGAGACAGCGAAGGCATGACCTCATCTTGAACACATTGCAGATGAGATCGCTCCTCAGCAAAGCTGTGATGTCGGCCTGTTAATTGGCTACAACTGTGCTCAAGCCCTCGTTCCAAGACAAGTGGTGCCTGGTGAGGAACATCAGCAGTTTGCTCAGAGAACAGACTTGGGCTGGAGTGTGGTGGGATATGGTAACCCGTGTCTCAACTATGGAGATACAATCGGAATCAGTCACCAAGTCATTGTGAAGCAAGTGACGCCAGGTCTACCGTCCTCTTCAGACCTCACAAGTGAAGTGAACTATGTCTGTAGAACACAGATCAAAGAAGTTGTGTTACCTGCAGATGTCATAAATATGCTGGAGTCTGACTTCGCTGAAAGAGCGTCAGAAGCCAGCCCCATCTCTCAAGAGGATCTAAGGTTCCTGTCGAAAATGGAGAAGGGCATCAAGTTAAAGATCTGTGCTATCCATCGTCTCAATTGCCTACAAAGGAAGATGAGAAGAAACGATCAGTACTACAAAGTACGATGCAGAAAGGGTCCCAGAGGAAGACATCTACAAAGCTCCAGCTTGGTATATCCCACATCATGGGGTGTATCATCCACAAAAGCCTGGGAAGATACGTGTTGTCTTCGATTGCTCTGCCAAGTACCAAGGGATATCCTTGAACCACTCTCTCCTGACGGGTCCAGAGTTGACAAACACCTTAGTGGGAGTTCTGTATCGCTTCCGAAGAGGTCCTGTGGCAATCATGTGTGACATAGAACGCATGTTCCACCAGTTCCATGTCAAGGCAGAAGACCAAGATTACCTACGATTCCTTTGGTGGGACAATGGAAATCTTGAAGACCAACCTTCCATCTATCAGATGAAAGTCCACTTGTTTGGTGCAGCTTCGTCACCTGGCTGTGCAAACTATGGACTGAAGCACATCGCTGCCGAAGGACGAGGAAACTTTAGTGAAGACACCATAAAGTTTATCCAAAGGAACTTCTACGTTGATGATCATGCATCATTGCATAAGAGGGAATTACATGCCATATACAATAATTTGAATAGAACATGTTTCAAGTACTCCTGATTGCTAGGTTAATATAACATATAATGTAACGCTTGTGATATAATCAACCCTTTATCCCTACAACCACTGCTGTTAACCATAACTTGTCCAGGCCACTGAAGTTAGTTGGGTCCACGAAAACTAACCATGTCAGATCGATTACGTAAAGATATACTGACTAAAATTACAACAAATAAATAGTCAGTGTTTAGCTGACGTTTGATTAAATGTTCACTGCAAAGACATACGTGTACTTTGATGGTTTCCATTCTTTGCCCTCCCTGGGCACAGAGGCATGTTCAACAGCCAAAATCCACAGTCTTCCCCTCCCAGACTTGGTCCTGGAGGCTCGTCTCCTGGTCAGTTAGTGATTCTAAAGTAGAGCTGGCCCAGGATGGAGGACCTCAGACAGGGGGACCTCTTTGGCCCAAAGTAGATTTGTTTTAGTTTTGGTCTCTTGACTTGCGATGCCGACCCTCCTCCAGGTGGGTGTTTGTGATGAAGAAGGGCTACCAGGAGACTGACGAGGCCATCCTGAGCTCGGTGGTGACCAAGCTGAAAGGCGTCTTGGTCTTCAACACCACTGAGGGGGGTCTGACGGTGTGGGGTCCCGAAGACTACGCCATTCCACCACAGGTGAAGAATACCATCAACATAATGATGATATGTCTATTGTCGTGTGTTCGCTGAGTTCCTAGTGTGTCTGTATGAGAATATGAGAATATGTTCTATATATATATATATTTTTTTTATGGTTGTTTTTTCCTCTTTTCTTAAGGGCGAGGATGTTACTTTTATTGTGACCAATTTCCTGGAGACCCCGAATCAGAAGCTGGGATTGTGTGCGGAGGTAAGGGATTTGTGAGTGTGTATGAAGGTAATCCTGGTCCACATGGCGTGTGTCACTATACTCACGTGGAATCTTTATCCAATCCTGATCCGATTTGGATCCGGATCTACCTATTTTGAGTTATCTTGCTAACAGACAAGTCAAGTCAAGTTTATTGTCACTTCACAGTTTACACAAGTATAAAGCAGTGAGTGAAAATCTTATGTGCAATACCCAACGACAGACAGAAGGTATAAGAATAAGATAAAATAGAATAAAAACAGAATAGAAGAAGTTAAAAAATAAAAATGCAATTTATAAAATGCAATATATCGGCACAGGAAAAGAGCAGTATGTATATATAAATCAATGTAATAAAATATACATTGTTATATGCTATACGCCCTTGTTCAGCAGCCTGATGGCCTGTCTGTGGAAGCTATCTCTGAGTCTATTTGTACGGCACTTGATACTGCGGTATCGCCTGCCTGACGGTAACAGTGAATACAGTTCGTGGCTGGGGTGGGCATTGTCTTTTATGATGCGTTTGGCCTTGGCCACGCACCGCTGGTTGTAAACATCCAGGAGGGAGGGGAGCTCACCTCCAACGATATACTGGGTCGTCCGCACCACCCTTTGAGTGCGGTGCAGTTCCCGCCCCGCACACTCGAAAGAACAGTATGCCGGTCGATGCCGGTATAGAATGTTCTCAGGATGCGGAATTTCCTCAGATGCCTGAGGAAATACAGGCGTTGTTTGGCCCTTTTCACCACGTGTGTGGTGTGCGTGGACCATGTGAGGTCCTCGGAGATGTGCACGCTGAAGAACTTGAAGCTGCTGACCCTCTACTGCAACACCATCGATGGAGATAGGGCTGTGCTCTCCTCTCTGCTTCCTGTAGTCCACGATCAGCTTCTTGGTTGAGGGCGAGGCTGTTCTCCTGGCACCACTGCTCCAGCGATCCGACCTCCTCCCTGTAGGCTGTCTTGTCGTCGCCGGCGATCAGGCCCATCACTGTCGTGTCGTCAGCAAACTTGATAATGACGTTGGAGCTGTGCATAGCCATGCAGTCGTGGGTGTAGAGGGAGTAGAGGAGAGGGCTCAGCACGCATCCTTGAAGGGCTCCCATGTTGAGGGTCAGCGGCTCTGAGGTGGTGCTGCCCATCCTCACCACCTGGCGGCGGTCCGACAGGAGGTCCAGTATCCAGCTGCACGTGGATGGGGGCACGCCTAGACCTCTAAGCTTGGTGTCGAGCTTGGCAGGAACTATCGTGTTGAACGCTGAGCTGTAGTCTACAAACAGCATTCGCACATAACAGTTCTTTCCCTCCAGGTGGGAAAGGGCAGTGTGGAGGGCCATCGCAATTGTGTCGTCCGTGGATCTGTTTTGACAATATGCAAATTGCCATGGGTCCAGCGTGGCAGGTAACACGGAGCAAATAAAGTCCTTGACCAACCTCTCGAGGCATTTGCTGACAATCGAGGTGAGGGCTACAGGTCTATAGTCATTCAGGCATATTACCTTGGGTTGTTTAAGGACAGGCACGATGGTGGACATCTTGAAGACCGTGGGAACAACAGCCTGGGACAGGGAGAGGTTGAAGAGGTCTGCAAAGACTCCTGCCAACTGGTCTGCGCATGCTCTGAGGACGCGGCCCGGGATGTCGTCGGGGCCTGCCGCCTTACGGATGTTCAGCCACTTGAAGGTGCGGCGCACATCCGCCTCCGAGATGTTCAGCAGGCTGGTGTCCTCAGGCGGCGCTGGCTTCGGCGGGCTGCCGTTCACGTCGAACCGAGCAAAAAAAGTATTTAGCTCTCCTGGGAGGGAGGTAGAGGAGTTCTGTACACAACTGGTTCTCCCTCTGAAGTTTGTTATCGTCTGCAGCCCCTGCCACATACCCCTTGCGTCGTGGCTCTTGAATTTCTCCTCCACACTGTCCTTATACTCCCGCTTGGCAGTGACGATTGTCTTAAGGAGGTCGTAGCAGGCTCTCGTATATTCCTCCATATTCCCGGAGCCAAAGGCGGCGTTACGCGCCGTAGGGCAGTGCGAACATCGCCAGACAAACAAACAGACAGACAGACAAACGGGGGCGACAACATTGTGGTTTTCCCCCATGGGTGAAAACCTGTTTTCAGTGGATGTTTAAGTCTAGTTTAACATATGTCCCCGTATGGATCTCATCACTATTCCATCAGTCTCCTCCCTCCCACTGCTCCTCGGTCCGCCCTGGGCCTCATGCCTGGGGTATGTTGGAGGACTCCTGGTATGTAAACAGGGTTTTCTTTGGAGCGCCGGCGCGCTAACTTACATAGCATGCAGCCATACAGGGGAATAGTGAGCCGCTACAACCATTAGAGCAGACAGATATCATCGTGACTGTGTTTGCATTAGAGTACTGAACATTTCAAGTCCGTACCGTAACTGGGGTGGTCTGTAGTTCTGTTGAACTTGTGAAACAAGATACAAGAGATACAAGATATTTTATTGGCCATTTGTAACAAGTACATAGGAATGCTTACTCCCCATTCCCTCCCGCAGTATAAATCTCCTTTAAAACAACACCAGAAAAAAGATATATAGATATATACATTAAAAATAAATGAAAAAATAGCCGCAAAGTGACTTAAATTATATGTGTTGAATCTACATGTTTTTATTTTTTTTACAAAAATCTTTAAAAGCATTTAAAGTGTGTGCAGTAGTGCAGCAGCATCATGAATACAGTGCAGTACAGTGCAGTAACTGTGATGAGTCCAGAATGTCCAGCAAAGTATGACAGTGTAATGTTAATGACATGTTATGAAAGTGAAAGTGGCAGCATTCAGTAGGCACACTGCCTGTGGATAAAAACTGAAGTGCAGAAGTGGTTCTCAACTGTGCTGAGACACAGCTTCCGGCTCTTGAAATAATCCATTGGCGTTTGAAAAGCAACACTCTATGAAACATCCCAGACTGGTCTGAGTCATCTGCAGCCTGCCGTGTGTTTCCAGAGCCCCAAGGTGATGGCCGGCCACTGTACAGCTGACCACAGCTGCAAGGAAGGACACACCGTATTGTCTGGACATGGTAGGGCTGCTGTTTTGTATGTTTATAAATATATGGATGGATAAATGAGTTGATTTCAGAGCAACTTTGCTTATTATTATTATGTGTGTTGAAGTAATACATGAATGATGTTTTATTTTCAAAACCATTAGTTTTGCTCCTTATTTTCATTGTCCACACATACTTGAATTTATATATTTCAAGGACATATATATTTACTAGGAAAATATATTATTTTGACTTGCTTGTGAAAGTGATTTGGGTCCCACAAAGTGTTGGTGAAGATTTCTGCGTTATGTTTGACTGAAATGTATAACGTTGTGAAAATTCTCTGTAAAATGCAAGAAATCTGCCACACACGGCTTTTCACTTTTTCCCAGAGTCGCTTTCACTCGGCTATGACCCGAGTTCAATGTGTGACGTGGGTTCTCAGAACCGCCCTGAAACTCACTTCTATGCAACCCGATGTGTCAGTTTTTTCTAAAACCTTTACGTCTAAAACTGGGGTTCTTTCACCCTTTGAAGCTGTCATGGTCAGAGGGGTGTAGCTGGTTGTGTTGTGGTTTCTCTTTTCTCTAGGAGTGATGAGCGGCAGATGCCTGAAAGACGATGAAGCCTCGAACGGGACCTGTGAGATATACGGCTGGTGTCCCGTTGAGAAACCGTTTCGTCCACGGTGAGAACATAGAACTGCCTGAAAGAAAGTGTCTATCGCAGGTTTAGCCTCATGGGAATTTTGGAACACAAACAACACCACACGCATGTTCAACGTGTCGGACATAATGTACACTCGAGGTTATGTAAACGTGTGAATGGTAATTATTGTAGATGATTCTAATCAACATGTTGGAGGAGTTACAGTTACAGCCAGAGAGATCTGTCCCTCGCATTTCTCCACACGCTGGTTCTGTACTTTAGATTACATTTTGTTGATTTGAATTTCCACGCTCGCTCTTTTTTGCAGAACGCCTTTGTTGTCAAACGCAGAGAACTTCACCATCTACATCAAGAACTTCATCCAATTTCCCAAATTTCACTTTGCAAAGTAAGTCAAACCACCGTGCAAGACAAAAAAAAAGTTGCATCAAATGTACTGGGCCTGATCCTGTTTGATCCTTATGGTGTACATCCTTCAGATCCAATGTCCTGGAGACTACAAACAAGTCGTACCTCAGGAATTGTCAATTTGGTGACGAGGACAACCTCTTCTGCCCCATATTCCGCCTGGGGGACATCACCAAAAGAGCGGGGTATGACTTTGAGGACATGGCTTCTGTGGTATGTTGAGCTCACTTCTCAAGGAATAACATGTGTTCTGTCTCTGTGATTCTAATTTGTAAAATATTCATGAAGTTGAAGGTTGATACGGAAGCCATGTGTAAGCATAAGTATTTTTTCCCATCTGTACATACTTACTGCGTTTGCGTCCTGTGTTTTCTACAAATGTTTTTCTTACAAATCACATGATTATAAATGATGTGTTCTTACCTAGTCAGGGAAACATTATTATTATGTTTTATTATATATGTATTATTTATTATATAATATGTTTTGTTATTTTCTGTTGTTTCCTGGGAGCTTTTTGGTATTTTGCACTTTTATCTTTATTTTAAATGACTGCCTTTATATAATGCATATGTAACCGTTTCATATTGAGCAGTGCAAATCTCAGTGAAAAGACGATAACTGATATTGAAAATTGCATTTGTAGGCTTTTGTCATTTAACTTATTGTCTTTTGTAGGGCGGCTCCATCGGCGTTATGATTGAGTGGAACTGTGACCTGGACCGAGGCGACTCAAATTGCCGTCCGCAATACGGCTTCAGGCGCCTGGACCGCACCCTCTCCAACAAGTCCATCTCATCGGGATTAAACTTCAGGTGACCTCGGGTCATTTTAACATCGGTACACAGGACGTTGGAAGTGTGACCTTGAACCTTGACCTTAACCCCCCCGCCCCCCACCACGCAGATACGCCCAGTATTTCCAGAAGGCGGCGGGGCAACGCAGCAGAGTGCTGTTCAAGGTCTACGGGATACGGATTTGCATCATGGTGCACGGCCAGGCGTGTGGAATCATCTCATACTTCATACTTTTGGCTAACAAATAATGATTATTTTGGAACTAAAATTAGCATTTTTTGTCTGTTCATTTTATAAGGCCGGACAGTTCAGTGTCGTCCCCACCATGATTAACATAGCCGCGGGTCTGGCTCTGATGGGCGCTGTAAGTATAATAACATACCTGTAGATGTGTACATGTTCACTGATCTGCCGTATATATTTTAATCTGCAACTGTTGATAGAACTGCATATCTCTGCTCACTACCTGCTGTATATACATTTATATATATTTATCCTGCTTTTCATAATTGCATACCCCTGATCACTACCTGTTGAATACTTGTATACTTACCTGTGTATATATATATATATACCTTTATTATGCTCATATCCCACACATACTCTATAAGTAATCTTATAACAGTTTTTATACCTAGTTTATACCTAGTAGACTGTTTTAGCAACTGTAAACTGTAAATGATATATTACCATGCACTTTACTGCAATATTTGCACTCTGGTTAGATGCTAAATTATATTCGCTGTACTGTACCGTGCAATGACAATACATTTGAATCTAATCTAATCTAAAACTTATTTCTGTTGTTTCATTTGTACACTTTGAAGCGTTCTTCATGGGTCATACTCAGGGGTGGTATTGGAGGCTAGTGCTTCAGGATAGTTGCGTGGTCCTGATGAAACTGTTTCTTGTCAGTAGTGGACTCACAGATCTAGTATCTTCCCTCACTGATATGGCTTCCTTCTTCCGTACTTATTAGTATTTTTCGTTGCTTGGGTTTTGTCACAGCAGGCCCACGCTGTCACGCTGGCGGAGAAACCTCTCCATCTTGCTATTTATTTATGATTATCAATTCATTTTTAAATAATTCATTAGGAAACATAAAACCAATTGTTACATTTATTTGAGTCCTGAGAAAGTGGTTTCTCTGTGCCTCCCTTCAAACCCTCTGGCGCCCCCCAGAGGAGGCACGCCTCACACTTCTGATAACCCCTTCTCTCGTGTTTAGGCTGTACGAAGACTATATACTATACTATACTATACCTACAAGCATCCTTAAGCAAGATGCCTATCCCCTACTCAAAAGGGACATATGTTACCGACAAAGTCATTGTTTTATAGTAAATATTCATGTTGTTCTGTTCTTTGACAGGGAACTTTCTTCTGTGACCTAGTCCTTCTCCACCTCATGAAGAAGAGCACCATTTACAGGGAGAGGAAATTTGAAGGAACAGGATAGGATAACTAAATAAAATGATTAAGCAGCGATCAGGACAAGGACAAGGACCTAAGGAAAGGTCTAAGTGGGCTTTAGCTGCTAGAGCACGGCTTCCACTGCAGTGTCCCCGCAGGCCTCCTCTCAGCAATGACCTCTCAGGCGTCTTCTCAGGACTCACTGCAGTGCCAGCACCCTCCTGGCTGTCCCCGCACATCTGAGCAGCCACCACTGAAGTCCCACCGTCCCAAAATACTTGGAGTACAGCTAAGCTCCTACTTGCCTTTGAATTTGTGTGTATTATTAGTTTGGTGCAATTATCATAGGAGGGAGGGGGAAAACCGACGACCGACAAGCTTTAATTCTTTTTTAATTCTTTAAAAATTGCCAGCATTACCAGTATTCAAAATGTGTTCGCATAACATAACATATTGTTAAATATTACAGTCATTATTTATTATTCCATATAACGATTATTAACCATCACAAGATGAAAGAGCTGCTCCTAAGCATCCACTGGAGGTGTCAAGGTGTTGTGTAGATGTTGTTGTTGAGGTGTTAAGGTGTCTGTTGTTGAGGTGTTAAGGTGTCTGTTGTTGAGGTGTTTTCTTGTAGGATGTAGGGCTTTGACAGTGACTATATATTAGTAGTTTGGGTCATATGAACAGAGCTGAACAGACAGGGCATAAACACATCAAAAACCATTCCTTTATTTATGTTTTATATTGAACCTCTATTAAACCAGCTTGATCACGGTCAGTGGATTGCAAGTTGGCTCACAGGAACAACTGATTTGCCACTAGGGGGAGACAAAGGTCAATATCACTATAATAATAATAATATATGTGCTGGAAATGGAGACCTGTGGCCACGCCAAGCTCCAAGCACACACACATTCATACACACATTAATTCACCCATTCACACACCCATTCATACACACATTAATTCACCCATTCACACACACATTCACACACTGATTTAAACACACATTCAAACCCAGGCGGTGGAGTCAGCCATGCCAGGAGACAGCCAGTCAGGAGCAGTTAGGGTCAGGGTGTCTTCCTGAGGGACACGTCCACACTCGGCTAGGAGGAGCCAGGGGATCAAACTGTACCGCCTGAGAAGTACAATATGCATTGTATATGCATACATTTACTACTATTTTGTAATTTGTAATACACTTTAAAATGATTGTACATATTAACCACATGTGACACAATTACTGCTTTGAAATACTCTCCTACTACTGCTGGATTGAATGAGGCTAAAATACTCTTTTAGGCAGTATAATATATTGTATACTTCTATGTTATGTATTTGATGTCTTAAAAAAAAGTTACAAGTTACAAAGTTACAAACTGGTCAGTTGGGGACTGCATATACACATATTTGGAATCAGAAGATTAAATGCCACCAATTACAGGAAAGTACACGTGTCCACTTCTTTTGAAATAAAAAGCATCCACACTAAATGTTCCTGTAGACCGGGTTTGGAATGTGGTCCCGCCAGTCCAACGACAGATTAAATCAGCCACTTACTGGAAGTTATTTGGCGTGTATACATGTTGGAAATACCCATGAGATACCCATATATATACATATACTGTATATACATATATATATTTATAAATGTGTATATACTGTATAAATATAGTATGTATGTATACACGCACATATAACATATGACACACATTGAGCACTGGATGGAAACAGAGCATGCATGGTGTGATGACAGTAAGAGAAGTGGACCAACCGGCTCAGGTAGGAGGTGTGGTGTGACTGGTATATAAGCAGCTCGGGCTGCAGGTCCGCTCCACACCCATCCACCCACCACCAAGACAACATGAAGGTCTTCCTGCTGGTTCTGCTGGTCGCGCTGATGTGCAGCACTCAGGGTAGGTGGTCTCCTTTGGATCAATGACTAAATGCCACCTAATCGCATTGATATGACTGACATGCTGGTTGAGATGAACTTGTTGTCGTTGCGTACCTAGTGGACGTAGCCTTTTTGTGAGTTCAAGAAGGCTTCTTGCATATATTCTGTGGATATTACTGTCTGATGTGTGCATTGACCTTCCTTAATCGCTGTATAATATGAATTTCACCTGGCAGAGAGCGACATATGGTTACCATTAACCTTTGGCCTTTTTATTCCCCGTAGTGCTCACACTCAGATGCTTCACCTGTGACGGAGAGGAAGGCTGCGAGAACGCCTCAGTATGCCCCGCGGACGCAGCATACTGCAAGACGTCTTGGAACGGTAAATAAACACACTAAAAACTGCAAAAGGATGATCTCTGAATGGAGAAGGGGAAATCAAAGCATACATATGTTTGTAATTGTTTGATGTACTTATTGTGTAAAATCTAGGGAGCCAACTTATATTATTTACCTGAGCACTGGTTCTGCTCTTAGAGGCTTGTTAGGAAGGAAATGCACTTATGATTTCTGGTGACTAGTAGTTATTTTGCCTACCTTTGTTAAATGACCTTATTGTAAGTGGAACAAAAGCGTCTGCTAAATGACGTCATGTAATGCAAGGCAGAAACACAAGCAAACACACAACGACGATACACAGGCTACACACAAAGCATGCACGGCCGTGAACCGTTTTCACATGTCAACGTCTCTCCTTCTCCCTGGAACAGATTTCAACGTGCAAAGAAGCTGTGCCGTCACCTGCGCCACAGGGACCAACACGGACTGCTGCCAAATCGACGAATGCAACCCATAAGCGCTCCTTCAGCGCCTCCTCGCCTGCTCCACTCTGTAATCACAGCAATCATTCCAAGCATTCTGTGACGATGTAACGTTACACATGGGCCTGGTCCTTTTGTCATCATGAGAGGACTTACTTCTACTTCTTCTTCTACTTCTTCTTTAGTTTGATTAGTCCTGTTTGTAACTGGATTTCTTCTCAGAACTCTTAACTCTTCTCCTAATGTATTAAACTCTTTTGGCTATTTTTATGAGAGATGTTTTTTGCCATTTTTGGTTGCAAACACATGGGTTTTTAAATGAATAACACACACACACACACACACACACACACACACACACAGGCGCACACTGAATCCTCAACTCATGCTTCTGTGGGTGACCTCAGTGACCTGCAGCTATGTCATAAAAAGAGTTGCAAACTCAAAACTCAAAATAATATAGATAGAATAACTTTAATAATCCATTCCACAGTGATTTTCCATTTAAGAAGCACATACGTGTCCAGTGCAGTGCGTTCCAGGTGGATGTTATGAGAGCCTGGAAGTTAGCACAACAAGTTAGCATTCAGGCCCTGAGGCTTAAGATCAGCCCGTGGAGGAATTCTCTGCATACAAACATTAGCTTTTTTTTTGCATGGCTATCCAGTGTTGTGGGGCACGGCGCAAATAAGAAGGTTAACGGTTAAAACACACACCGTTTAGATATCTAAATATCGGCATGTCGAAAGAAAATGTAAATAAATGGTAAATGGACTGCATTTATATCGCACTTTTCTAACCAGTGCGGCCTCTCAAAGCGCTTTACAAGTCATGCCTCACATTCACTCATTCATACACACATTCAACCACCCACGGCGATGTATCCTTTAAAACGTTGGATTTGACTTGTGTAATAGTAATAGTGTTTACAATGCGTCACCACTATACAGCTCATTCTAGCCAACATTTAAAATGTTTCCATACGACCGGCCGCACAGCAGGTGCATTCACACTGAAAACTAAACACTACGGAAGGTTGCAGGCGCTATTCCTTTGTTAAAGAACAAAGAAGATGAGACCAAATAGGTCAATAAAAGCAGAAACAACAGACATAGCAGCATTAATGCACACTCCAAGGAACTCTAAGGAACTCCAAAGAACTCCAAGGAACTCTAAGGAACGTCATGTTTTCCACCTCTATGCACTCAGAGGAGGAGCTGGATTCACTCCTTTGTTCTCCTGAAAGTCCAAACCCGTCCCCGATCCCAGTGGAGTGGGTTGTTTCACAGGTCAGATATAGGCTGTTCCTTCTGCAGTCAAACCCCAGTATGTGTTTTTATCCAATATGTCGGGGGGAAACATGGCCTGATTGTGCTAGCTGTGAAGATGGGGTTCCAGGATGTACAATACAAGTTTCCATTTTGATTGGCCATTTGTAACAAGTACATAGGAATGCGTACTCCCCATTCCCTCCCGCAGTATAAATCTCAATTTAAGTTACTTAAATATAAAGAAAAGTGCGAAAAAAAGTAAAGTAAAAAGTACAAGTAAACTATAAAATGTATTAAGTAAACGAAATAAACTGCGAGAGCTCGTAGAGAGATGTTGATCCATGTGTTCGGGAGATTCCGATTCCCGATGACCAGTTTAACTAGTTTGAGATATCCGTGTGGCCTGCTACAATGATCACATCGCTGGCTGCACTAAATGACCAAGGCTTAGCATTAGAGTGGGGGGGTGACGGTATACCGCCAGAATTGTAATTGTTGTGAATTCCCTCGGGAGAAAGAAGGTTCTGCACACACTAGACACACGATCCTCTCTGCTCTCCTCTGCTGTTCCCGAAGAGTCTCCGGTGTGTTGTACAGTCTGTCAGTTAGAAGGGATGCCGCTTGAGTCGCTTTGCAAAAGTTCCTAATAGTTTCCAAGTAAACGCTAAACGTATAGCAGCATTTGATTGCTAGGTGCTTTATGAAAACCAAAAAGATAGCTAGGGTAGTCTGAAAAGCTGGCATCAGTGATATAAGCCACATAAACAATAGCAGGGTGTGGTACAATGACATATTTGTCAATGTGCCACATTGGTTGTTTCTGTTGGTGTGTGTTCTCTGAATCCGATGGGCTTGAGAGTTTCCTGCCCAACTGTTCAGCCCATGGAACCAGGAAGTATGTGACTTGTGAAGAATGTGATCCTTCCTTCTATGTACATGTGTTCAATTGTGCAAAAAAGTTTAAAGTGCCAGTAGTGCAGCAGCATCATGAATACAGTGCAGTACAGTGAAGAACAGTGCAGTCACTGAAATGAGTTCAGAAAATCCAGCAAAAGTATGACAGAGTAATGCAATATGGATGACAATGTTATGATAGTGGTAGCACTTCTAGCAGTTTAGTAGGCTCACTGCCTGTGGATACAAACTATCCTTGAACCTGATAGTTTTTGTATGAATGCTGTGGGAGAAGAGATGGAGCCCAGGGTGGTTGCGGTCCTTGTGATGGAGATGGCCTTCTTCCAACATCTGGTCCTAAAAATGTCCTCAATGCATGGAAGTGCATCCCTGATGATCTTTAACACGCCCTTGCGGTGTGCAGTAGTGTTGCCGTACCACACAGTGACGCCACTCAGAACGCTCTCTACAGTGTGACAGTAAAAGTTCACTAGCCACCGCTTGCTTATGCCGCTTTTACTGAAGCACCGCAGGGCATAGAGGTGCCTGTGTGCCTCAGCATGACCTCCTTGTTGCGGGTCCACGCCAGGTTGTCAAAGATCTGTAGTCCTAGGAAACAGAAGCAGCTGACAACTTCCACCGGTGTCCCGTCCAGGCTGATGGTGGAGTGGGTGCCCCGGTGGCTCCTGAAGTCCACGATGAGCTCCTTAGTCTTGCTGACATTCAGTGCGAGGCTGTTTTCCTTGCACCATCACGTCAGCCAGACTACCTCATCTCTGTACTCAGGCCGATGACTGTTGTGTCGTCTGTAAACTTGATAATCAGATTATTGCTGTGCGTGGCAGTACAGCCGCAGACTTAGGCAGCAGCCTTGGGGTGCTCCGGTGTTGAGGACCAGAGTAAATGAGATGTTGTTCCCAATCTTCACCACTTGAGGCCTGCCCGTCAGGAAGTCCATAATCCAGTTACAGATGGGGGCACCCAGACCTAGGTCCCTCAGTTTCAGGACCAACTTGGAGGGAACGACGGTGTTGAACGCCGAACTGTAGTCAATGAACAGCCAGCAGACAGACAGCCAGTCTGACGTAGGTGTCCCTCCTGTCTAGGTGCTCCAGGGCCATGTGTAGTGCCAGGGAAATGGCGTCTACTGAACTGTTTGGTCTGTATGCAAACTGGAGTGGATCAAGAGACTCAGGGATTGAAAAGTCAAAATACAGTGTGAATGTATCCTCATATGCAATCCTCACGGTCAGTCTTTACACACAACAGCAATTGGAAATATAAATAATATATGGACATATTGCAGTGGCCCTGTGTACAAGTAGTGCAAATTAGAAAATATATATACATACAAAGGTGGGATGTAAACATGTCTATTGTGGTATTGGTGCAATACAGTAATGGAGTGACACACCAACACCAACACACACACACACACACACACACACACACACACACACACACACACACACACACAGACACACATGTGCACGCATGCATACACACACAGGTGCACACACACACACACACACACACACACACACACACACACACACACACACACACACACACACACACACACACACACACACACACACACACACACACACACACACACACACACACACACACACACACACACACACACACACACACACAGGCCCCTGTGGCACATTGACTAATATTTCCTTGTGCCACACCTTTGTATTGTTTCTGCTATTGTTTCGGTTCCGTCATTCTTTGTCGGGCGTTGATCTGATACAACCTTGTTGTGTGCGTGTTGCACTCTTAGTGACATGCTCAATGTGCTTCTGAGCGGTGGGGTCAAAGGTAATGGGTGGCTTTCTCTTTGACAATCTCTTTGTGAGTCTAGAGAGTAGCGGTTCCTTCTGCATTCACCAAAAGCTGAATTTAATTCATTTTTAAAACATGTATTCAGTTTTCAGTTCTCTGTTCAGAAGAAAAGTCCCTTCTCACGCCTGGGGTTGTGATTTCCTCCCCATGCCAATGATCTCAACATGGGTTCAAAGAATGCAAGCGAGTACTCTTGACTTAACCCATGAGCAAGGCCTTGCTTGTATACAGAACAAACATGGTAATGTAGGCCTATTTAAACCCTTTCTAACCCTATATATATATATATATATATATATATATATATATATATATATATATAACTATATAACTAACTACTATATAACTAACTGATATATATATATATATGGGTTGTGGCACCGCTAACATGGTCTTGCTGTCAACAGTGAGATCTGCTTGGCCCAGCAGAGTAAGGGTGGTCCATCTATTGGATTAAGGGAGGGATTTCAACCCTGTTTTAATCTGAGGAGACAGCCGGCTACGCGCTAAAGCTGTCGTGGTTCTCGGGTCTCTGTGCTGCCGCCCTATTTGCCATCAGTCGACAGTAATACAGTGGACTACAACAGAGGGAGGGAGAGAGAGTCTCCATCGTGGTCCAAGATGAATCTCTTCTGCTTCTCACTGGTAAGGGCCAGACGGTGTGTTGGCCGTTGCGTTTGTTGTTCTGGGTTTGTGTGAGTGGAGTGGAGGTGATTGAAGAAGCATTTCTGCTTCGGAAAAAGCAGAAATGTGGGAAAAGGTTTACTTTTAGTTGAATACCCTAATACATTCTAGGATTGTATAAAGGGCACATGGTATTAGTGCACGTCTTAAATGGGTTGTTTTTTAAGCTCAAAACAGTATACATACAGTGAGTGAGCTACCGATTTGTTTCTTGTCCTCGTATAGACGCTTGCGGTCCTTAAGATGTCTGTACAGCCGTCTTGGCTCCGCCTGGAGGAGCCAAGGGTCCTGCTACTTGCATTGCAGTCGGAAGCTTACATTTGTTGTTTTATCATATGTTGTATGTTTTTTTAACAAGTTACATGACTCCAAGGATCAAAGGGACCACAGCTTTGAAAGCCCGGTCAACTTGGGCCATAAAATGTGTTGGAGGGACCTCATGTGTAGTAAGTAAGAGGACGGAGAGCCCAGCTGGTGGCGTGAGGGCGGATAAGGTCAGCAACATAGAGCTCTGAACGTCAGCAAGAGAACTTCTAAATAGATCCGGCTCCCAATTGATACAATCGGGAGCCAGTGTAGCAACGATCAAATTGGGGTGATCTGTGCGTGCGTCTGTGTATGTGTGAGTAAGCAGCTGAATGGATGCTCATGAATTCAATGATGTGTGTGTGTCCACCAGGAGGGCTCCATGGAGAGCCTGTATGAGCCGGTGCAGCACAGCTCCGGGGAGGCGGTGGCCCTCACCGTGCCCAGCCGTACCTCAGGCCGTACCTCAGGCCGTACCTCAGGCCGTACCTCAGGCCGTACCTCAGGCCGTACCTCAGGCCTTTTCTGTAGCAGTCGCTCCTGCAGCCCCGCTGCTGTCCTGCAAGAGGACAGAACCTTGCAGACAGGAGCCGGGAGGTCTGTCTCCATGGTGCGGCTGACACACACACACACACACACACACACACACACACACACACACACATGACCTGTGACATAAAGAGGGCTGTCGAATAAGGCCTGATGGGAGTGGAGTGGAGTGTTAGTGCATTAGCAGCGCATGCATTCCCATTCACACATGCATGAAGCACACATGGCAGGATGGCCAGTAATCTGTCCTGACATGTACTGTATGTTGATTAAAAGGAGCCAAATAGTGCCTGTGGATTTGGACCATGGAGGATTTCGCTGGCCCAGCACAGGAAGTAGAAAGCTGATTATGAAATCATGATGATCGAAAAAGAGCCAGCTTTACAGCTGCTCTGGAAGCCGGACTGTTCAAAGCTCTGGTGCTTTAAACATTTATCCCATTCACAAGAATATGTCTTGATGTGCCTTGAAGATACAGTACAGTAAACTGGGGCGTCAGTTTAGCTAGGTCAAGGTGTCCTTGAGCAAGACACCCTAACTGCTCCTGGCGTGCTGGCTGTCCTCCTTGTTGAATGTGAGACTTGATATGTAAAGCGCTTTGAGTAACCATTGGTTAGAAAAGCACTATATAAATGTCCATTTACAATATACATATATATAGTACAAAAATATACAATGAATTCAAGTATGTCAACTGAAATGCCTAATTAACAATATCATATTATTGGTATTTAGGAGATTACTCAGATGCAAGGGTCCACCACTACAAAGAAGAAAAGGAGGTAAGACAGTGATGAAAGATGATTAATTGTCCACACTTCTTGACAGCAGAGTAATGTCTGAACGGAGTGTGATCATGGGAAGACAGAGACACTGGTGGCTTCTACAAAACACCTTTCCTCAAGCTACCACCACTGTACATGACTTGTATGAAGACGTATTGCATTGTCACAAACATCAGATCATTTAGGTGTGGTTTGAATAAACTAAAGGTGACCCCAAACCGGGGGTTACATCAAGTGGTGTTACAACGGAAAACACACCAGGGTCGTCCTCGTACCCCGAATACATATGATGCCCCCCCCCCCCCCGTTTTCATAGTCGATCTCTACCTTCCCCCTAAATGACTGCTCAAATCTAGATGGTGCTGTACTTGTGACAATTAAGGCGTTCTGATTGTGATAAAACATGTGCTGTCACCGACCATGTTGGGACAGGCCCAGAAGGCTCTCACGGGGTGCAGTGCCACGTTAGACAAAAGGCTTTTTGTCCTTATCCATGCAAGTGAAAACACTTCCCCTGCAGGGTTATCGTATTGCAGGGCTAATGCTTTAAACCCCATTGTTTCCTCCCTGACGGCGACGGAGCACAGCATGCAGTGATCACCACTTGCTATTGGAAAACAGCAGGTGGATTTTGTGTCACTAAAATGTATTTCTCTATGAGAGCCACTGGACTACAGGGCCAACCGAAGCCAGCTCACAGGGGGCTGGTCGTCATATTCAAGACGATTCAAGACTCCCCTGCTGACGGTTCTTAGCAGGCCAAACACCTTCACCCTCTGCCCCCACTGAGATGAAAGCCTTCATCATCAACGAGTCAGCGTGGGGCTGTGTGATACGTCTAGTGCCCCGCACACAGCCCCACAATGCAGGCTTGTTTCCCGGCAAAGCAACGCCTGTATGAATACGCGTACAAGCTTTGTAAAAAGGGCCACTTTGGGAGGTCAATTTTAGTACCGTACATCAATTTTTGAGTGATAATGCAAACAGACAAGACAAACAGGGCTGAAAACATAACATCTATTTCCATCTAAGATTACGGAGGTAATGGTCTGCCTAAAGGCACGATGGCTGTCAAACATCCATAACCTGTTTGACAAGGTGAACTGCAAGCGCGATCAAAACATTCCCTGAGAGTGATGTTATGGTGAGCTATTAATACCGTGCTCATTGTTTTCTTTGTTGTTTCTTGTGCTTGCAGAACGCACATATCCAAATCAGCATCAGACATTGAAGCCCTGGGTATGTACCAGCAAGTGTGTGTGTGTGTGTGTGACTACAGTATGGCGTGTCTGCCTGCCATGAAGAGCCCCGCAGTGCCCCCTTGTGGTCAGACAGAGAGCCCGACCCCCTTTTCATCCAGATCATTTGCGGCGTTTGACTCGTAGTATTCAGAACTCAGGAGGGTCCGAGGTGTATGTTTATATGCGTGGCTCTATAGCCGCTCTGTATCAAGCATCGAGTCTCATTCATTCACGGATGGAAATATGGACCAACCAGCCTCCACTGTACACCGCAGTAGTACTACTACTACTACCGCCATTCTACTATTCAATCAGAGCATTAAGGTCCCCTGTGTGAAATCCCATTCCGCTTTTGACTGGGATGATGGCACCATTTAATTGTTTCCAACAATTGTCCCCCCTGCATGGCAGATATTCCCCGAGGTAACGCCTGGAGCCCAGAGGATGTGCCCTCTGTGTGCCCAAGTTCCTTTAGAGTCCGATCTAAATCTGGAAGTGGGAATCCCCTTTATTGGCACACACAGTGTAATTTGTTTCTCTGCATTTAACCCCATCTTAGTATTAGGAGCGCTTGTTAGCTGTTGTATATCCAGCGCCCGGGGAGCAGTGTAGGGGTCTGGTGCCTTGCTCAAGGGCACCTCGGCAGCGCCCAGGCGTTTTGGGAACTTGAACCGGCGACCTTCCGGTTCCCTAGCCGAGTACCAACAGACTGAGCCGTCCTGCTGCCCGTCTCTGTGGGCCTGAGCTGTGAAGACAAAGTCAGTACGAGACTCACTTGCTAAAACAAACAAACGATGCAGGGTCGTCACTCAGTAGAGCTGTGGGGGTCTCAGCATAGCAGGAGTAGCACACATGGATATACATTTCAACATTGGTGATACCGTCTACCTTGATACCTTGATACCTTGTATGGCCATTTCACTGCAGCAGACCTATGCATCAACTGGTCCAACCGTCATGTCTGTGTCTCTTCAGGGCCGGGGAAGTCCAAGCATAGAACAAAAGGAAGGAAAGGAAGTCATCAGAAAAAGGACCCAACCCTCCCTAGCCCGGTAGGAACATCACGCAGATCTGTATATTCTACTGTCCATCACTGTACATAGTGTACAGTAAAGCATAACTATACTGTAGTGTATATGTCCTGTTTATCTGTAAGTAATACCACATTCACACTTCTGATTGGACGCTGACTGCATGCCATTGGCTTTGTACATGTTGTACTCTTTCATCATTTTAAGACGTTTTACTTTTTATTTTGGAAGGCCTTTTTGTGTTCATAATTGTATTCTGTTTGTTTGCTATGTTTTTAACTGTGAATAAAATGCATTATTATTATTATTATTATTATTATTATTATTATTATTATTATTATATTTAACTATAATGACAATTAAGTTGAATCTAATCTAATTGAATAATTGCAACGATAATTGTATTGCCTTGATGGCATGTTACCTCTCATTACGTGAGTCAACGACTCCTACTTATTAGTCTGTCATTGTTGACTAACTCGAGATGAGTCACTATGATCACTATGATCACTATGATCGCTGTGTCACTAAACAGTTTTGGACCTGCAGGTGTCAGGTGGCTCCGAGGGACGGAGGCCAAGCCAGGGCTGGTGTGACAGCTTCCAGAGACAGCCGGTGAGTGGCCCACTGTGTGGATATATATATATATACACACACACACACACACACACACACACACACACACACACACACACACACACACACACACACACACACACACACACACACACACACACACACACACACACACACACACACCGCTGCAGGCTAAAACCCATGCATCCCTTCGGGTGGGGTCGCGGGCCACCTCTAAAAACCCGCCACTAGCCTGACCCTTCCTCTGAGAACTTAACGTCTCTAGCGTTAGCTCTTTTGGTTGCTCTATGGTTTGCTTGTTAGTTCTATTGCCAACTTGTTGTACTTTTACCTGAGCACTGGTTCTGCTCTTGGAGGCTTGTTAGGAAGGAAATGTCCTTCTGACTTCTGGTGATGAGTAGTTCTCTTGTCTACCTGTGGAATGACCTTATTGTTATTGGTGCGTGTGTGAGAGAAACTGCGTGTGTGTGTGTGTGTGTGTGTGTGTGTGTGTGTGTGTGTGTGTGTGTGTGTGTGTGTGTGTGTGTGTGTGTGTGTGTGTGTGTGTGTGTGTGTGTGTGTGTGTGTGTGTGTGTGTGTGTGTGTGTGTGTGTGTGTGTGTGTGTGTGTGTGTGTGTGTGTTAACATGTTGTTCTTTTTCTGACTTATTGTTTGTTTTTATAGTAGCCATCCTTTTATTATAGTTATTGGTTAATAATTAGTTATTGGCTACTTAATTACCAGGCAAAGTGTTCATGAATTGTCATGTATGTGTTCATTTTCAGAGTGTCACAGACCCCAGGTCAGCTGCAAAAAGAGGCCAGAAGGCTGTGAAGAAGACCGGAGGAAGAGCCGCTAAAGACGGAAGCAAGAAAGGTCCCAGCGGTAAAGATTCTCAAGTGCTTCACACGTGAATATGACTAACCCTAAATCAACAAAACGCAGAGGCATCCCAGATATAACACCAAACTACTCTATGAATTACGATTGCACGTTAAAATATAGCCTCATGGGTGTTTTGTTGACCTACTTCTCCACCAAAGGAAGCTGATATACAAATAGTACTAATATCACAGTAAGTCATGAAAGGAAGTACATAAATGAGTCGGACATGACCTTTGATTGTTGCTTCGTAACTCCACAAAGTGAAACACACTGCCTGAACCGGCTGGTTGCTGAGTGCTTACCTCACGTGTTACAGCTACAGTCTCTCTTCTTCAGGCTCTGTGTGTCTCTCTTCTTCAGGCTCTGTGTGTCTCTCTTCTTCAGGCTCTGTGTGTCTCTCTTCTTCAGGCTCCACGGGCTCTGCCCCGGGGGGAGCTCCATCCTTGGACGTTCCGCACAGGTCCTTCCCGGGCAAGGCCTCCGCCCTGCCCGCCCAGGAGAACAGCACCACCCACCACCACCACCACCACCACCGCCAGCGGCTGAACAATGTGGCGGAGAGCAGCCCTGTTCGGGCGGGCGCAGGGTCCACATGCCGCGGGCCGCTGATGGACGGCCGGCCCTATTCCGGGGACCCGGGGGCAGCGTCGCGGGGGAGGGAGCGGGAGGAGGCGGGGCCCCGGGACGCCCCAGACGAGGAGGCGGGGCAGCCGAAACCATCCAGGCCTCGGGGGGCCCAGCGGGGGCCCCAGCGAGTGCCCCGCTCCATCACAGATATAGACCTGACAGACCCCCATGTAAGTTGCTTGTTATGATCATTGGTCGTGATAATAATTAGTAGTATACTGTATGTTATGCATTATGTTCTCGTTAATATAATTAGCTGAAAGGCTCTTTGAGTAATAACACATTGGCCTTTCCTGCCCACATTTCTCATTGCCATTTTTTTGTATACCATTTTCCCAATAAGCTGATCAGACAGTCCTGCTATTTGAGCCACAGAGTATCAGGGCTAATGGAGCCGCCCTTTGATTCTAAACACTGTGCACCAAACCAGAGTTGGATTAATGGCTTCCTTGTCTAAATGCTAACTGGACAGATACTACGCAGTGCACAGTGAGTTGAACCAAACTCCCAAGATATCCACATGTTGAGATCATGTCACGGCCGGTGTAGCTGGGACCCAAAAGCAGAGGGAACAGACGCCAGATGGAACAGGTGCTTTAATGAAGCATGAGCAAAGGCAGAGGTACAGACAGGGCAAGGCAAAAACCAGGTGGTTTTCCAGGCGATGGTCAAAAACACGGTAGATCCTAAAAACAGAACATAAGACGTGATACATGTGCTGTGAGGCTTTCAGAGAATCAGAGTGTGTGTGTGTGTGTGTGTGTGATAATCTAGCAAAGTGTGAGTGTGGGGGGGTAGGCTTAAATAGCATGGTTAATTGTGATGCGCTGCAGCTGCAACTGTGACAGATCATCCGTAAAGGTCAACGACCTGGCAGGCCCTCGGAGAGCTCTTCATACTAAAGGAAGCCCACTTCCTTCATATATGTAGAGCCTGTCAACATGGGCATGAGATGTGTGCCCTGCAGGTCACCAAGCATCAGTGTAGGTCTGGGGAAGGGGGGGGGGCCAGTGTTAAGATCACCACAAGACCTATCCAAAGCAGCGCTGGTCGAGAAAGAACATCTCCACATTGAGGACTGTTAAAGAGAAAATTCACCTTAATTAAGAACATCTGGAATGGATCAAAGATGATATAATAACAATAATAATAATAATTATCATAATAAGACGACGGGCCTCTCACGTTGTATGAATGAACAAGCAGCTCCCGGTCGTTTGCGGCGTATTAGATTAGAAACCATAATCTGGATTGAAAGGAGTTAACGTCTGATTGGAAGCAGTGGGATTAGAGAATGTAATCCGGACTTCTCCTTTGTGTAAAACGGGCCAGACGAAATGTCCTGACTGTTTACCCCACAGCCTCAGCTGAACACCTACGTCCCGGGAAGCGTTACAACCACCACAAAGTGGACATTTAACGAAAAAAGGATTTTACTTTAGGACACTTCTTGACAGCAAAGTATGTGATTTAATAGAGCAAGACCATGGGAAGACAGCATCTGGTACTTGAGTCTTATGGGGAGACACTCACATAGTGGGCAGTAGGGAAACATTAGGAGATGGGAGTGACCATGGTGCAGAGATATGGAAGGGGTTGAAGTCAGACATGGCAGATCAACTTCATGTGGATAAACAGACTGAGAGTCTGAGTTGATGGGCAGATCAACTTCATGTGGATAAACAGACTGAGAGTCTGAGTTGATGGGCAGGTCAACTTCATGTGGATAAACAGACTGAGAGTCTGAGTTGATGGGCAGGTCAACTTCATGTGGATAAACACACTGAGAGTCTGAGTTGATGGGCAGGTCAACTTCATGTGGATAAACACACTGAAAGTCTGAGTTGATGGGCAGTACGTTGTGAAGTCACATGCTGATACAAAGAGTACAAAGATACTTTATACAAAGGCTTTATGTTCCTTACGACAACATTGAAACAGAAATGGTAACAATCACAGAGAAAATCACACTATCACTATATATATATATCACTATATCACACTATAGTTTATAGTCTCTCTCTCTCTCTCTCTCTCTCTCTCTCTCTCTCTCTCTCTCTCTCTCTCTCTCTCTCTCTCTCTCTCTCTCTCTCTCTCTCTCTCTCTCTCTCTCTCTCTCTCTCAGAGTATGCGTGTTTAAAATAATAAAATAACAGTTCCATATTGCAGACTAAAGAGGAAGTAGTTTCAACACACTAGTTCACCTTCAGCTGTTCCTCCTCCGAGGCCCTGGCCGCATCATCACTTCCCATCAGGCTTTTACCCCAAGTTGAGAAACTAAGATATATATTTTGATATATATATCTATATACGCTATATATGTATATATTTATATCCACTGTATATGGATTGTGTTGGGTCCAAACTGTGGAGTTGGATGGATTTGTGGACAATGATGAAATAATTAAAGAACAATACATATTATTCGGCAAAACCCATTATGCAGAAGAGTGTTTAGTGTGAGGGCAATAACAATATAGGACCAAAGTGCTATATTGTTTTACTGAAGCCAGGGGAGACGGTTACGGTTTCCCCACCCAGACCAGTAGGGTATTTTAATTGAATGCGATCAAGCATGTATCATATAGATCACATACTAGAACATACAGGCCACGTTTTCATATGGGCACAAGTATATTGAATAAAATATATGTATATGTTGTAGATAAGTGCATATGAAGGACATATATGAAGGACTTGGCTTATCTGTCTGACCTTATGATGTGCTTTACACTCTGCATGACAAACTAAGTTGGAATTTCTGCTCACAAAACCGGAATAAAAGCTATTCCCCAAATTTCTTCTTGATGTTTCATAAGACAGACAACACAGCTTTCTTTTAATCGCAAGGTACTTTTTCCTGTGAAACTTATTCTGCAGTAATTGACATAAAGTGCATTTCCCCACATCCTGTGCGGTTTGAGGAAGTGGGCCAGCAGTCAGTCATCAAGTCCACTGTTCAAACATTTTCTTTCCAGTAAGAGAGAGCAAAAACCAAGAGCCAGGCCTGAGACGTCACAGATCAAATAGAACTTAAACATGTTGCAGAGGGCTGCCTCAAATCTCTCAGATAAATCAAAGAGCAGCAAGCCAAAGGTAGGTGGATATTGAACTAAACTATACAATAATTATTCTTTAATGTGTAGAACCTAACTTCCTTAGAACCAAAAAACAAAACTTGTTTTCAAAGAATATCATTTTTTTTTATCTTGGTGCGTGAGTGGATAAGAAACAATTGACGTAAGGTTCTCTGTAAACAAAAGGTGATATAATAGGCTTCCAAACTAATGATAACATTAACATCAGGGCGGGGGTGTGATTCATGATGTATCCCAGATGTTAGAGGACTGAAGAGACAGCTCTCTCCATATTAAAGCAGGCTTTCCAGGGATGATTCATTGATCTATGGTGTCTCTGATCCATGCCCACAGCGCTCCACCAGCTTTGGCCGGTTCGAAGGCCTCAGAAACCCCCCAGCACAGCCCAAACGGGAGGATAATGGAACCACAAAGGTTGGTAGCTTCATTACGGCCTTACTGCATGTTGTGTTGATTATTATTTTACTGTTTTTAACTATACTTTTTCTGTTTTTGACCACCTGGGACAGTTATAATTTCCCTCGGGAGCAACGTAGTAATCTGAATGCATGTGCATGTGAATGATGAATACATTCAGATATATACAATACAGTGGTTTTATGTCTTTTTTGGTGTATATTTCTTTCAGTGTCGTACAGTATTACGTTTTTCTAGCAATAACTATAAGGGAGGCACATGTTACAGAGGGAAGCAGTCGTGGGTACCACTTCCATTAATTAGCAACTTGCCTAGCTGATGTAAAAGGGTCTACCGATTGTCATAGATCCGATAGACGTCTCTGCCTTTGTACCTTCGCTTCTTCATGGAATTGTTGTTGCTGAATATTCTCTTGTTTGGATAGATTACAGAAGAAATTGAGGATCCAGACAAGTCAGCTGGACTAGGCAAGAAGATGAAGGCGATTTCACTGACCATGCGCAGAAAGATGGGCAAGAAGCATCACAAGTCACTATCTAAAGAGGTGGTAAGTACCAGGATATCACATACATAGAAACATAGAAGCACACACACACACACACACACACACACACACACACACACACACACACCACACCACACACACACACACACCACACACACACACACACACACCCACACACACCACACACACACACACACGCAGATTATATCATCGCTGATGAAACCACATCCTTTCAAGTACATCTAAGGAAGTACTTTAAAATTGTACGTTGCATATAAGTTACAGATGCAAATCCAATTGACACCAATGTCTCTTTGAAACATCCCTGCGCTGATTGTGCTCACGTTATGATGTCTGTCTTTGCAGGGAAAGAGATCATTGTTTTGAAACATTGCTCACTAAGTACTTCTCCTTTTAGAGTGATGACACAGACCGAGAGCCAGATGGAGAGTCAGAGAGCGGCGGTCCAGAGAAAGCTTCTGCAAAGACCTGCAACTCTTTAGAAAGTCTCTATAGTGGCCAGAGCTCTTCCAGTAAGTACCAGCCTGAACCAGAAATGCGTACCAGTGCAAACACAGAACACTAAACAACCACAATTCCAATTTCCTATGTCTCTTCTACTTCACCTAGTGGTGAGACATCAACAACTCTGCTTTATAGTGGAACCCTGTACTCAAGTCACATTGCCTCATGTTTACTGGTTCAGGTGGGGTCACCGGTGAGTCCAATGGCTCCAAGAGAGACAGTCTTGGACTGGAGGACGGATCCTACCCAACACAGTTCTGTGGCAGAGCACGAGTCCACACAGACTTTGTTCCCAGCCCGTATGACTCAGAATCCCTCAAACTCAAGGTAGATTCAATGCTATAAAGTCGATTGTGTGTCAATTAATTCAAGCTTAAATACTACATATGACTCACATTTGGCTAATCCATGTGTTACTTTCCGACTTAGAGGTGAACCATTCTAATGCTGACTAATGTTGTGCCAAGGTTGGCGACATCATCAGCGTCATCAGCAAGCCTCCGATGGGAATCTGGACGGGGGAGCTCAACAACAAGGTTGGCACTTTCAAGTTCATCTACGTGGACGTGCTGGTGGAGGAGGAGCCCGGAGAGGAGGAGAAAGAGGAGGAGGCCCCAAAGATCAGACAACAGAAGCTGTGCAGCAGACCTCGGCCTAAAACACTGCTGGAGCTTCTGGACCGACTGCAACTACAGGTGAGGACGTGTTCTGAGCCAGGACCACTCAGCTCAGCTAGGATGGCTTAAAGGGGACATGGGTGTGTCCGCCCGGTAAAAAGCTCAATCCATACTGGTTCAAAACTAAATAACTAAATATACAAAAGAAAGTAACCCCAGTTGAACCACTTTTGGTTTCAAGAGATTCAATATTTATCGGTGTGATGGCCAACACGGTTAAAGCAGTGTGTTTCTTCCCAGGAGTATGCCTCGGCCTTGCTTCTGAACGGCTACCAGACGGTGGATGACCTGATGCACCTGAAGGAGAAACACCTGATAGAGCTGAACGTCACAGACCCAGAGCACAGGTGCAGGCTTCTGGCTGCTGCTGACTGGCGCTATGCAGAAGGTCGGTGACGTCCTACTGCTACTACTGCTGCTACTACTACCACTACCGTTATTACTGCTAATTAGGGTTGCCACCTTTCATGCTAAAATATAAAAGGACGCCCCCCGCTCCTCAGGGCCCCGCCCACCACAGGCCTGGGGGCGGGGCGCCAGTGATTCATGATTAGTGATTAACAGAAAAGGCAATAGAATTATGTTAAATAAAACTTCTAGTAACAGTTGATGACATGAAGAAAATAGCTTTCGCAACAATCAAAATATCAAATATCACAAGACTACAGCCATGGTGTGGTGGTATACAGTCTACTAGGTCTACCGTTCTATACAATGAATAGCATTTAAGAATACGGGGCAATGAGGTAAATAGTTGATGATATGAATGAAATGTATTTAGTAACGATCAACACCATCACAAGACTACCCTGACGTGGTGGAGCTACCAGGAAAAACATTCTGAATAGAAGGTCAAAGAAACACATCGCTTAAATCCCTATTGCATTAAATGAGTTTCATAACCAAATTCTAAACCGCTATAACCTTTGAAACCTAAATAAATAAAACATTATAAGATACATATGGGTTAAAATATAAGTATGCAAATACCACAAATTTAGCACACTTTGTGGAAAGACCAAAGTGGTCATTACAAATGGGTATTTTGGCGCAGTTTTGATCAGTGGTGGAGACCTGTGGTTGGTAAGTGAGTTTGTAGATGAACAGAGCAGATGGAACATGCTCTTGCTTCTCCTCAACTGTGTGTGGTGGTGGCTGGTTTAACCTGTGGGCCTTGATTAACTAGGACCCACAGGTGTGCAGCCTCACCCAGCGCCAGACTTATCAGTCTGGTTCGGGTCAGGTGAGGCTGCTTCAACTAGACTCTTATCAGGCTGACTGGGGCCAGGTGAGGCTGCTTCAGCTAGACTCTTATCAGTCTGACTGGGGCCAGGTGAGGCTGCTTCAACCAGTCTCTAATCAGTCTGACTGGGGCCAGGTGAGGCTGCTTCAACCAGACTGATCAGTCTGACTGGGGCCAGGTGAGGCTGCTTCAACCAGACAAATGGTTGAAAATAGTGCTACTTTTACTAGTTATACTACTAGCTACTATCAAATAGTAGTATGAACGATAAAGGGATTGGAATAAGAGTAGCTAATAGGGCAATCAGAGGCTCTAAGTCGACTGCGGCAAACACTTATATATAATATAATAGTACTAATTATCACAATGTGATGATGTAGGAGAAACTCTGGTCCCGGAGACACCAATGCCACATTGCACCTAACTCAGCACACTTGCAGTGCTGCATACTGCGTGCTGACAGAAGCGTGTCATGTGACTTCCTGTAACGCACACAAAATGTGCTTCAAGAGGCAGAAGGTGCTCTTATATTTAGCTGAAGAAGGCTGGTTATCGGCCACCTCGGTACCCAATGGAAAATAAAACCTTACCCCTCCACTTGAATTTGACTTGACTGTAAATGCACATTGACTGATGTGCATTACAGAATATTCCATGTGCGTGTGTGTGTGCGTGTGTGCGTGTGTTTAGACCATTTAAGGTCAAAGGAAGGCAGTGTATAGTTTAGCCTGAGAGCAAACAGATGGCTGCAGTGTGACCTTGCAGTGTGAGGTTGTTGATGTGAGATTCAAACAATTTAATCAAGCTGAACAACTGTTATGGCCCCCTGATTACAACAAGCCAAGGAATAAACATAGCTAAATCAAAGTTACACTTAATCAATGCCAAAAAGTGAAAGCACGTATGTGCCCCTTATTGGTCACTAACTAAATGTTTAGTTGATTTGATCCTCATTGATCTAATCCTTCCTCATGGGCCCACGTCACGGTCACTGAACCCTGAACACTGGGCTCAGTATTGTGATCTCAACACACAAGCGGTGTGTCCTCAGGTGACCAGCAGCGAGGGGCGGAGGACGCAAAGTCGTCCCGCGGTCCCCTGGAGGAGGACGAGGAAGAGGAGGAGGAGGAGGAGGAGGAGGAGGAGGAGTGCCTCCGGGACTCGGGCTGCTTCATCCCCTCCGAGTGCTCCGAGCCCCTGAAGGAGGAGGGACCCCCCGGGCCGGCCATCGTGGGGAGCTAAGCTGCTGGGTCTGGCCCCGTTGAACATCTCCATGTGGTGGATGTTGTTGTTACGACATTCCGAAATGTTGACGCATGTGGAATGGAATCATGGCGTGTTCCTCAGTCCGTTTATAAAGGGAGAGGTAGTGATTATGTAGGACAACAAAGGGTATAGCGTTACAAAAAGAACAGAACTGTATTCTAATTACAGATGCATTTGTAATGACATACACTGGCATTAGAAAAGTGTCTATCTCATCGATGAATCGACTTGTATATATAATGTATATGTATAAATACATGCTGTGTTTTTCTGTGTATAAAGCCTTTATCATCATATCATATATTTTTTGGGCCTTTTCAATGAGTTTGTTTGTAATTTTTTAGTTTTAGTGTATTGTATTTTAAATTGAAATAACAAATGGAACCAGATTGACGGGTGTACAATGCATTGTGTTGGAGGTTTGTAACGACTAATTAATGCACGTCATTCAGTTCACACCATCTATTCTCTCTCTCTCTCTCTCTCTCTCTCCCCCTCTCCCTCTCCCTCTCCCTCTCCCTCCCTCTCTCTCTCTCTCTCTCTCTATGCCCCACTCTCCTTGCCTGCTGTTTAATTATTTTAATAAAATAATGAATTTGAAAACAAACAGCTGGTTAATTTCTTTTTTTACCGGCTTGTTCTCAGTTCCTTCATATAATCATAACATGGACCCATGAACCAGCTCTATGTTCTATATTATAATTACTGTGTGTGTGTGTGTGTATCCTGTGTTTCAATGTTTCTTCTTAATGCATATAAATATCAGAATCAGAACCAAAAGGCCTTTATTGTCCTCATCCAATCCTCTCGTTCACGATTCGCACACAACAGCAATTAGTACAATCAAAAAGTATTTAAAAACTAAACTAAACTAAATGTTGAATCTAATCTAACCTCTCTGGCCCCGTAGAGAGCGTCCTGACCAGTGGCGTCACCGTGTGGTACGGAGACACCACTGAACGGGACAAGAAAGACATCCAGAGGGTCGTGAGGACGGCAGAGAAGATCATCGTTGTGCACTTCCATGCATTGAGGCCGTGTCCATCACTAAGGACCTCAACCACCCTGGGCTCCATCTCTTCTCCCCCCTACCGTACAAGGACTACCAGGTTCAAGGACAGTTTTTATCCACAGGCAGTGACCTACTGAACTGCTAGGAGTGCTGCCATTATCATAACATTGTCATTAACATTACACTGTCACAGTGGCGAACCGTGTCTATCACAACTGGACCTTCTGTAGACAATTTTGTTGTTCGATTAATTTTTGTTTCATCTGAGAGTTCCAGGGTCTTCTCTGAATACCTTGAAGGCCCTGACACTTCACCACTGCACTGTCATACTGAGCTGGACTTTCTGCACTCACATTCATTAGTCATTACAGTTACTGCCCTGTATTTATGATGCTGCTGCTGCTGCTGTACTACTGGCACTTTAAAATGCTTTAAAACGCTTTTTGCACAATATAACACATCATCATATCATATCAACCGTCAATCACTTTATTCTTCTTTTATGTTAATGTTGTATTGTATTGTGTATTCTAGAACTCCATACTGCGGGAGGGAATGGGGAGTAAGCATTCCAATGATCTTGTTGCAAATGGCAAAACAATTCTTGAATCTTAAATCTTGAATCTAATATTATTCAGCAAAAATACACATTCACTACGTTGCAACACCACATGACAACGATCTCTTAAAGGCGTATGCCATTAATTTATAATGTCATATTGACATATTGCAGTGGCCCGAAGTACAAATGGCGCAAATTACAAATATATAACGCTGTTGTGAATCAAAAGTATTCAGTTATTGTAAATATTGATCGTGTGTACATTGAAATAAATATAAATGCACACGTGTGTTCTTCTCATGGAGCGTCTGGGTGCCACAGAAATAGTCCGAAACGCAGCAGAAACCAACGCGCACATGTCATGTGTTCGACTGGCCGCCAGGTGTCGCCAGGCCCCACTGTGACTCTGAAGAAGAGTGTCGCGTTAACAAGAAAAATAAAAAAATGACTACATTACCCAGAATGCCCAGAGGACCTCAGGGGAACTACAACACAAAGATGACGTGTAGTTGTCTCATATGCTTGAAGAAGATGCTACGCTACACACAGGCAGCACAGCAATCTGCTCTCTAGAGAAGCGGGTATAATACTAGTATAATAATCAATATATTAGATCGGTTTCACCACAGCCATTACCATTATGTCTGGAGAAATATCCATGATCGGTAAGTCAGTTTGCATTACATTACACTGCTGTGTAATATGTTTTCCTAGCTGAAGTTACAGTGCTGTGGCCCACTGGCTGATTGACAGGTGGTCATCTCAGGGTAACTAACTACATCAGAAGGGTTGTATTATTCATTATTATTATTATTATTATTATTATTATTATTACTTTCATCGGGGTATGAGGTTCGATTGTCTCATCACAGCGTGACTCTTGCCGCACTACGCACTTCTTCCTCTTTATTATCATATTATCGTTGTATATAATTCATATTGCGGCAGTAGGCGTTTCATTGCACTTGTTACGTATGGCAAAACCAATGAAGCATGTTGAACCCCTAGGCTCTGTGATCCTGGCCCTGTTCCTGGCCGGGTACCTGGGCCAGCAGTACCTGCCTCCTCCCAAGCCCCGGGTGGTGGGCCTGGACCTGGGCACCACCTACTGCTCGGTGGGGGTCTTCCACCCCGGGGTGGGGGACGTGGAGGTGATCGCCGACCGGCAGGGGAGGAAGAGCATCCCCAGCGCCGTGTCCTTCACCCTCACCGAGGTCCTGGCGGGCCACGAGGCCATGGACCTGGCCGACAGCAACCCTCAGAACACCATCTACGACGCCAAGAGGTTCATCGGCAAGGTGTTTGAGCCAGACCTGCTGGAACAGGAGAGCGCTCGCTACCCATTCCAGGTAACTCATGGTTTTAGGGTAGTACCGTTTAGGTTGATGCCAAACCATATTTAAGATGAATAACCAACCCCTTCTCAGATATTTGCATTTTAATTGCATTACATTACTGTGATTTAGACACTAGTCACCAGAAGGAAGAAGTGCATTTCCTTCCTGACCAGCCATAATAATAACAATAACAATACAACAATAACATATACATACATAAACACATATTTAATCAAATAATATATAATACATTACAGTTCCTTCCTACCAAGCCTCCAAGAGCAGAAGCCGTGCTGAGGTTAAAGTACTGTAAGTTGGCTCCCTGGATGTCACACATTAAGTACATCAAACAGGGGCGACGATGACAAATAGTGAAGACTTGATTAAACATTTGTCTACTGTAATTCCTATTTTAGCTGGATATCCAATAACGATATAGAACTCGCAGTGTTTCGATTTTGTCGGCGGTGTGCGGTACAAACAAAGTTCTAGAGCTACTGTAGCTGTCCCGCTGTGTTTAAGAGCTAGTTGTCTTTGGAGCAGTTTTTTGCATGAGTCGCACGGTTGGGTTGCAATGTTGAGTTTTTAAAGTTGAATCCAAGCAAATATAGTCAACTGTATTTTAAACGAGCGGCTCCTTTCTTTCCCATCTTTCTCTGCCAGGTGGTCAACAACAACGGCAGTGCAGAGTTCCAAGTCACCACCAACGTCACGTTTACCGTGAGTCCGGAGTTCATCGGCTCCAGACTGCTGTTGAAGATGAAGAAGATGGCCGAAGACCATTTGGGGGTGCCGATCCATAAGGCCGTTATCTCGGTGCCCGCCGAGTTTGACGAACGACAGCGAAACTACACCATCAGGGCCGCTAATCTGGCTGGTTAGTTGTTCCTTCTGGTTCCAGGGTCGTGTCCTGGGCCAGGCGTACCGCCGTGACTCCGATGGTCTTTTGTGTTTTTATTTGGCGTAAGAAAAATACGATTCAGAATGATTTTACTCTGAATTCTGTCGAACTACTTCTATAGTCTCAACACTCACACACACACACACACACACACACAGTTTTCAGTTTGTTAGTTTACGTCACTCGAGGGAATCAACTTTCCACTACTAACAAATTAAAAAAAAAAAGTGCCTTCACCTTTGCTGAACCGTTTCCTTTGATTGACTGTGATTTAAACACACAGCCAATCACCTGCTGTTTTCATCCAACACACGTTCAGGTGTCTTTCCTTCAGCATGGTTTGTATCTTTACCAAAAACACACTTCTGCTTCTGTCCAGTGTTTCTGTTTACCTGGTTAATCTGGTTAATCTGGTTTGTCATGTGATTGCTTGCCTCCCAGGTTTGGAAATCCTGCGGGTGATCAATGAACCTACGGCGGCCGCCATGGCGTACGGCCTCCACAAGGTGGAGGTGTTCAACGTGCTGGTGGTGGACCTGGGAGGAGGCACGCTGGACGTGTCCCTGCTCAACAAGCAGGGAGGCATGTTCATCACCAGGGCCATGGCAGGTAGGCTCCCCTCCCAAATATCCACACCAGCTGCTTTGATAAGCTCTGATAAGGCTTTTATTTGATAAATGGCTTTTTTTGTTTTTTTTACAGCTCTGCAGTAATAAATACTACTACTGCTACTACTACATTCATGGCAGAACGCTTATCTATTCAAACCTCTCCTGAATTAGTAAATGGTTGTTAAATTAGTTTTTACTTTTTGAAAAACTACTGGCTCTGAACAGTCCAAATTCTCAAAATCTTTCTTCTACTACTACTACTACTACTACTAATACTACTACTTAATTCTATCTATCTATTGAAAATTCTCCTTGATTAGTACATTTTTAGTTAAGAGTTTAAACTTTTTGAAAAGCTTTGGGCTACTGGCTCTAAACTCTTTTTTCCTTTGTGTTGTGCTATCATTTGTATATCTGTGAATATCTTAAGTATATTAAAACCTGTTTGTCTCCCAAGGGAACAACAAGCTAGGCGGCCAGGACTTCAGCCAGCGGCTGCTGCAGCACATGATGGAGCAGGTCAGGCAGACGTTGGGTGTGGCGGCCACCCTGGAAGAGGACATCCACCGCCTCCGTCAGAGCGCGGAGGAGGCCAAGCTCAACCTCACCCTGCGGACCAGCGTGGACGTCCGGGTGCCCCTGCGCCTGCGCCGGGCGGAGACCCCGGGAGCTCCGGAGCCTCCGCCCGCGGTCTTCCGAACGACCATCACCCGCCAGGCCTTTGAGGAGCTCAACGAGGACCTCTTCCAGAAGATCCTGGCGCCCGTGGAGACGGTGCTGGCCGAGGGCCGCCTGGCCAAGGAGGAAGTGGACGAGATCGTGCTGGTGGGCGGTTCCACCCGGATACCGCGCATCCGCCGGCTGATAGGCCACTTCTTCGGCAAGGAGCCCAACACGTCTGTGGACCCCGACCTGGCCGTGGTCATAGGGGTGGCCATCCAGGCGGGCATCATGGGGGGATCCTGGCCCCTGCAAGTCAGCGCCATAGAAATACCCAACAGACACCTGCGCAAGGTCAATTTCAACTAAAATCACCAATAGACACCCCCCCCCCCCCCCTCGCTCGAGATGCCATAGAGAGTACCTGATGAATATGGAATACTTTTAGGTGCACTTGGTCTAGTCTAATCTGGGTATCTGAATGTTTCTGCACTTGGTCTAGTCTAATCTGTGTGCAAATGCTTCTGGGTTGCTAAATGCTTCTGCATTTGGTCTAGTCTAATCTGGGGCACAATGGCTGCTGTGTTGTGTGTCCAGAATCATCAGTAAGAAGCACGAAGCAGATTGAGTCCCTGGTGCAGATGTTGACAGGATGTCTTTTAGCCAGCTGGATTGGGATGATTTGGGGGAAACAAAGTAAATCTTTTTTTGTTTTTTTTGTGCATTACGGTCATTTGTTAAACCACATAACTGGTACACATCTTCTTATTTAGCTGGAATATGGATGGTTATTTATGATGACTTTTATGAGATATAACATTTAGCATGGAAGTTCTTTAAGTGTGCCATTCAGGGATCAACCATTTAGACTTATAGATATATAGTATTATAGACTGTACATTCAGTACTTTAAATATTTATTTATTTATTTGAACAATTTTTAATTGGGCCTAAATGACCCCGGCCCTCTGACCTCTCCATCCACTGTTGACACAGTGCCGTTTCAGAGCGCTGATAGTGTGGCCTGTAGGACCGATGTGCTAAAAGCTAGCACTTTGGGGGCGAAGACTCAATGCTAGCGTGTAGCCGCATGGCGGCTGGCTGCCCGAACTGATCCAACACTGGTACACAATAGAGTTCCACAGCAGGTCACCGGGACAGAAGGGGCTACTGCAGAGCCCACGGCGTCTTCCAATGTATGTAGAGCAATAGGATGTGTTGGCATTAGTTTGTCTGTATAGACGGACCACCCACTGAGAGGTTGGGGAAACTGCTGATGTTTCACTGGACCGATGGTACCGACCGGGATACGATGAGGAAGCTCCTAGCTCCGGTGACATTCCAATACTGTATTTATTCTTCTCCCAAAGAGCAGTTTGTTGTCTGAGTTTTTACTGTATTCACTTAAAAAGCAAAGTGATTTTATCTGCCAATGTGAAAGATTAAGGTTCATCCTTAATATTTGAAGACTTGGAAGACCAGAGTTGATTCTTTATCTCTTCCATCTCCAATGAGTTTTCTTGCTGCCTAGAACAGCGTGTGTGAGGATGTGTTACTGCCATGGCATCGTGCTGGTATGCATGAGAATTACTTGCACTATGATGTGTATGTTCAATAATAATGGTTGACTTTGAAGTTCCGCAAATGACCTTGAGTGAGTATTGTACATTTCAATATGCAGAATGCCTAATGATGTTTACATACAACATATAGTCCTGTCAAAGATCTGTATGTTTCCCAAGGAAACGTTACACTATGTGCTTCCTTTTAAAATTCCTTAATCTCATTCCAAAAATGTTTGTTTTGGTGACCTGAGATTAACATTGGGCTTTATGCTATGCTTTACCGTTTTTTTTGTTTATTCTGACTGAAAAGAGTATAGACATAACTATTTTTATAATGCCATTCTAAAATGCCACTGATCTGTAATAGAAGTTCACCACTTATTACTTTTAGTCTATTAAAGTTGGCTTACTTTAAACATTGTTTTGCTTTTGGATATACCGTATTACACTGGGCGTTGTTCTTGGGCCGAACCTCAAGTGGATGCAGTGCATAACATTCAAAGGCAGTGTTATGAATCAATCAATACTTGTTGATCTAGGACATACAGCTATAAGTTTAATACCAGCAAAACTGCAATATATCACCCATTTTCAATCCCCCATCCACTTGCATTGAGCAGATCGAACGATCAAACAAGATCAGATTTTCCAAATATTCTTAATGTTACGAAATACGTTTATTTTGTATTTCAATAATTTTATAATTGTTTGTATGCCAGTAGATCAGCCTTTCACTGCACCCTCATGGTTCAGAGCAGAGATGGCAGAGTAGCCTACCACTCTTTCAAAATCAATAATCAATAATCAATAGCCTGCTCTTCGCCTGGGAAGTGGATTTTAAAGGAGAACCAAACCCCCCTGGTGGCTCCGAGCTGCCAGCTCCCCTGTGAGCAGCCCTTCTAGTGCAATAACAAGTCATCAGTAGGGTAATACCTACCTGTCTCACCTGTCTCGTTCCAATAGGCGGAGGACAGGTGTGTCTGCGTGTGAGGAGCGAGGCTCACGTTGGCTCTTTATTCTTTAAGTTTTCACTCTGCCTTAAATGAGAATGGCAGTGACGTTGTTTTCCCTGTAGATGGCGCTGTTTAGTGACCCATCCCGTAGTGTTACGAACACCCTTTGCGGCTCAGTAATACCGTGTCTGATGGCCGTCAGCTAACGACTACATGTGGTCAGACAGGTTCTGAAACATAAGGAGCATAACGGGTTACTTTGACCACGGATCGACCCATGAAGGAGTTGTTTTTTAGATTAGATTAGATTATTATGTATTGTCAGTGCAGCACAAGTACAGTACAGCGACAATCATTTGGCGAGTGAAAATGTTGCAGTAAAGTGCATGGTAATATAATATGTACAGTTTACAGTTGCTTAAAGACAGTCTACTAAGTATAAAAACAGTTATAAGATTACTTATAGAGTATGTGTGGGATATGAGCATTATAATATATATATAGTTTATATACACAGGTAAGTAAGTAACGTATTTAACAGGTAGTGATCAGGGGTATGCAATTATGAAAAGCAGGATAAATATATCTAAATGTATGAACAGCAGGGATATGCAGTTCTATATAACAGTTATAACAGAGATTAAAATATATACGGCAGGTACAGTGAAAATGTACACATTTACAGGTATCTTATCAATAAATATGTAAACTATAGGTAGAGGTAGGTAGTTGTGATACAGTGCAAGGCAGTCAAAAACATTGATGGTGATTTATTATAGGATATATTGAGACAGGGGGGGGGGGTGAGGGCTGTCTTCATGGTGCAGAGTTCAGAGAGATGACAGCTGAAGGGAAGAAGCTGTTCCTATAGCGCCTCCCGGAGGGGAGGAGGGCAGTTCATGGTTGGGGTGAGAGGGTCTTCCACTATTTTCTGCCTTCCTCAGACACCGTTTGTAGTGGGTAGTGTTTATTACAGAGAGGGTAATCCAACAATGCATTGGGCGGTTTTCACCACCCTCTGCAGCGCTTTCCGATCGGAAACAGTGCAGTTGCCGTACCACACTGTGATGCAGTTGGTGATGCCTTCGATGGCACACCGGTAAAAGTTCACCAGAATCTGAGGCTTTCCTCAGTCTCCTCAGGAAGAAGAGACGCTGGTGAGCCTTCTTTACCAGTGAGGCAGTGTTGAGGGACCAGAAGAGGTCCTCGGGGATGTGGACCCCCAGGAATTTGAAGCTGGAAACATGCTCGACCTCCGCTCCGTTGGGGGTGTGTGCGCCAACTCTGGTCTTGCTGAAGTCCACGATGAGCTCCTTGGTCTTCTTGGTGTTGAGGGCCAGGTTGTTGTCAGCGCACCACGCCACCAGGTGCTGGACCTCCTCCCTGTAGGCTGCCTCATCGTTGTTTTTGATGAGGCCCACCACCGTTGTGTCATCGGCAAACTTGATGATGGTGTTTGTACCATGTACAGGAGTGCAGTCGTGGGTGAAGAGGGAGTAGAGGAGAGGGCTCAGCACACAGCCTTGGGGAACGCCGGTGTTCAGGATGAGGTGAGATTGTCTAACCTGACAGACTGGGGTCTGTTGGTTAGTCAAGTCAAGTCAAGTCAAGTCAAGTTTATTGTCACTTCACAGTTTACAGTTTAGTATAAAGCAGTGATGTGAAAATCTTGTGTGCAATACCCGACGACAGACAGCAGTTATAAAAGGAAGTCCAATAACCAGTTACAAACAGAGGGGTTAATGTCAAGGTTCTTGGTTTCCATGAGGTCACCAAGTTTGAAGATGAGTTTGGAGGGGATGATGCTCAATGCTGAGCTGAAGTCGATGAACAGCGTTCTCACGTGGGTGTTGCTCTCTTCCAGGTGGGAGAGAGCGGAGTGAAGAGCTGAGGAAATCCACTGAGGGTGTCCATTTATCTATCCAGTGAGGGTGACAGGCCAGATTTGAGGAGAGCCAGGACCAGCCTCTCGGAGCACTTCATGATGATGGGGGTGAGGGCAACAGGGTGGAAGTCGTTGAGGCTCACTGCAGAGGAGGGTTTTGGCACTGGCACAATGGAGGGGGTTTTAAAGCACACTGGGACAACTGCCTGAGATAGTGACATGTTGAAGATGTCAGTAAGACTCTCGGTCAGCAGCTTTTTGTGAATCTATATTCGGTTCTGGAGAAATTACTTTGAATAGTGCTCTCCTGCAGTGATATTACACGGTTAGGGTTTAACCTTCCCGTTTCACGAACGATTCTAATGTATTGTCAGTGCACAGCACAAGTACAGTGAAAATAATTTGGCATCTAAACCAGAGTGCAAATGTTGCAGTAAAGTGTCTGATCATATATAATTGACAGTTTACAGTTGCTAAAAGACTAAAGTCTACTAGGTATAAAAACAGTATCTATGAGATATATGTGCATAATAATATAGATATATAGATCTATATCTATAGATATCTATATACACACATACATACAAGAAAGACTCAAGGCTCCACAAAAGAACACTTCTCAAAACACTCAAGTTTCAAATGAGATTTTAATGTCAACCTTCGCGGCACAGTAATACCCAAAGCAAGTAAATAACACAAAAGGCAATCCCTTTATTGACCATTGTCAGCCGGTGGTTACGGAATATCCCTTCAACAGCTTAACGATTTTATTTTCACATTAAAAGTCCCCCACGTCATTTGCCCAAAAGCACTTTTTATTTGTTAACACCATCATCAGCAAACACTAAGATGATGGCTTCAGTTGACGACATAACGCCCTAGGTTGAACCGCAATCACACAAGAAGTCTTTTACAGCAAAGTTCATGACATCTTGACTTCCACAGGGCTGTGTGAGTATCGCTCCTCTGATTATTATGTTTAAAACGCTCTTAGCCAGAGCATCATTCACCTTTACCTACACACAGCGAGACGCTCAACACACACTACACACAGCGAGACGCTCAACACACACACTACACACAGTCACAAGTCAACCAACTCGCTGTACACATCTTAAAAAAAAGAAAAACACAAAATCTAAAACACATTCACATGAATCTGAAAGAGACGGAATCAAATTTAAATTTCAGTTTCCATCACTTTGTACTTTTAGTGTCACTTTGGGAGCACAGCTCCCAGGGGGGGGGCAATGCTTCACTTGATCGAGCAGGTATAGGAACCATGTAAACAGCAAGTCAAATAGTTTTGTCCTTTATCTTTTTATATATATATATCTTTTTATATATATATATTTATATATATATAAATATAATATAAATATAAATATATATATAAATATATATATAAATATATATATATATATATATTTTTTTTTTAATTTTGTTTTTAAAAGGCAATGTCCTTTCATTTTGGTCGCCTCATGCTTCGTCAACAGTGTATTTATACAACCCTACCGAAACCGGTGGATAAAACTTAAAAAGGTCGACTACAGTGCGTTAAATAAAGTGACAGCTTCCACAAAAACAAGCTTTAATAAAACCATAGGAGAGAGATAGAACAATATTCAGGAGAGCAGGCATTGCTAACGTATGGCGCACCCGAAGATCTGGACCCAGGACAGGCCACGGATTTGGCTAATCATTTTTAAAAGTGCTTTACAGTCCCACATTACAATATATATCTAGATATATATATATATAGATAGATATATATTTCAGTCGAGCATAAACAAATCTTATCTACACAATCTATGCACTGCAGCTGGGCAGTATGCATATTATCCCCGGAGAACGCTACCCATCGATCAGCCGCACAAGGGGAAGGGACCGCGCCTCACAACTATTCAAATTAATTCAGGAAATAAAATAAATTAAAAAAAAGATCAAAGCCGGTGAGCGTTTGTGTATATTCATCCTCCTCGTCCAGCCGCTTCCATCCAGGCAGGAGTCTCGTGCAGTGGGCGCAGGGTGGGCGCAGGGTGAGCCCATGGGAGTCACTGTGTCACGCCTTGGTTGCTGTAGTAGTCATAGTCGTTGTCCGTGTACAGCTCCTCGGCGGTGTCAATGCCATTGCTGACCTCTAGGGGGCGCCAAACGACAGGGAGAACAAGTTAATACTGTACGTTACAAGGTTTGGCATTTTTGCAGTGTATTATATTGGATTTGGTAAAACTAAAATCAGTTCCAGAATTAAAATCGTTTTTTATCCTGGGTATGATTCTAAATAAAAAACAAATAAATAAATGTCCATAGTGTGTCACAGCCAGAAAGTGAATCGATGAACAATGAACAATGGACATGAAGCAATGGCAGAATAAGTGACTGATGAAACACATGGGCGCTTTGGGCTCCTCCCACCAGGTCTCCCTTGAGAATACACACAAGCTTACAGTTGGTGTGGTCCAACTCTTTGTTTGTTAAAACCATAAAAAAAAATGGCTACACAAATCTTTACAAAACTGCCGTGACCCATGGCACTTACCTTCTCAGCCCTCCCCCTGAATCAGGAGCTGGACCCCTGGGGGCCAACAAGCTCTCACAACACACAGGACCCCGGGTCCGGGTACGGGGAAAGGGGCTTGGAGGAGGAGGGCGAGGAGGAGGAGGAGGAGGAGGGGATGCACAGGTGTGTACTGTGCAGAACACACATGAGGGATGGAAACACCGGACAATGGAATGGGTGGGAGAAAGGAAACGGGGGAGAAGAAGACTCCAGGCCGGGCTGGAGAGATGGAGGAGGAGGAGGAGGAGGAGGAGGTGGTGGTGATGGTGGTAGCACATCGCATACGTAGGATGGATGAAGGCTGAAGCTCGACTACTGGGACTGACCTTAGTAGGGGGAGAAGGGGGGAGGAGGAGGAGAGGAAGGACATTTACAAACACTCAAGAGAAATGCATGCTGGGAAACAAGTCACATGCTGGCTGGGCATCCATGATACTCTCCTGAACAACAATGGCTGCTTTGCTTACCTTTTTAGTTTCTAACAAGTTGTAGGTGTAATTGAGTGTTTCCACAAACACATGAAGCCCTTTCTGAGTACTAGAGTTAACCACACCAGCCAAGTAAACAACCAAACACCACCACCACCACGACAGGTCCCGGTCCTAACCAGAGAAGATGAGTTTCTCCTTCATGATGTTGACGTCCCGGCTGGACCTCCTGACCGCCGCGCTCAGCATGATCTGCTCAGGGTTGTAGCTGCGCATACCGCTCATCCTGAACCTGCAGGAGGGGCCGGGGGTCACACAGGTCAGGGGGTCAGAGGTCATGGAACAGGGGGAGAACCTTGGTGACGCACACAGGGAGTTGTCCGTTTTACAGCGGAGGAATGGTCGGTCTCTCACCACTTCATTTGAATTCAGATGATTACATTTTCATTAATTCCATTTGTGCAGTGTTTCGTCAGTACTGCACTGTACAGATGTAATATGGGTGTTAGGTGCTTCCACTAATAAAAACTAATTCATGATTTCATTGCTGTGATGAAATCATCTTCCATTTTGGGACATGACTCATGTCCCATGAGCCATGCATAAACCCAATAAAAATTAAGTCACCAAATGTTTTGTTTGCTAAATCAGCCCTATTAACAAAAAACAACAACTAATAGATCAGTCCTCAGTAATTTGAGACTTGAGGCTCATCATGGGCTTCATACAATAATACATCTTTGTATCTATTATTAATAGACACCCATGATCAATTGCACCCTGTGGGGTTTTGGAAGCCTCCATGTTCAGCCCAGAGCACTGAAGATGTAGCTGTAGCTCTTATCAGGCCCTCTAGGGGGCAGCAGGGGGCGTGGCAGAAGTGTACTACATCGATTCAGAGGCGAGATCATTGGGTAAGATAAGAGAGAAGAAGAAGACAAAAAGACTAAGTGGTATCAAACAATGGGATCAGTTTGACCACGGGATGGGAAAATAAACAGGAATGAAAAAAAAAAAAAAATAGACAAGAGCAGAGAGAGATAAAGAGAGACAGATACAAAGAGAGAGGAAGAGAGCAAGGAAGAGTGAAGAGTGAAGAGTGTGGGCCAGGAGCAGCGACCCAGTTACCTGATCAGGTGGTAGCTGGGAGAAGAGGCCAGAATGCAGCAGAGGACAAGAGCATGCAGATCAGGCAGAGAGAGGGAGGCCGGAGAGGGGGAGGAGGAGAAGGGGGGAGAGGGCACAAAGGAGGCCAGAGACAAGAGAAGTCAGTTGTTTCTTGAGAAGCCAGGCGGAGTTAGGCTTAAGCAGAGCAAACCAGGAATCGAACTGGCAACCAAACGTTTAAATGACCAACAGCCATCTTCCACTCAAGATGGCGCGACAGGCGTGCCACCAGTCAGACAAACCAACCCAGCGAGTCACACACACTTATACAAATGATACAATAACAACAATGGGAGATTGGATTTTTTTTCAATATACTTTTACCACTAGCATGTCTTGCTGTTAGCCCCCACAGTATCCCCCCCCAGGGGGTGGGTCGAAAAAGGAAAGTCACACAAAGAAGAAGATTGTTCTGGAATAGTCCAGTCCATGTTGCAGCATGGAAACTGCACATTTGCAAAACAAAACCAAACAGTAATTATAAGGGGTGTGTTTATTCGCTCACTAAGAGGTACTTGAGTAGTACATGAGGGATATCGTGTACCTTATTATCTGTGACTAGAGTGTGCGTTTCACTCTACTGCATAATGCTCGTTAGTGTGGGCAAAATAAAGCAGACTGAATACAGAAAACACATTGACTGACGTCACTTCAGTGGCCTTTGTTATATACCGTATATATATATACACATACACATACACATATACACATATATACACACTACATATACTTACTTCTGGAAAATGAAGATTCCTATGACCACAGCGAAGGAGACGAGGTCCGCAGACACCCAGATCAGGCAGTACTCATCGGGTCTCTGCAACACACACACACACCACTGACTTATCTTACACACACACACACACACACACACCACTGACTTATCTTACACACACACACACACACACCACTGACTTATCTTACACACACACAAACTACTGACTTATCTTACACACACACACACATACCCAGGGACCCGAGGATTGATTCCTCTTTATTGGTCACATGTACACACACACACAGATTAGTTTCTCTGCATTCTACCCATCCTAGTATAATTTATTTTATATACAGCACTCTGGGAGCAGTGTAGGGGTCTGGTGCCTTGCTCAAGGGAACCTTTGCAGTGTCCAGGTCATCAGTTAGTTTGAGTGAGTGAACAATAAAAGGTCACTGTGTAACCAAATTGTCACGACGAAGCTCACGACGGTTAAATAAACAAGGCGAAACAAAGCGGTAAATTGCCAGAGTTGGCTATAAAATGGACGCTGTGGCACACGTGACTGGACAAGCAGATGGTGTACTTCACCTGCACCACCCACAGAGGTGTGTGTGCGCACCACATGGGAAGGGGAAGAGAGCGCAGCATGGTGCGCTCTGTGTGTGTGTGTGTGTGTGTGTGTGTGTGTGTGTGTGTGTGTGTGTGTGTGTGTGTGTGTGTGTGTGTGTGTGTGTGTGTGTGTGTGTGTGTGTGTGTGTGTGTGTGTGTGTGTGTGTGTGTGTGTGTGTATATAGAGTATCACTATGATGGTAGGTGTATGCTCAGTGATAATGAAATGCTAGAGTTCAGGGGGTTCTGTTTAAAAAGAGTCTTGAGTTCATCAATGTTCCGCTGTGAAGTGACAGAAGTTCAATTACCCCTTTCCAGTATTACCATTAATATATAATATTAATAATAATATATAATAGAATATAAATATATATATATAAATTAATATATTTCAGCATCTTAAGACCCTAAAAGGGGACCTTACCATGAGCCAGATGGGGTGAGGCAGCTTCTTGAGGACGTGGGGGGCCTCCGAGGAGACGGAGGAGACCCCACTGCACCAGAGCACTGAGTACAGCCAGGGCTCGTTCACCGTGTACAGCGTCAGGCTCACGTTGCGCTCTGAGAAGTCTCTGGAAGGCACGAGGGGCGGGGCATTTGCAACGCGTTAGTCGAGGGTCATGTATTCATATATATATACATATATATATATACACACATATATATATATACACACATACACATATATATACATACATACACATATATATATATATACATATATATGTTTTTTTACCCATGGCAATCTTTGGCCGTTTTGCAGGATTGCATCTCTAAACTAGCAATTTTCGATCCCCATTTATTTTTTCTAACGACAATCAACAGAGAATAGAATAGAGTACAGAATGTAATTCTGATTTATATTGAATTAACCTCCGTAGATGGGTGCACATACTGTCCGATTTCAAATACCTCAAATATTTTCTCTGTATAAGCCGGGCCAAACAATCTCTTTGCCGTTTTATGCTGCAAAAGGTGTTTCTTATCACAGATGTTGGACACAATTAAACACCCGACTTTTCATGTTTAGTCTTTGAAGTCAACTGAAAAAGGATGTGGATCAAACAAATCCATTTGAAAGAGATGGGCCTTTTGGTGCCATCTCTGCCTTCTATCTGTGTGTGTGTGTGTGTGTGTGTGTGTGTGTGTGTGTGTGTGTGTGTGTGTGTGTGTGTGTGTGTGTGTGTGTGTGTGTGTGTGTGTGTGTGTGTGTGTGTGTGTGTGTGTGTGTGTGTGTGTGTGTGTGTGTGTGTGTGTGTGTGTGTGTGTGTGTGTGTGTGTGTGTGTGTGTGTGTGTGTCCCACCGGACATCCTGTGTGCTGGCGTGGTTGTATCTAAGCAGCATCCGACTGATGCCCTGCTGGTGGAGGGCCTGGGGGCTCTGTTTCCGTAGCGACGTCTGGAGCAGCTCTGGGGCCGTCCGTCTCACCTGCTCCCGGTCCTCGTCCGGCGTCCACATTACCTGCACGCCACAGGGCGGGGTCGGAGGTCAGACTTTCGTTGTGCATGTGTGCGTGTGCGTGTGTGTGTGCATCTTTGACTATAGCCTAGCGCAGGTGTCAAGCTCAGTCTATGCAGGGGCCATATCCAGAACTTAAACCAGCTTTGAAGGTCCAGCAGGGAGACACTGCTGCTCCATATGGGCCAGCATGGGCAGTCACTCACTGTGGAGGAGGTTCTGCTATTTGATCGCTGTTTGTGTTTGTAATTTGGGTCGGAGTGTAATGTTTGTATTGCTCGTACATACCACTGACGAGATATTTCATTTGTTTACCTTTACCTTCTAATATTAACCTAATATATTAGATTAATATTAACTATTCAAATATAATATTTTGTATTTAAAATTTATATTTATAATAAATACAATTAAATAAGTCATAGAAATTGTGTAGAATAATAATAATAATAATTGTACCTTTAGTTATATAGCACTTATCAAGCAATGCAGCGCAAAGTGCTTGGGCTTGGTAAAAAAAAAGGCTATCAAAACATATACAACAATCCACTACTCTAAACAGACTAAAATAATACACTTCAGATGCCTCATAAACTGCAGGTTCAATTCCCCTGACCACCAGGTCTCCACTCACCAGGCTCAGGGGCACTCCGGCCGAGCGGACGGTCTCCAGCGTGTCGTTGATCCAGCTGTGCCGGCGGGGGTGTCCGGGGGGGGGTCTCCGGAGCCGGAACACCACGGTGCGGTTGCGAGGGCCGGCCAGCGCCAGCAGCTGCTCCAGGCTGCACACACTCTGGTTGGACATCAGCCGCCTCTCAGCCCGGGACAGGGTGTGCACCGTCCAGAAGGGGTCGTCCTGCAGGAGAAGCGCGGGGGGGTTGTGAACACCAAGTCTCGGTCCTCCAGATCCATCTCAGCCGACCTTCCCTCCACACAGAGCCTTCTCCAGGGCAGCTCCCAGACTCTGGACCTCCCTCCCCCAAGACATCAGACACCCAGAGTCCCTGGCAATTTTCCAATCCCACCTCAAAATCCATCTATTTCCTACTGCCTTCTCTTAGCTTCTCTTGATGGGATCCCTGATGTTTATTTAATTATATTATCTTACAATACAAATCAGTTCCCTTCTGCTGTATCCTAGTCTCTCCATGAACAGAATTATAAAGCACAGAATTAAGGAAATAGAGTATTTTCAGGATATTGGTCATCTGTGGAAGGTTCTAGGGCTTGGCACCAAATGGCAATCAACGATGTATTCAGTCCACAACACTTCAGTCAGAATAGCAACGCTGTGAAAAGGGAAACTCTCAAAGCTCACCAATATCCCCCCCCCCTGGGGCGGTTGGGGACAGATGTTGTCAAACATCTCTACCCTCAGAACGGAGCACGGCATGGTGCTTCTCATGCAACCTTTATCACACAACCACATCCATGTCGATTGCAGACTGCAATGACATCACATGTGGCTCACATACAGACACGGTCAGCCTCTGTAGCAGTGGCATCGTAGCAGTGGCGTCGTAGCAGTGGCATCGTAGCAGTGGCATCGTAGCAGTGGCGTCGTAGCAGTGGCATCGTAGCAGTGGCGTCGTAGCAGTGGCATCGTAGCAGTGGCATCAGCAGTGGTGTCGTGTGCAATGGAGCCGATGTGCAAACTGCAAAAATAAAAATAATGGCAACCAGCGGCCGCGGGGGGATTCAACCGCCGTGATAAAATACATCTCTACTGCCTAGCCGAGGAGGGGATGGGGACGTTGGCTACCATGTTAGACACACAAAGCTCTGAAGGCGAGTCAACCCAGCGGAAAGGGAGAGCAATGAGAGAACAGCCAATTAGATAACAGCCAATTAGACTAACTGCCTCGTAAGGAATGGAAATCGCACGCTTGCATAAACCCCCCCCCTCCCTCCCTCCCGTGCCACTCGATGAACCACTTCCCGTCTGCTCCACATGATCCGCAAAATCTAAATCTGGAGGATCCTATTTATTGGTCATATACACACAGTTAATTTTAGTTTCTTTGCATTTACCCCATCCATTAGGAGCAGTGTGCAGCTATTGTATATCCAGCGCCCGGGGAGCAGTGTAGGGGTCTGGTGCTTTGCTCAAGGGCACCTCGGCAGTGCTCAGGTGTTTCGGGGACTTGAACCGGCGACCTTTCGGTTCCCAAGCCAAGTCTCAACAGACTGAGCTATCCTGCCTCCCCCTCCCGCTATCCCCGGAGCCGCATGAAGATGCTTTTATTGTGGAACATCAGAGCTTACTGACTCATTAAGCAAGGAGCTTCTCACGGTTGCTGGTTTGACGACGTCAGGCCGCTAAAGGTCACGGGGGGCGAGGACGAGATGGACCTCAGATGACGTCAGGCCGCTAAAGGTCACGGGGGGCGAGGACGAGATGGACCTCAGATGACGTCAGGCCGCTAAAGGTCACGGGGGGCGAGGACGAGATGGACCTCAGATGACGTCAGGCCGCTAACGGTCACGGGGGGCGAGGACAAGATGGACCTCAGATGACGTCCGTACGCTGAAGGCCGAGGGAGAAACCCACCGACGGAGAGCGAAAGCGTGACTAAGCACGGCCGTATATCAGAGCAGCGGGGCTGCTGAACCGTTGATCATCCACCGCCATCGGCCCGGCCCTTATACATGGTTTCATCAAGGGGATTCATGAGAACGGCCCTATGGAGGACACCAGGCCCTGGGCCCGCTTCCAAATCAATACCAGCATTTAGAAACACCTGTGTGGGCGGTACCTGGAATTCAATCCATGAAGTGGATCCATGTCCAATGGGGTGTTGGTGACTCCCATAGCCCACAGGACCAAGTATCTCCACGGTAAGGCAACTACTAGTGATGGTGATACAGTAAGAGTAGTACAGGGGAGCAGAGGTTTGGGTTCAATATTAAAGCTCCACTACACCTGCTCCTCAAATCACCTTGTTACCTCAGCCATTGAGGATGGGACAGAGGTTAGGTTTTCACCCCCGTTTATCTGTCTCTTAGCAAGATCGCTCAAAAAGTTCTGTACGGAATTGGACAAAACTTGGCGGTTAGATTACTTATGGGCCAAGGAACAGTTGATTATATTTTGTGCAGATCTGGATTGGAAACCGGATGGAGAGATTTTTTTGATGGATTCTTTAGTATTGGGGGTCAGGGCAAGAAACAAATGATGTTGATCATAAAGTTACAAACATAGTTGCCTACAACATGATATGAATCCGGACCCCTGCAAATCCAGATCCGAATCTGGATCCAGGACTTCTGTGAAGGATTCTTCAGCATTGGGAGATGGGGCAAAGGGGCCTATTTGGTGTGGCGGAGGAATGTGTTCTACTGAGGGCCGTCAGTAGAACACACACATGGTTTCTAGTTTCATTGCTAAAGGAGGGAAATTCTCTGTCCAAATACATGAAGTCTGCTACAGTTGGCTGAAAAGGCTCTTCCAGAGAGGTTTCTGTTGGCTGGGGAGAGTGTTGTTTTTTGTAGTGCTTGACCACACCCCTCACAGTGCTCCTATGGAACACAATGGGTTGGTTTTTTATAAAACCTTTACGAACACCATTTGAAACTCACAGGTGAAAGTTCCGCAAAAATGCCTGTAACAACACACATCTGTATTGTAAAAGGATTTGGACAAAATACGTAACTATTACTACTAATACAAACATTTGTTTTGCCCTATGGATTTCGCTACCTCTATGAACCACTGTCCAGCGTTCAGTTGCCGCAGGTCTGTCCAGTTGAAGTAGGAGGCGTCCTCGGCGCGCCTGTCCGGAAAGACCTTCTCCACGTCGGTGGTCCGGCGCAGGGTCCGGTCACGCATCAGGAACGGCACGCCATCCACACTGGGAGATGGAGAGAGACAACAGGCACGCATTACAACCTCTGCTGCATGCTGGGAAAGCAGGAAACACGCATGAAAAAACACAGGGGGGGCAGACGGACGAGAACCGAAGAAAGATAATGAGGACCATTCAATGGAGCAGAAACACATTGGGTCAGTTATTAATACCCAGGTTACTCCCCAAGTGATTAGTATTCCTCGCGCCTAGAGTGTTATTTATGTGTTTGCATATCAGAACACGTATGTGCAGACACCACCTTATCTCTTCCTACTTAGAAATAATATTTAGCTCATTTTGTAGTCTGCTTTTTCCCCCCCGTTTCTTTTCCAAATGCATGACATATTAAAATGATTGCTGCAACACAAAACAGACACATTTCAACAATTCCACACATAGTCAACATTGTTTATGGGACGCCAGTGAACTGCCACATATTTGAATGAAACGGATCCAAGTCATCTCTCTTCAGACACTCGTCAAATCAATCCCTTCATCGTATTTCATCTCTCCGAGCGACACACTGAGAATTGGTTTGATGTTTGAAAGGCATAGAAGAATAAAACTGTCTTGGAAGTTGAGTCCAATAAAAAGAAGAAGAAAATAATCTTTGGTTTGAGAACTGGAGTCAGTCAGACCAGAGCCAAAGACCTGCAGATAACTTTTATTTTGTAGATGATAAAGGTTCGAATTTTTTTAAGCAGATCAAACACAATTGACCCTCTCCTTCTAATTGTAACACTGAAACCCAAAACAAAGCAACAAAAATCACTATCAGAGGTCTTTGTTGGTGTGCCTCTGTGTCGTGTGCCCAGTGCCGTGTGCAAAGCAGAGCATGGCTATTGTATCGCTTGTCATCAGATGCTAATACGATACAGAGGACCACATGTTACCTGCCCTCCACCATGACATACTCACCCATCCCCTTAGTAGGAGATGTGTAGAAGGGTGAGGGCTTGTATACACATGCAAATATACAATGAACAAATATAGCCTCTTCCTCCCTCCCTCTGTGCATCTCTTGCATTGTGAAGAGGGTCAAATGCCAAGCAAGCAGAGGACTGTGGACAGAGAGTCTCTCTCTCTCTCCCTCCCTCTCCCCCCCTAATGGCCTGTTATGGAAGAGGTGCTGAGTCTATCTAGTGCACCGTGCACTGTGATTGAGTGTGTGTGAGCTGCAGACAATGCACTGCTAGCGTCTCCAGTGTTATAACGGTCCTAATAAGGACAGGCATGGGAAAAATAAAGTCAAAAAAAGGGGTCAGACAAATTCCAATCACACGACAGGGACGGCAAGTCGTGAGAAAACCAAACCGTCATGCAGGGTTTGGCTTCATGTAATGTCATGCGATTGATCAACCACCCAATCTGTCACTTAGTGATTTACATGTTGTCATGTTTAGAGACTTTTCTCTGGATCGATGACGTTAACGAAACCAAAAAGAGACCTTATGCCCATTTTGTCTTATTTTCCGACCATACGAATATACATAATAAAGTATAAACTATTTCATATATACAATGGTTGAACTGGGCGGGTTCAGAGGGGCCAGCAGTGGAATATCCTGTGACACCAGATGACCCTCGAGTCTGCTATTTATACACTGCTACTGTTCCATTGATCGTGTGTGTGTGTGTGTGTGTGTGTGTGTGTGTGTGTGTGTGTGTGTGTGTGTGTGTGTGTGTGTGTGTGTGTGTGTGTGTGTGTGTGTGTGTGTGTGTGTGTGTGTGTGTGTGTGTGTGTGTGTGTGTGTGTGTGTGTGTGTGTGTGTGTGTGTGTGTGTGTGTGTGTGTGTGTGTGTGTGTGTGTGTGTGTGTGTGTGTGTGTGTGTGTGTACCTGATCGCTACGTCAGCCTCCAGCCCCGTGACGCCCATCTGTAAGGCTCGCTGGAAGGACACCAGTGTGTTCTCTGGGGCGAGCTGGGAAATGTACCCACAGAAACGCTTGAAAAAACATTCCTTCAAAAAAAACGTGAATGAATTTTTCTCTTAAAAAGTACTGTGATAGTAGACAGTAGAATAACTGTACAGACTCTTAGGGTTTGATTAGTCTCACCACCTATTGGTCATCCATTCACATGCCGCACATGTGTGACTCGTACTCTGCTAGCTATGTAGTCGGGTCCATCTGCGCTACGCTTCCCTCACGGAAACACAGGTATTTGCGAGGCAGGGGTGCAGATTGATGTTTAACTCTTTCAAGTCAAGGTTTGAAGAGAATGGCAAACCAAGATAAACAACCCACCCACCCAAACAACCAAGTTCCCACAAGACCGTTCCTCTACAGCCCGGTGAGTCAAGCTGATGGGCCAATGACACCTAAGGTCAAAGCCTGCAGAGGGGGGAGGGTTCTGCACACTGTGGTGTAATCAATGCAAAGTGCTTCTGGGAAAGGGAGTCCTACGGTCATGTGATTTCCCAAAGCTTCCACGTGCATCAATCAATTTACTTGGGGGGGAGAAAAAAATGAATATGTAGTACGTGTGTCAATCAAATATAGATCAAGGCAAACATACGTCGCCACAATATATGCGTCATCTGTATGAGGCCCAATTATGCTATGGCCTCTAATGGTGAATCAAGTCACTAGATAAGGAAGAAAGTCTTCTTCATCACAACGTAGCCAATACAACTACCAACAGAACCAAAGAGGAGACGAAAGGGGAATTCATGTATGAGGGGGTCTCTCTCTCTCTCTCTCTCTCTCTCTCTCTCTCTCTCTCTCTCTCTCTCTCTCTCTCTCTCTCTCTCTCTCTCCTCTCTCTCTCTCTCTCTCTCTCTCTCTCTCTCTCTCTCTCTCTCTCTCTCTCTCTCTCTCTCTCTCTCTCTCTCTCTCTCTCTCTCTCTCTCTCTCTCTCTCTCTCTCTCTCTCTCTCTCTCTCTCTCTCTCTCTCTCTCTCTCTCTCTCTCTCTCTCTCTCTCTCTCTCTCTCTCTCTCTCTCTCTCTCTCTCTCAGCAGCAGCAGTCTGAAGCGAAAGCCTATCCCCTGCTCCGCTCCCTACGTCAGGCTGAGGCTGGCCCCTTCCCTTTTCCTTCGCTTCGTGGGTTATTTCAAGCCTTGGGACCACAAGCTCATTAATGGACCGGAAGAGCTCAGAGTCGTCCAGGAGGAGAAAAATGAGCAGGAGGGGAAGAAAAACAGAAGTGATAAGAGGCCATATAAACATGCAGAAACGTGGACTTGGGTCACCCCATCTAGGCCCCAACCCCCAAAATGAATCAGATGAGGAGTTTGAATCCCACAGACACACACACACACACACACACACACACACACACACACACACACACACACACACACACACACACACACACACACACACACACACACACACACACACACACACACACACACACACACACACACACACACACACACACACACACACACACACACACACACACACACACACACACACACACACACACACACACACACCAAGGTCGTGTCAAACAACGATATAACCATTTCATCCCCCACACACGCTCCCAAACAGGTTCTTTACGATTGGACGATGGCAGAGCTCCGCCCACCTACCATGGGAGCTCCCTGGTGGCCAATGACGTGGGGGCGTGGCTTGAGGTCCCTGCGCTCCATGATGCAGGGGGAGGTGATGGACAGTGGCACCAGATAGAGACCCAGCAACCCACTCAGGTACAGCAGCAGGACCGCCGCTTGGAACCCTGCGGGGAGAGACCGCTGCTCAGGCTTCTTCACAAAAGGAACCCGTTTTGTGGAGAGAGAGTTTCATCACAGCCCTGCTCCTTGGGCTGTACAACACTGCAGTGTCATTTACTTGGTAGACAAGCATTCGTTCACAATTCAAAGCGTGAATTGTGTTAATCAGCTAAAACACAGCAACACTTATTAATGGGAATAGTTGTGTCTAGCTGCATAACGTGCAGTGTTTGTGTACTGTACACCGTGTACGGTATTTTTACGAGGAGTTTGGTCTCTGAACACACGTAATGCAATGTGTGAATGTAAGTAATGAGCAGAGCTGTTAAAAGGGCCACACAGGACAGGCCAACACCGGAGACCGGAAGCTAATGAAAAACACTTTCCCCTTCCCCATCTCATATGTCAAAAAACGTTTCTCACACACACACATCAAGGGATTTGTTTCAAGGTCAACTCTGGAGCCAGGTTGAATGCATCAGAACAACTCATGTTACAAGTTGGAGACCGAAAGTCCTGGACCACACACATGCATCCCACACACACCCATCCCACATATATCCTCGGTGTCACACACACACACACACACACACACACACACACACACACACACACACACACACACACACACACACACACACACACACACACACACACACACACACACACACACACACACACACACACACACACACACACACACACACACACACACACACACACACACACACACACACACACACACACACACACACACACACACGGGAGAGAGTGAGACAAAGAGAGTGAGCGCTAAAGACAGAGAGAACTAGAGAGGTAGAGAGAGTGAGAGACTATTTGGTATTCAGTATTCTAAGCAAAGATGCTGACATATGGCCCTGGCTTTCCATCCTTGAAGCTCGTTCTCAGTGTTAAAGCAGGACCTCTTACTGAAGATATACAGGTCAATCTCTCAAGATGTTTCAGCGAATGATTTATTGCCATATTCTTTGCAATCCACTTCAGTCATCTTTGACATGTTTATCTGGAACAAACAGCTCTGTGCTCTCTCAAATGCACAATTATGTTCTGATTCCCAAAGTGTATTTCATTACACGCTACAGTGTGTGTAGGTGATTGCGTATAACAATGTTCTTTTCTGTTCTAGTGAATTAGAATGCATTAACACTGCAGTGACACACACACACACACACACACACACACACACACACACACACACACACACACACACACACACACACACACACACACACACACACACACACACACACACACACACACACACACACACACACACACACACACACACACACACACACACACACACACACACACACACACACACACACACACACACACACACACACACATCTCACTTGTCTTCTCTGAGCGCGCCACTTGTCCAGCCACGATCCAGGAGAGCGCCGTGACGGCAGCCAGAGCCCCGATGTGGAGGAAAGGACCCGTAGCCTGGAGGGAAGGAGGGAAGGAAGGAAGGAAGGAAGGAAGCAAGGGAAGAACAAACAAAAGAAACAAGGGAAAAGAACGAACCAATGAGGGTAGGATAACGAGTCAAAAGTCAAAGACGGATCACGACGGCAAGAGGAGAAAAGGGGAGATTAAGTTAAATGAGGCAAGAGGTGTGGAATCACCCAGCTGGTCTCAAGCAGCTCGCTGAGGAAACACTGAGGCTATTAAGTGATAAGGCTTTATTCATCAGCGCTCTGAGGAAAGCTCTTCTATCTTAATGACGCCCTGAATGAAGCCAATCCGTTTCAGATTAAATCCTAAACCTTTCCTTGTGGTGCAATCCCATAATTGCGCCACAAGGAAAGGTTTAGGGCATCGTGTGGAACTGTGTGGAACCTCAGAGAGAGAGACACAGAGAAAGAGACTGAAACAGAGAGAGAGAGAGAGAGAGACTACTGACCTGCAGGGATATGGGAACCACGTCCCACTCTTCCCCCCACACTTGATTGACAGATATAACGCCAGCAACGGTGGTGAGGAGTGCAGCGCTCACGCCAATCTGAACAGTGAAATAACGTGAGGTTATGGAGACACACGCACACACACACACATTGAGTGTTTCCCGCCTTGACTTAATGAAAGGATCACAAGGTGGTCCATTCACCAGGAGGTTTAACAGGACCGCCATCTATCGGGCCCCGCCAGCCATCATCTGCCCAAAGACGGGTCACTCTCACACCCGATGAGCAGACAACCCCTCCCCTCCCCCAATCACATGCAAACAGGAAGACCTGCTGATATAACTGGCCAAACCCCTAACACACCTTCCCAGTAAACACTCAATCAAGCAACACCATGTCTCTCACACACACACACACACACACACACACACACACACACACACCCCCCCTACCTTGTGGAGCCAATGCAGATTCAACTGTTGTCCGACCGCTACGTGGCAAAGTGCCAGCACCTGGAAGCGCAAACCAAACCAACACACTCAGTACATCCACGGTTATGAAACCCAACCCCCCCTCCAAAGTCATCAAACCCCGTGGGGGGGGGGGGGGGGGGGGGAACTGGGTTACAATTTCGGTTGGGCGACGCGCTGAAGAATGTTCACACCCTGCTTGGGACACTTTGGCGAGGAGGACATGTTTGTTTGTGGCCCGGGTGTAAATACTGGATGAGGCACACTGACCATTAAAAATGCAACATAGGTGAAGCCGGCGGCGGTGGAGGCCAGCACGGGGACGGTGCCATCGCTCCACTGGCCGGAGCGGCTGTACAGGAACCTGCAGAGGACACAGACACGGGGGGGGGGGGGGGGGCACTTTGACTCTCTCAGCAATATGACTTGCAAGCCAATTGCATCAGTCTGAGGTTGGGCCGGAGTGAACCAGAACCAGAATGCATTTAAGTACAACAAAGCGGTGTGGCGATCTTCACGGTCACTCGCTACACACAGCAGCAATGGGAAGAAACTAGACAAAATACACAGATTTAAAAAACGGCCAAATATGAGTAAATTAAAACTTAAAATAAATATATACAAAATGTGAAACTTTGGTGAGATGTGTTGTGTCAAGCGGTTGAAGGCGTTTCTATCTCTGGAATATATATATATACACACAGTATATTAGATACACAGTATATTAGATGCACAGTATAGATAGATACACAGTATAGATAGATAGATAGATACACGGTACAGACAGACAGACAGACAGATTTAGATATAGATATAGATAGAGCAGCTGATTGGTTTAAGACTTGAGCTGACACATTTAATAACCGTGATACCCTGAGAGTAACCAGGGATGGACAACCACCATGACTATAGCACTGTTAAGACTCTTAACACAGCATTAAATAAAACAACCACAAAGAGAGCTGGCAGAGGGGCTATAGAGACGGTTGCTATGCAGAGCAGAGATGGGGGAGATTATGTGGGCATTATGTCAACGGCCGGGTGCCAAATTATTGATGGTTGGTTAATACGAGAGAGAGAGAGAGAGAGAAAGAGAGAGACTCTGCCTGCTTAGCATTTGACCCTCTTGAAAACATAAGAGATGTACGCACCAATAAGCACACACACACGCAACCACACACACACACACACACACACACACACGGTCTGTGGTCCTGCACCTCTAGCCTCCCCAGCAGAGAGGTGTGACACCAGGTGTCAAGATGGTTCGTGTAGCAGACAGCTGCCAAAGAGCACAGCTGGGTGTCTGTAACCTTTGTGTAGGCGTGTGTGCGTGCATGTGCGCCTGTGTGTGTGTTGGGCATGCTTGCCTTTTGATTCAGGTGTTTGAACACCCTTTTGTATGTGTCTGCGGTGTGTGTGTGTGTGTGTGTGTGTGTGTGTGTGTGTGTGTGTGTGTGTGTGTGTGTGTGTGTGTGTGTGTGTGTGTGTGTGTGTGTGTGTGTGTGTGTGTGTGTGTGTGTGTGTGTGTGTCAGAGAAAGGACAGCTAAGGGCACCAGGGCATGGTACTACCAGTTCCATTCAGAGCCTTATCAGTGATTCCTGTGGCTGCCCAGAGCCACACCACCAGAGATTACGGATGTGACATGAGGACATACAGAAGACGTCACCACAAGCAGGGGCACGGACCGGCCCAACAACAGGCTCATAACACCAATGAGAGCCACTCCAAATACACACCATTTATAGCTAAACACAGAGAAGGAATGGGGCAAGTCAACATGCAGTTCAGGGTGAATGGAGAATATAAGATAGTGCCGGACAATACGGTGGAAACCAATACTGCGGTGATCGTCGACGATAGCCATCACCATATGAAAAAACTCACGTGTCAGATAATCAAAATGATTATTCATCCATCATCACCATTGAGCTGCATGTTAATGCTATGTGTGATGTCTAACAAGACAACTGTGACATACACACGAGGTATACATGAGAGAAAGAGTGTTGAGGGGGAGTGTTGAGGGTTGAGGGGGAGTGTTGTGGGGGAGTATTGAGGGGGAGGGGGAGTGTTGAGGGGGAGGGTTGAGGGTTGTGGGGGAGTATTGAGGGGGAGGGGGGAGTGTTGTGGGAGAGTATTGAGGGGGAGGGGGGACTGTTGTGGGGGAGGGTTGAGGGGGAGTGTTGAGGGTTGAGGGGATGGTTGAGGGAGGGTTGAGGGGAGTGGTTGAGGGGGAGGGTTGAGGGGAGGGTTGAGGGGAGGGTTGAGGGGGAGGGTTGAGGGAGGGGAGTGTTGAGGGGGGAGGGGGAGTGTTGAGGGGGAGGGTTGAGGGGGAGTGTTGAGGGGAGGGTTGAGGGGGAGGGTTGAGGGGGAGGGTTGAGGGGGAGGGTTGAGGGGGAGTGTTGAGGGGGAGTGTTGTGGCTACAGACGAGCTGTTTGTTTAGCCCACAACACTTGAGGACGGGACGGCTCCAAGTCAGGCGAGACAAAACATGTTGACGGTATGCGATTTATACTAATATTAATAATAACGATTAGAAACAAAACCTCCCAGCATATAATAAAGGTTAGCGACGAGGAAAAACTACTCAACTCACTCACTACTTAAATCTGCCTTTATAAAGATCACTCTACAATAAGGTCATTCAACAGGCAAGGAAACCACCAGAAGTCATAAGTGCATTTTCTTCCTAACAAACCTCCTCCAAGAGCACAATAACTTCCCTAGATAAAGTACAAAATAAAGAACATAAGGACAAATAGTGAAGCCACGATTTAAGTGAGGGGGGGGGGGGGGGGGGGTGTCCAGAGCAACAGATCGGTTAATGTTTGTTATAGAAAAGAAAAGACAAACAAAATCGCCCTTCAAAAAAAAAAAAAAACCTTCATCCGACGGGTCGAGGGACTAAACTAGAGGTCACTCAGAAGATTGCGTACCTCCGCCACACCAAATAGTCCCCTGGATCCGGATCCGTGGCAATCTCTAATCAACTGTTCCTCCTGTTCCCATAAGTAATCTAACCACCAAGTTGTATCCAATTTCTTACATAGCTTCTTGAGGCATCCTGCTAATGGCCATGTCACACCTTGACGATTTAGCCAGCGTATGCAGACGTATCAAAATTTCTCTAAAACGCTGGCATACGTCGAATAAGTTATGGGTAGGTTTTGTATAAGTTAAGAGCACGCTGAAGCACGCTGGTATACGTCGCAGTATGGCGAGGTATACCAGTGTATACACTGGCATACAAATAAGTAGTTAAAGTTAAAAAAAATACCTCGGGCCATAAGCTGTAGGTAAGTTACGTGATCGTTGACACACGTTCACGCACAATACTTGTAAGTTACTCATAAGTGGAAATACGTCAAGATAATGTCTAGCGCCCACGCCCAGGAGACGTCTTGGCAGCGCTCTTTGAACTTTTCTTCGGCATGACGTGATGTTGATACTGTGATGTCTCGTGCGGTTATGATTTGAATCGTCGAGCGGCTACGATGGCGATACGCTGCCTCGCACTATGCATAAGTTAGACTATTGTTGGGCATAAGTTGTGAACGCCGGCAACACGCTAAGCATTCGTTGGTATAAGTTATCGAAAGTTAGCGAAACGTTCTATACAAGTTACTTTCATTGATATAAAATTATTGATCGTATGCCAGCGTTTTAGAGACATTTTGGTACGTTGGCAAACGCTGGCTAAATTGTCAAGGTGTGACAATAACATAGGTGAGGACAATAACATACAAACAGGTGAAAACATTACCTCGGCGTCCATCTTGGATGGCAGAGGTAAAAAGCTCACCAGTTGAACTCGTTGTAGTCGTTGTGGGCCTCCCACCAGAAGTAGAACCAGACCAGCAGCAAGCAGAAGGTGAGGAGGAGGACGAGGGACCACAGCAGCTCCCACTGCAAACAGTCATTACATTCTAATCAGATTCTAATGTATTGTCAGTGTACATCACATTACATCGAAAGGAATTGGCATCTAACCAGAGTGAAAATGTTGCAGTAAAGTGCATGGTAATATATCATTTACAGTTGCTAAAAGACAGTCTACTAGGTATAAAAACTGTATGTATGAGATATGTGCAACACACACGTATTTAACAGGTAGTGATCAGGGGTATGCAATTATGAAAAACAGGATAATATATAAATGTATATACAGGGGATGGCTTCTCATTCTGTATACCAAAGGACACAGGTATTAAGCAAGCAAGCACACACACACTTTAATGTGCAAAGATGTACAGCAGTTATCTCAGCCGGATGGTCCACACCCATGTGGAAGTGGCAAGGGCTCACCATGATCTGAAAAAGTGTGTGTGTGTGTCTTAGTGTGTGTGTGTGTGTGTGTGTTTGCCTTAGTCTGCGCTTAATAAAGGCTTACGTTAGCAAGTCCGAGGCAAAGTGCTCAGTGCTGTTGGCCGTTTAAATAGCCTAGAAACGCGTGTGCTGACCCAGCGGCCGCTCCAGTAGCGCCTGGGTTGTCCCCCGGGTGAGGAGAGACCATTCCCCACAGGGGATCACCGGACCATACACAAACCCCTTTATATAGGAGGACAGACGATTCCCCACAGGGGATCACCGGACCATACACACACAAACCCCTTTATATAGGAGGACAGAGGTGGTGGGGTAAGCACTCGACGGAAATCCAGTCGGGTAAATAAAAAGTTGAATAAAGTGTCACTATAACCGCAATAGTATAGTCAGAACGGTTGACCATAGACATCTCGTCTATGGGCACCAACTCTGAGTTGACGGGAAGTGAATAATAAATTAATATAGTGTACAGTGAGACATTTGATTAAGTAACACACGCGCAAGCTCCTCCATCTCCGTTTCTATGCCCACTGATCAGCAGGCGTGGCCCTGGTTCATGTGGTTCTTAATGACCGCTTGAACGCAGCTGTGACCTTGTGCCTGAAGTCCAGTCCCCCTTACCCGGAGAGAGAGCCCATGATGGATTAGACCCGACAACCCTCTCCCCACCCGCTTCATCCACAGTGACAAGGGACTTGTGTTGCCTTCTTTAGGTCCATTCCCAACTACACCTCACATGTTCACAAGTATTACCCTTCTTATTATCTCAGTCCTGTTCAACTCTTTGACAAAAAAAAATAAAACAATTGAAACTTCCCTCTCCAGCAGCCACAAGTCCTGACATGACTCTTCCTGCAAGAGGTAGGCATTCTGACGCTAATACTCAACTCTAATGTGTCACAAAGTGTTCCCTTGTGTGTAAACACTGGCACCAATAATCAGCGCGTCTGTACTCTTTACGCGCCCTCATAGAGTTGCTTTGGGTAGCGTGGCTCTGGTACAAGATATGTATTTGCCATTTGTAACAAGTACATTGGAATGCTTTCTCCCCATTCCCTCCCACAGCATACATCTCAAAAAACAATACCACAAAAAAAATATACAATAAAAATAAATGAACAAAAAAAAAGAGGACAGCAAAGTGACCGATAGATAGATAGGTATGAACATCTGTTGAATGTGCAAAAGGATTTAAAAGCATTTAAAGTGCAGCAGTGCAGCGGCATCATGAATACAGTGCAGTGGTGGTGTGAACTACAACACAGAGATGCTTACTGAGAGTGTATACACACAGCTGACCCATGTGTCAGTAGAATCATCTGATGGCAAGATTGGCTGGAGCAAGATCCATCCATTAGATAGGGGTTTTTTATTTTTTTTATGGACATTATTCCTCAACTGCTCCTGTGACTAACATTAGTCCTGTACATGAGGCAGGCATTGGTCTGCAAGTTGTGAATCCACTCTTTGGTTTTGATATACTATGCTGATTCTCAGGTCAATAGGTAGGTCTACTGACCCATTTCCAGTTCACTTCATGGTCCATGTTTGTTTTATAATGTTCACAAAAGGTCAACATTGGGTCACCAAAGCGTGACACCTCAGTCCCAAATCACATTCCTGAGCATATCCAGATAAGTCCGTGGAATTTACCCACAGATTCCAACAGAATGCTTTTGGGACAGCATGTTCACACAGAGACAATCACAAAGTCCCTCAAAGATTTAGAAACAGTAATGTTTACCCATCCTACCTTTATTTACATAAGTTATTTACATAAGTAAGTAGGATTATGTCCAGTTTATGCATTATTGGTATATTGTGTGTATTTTGGGTTTGGGCAGGGTATGTTGGATGTACTGTGTATATTGTGTGTATGTTGGGTTTGAGAGGGAGTGTTGGATGTACTGTGTATATATTGGGTTTGAGAGGTATATTGGGTGTACGGTGTATATTGTGTGTATGTTTGAGAGGGAGTGTTGGATGTACTGTGTATATATTGGGTTTGAGAGGTATATTGGGTGTACGGTGTATATTGTGTGTATGTTTGAGAGGGAGTGTTGGATGTACTGTGTATATATTGGGTTTGAGAGGTATATTGGGTGTACGGTGTATATTGTGTGTATGTTTGAGAGGGTATGTTGGATGCACGGTGTGGCCAGCAAATCGGCATCTAGCCCTATTTGAATGATGTTCTCCTTGTCCACATATACAGAATGCCTTCCTGGTTGTATTCCACTTTCAGCTCAAATGACAAAAGGTGGTCATCTGAAGACGTGATGTTATTGTTGTGAGGTTTAGGACAGCACTCGTATCCTGTACCTCTAGGACAACATTTAAAGTGAACCATTATGCAATAGTTCAAGAGATAATTCATCGTACGTGTGTGGAGTGTGTGTGGAGTGTGTGTGGAGTGTGTGTGGAGTGTGTGTGGAGTGTGTGTGGTGGTGGCTGGTTGAAGCAGCCTCCACAAGCGCCACAGGTGTGCAGCCTCACCCGGCCCCAGTCTAATCAGTCTGACTTGAGCCAGGTGAGGCTGCACACCTGTGGCGCATCAGACTAATCAAGACCCACAGGTTAAACCAGCTATCGACACACACACACACACAACATAGAGGAGCGCCAACATGTCAACAGTTCTCACAGTTATCACATGCTCTGCCTGCAAACAGTCTCAAACCCTGCAATCAACCGGTTTCCATCATCAACAGCCCGGGTCTTGTGGTCAGAGGATCCCAGAAGGTGAAATAGCAGTCTTGACAGACATGTTTCTAGGAAAGAAAGTGGAGGCAAAAGCACTGCTTTACTTCCTCCCTGCTGTGTCTCCCGTCCCTCCACTCATTAATCTGATGAATTACAGCACGACAGCAGCTAGTATGCAGACGAAACAAGTTGTTGGTATTAGACGGTTACAGCAGGGCCTTTTACGCACTGTCCAGCAACACTGCCTTCCTGATGCAGGTCTACATGTACCCAGGCTATATTTAAACACAATCTCTAGCAAAGAGAGTCTAAAAACACATAAAACACTAATGTGTGGCCGTTGACCGGATATAAATGTAATTAACAAAACGTCCTCTACAGCTGAAGGTGTTTTCAGCTTGTCTACACTGCCATTGGTCTTGTATTAGTCTATTTCATATTTACTTACCCACTATTAAATACATGCAAAATACTATTTATGAACCAAAGGGAAGCCAAATAAGACAGTTCAACCAATAACATCCCACCATGCTTTAGCCCCCCCCCCCCACTCACATAAAGCCTGGCAGCATGTCAGAGCCAGGCTAACACTCATGCACGCTTGTACCAATCTTATGAAATCCTTCTCGGCAAACAACACACGTCAATACGGTTACAACGGCCTGCATTCTAATACGGTGACTCGTCGATATGTTTGAAGGAAGAAAATCATTCACACACACACACACACACACACACACACACACACACACACACACACACACACACACACACACACACACACACACACACACACACACACACACACACACACACACACACACACACACACACACACACACACACACACACACACACACACACACACACACACACACACACACACACACACACACACACACACACACACACACACACACACACACACGTCGAGGCTCTGGAAGCGCTTTCAAAGTGAAAGCGGAGGATTACTCTGATAGCATTTGGGTGTAACCTTTGTGTTCTGTATGCTCTTACTGTGTGGGCGGCTGAAGCCAACTCAGGAATGTGTTTTTCTTTAATTGATTTATCATTGATAAAGTCATTGAGACCCTCATTTATAATACTGCCAAGTTTTCAGTCAGATATGGGTCGGTTATATTAAGTACCTCCCAATTGTCCAAAAGCTATAAGTATGTATTTTTTGATTCAAGATTCAAGATTTTTATTTGCCATTTGCAAAGTACAATGAAATGTTTACTCCTCATTCCCTCCTGCAGTATGAATTTCCTACAATTTAACACTGTGTACTATACTCTTTAAAAAGCATTTTAAAGTGCCAGTAGTGCAGCAGCATCATGAATACAGTGCAGTTAATGTAATGAGTCTAGAAAGTCCAGTCCAGTCCTGGAACGAGGTCCCTGAAGCATCAGCGTCATTGGAGGTTTCGCAGGTTAAGTGTGAACCAAAGTTCCAATGCATCATGGGCTGAAAATAAGACTAGGGCTTTATAACCAAAACAATACCAATTGGTGAATAAGAAGTAAGAAACTGAAGAAGTCTGAAATGTAGAGGCAGCAGTATATAGATATGAATCACATCCCCATAATCCAGGACTGGTAAGAAAACTTGTTCAACAATTCTTTCCTACAGATAGGAGGGAGACTATTTCTGGGAGGTTCTATTTCTGTCAAAATAATCTTTTGTCGCAGCTTACCGATAAGGATGCTAATGAGATATTTAAAACGAACATTTGTCGAGCCAGAAGCATATGCATATTTTAAAGACCAGTGGAAATATGCAAGTTACATTAATCTATAATATATCTGAAAGTACCAATTTAAAGTTAATAAAAACATCTAACGGCGCATTAAAAGGAAAGTTGCAATTTTGCATAGAAACATTTCTCCCTAGCTCTGGATGATTGACAGCTGGATAGGGGCATGGATGGTCAAATCCAAGGCTCCTCAACCTCCTTACTGTGGCCCGCTATTCAAATGGAAACGAGACGAGATGCCATTTATTTATTTTGGCCTCCGTTACTTTAGTCACAGTTTCCAAACAGTGATAACAGCATCACACGTTAAGTCAAACATACTTAATCAAAGGAACCCATCAAACGCTATCAAAGTCTGTTTGTTTGCCTCACTATCTTCGTTAAGTTGAACTCATCTATCCACCACAACAAAGGGCGCCAGTTAAGTTCACTGATCCATATAGACTGTAATGTAATGTAAAGGGAGAAATTTCATGTGGTTCTGTTTAAATTAAGGTAAAATACAGGACTAAATGGAAATACTCTCAATTATTACTGAGAGGCCGGATCGGCTTGCAGCCGAATGACTGGAGGCTGCCGCCTCTACAAAGCGGGAGGAGGATGGACAATAGGTTCAGTCTTCTTCAGGGCTGCGCGGTACGGAGGCTAAAGATGAATGGAGGACACTTTGCTATTCTGCAGCCATGGTTGATGATGGCGTCGGGTTTCAACTCTCTCACGGTTGAAGGACGTGGGGCCCCGGGTCCGTGACGTGTTCGGTAGCCACAGCGCCAGTAAAAGAACACAAGCCTCCACTAGGTCAGATTGTCACCTTCTATATCTTATACCTCTCTCTATCTTCAGATAGGGCTGGGCGACAATATCACAATACGTTTTACCAAATACAATATCAATCTCAAATATAGATATTGCAACGATATTTGTAGTTAACTACTGGTGGTTGCACAAAATATTTACACAATGAGATTTTCCGATAAATAATCCTCTGTCCTTTTGAGATCACACCTAGTAGCATGGAAAACAGCACCATCCACGTACTGGAGTGTGCCCTGGTATAAAGTGCTCTTGGTTTACACAAGCAGAGTGTTAATCTGCCCATTAAACGTTTGACTACTGAAGCCGTACCACAGACCAACAATGAATGGCTTTTATCTGCATTTCTACTAAACATTAAAAAATGTATTGTAAACCTTCTCAAAGCACTCAAAGGCACAGTGCAGTTAAGCCAGTGCACCACAGCAGGGCCAAACTGAAGAAAAGGCTAATCAACAGAAGAACCAACATCAACCATTCACAGCGGCCGCTTGGGCTGATGTCTCCTCCGCTGAGGTCAACACAGACACCAGAACACAAAGCAGCCGTCCGGCGGAGGACCGAGAGAAGGCTGACGTGCTATACATCCTATCCCAACAGGAAACTGAGCGGCGTGGTGTTTGGTTCCCCCGGGGATAATAGATCCTATGTGCCTTTCAATAGCCCTGCACGGCCTTTTGTGGAGACACAATCAGGCCCAGAACACAAACAGGCATTGTCATGGGTAAACGTGTGTGTGTGTACGTCTCAATTCATTTATACACAATATAAATAACAAAATTTGAATATAGAACGTTAGGGTTTGTTCATGGCATTGTTGTTTTACATTTTGACACAGTTCTTCATGCAGTGAGGCATCCCGATATGTGGATGTTGTTTTGTAATGTTCGGTTACCAATGGGAAGGGTAGGGCAACATCACATGTAAAATAAATTAATCATGTAATTCTACTAACTGCTTCAGATTCCTTTGTTTCAATGGACGGAAAGCCTGGACTGGTATCATATTTAGAACGCTCCTCTTCCTCCCTTGGATCAATTTGCCTCGTGCCCATATTGGTGTCCTGTCCTCACATCACCTCCCAAGAATCAAATGGATTATCGGAAAGCCTCCGTTACACAACACAGCCTTTCATTGAACAGAGGGAGACATCATAGACAAAACATCATTAAAATAATTAAAACTTCAATATGGCGAGCTCGGGAGCATCGGCAGTGCCATGACAAAGGGTGTACTGTAATCACTCTTGGGGGGGGGGGGGGGGTCACCTCTCTGGGCTCAAGGGTATCTGAAAGATAAGCGTGCTAGAATATCCTCCTCTCGGATAATTGTTCCATATAAATCAATGTTGAGAGATGGATGTCCCTAAAGGGTATCTACGGGCAGATGAATAGGCACATGAAGACTAGAAAGACACATGAATGAGGAGAAGGATGCATGTCCTGTGCAGTCAAAGGAGAATAAAGACCAAGGCACAGCTCTCCGTGATAAGAGTTCTCTTTACGTTTGTTCACGTCCTTCACTGCTCGTCTATAGTTTCTAGAATCCTAGCAGTGTGAGAACAACCACCTGCATTGATATTCTAGAGGTTATTTTTATAAAAGCATCTCAACAATACCCGGAATATTGTTTCCCCCCCAGTCTGCAATTTTCTTTCATCTACTTTCAACCCAAAAGGTACAATAAAGGCATTCTGATTCTGAGCAGGTGTGCCCCATTTCCTCCTGCCCTCCAACGAGGGGTTTGGAAAGTGTATCCTTGTCCGTTCCAGGTTTACGTGCTGGGACCACCGTCTACGTCTCGTTTGAGTGTGGAACATGGAAGCCCTTGGAGACGGTAACCGTGATAAAGGGCTATATAAATAAACCTTGCCATGCCATTCCTTAATAGGCCCACACACTCCTGTAGGTATCTCAGCACCAGCTAAAAGGTGCCGAGATGTGTGGGTACACAAGCTTGGAAATAGCACGCATTATGTTTTTATAATATCGACTTCTAATGCTTAGCTACTGGTTGCCATGATCGCTACAAATCCAGAGGCAGCAAGTGCAGTCTTGAGGTTTAAATCGTCAGTGAGAAAGGAAATATTTTTTTATTTGATATCAGACTTTAAACGTCCATATACTTCAATGTAATGAGCCTCAGTTAGACAAGTTAAAAATGTATCAATATCATGTCAAATTCCCCATCACTATTGCGATCATGAATTTGTCCATATCTCCCAGCCCCACCACAGAGTGAACGACTTCATTTAACACATCTAAACCACTAAAGCTCCTCCTACTTCAAGTGCTTACCTTGGTGGTGTCGTCATGGGAACGCTGGTAGCGTTTCCATCGGCAACCGTAGATCCCGGTGAGGCAGGACAAACATAGCTGGCGCTCGTAGACCTGCAGGGGTTGGTGCTTCACCATGCTCCTTCCGTCAGTCCTGGCCCCGCCCCCAGACCGCTACCATCCCACTGGCAGCACGGGATCCTTCATGGGCCAATCAGAGAGCCAGAGCGTTAATCATGACATCATAGGGCTGGGCCATATGCATCTATACAATGATTGATCCCTTTATCGTCATAAAATGTCATCAGTTTGTAATACCGCAAAAGGTTCATATACTTCAATGTAATACGCCTCAGTGGAGTTGGTTCTGATGTCATTTTGAATTCATCCAACAACCATGCAGCCCTCTGTTTGGTTCTGCCATCGTGACATTACAATAGCATGTCATGCTATACTGAGATAAGGGCCAAGATATGGTCTATGCTGGCCTAAAGCTCCGAGGGACAATCTGCCTCCTCAAGGCTTTCCACTGACCGACCGACCGCCTTTCAAACGGTATGTCAATCACGCCGGACTCTCTGCTCTGAATCCTAATCCACATCTCTACACTTAAAATGTCACGGTGAAGGTCACAGAATTAACAATTGTAAAAAAGCATGGATGATTTCTATGTATCCGTCTGTGTGTAAATACATTAGAATGAAATTAAGTGCACTCCTTGTAAAAATAAGTTATGTGTAAAAGCATTGGTCTAATCATTTGAATGTACAACGTCGTCCATGGACCCACCGACAGACACCCTGCAAGTAGGATGGTTATCAGTTTAAAGGCACACAGTGACATCGGGACAACCCATGTGTGTGTGAGGAGGGCTGTGCGTTTGAAAAGAGAGGCAAGGAGAACTTTGAAGTTTGTACACACAGTTGGGACAGAATGTGGATGCATGAGAGAGACATTCAGACTGTGAGAAAGCTGCAACGCAGAGAGCCGCCAAAACCGTTCGCACAACATGGAGACCGGTCAGAGCTGCTGGGCGTCTGGCACCCTGATAGAAAACACATGGGGGGGGGGGGAACAGCATCTTCCACCTTTGATAGAGAGCCAAGGCTCAGATCAAGAGCCTCCACACACCCTCCCTGTGCCCGATGACCTGCGGGCCGCTGAGAGCTTAGGACGGCGACATGGACCACGGGAGAACAACATGGCACATTGAAATCATGATATATAAAAACCAGAGGTAGTGCCACACTGCAAATAGCAACACCAACACATCACTCGACGAGAAAGACAAAAAGGCCATTTCCCGTTTCTCTGAAGTAGGAGTTAAACATGTTGCTCTTTAAGAGGGCTGACCGACACATCGCCTCCAGTCTATACTGAAGTCCCCGCCGGAGAGACAAACGGCGCCTTTGAAGTGTCGGAACACCTTCCTCGTCAATCTTTATTGACAAGTCTGTATTGAGCAGGCCCGGTCTGTAACCTCATAGTGGGACGCTGTGATAGTCCATAATGGAATCAGAACTACACAGTGATGACATTACAGCTTCCCCAGCCATCATCAAGAGTGTGGTGGTTCCCCCTCTCTCCAGGGACACGCCGTGTTTGCAAACCCACACATCACAACTCCCTTCAGGCCGTCGGTACGCTCAACTAAAGCGCTTCAACCTGGGAATAGAAACCAGGTTGAGACTTCAAACGGAATTGAACCCACACACACACACACACACACACACACACACACACACACACACACACACACACACACACACACACACACACACACACACACACACACACACACACACACACACACACACACACACACACACACACACACACACACACACACACACACACACACACACACACACACACGCACGCACACGCACACGCACACGCACACGCACGGCAGCTGCTCATTAGCATCGGTAGCGGTGGTCGTACTTCCTGTTATTAGTCAAACCGTTCATCAACAGGGCCTATAGCAGACCAGCACATGAGCAGCTGCAGAGTGCTGCTTTACATTGAGAACAACCACTTTCTACACAGATTATTAATTCAGACCAACAATGCCTACTCGCTAAAGTAAGGAGAAGGTGAGTATTTTGTCTTCAATATAACCTATTTGAATTAACCTATATAACCAATATACAATACCTTGAAGGCCGAAGCACCACTACAATATCTAAACCGTGGGCCCTCAGTCTATAATATGATCCATTGTCAAGTCGATCTGAAGAAGCTCCAGCCATTCATCCATCTAGCATAACACATAGGCTCCATCATACTGCGGGAGGGAATGGGGAGTGAGCATTCAGATCAGATCTCCATACACTCAGCAGGTCAGAATGCAAAGCTTGTCAGCGGTGGACTGAAGCTACGAGCGTAGCTTGTTAGCGCATTCTATTTTGTAAACAGTGTTTGGGTTTTCAAAAACCCCAAAAAGACAAGTGCATTAGGCCCTCGAGTCTAGAGAACTAAACAAGGCTGTTATAGGTTTTATAGGTTTATGGGCACCAAGTAATTTAACTGTAATGTTTTAGGGTGGACAGTTTAGCCTCTCCTGCCAGATATATCCGAGGTAGATAACATGTAGATATCATAATAATATAAGGCTATAAAAGGATAATCAAAGGCAGTCTTTCTTTTTTTCCCTTTGCATTTACACTTGGTTTGTAAATGACCTTGAGTGAAACATCCTGACTGATTACCAATTCCATTGGCTGTGCTTTAAACAGCATTACCTTTGCACAATTTCCTTAGTAGTTTCCGAGGTAGGTGTGAGTAGTGTTCACACAACAAACACAACCTCACCTTATTGATAGAAAGCAGACCCATATTTTGACTGGTTGGAGTTTGGCTGTACACAACTGTACAAACTAGCACCAAGCCAGTCCAAACAAACACACCAGTTAGTTTGAACTGGTACCAACTGGGTAAGTCTGAAGATATTGTATCAATGGGTGTGCAATACTTAAAAAAAATTACTACTACTTACTAACTATGCCCAACTTATTCAACTCTAAATGGACATACCATTAACTAACCAGAGGAAAACAGGTAGCACACTTTCAAGTTTACATTCTCTTGATTGACAGCGGTGTGGTTTTGTTTATCATTAATTTCCCAATAACTGCTGAGCAAAGGTCATGTGACAAGACGTGTGAGGGAGGAGGAGGAGCTGTTGACAGCCTGTGAGGGCCGCCCTCCGCCAAGCACAAAAACAAACAGCAGGGTTGACAACCTTTTCCTGAGCTCGGTTCACAGCGCTGCCAAGTAACTACCAAGTGTATAAATTACAGTGTTTAGACCTGTAGCCAAATGACGCTCATCTAAATGTTGGCGAAGCCAAGCCAACCCACGCCTAACACTCAGCAATGTGAAACATCTATATGGAAATGTGGAAATGCATAAAACACTGACATTATCACACCTGCAAAGCACAATAAGTGTTTGTGATCTCTGATGGGAGCCGAACCATGCTTCGGCACCGCAACTAAACAAAACCCAAATGTGTGATTTTCGTTTACTGTAAAACAAAAAAGGGAACCATTAGAGCCAATTAAAACTGAAGAAGAAAAGATCACACATCTTGGTGTCTCGAGGAGAGCTAAATGCAACAACACGCTTATTGTGTTAAACTCAAGAGTGCTTTGTAACTTCAGGAAGTAACCCAAGAAGTTCAGTGGCAGTAAAATCCATTTCATTAGCAGAGCAACACTGAACCCTCATGTATCGCTGTAGTGATTAGTGGATAGTTTTGCATTCTCCATCAACAAACAACTCACAAAAGTGAGTTGTTATGTTTCCCCAACACAACTCACAAAAGTGAGTTGTTATGTTTCCCCACACACACACTTAAAAGTACTTCTATCCCTTACAGTCTACATCTTCTACCAAGATAACATGAACACAATTCATCCCAAACGGGTATTTAGGGAGTACAATTCAGTTATTGACATCACTCAACAGTCCTGGCATCACTAAACAGTGGATAATGTATAGTAGGGTTAGCATAACAGAGTAAACCCCATTGAAAGGCAAAGTGACACCCAGACCATGTCGTCCTCTCAGTTTCTGCTGCTTCATTTCCTCCATTCAAAGGGACAGGGAGGAAACGCTTCAGCAGTTTGAACCTCCCTGGCCGGTGAGGAGAGGAAAGGCCAAGCAGCAGCTGACTGCAAACACCAGAAGACCACCAGGACTTACCGAGAACCAGAGAAAAACAAGAACCGCACGCAACGACAGAACACTGGGGGGACAGGGAACAAAAATAAAAGATGACATGTGAAAATCAGGATTCTTTGAACATAAAAGTGACTGAAGGATGATATGTACATGTGTACAATTGTCCAAAAAGCATTTTAAAGTGCCAGTAGTGCAGCAGCATCATGACAACAGTGAAGAACAGTGCAGTAACTCTAGTGAGACCAGAACGTCCAGCAAAGTATGATAGTGTAATGTTAATGAAAATGTTATGATAGTGGCAGCACTACTAGCAGTTCAGAAGGCACACTGCCTACTGAAAAATATGACATACAATATATATAGATTATATATCTAAATCTATCTATCTATCTATATCTATATAGATATAGAGATAGAGATCTATATCTATATCGATATATCTATATATCATGTAGTCTAATGCAGTGTTAGCCCCGGCTGACGACTGTGGAGAGATAAGAGACAGGGCAGGGAGGGAGGTCTGCTGTGAGGGGAGCTGACTCAGACTTAATGATTCAGAGCAGCTATCTCACTGTGGCCTTGTTGCACTGTTGTCGTTTCACGTTTCGTTATCTTAGCTTCTTCGAACCGATGGTATTCTTGTTTTTGTACAGAAAGAAAGATATTTTTTCGGTGCTTAAAGTGTCAAAGAAATAAGTCTCGCTGGACACACACACCCCCCCCCCCAACTGGCCAGGACTATACTCTGTGTGTGTATCCCTCCCTCCCTCCCTCCCTCCGAGAGATTAGGAGCACCTGCTAGATGCACTATTCCTCAACATTGAACTAACTCAGCAAAAAAAAATGTAAGAACATTTTTTATTCAATTAAAAATAAAAAAATAATCATAGGAAGAGGACCATCCCAGTAATAATTGATAAAGCCTGGATACTAGGGACCCTGTTGAGGTGCTTGAGGTACACACGGGTTAGAGGTGGTGGAGCAGGTTAGTCAATCATGTGGAGTTCAATCATGTTAAACATAACATTTAGGTCAAGTATTATGACATTTTCACCATTTCACCAGTATTATTGATTAAAAAACAAAAATCCCTATAGTGTATCTTGTGCTTAGTTTCTGGATGCATATTTTACTAATTCAGAGAGCTGTGTGACATGTTACGTGTGGATGTGTCGGATCTAGGGAAATCACTTGCAATAATCACCCAATTAATTGAATTTAATTGGTGATTAGCTGCACACACGTCCCTGGACAATCTTTCAATTAATATGTATATATAAATAACCTAATGTTTTAAGCATTAGGCCTAGCTTTGAAAAATGAAATGGTGACCAAGCAGAAAGTAGATCTTCTTTCCATGAATGTCCTTCTTAAATACGTGTTTGTTTTTTTATGTACAACATAACTTTGGTAATTCTGCAGAAAACAAAACATAAATAATAATAGTAAATAATAAAAGTGACTAGCTTAGAGCTTTGGCTGCTGACCGTATGGTGCAGTGGATCACCCCCTCACCCCAATGGAAAATAGCAGAGGATCAATCAGTGTGGACATTGATTCCACCCAAATAAGGCCATCCAGGGAGACATCAGCCGGCTGGGAACCATCACCGGGGGATCCTCTGTATACGTTCACATCATGAAAAAGGACCACACCAAGTTTAAAGCCATGCCAGTATAAACATCAGATCAGTCAAATAAACGAATTATGGGCATTAAAAAGGGACTTTCCGGTGTTGTGCTGCTAAGCACAACCCTTTGAGTTGTGAACACTCTTGAGCGGTTTGGAGCAAAACCCCTAATTAAAGCATGAGACAGTGTTATGTTTCGAGTTACAGGGATACTCATTTTGAGTGGGATTTCAAGTTAATGATTTCATGGCCTAAATAAAAACAATAGCAGGGAATGACGTCAACATGGTGGGACGATAATGATTTAATTGTACAAACGAAAGCTGAACACTACCAGTATGGAGGTCAGATTCACACCATTCCTTCACGACTCACACCATGTCCGTTTGGATGACGTGCTCGGTGTTACCCCACAGCTGACGGGGTGAGGCGGTGCCTCCGCCCGGCCCGCCTTCCAGATGCCTTCAGGCAGGCAAGAAACACACTTGATCTGCTGCTGCCTGTCATTTGGACTCACGCAGTACGACTAGAGAGCCGACCCGCCATGATGTGGGCCTTATTCACCTCCTGGCCATCTTGGTACCATCTTTGCTTTGAACACTAGCAGAGTGTGACTGCATTCAGGTCCCCCACCCAGCAAGCGTTTAGAGCCAAGATGCTCCCGGCAGGCCTACACTACTGCCCGTTGAATGTCAGTCATGTGGTGTTTTAACACATGTGTAGTACAGGCTGGTTGCTTTGGGTGGAGCTGTGTGAAGTGGACATGCACCACCCAGGAGGAAGCACTGCAGTGATTTTCACCTGCACTTGTGTGTGTGTGTGTGTGTGGATCAACAGTGATTGCCTCACCGTGCCGATATTCAAGCTGTGGAAAGTTTTGTACGCGAGAAAGCAAACAGCAACGAACGACCGATTGAAACAATATGTTCAATAACAAAATACCAAAGAGCTGAATCTAAAAAGGCGTTGGTCGTGCACATGGTGAATCATAGTTAATAAACAACCAATACAGCCAACCAATACAACCAACCAGCATAAGCATTCCAATGTACTTGTTACAAATGGCAAATAAATATATTGTATCTTGTACAACAATGGCTAGGAACAACATAGTGAATGGAAAACCTGTTTTATAAAACAAAATTGTCCCCTTGATAAAGGAATCAGCCACATTGATTCAAAACCACCACCAACAAAAACCTCACATGAAACTTTGCAGCGGTCAGTAACAAACATAGATGGACTCCCCCTCTTGCTGCCATGTTTCTGACACCGAGATGTAAACAATTTAACACATAGCTGCAGAGAGGCCATGCCGTCTAAACACTTTGACCACTTGGCCAAGCACAGAGCAGCATTCTATGAAGATCTATATGAGGCTATAGGGGGGGAAGAGAGAGAGACAGAGAGAGAATCCTCCTCAAGCTAAAAGCAACCATTCAAATAAGTAGCATAGGATGCTTAAGTAACAATACAACCGTGCACAACATTATACAGCGCGTGGTACTTACTTTATACTAATTGCTAGAAGCAGAATCAATCCGTCAGACAGCGTCGGCAGGTAAACGAAGATGTGCCGGGTCAGCTGTGGGGAGAAGCTATGAGGGGAAGACGCTAGGAAGCAATCCGGGAGGAGAAGAGCGCAGGGGATATTTAGCTCACTGAAACCAACCTTCATTAATCTTTGAAAACATTCTGTCTTGGGAAGGAGTGTCCTAGTTTGAGGAGAATATACTTAAATATACTTGGTGTGTTTTGGTGCAGTGGTGTACATTCTGTGACTATTAGTCAATATGCCAATTTGAACTTTTTGTTGTATTCCAGAAGGTAAGCATACATAATATCATAATACATACATAACATCATAATACATACATCCATAACATCATAATACATATACACATCCATAACATCATAATACATACATCCATAACATCACAACATCATAATACATACACAACATCATAATACATACACAACATCATAATACATACACAACATCATAATACATACACAACATCATAATACATACACAACATCATACATACTGTATACATACAACCATAACATCATAATACATACATACAACCATAACACATACATACATAACATCATAATACATACATACCATACACAACATCATAATACATACATACCATCATAATACATACATACCTAACATCATAATACATATACATACACACATCCATAACATCATAATACATACATACCATCATAATACATATACATACACATCATAATACATACATACATAACATACACAACATCATAATACATACACATCATAATACATACACAACATCATACATATACATACATACATAACATCATAATACATATACAACATCATAATACACATACATACATCATAATACACATCCTCATAATACATATACATACACAACATCCTAATACATATACATACATACCATGCACATCATCATAATACATATCATAATACATATACATAACATCATAATACATATACATACATACATACCATCATAATACATATACATACATACATACACAACATGTACGGCCTGAATCTGAGGGAATAGTTAGTCATACTAAAAGGCAGGAGTGGATTGTAATATAATTTAGTTTCACATAATCCGATTTTGTATTTTAGTATGTTTTTAAAGACGAGCACCTACTAAAAGGGGAGGGAGGGAGGGAGGAAGAGCACCAAGTCAAGTGTCCTGATCAGTCTTCAGTTGTCTGGTCCCAGGGAACAGAGTGAGTGCTTCCAGTCACAGGCTAATGGAAGCTGGGTTAATGCACTTGGCCGGTGGAGGGATACGGGTCTCCTGTCGGGTCTGACCGTTTGAAAGCAGGAGAAGGCTGAGGTTCCAGGCTCCTGGGCACCAGCCCAATACCCTTGGTGCAGCATTGCGTCGAGATAAAAAATATATACTTTTTTTTTTATATGTATAAGCTCTATAGTAAGGCTCATACATATTCATTTATGTTAAATGATCCTATCGACTGTATTGACATAAGATAAAGAAAGTGCAGAAGAGGTGTGATGGAGGTGTGACATAGGTGTGGTGGTGGAGGTGTGATGGAGGTGGGGTGGAGGTGTGACATAGGTGTGGTGGTGGAGGTGTGATGGAGGTGGGGTGGAGGTGTGATGGAGGTGGGACATAGGTGTGGTGGTGGAGGTGTGATGGAGGTGGGGTGGAGGTGTGATGGAGGTGGGACATAGGTGTGGTGGTGGAGGTGTGGGTATCACAAACAGAGGTGTCCCAGTCCCACTCCCTGCTTGTGAGAAACCAACGTCTGTGCACAGTGCAAACTTCCACACGTCGTGCAGAGTGGGATCATCAAAACCCATGAACAATTTAAAAACAATAACTAAAAAGGCATCTCATTGCACAGGTGAGAAGCCGCTACAATGGTTGGACTTCCACACTCCGAGTATCCCCAGGAGTGGGACACCGTGGGATGTTTGCAGCGGGCAGCGATGCCAACATGAAGGGGATGGGTCTGACAGTGATCAGTGCCTCTTTTCCAAGGAAAACTACCAGTGCAGGCCTTGGGAGAGAAGGCTACAGCACAATTACAGTTGCCACGATACCCACTTAGACCATCACAAGAGCCTGCAGCCAGCCCCCGGATTGATGTCAAGCAATGAAGCTCTAGTTAATCACTCTAGTTAATCACAGCTGGGACATCAACATTTAATGAAACCTTTCCAGGCACTAAATAAACTACCCCAAAATAGGAGGGAAAAACCACAGCCCTTACAGTATACCAAAGCTACTGGAGTGCACTATAACGTCATTCCCCTGTACTTAAAAAGAAAGCAATGATTTGTAGACCAAGAGACATGTTAAATGTACTGGGACTGAGGCCAACTCCTCTTGGTCCTCCACAGTATTGCCAAATAGAGAGGTGTTCCTGCAACAACAAAGTAAATACATCTCCGTTATGAAACCAAATGGTGGCAAGCATCGCTGTTGTCAGGGTGATATACATTTCCCTTTTTCATTTAATATTTAATACTTTATATCATACATTTTATTGGCCCCATTCACGCTGTGGTCCCTGTAACCAACCTGGGCGACTAAACGCCACGGCCGAGGAGAAGAGCAGCAAATTCACAGAGAGTGGTCTCCGCAGGAGAGGGAGTTCAACCTGGCAACCCTGGTTGCCAGGTTGAGGACACTGAACGAACACAAGCGAAAGACGAGGTCATGTGGATTTTTAATACCTGTCAATGTAAGCTAGATCAGAGGCTGGTCCATAGAGGCAGGGGAGGTTGTTCCTCCTCTATTATTGAGAGGGAGGTAAAGAGAGAGATCCAAATATTTTTTTTAAATAAAAGCGTAATTGCGTGAAATAAACCAACAAATCTCAGCATCTTTTATACAAGATTTTTTTCTCCCTTCTTCGGAAATAAATCCATTATTTAAATTCTGCCGACCAATTCATTCTTTTAAAAACGTTAAATTAAATTAAAACAATCAAACCAAGCTCCATCCAGCTTCACATGTGATCCATCTCACATCCTTGGGGAGAAGAAGACTTCCTCAGTGCTCTGGGGCGACAGACTCCTCAACTGTCCTTCTCCATCAACTCTATTCCAGTTAAGGTCTCTTAAACCTTCCTCTACTCTCCATCTGAAACTGAATCTGCCCAACGACTGTCAGCATCTTTTGTTTTATAGATACATTTTGTTCTCAAACCAGTGCACGGTGCACCTAGACGGTATGATCGTATGAAGGCTCATATGGTAGTCTGCATTTGTCACCAAAAAAATGGATAAAAAAATGCTCCATATGAAAAAAAGATACACTAAAATGATCTGAAGTTTAATGTGTACCTGCTTGGGACAAAACTAGCCAACTCTGTCGGTCCTGAAATCTTTCTGGGCCCTAAGCAGTCTCCATCTTTCAAATGCAGCTCTTCTATTTACACTCTGGTCGAGGATGAGGCTTTTGAGGTGGGGTAGAATCTAGAACATCTCAGTTGATCCAGTTCCGTTTGCTGGCTTCCATGGCTGCATTTGTGTGTGCCAATTTGCATATCTGGCAAACAGGAGTACTCTGAGAACAGGGAATCACAGGCCAAAGATACAACAGACGTTCCAAACCCAGAATGGAAATCTGAAAGGAGAACATACTGGCTGTAGCATTGTAGTTGGAGAAGGCAGTAATTAGGCTTCATGTCTGATGACGTACTGTATCAGTATGTCTGATGACCTACTGTATCAGTACATCATCAGACCTACTGTATCAGTATGTCTGATGACGTACTGTATCAGTATGTCTGATGACATACTGTATCAGTAGGTCTGATGACATACTGTATCAGTATGCAACACTGAACACGGTGCATCGAGGAGTGGGCCATAAAAATCAATATTGCATGGAAGAGGCGGGGCTAGGAGAGAACGGTCACGAGACAAGAGAAGAAAAAGGTCCAAACACTTGTTGGACACACAGAAAGAGGAGGGGGACGTGGCCTCTCTCACCTACCAGTACCTTAGAAACATAGCTGTGTGTGTGTGTGTGTGTGTGTGTGTGTGTGTGTGTGTGTGTGTGTGTGAGATCAGTTGAGACACTACCATTTCAAAGTAGCTCTCTGTAGCACCCCATCATCCCAAACATTATGCAAAATCAATATCACGCAGCTCAACAGATTCAGAGTTTTCCTTCAATTACAACAAGCGGTTGCTTTCAGCGGTTTGGGAAATAGCACATTTTGCACCGGTTTCACACAAAAAATAAAAAAACAATAGCTGGCGTAATCACCAAGACTACAGTGAAAATAAAAAATTTTTTGTGCTAAAACCCAATACCGTGTTGCTCCCCTTGTTCCTGTGTTCCTCCTGGAGGATAAATCTTTCAACGAAAGCTGATAACCTACATCCAGAGTCTACACCAAGGGTCTACATCTGCAACGGCTCAATTAGCTGGCAACTTACTCCCGATAGGTTTTATAAAACAAATAAATATTTTATTGATAGGTCCAACATTTTTTTTCCCTATTCCCAATACAAATGTTTGCACGTAAAAAGAAGACAAACAATTTGCCTGCTCTTTGATGTATGCAGTCGACCGCGATACAGGGTCAAGATGACTCGGCCACACTGTTTGCTCTGGTGAACCAATAGTGTCTTCAGGCTGAACAACAAGCAACCCACAATAATCTAGTTTCGCTCCATTCTGTTTTTATCCCTTTTTAGTGACGGATGTCTCTTGTCTCCGTTAGGTCTGCTCTACTCTGCAGTATACAACAGCTCAACACAGAAAACCAGAAGAAGAAGAGCGCAACACTACGGGTCCATGTGTTGTCGTTGTTGTTGTGCTTCACTTGACCCAAACATTCAGGACTGCCGAGAGACTTCAGTAGAAGAGACCAAAGAAGTCTCCCACGCCAAATGGTCTCTCTCTCTCTCCCTCTCTCGCCCTCTCTCACTCCCACACTCCCTCCCTCCCTCCCTCCTCTGATCCCCACACCTCACAATAGTGTCTCCTCCGATCCGAGGGGAAAAGAACCACCATGGCCCGTGAGGACGTCATGTCTGGGAGCTGTCTGCAGGTTCTGGTTGGGGGGGCCGAGGGAGGAGAGAGTAATACTGGGTTTGGCTCCTAATCACAGGGGCTGGGTCGGCCGGCGGCAGCAGCAGAGGAGGAGGAAACGGCTGACATTGGCATGTGAGGCATGCAGAGAGAGAGCCAACATGGAGGCTACTGTGGGTGACCCTGCACAGAGGAATGGACCCCCCAGGTTGGACTTTTCTTACTGAGCCAACGAGAAAGACAAGAAAATAACGGCCTGCTCGTCTCATGTGTCATTTGTTTGGGATGGGGATTCGTCACCACCGCCATCTGTTTGAGGTGTGTGTGTGTGTGTGTATTATATGTGTGTGTGTATTATATGTGTGTGTATATGTGTGTGTGTGTGTTGTGTGTGTGTATTATATGTGTGTGTGTGTGGTTGACATAAACACTCCCGTCCTTTTGGTTAGAGGTCATCGGCAACTTTGATTGGTCTGGTGGGACATGAAGGCGGCGAGACACAGGTGGGAAGGTGGCGAGACACAGGTGGGAAGGTGGCGAGACACAGGTGGGAAGGTGGCTTGGAGGACGATTTGTAGCCAAGGTGGACACTAAATAAGGTAAATAAAAGGCTACATACCGACCTTACAGGCGTAAACTTAAGGTTACACATCATTCTTTTGATTGATATTGTGGTTCTAAAATAAATCCTCGTTAGCTTTACGTTAGCTTAACGAAAAGGGCAACGATAGTGTGTTAACGCTACGTTCCAATGTTGCCGTTTACATCACAGGTTTTACACAAAAGTCATGACAAAAACATGACGACAGAATGCAGAGTAGAAGTATAGCATGCTCAGTACACTCTGAGAGCCTGCTTGATCACTTCCACAGAGTGTGATAAGAAACCAACACACACAGAATGTATAGCAGTACAAGTTGGAAATCAATGCTTTGTTTAAAACTAATCAAACTCCCATAAACTGGGTGACAACTCTTACCAGAACAACACTCTGATCGATGGCCACCCTCCTAGGAAGGATTCTGTCCATCATAAAGGAAAACCAGTGGGCACTGGGAATGCAGCGCTATTCTTAATGCCGATTGTTGGATTGTGGACGGTAGGTTTTGGATCCTCATTGTGGTTTGCTTACAGCCAGACGGGTGACAAGAGGATGGGAAAGGATAGATAGAAGTTAACCAAGAGTGGCGGATGGCTGCACAGTGAATAGCCTGACTCCCCCAGCACACCCAGGGATCACAGGCCATCTCTGAACACAGACAGACAGCTCCCACGCCTAACAGAATACCAACGGCGTCCCTTACAACAGGACGTACAAGGAGAAGCCTCGGCCTCGTGTGACATGCTGATCATGGAAAAGTACGGGCATCGGCCATATATATATATATATATATATATATATATATATATACACTATATATATACATACACACACACACACAGAGATGAGTATACAAAACCCACAACACGGTCATATTTATGGAGGATTTGCATTCCACTGTCAGCAAGTTGGTTTCCCATGGGATCAGTTATGTAAGCTGCCCAGACGGAGCCCCACTGTGGGCGTGGGGATAAAGAGTTCCTAATGGAGCACAGGGCTCCCAGCCCTGCCCACTCTGGAGTTATCGTACGGTCTTCATTAGGGGAGTGAGGGATGAGTGGTCATTGGACAACCACAAGTCAAAAGGCTTAAGAGTCTCTGCATTCCCAAAAGGGAGGGGAAGGGTGTGTGTGTGTGTGTGTTCACATTTCCTTACTGTACCACACAGAACTAACACTCACCCCCAAAACATTAATTGAATTTATCATCCAATGTTGGTTGTAGACTATAAAGCTTATCCAGGTATCACACTGGAATTGGATATCCATACCAAAATTACCTCCCATCATAATTACACGACATTATAAACGATGCATTATTGTAATTGTAATACAACAGTCAGTCAGACATGAACCACACAGTCAGTCAGACATGAACCACACAGTCAGTCAGACATGAACCTCAGTCAGTCAGACAGGAACCACACAGTCAGTCAGACAGGAACCACACAGTCAGTCAGTCAGACAGGAACCACACAGTCAGTCAGACAGGAACCACACAGTCAGTCAGTCAGACAGGAACCACACAGTCAGTCAGACATGAACCACAGTCCGTCAGACAGGAACCACACAATCAGTCAGACATGAACCACACAGTCAGTCAGTCAGGAACCACACAGTCAGTCAGACATGAACCACAGACAGTCAGTCAGTCAGACATGAACCACACAGTCAGTCAGACAGGAACCACACAGTCAGTCAGTCAGGAACCACACAGTCAGTCAGACATGAACCACAGTCAGTCAGTCAGACATGAACCACACAGTCAGTCAGTCAGACATGAACCACACAGTCAGTCAGTCAGACATGAACCACAGACAGTCAGACAGACATCCCGGCCAACACGCACCTGTCTCGAGGAGTGACTTTAGTTTCCTCTTCTCTCCAGAGGAAAACCGGTAACACTTCAACCGGTCAACCGGTGATAGGACCTCCAGAGGTGATAGGACCTCCAGAGGTGTTAAATAATAACCCAACACTAAACCCTGTAGGAGGTTGTAGGAGTCCTCTGTGTGGAGAAGAACAGCGAAACAAGCTGAGGTAGGCACAAGAACAAAAAGGACGTGGTCACGGGTTCCGCTCGTAATTAGGACTCATTTAGTTATTGCCCGGTAGTTCCTAAACGTGTGAGAATGGGTGCTCTCCGGTACGGGACGGGATCGAGTGGTGGGTGCTCTCCGGTACGGGACGGGAACGAGTGGGTGCTCTCCGGTACGGGACGGGAACGAGTGGGTGCTCTCCGGTACGGGGCGGGACCGAGTGGTGGGTGCTCTCCGGTACGGGGCGGGACCGAGTGGGTGCTCTCCGGTACGGGACGGGACTGGACCGAGTGGTGGGTGCTCTCCGGTACGGGACTGGACCGAGTGGTGGGTGCTCTCCGCGGACCACGCCGTGTCTGTCTCTGTCGGCTACTTCTATCGAATGACATCGAGGGGGAGGAGTCGAGCATTTATCTCCCCCGCGCCTGGCCCCTCGTGCACGGTGGGACAGCGTCACGTCACCACGCTACGGGATGGGGTGTGTCTGTGTGTGTGTGTGTGTGTGTGTGTGTGTGTGTGTGTGTGTGTGTGTGTGTGTGGCGCTCCCCCCCACACACAGATAAACACACACATCTGTATATACATGAATTGCGATTATTGTGTACAATAGCTCCACAAACACACATGCTCACACTCTCTCTCACACACGCACATGCACACACACTCACACTCACCCCGCACAGACACACATACACACACTCAGACCCCCGCACAGACACACACACACACACACACACACACACATCTGTATATTCATTAATTGTGATTATTGTGTTCAATTGATTTGGTACCCAGTAAGACAGTCAACAACATTTCACTACCACACATACACCCCCAACATTAAATGGATTGAACAAAATGGAAGACTACCACAGAGATCCAGCTGAATGTCAATCAGCACTTATTGAGCAGGTCAAAATCAGTCATGGGTGATGAAGAAGTGTGACCAGTGGGGAGCCAGAGACCTCTCAGGTGTGGATAAACAAACACATTAAAACAACCTTGACCTCGTATATCGCAGGGGTTCCCAAACCTCCTTGTCATGCGACCACAAGCACACAAACACATTCCCATTTAATGAAGAAGTGTGTGTACATCTGGAGGGTTTTTAAATGCTCTTTATTGGTCACATCCATGCATACGCAGTGACATGAGTTCCTCTGCATTTAACCCATCCTAGTATGAGGAGCAGTGGGCAGCTATTGGATATCCAGCACCAGGGGAGCAGAGGAGGGGTCTGGTGCCTTGCTCAAGAGAACTGGCACCTCACCCTTTTTCCAAGTACCAGTTCTCACTCCGTTTCGGGGAATTGAACCGGCGACCCTCTGGTTCCCAAGCCACGGGATCCACACTGGACTGGACCCAACAGACTGAGCTAGTGCCACCCCTGTGTGTGTGTGTGTGTGTGTGTGTGTGTGTGTGTGTGTGTGTGTGTGTGTGTGTGTGTGTGTGTGTGTGTGTGTGTGTGTGTGTGTGTGTGTGTGTGTGTGTGTGTGTGTGTGTGTGTGTGTGTGTGTGTGTGTGTGTGTGTGTGTGTGTGTGTGTGTGTGTGTGTGTGTGTGTACGAGGACCCGGGGGATTGTGACCAACAACCTTCCAATTCTGAGCTACTGCCGCCCCATATATCTAAACCCCCAATATCTGTTTCCGTTATTTTTAAACATACTGTAAATATAGTAGTCAATAGAGCTCCAGCACTGAAATGGTTAAATTAACCATAGGACGTATTTGGTTTGGTTTGCTCTCAGCTGTCAAATGAGTTCATGACATGTTCATTAGCTTGTGTCTACTGGCTTCAGTGTTTGCCATGGCCCTACGTGTTCTTTATTGGGTCAAATCTAGGGAGCCAACTTGTTGTACTGTTACCTGAGCACTGGTTCTGCTCTTGGAGGCTTGGTAGGAAGGAACTGTAATGTACTACATCTAATGTTATTATATATGTGTATATGTATGTATTATATTACTATGGCTTGTTAGGAAGGACATGTAATGTGTGATATATTATGTTATTAGATACATGTATATGTATGTATATACTAAATTATTATGGCTTGTTCGGAGGGAAATTACTTCTGACTTCTACCTGCTGAATGACCTTATTGTAATGTAATGTATTATATATTATGTTATTTTATATGTGTATATGTATGTATATATTATATTATTATGGCTTATTAGGAAGGAAATGCAGTCTCTTAGTTATTTTGGGCCTTAGTTCTCTTGCCTACCTTACGTACCTACGTTACTTTTCCTTATTGTAAGTAACTTTGGACAAAAGCGTCTGGTTTGTTGGAATGTGTCTTTGAAGGTGAAGGTCACCTCTACTGTGGTACAGCGCTCTGTTTCCGTGTTGCACAGACCATCCCCCACAGGCTTAGATAATGGCCTGTATGTTGCATGCAATACGAGCCCCGCTATATGGATACTATATGTACGAGGATAGCAACGCTATCACACACACACACATTATCTTAATACACACAAACACACAGTCTCTCTCTCTCACACACACACACACACACACACACACACACACACACTCTCTCTCTCTCCTAATACACACAAACACAGACTATCACATACACACACACACACACACACACACACACACACACACACACACACACACACACACACACACACACACACACCCACACACACACACACATCCCTCTTAATGAGTAGCCTATCTACAGGAGGGGATGTTTGCAGGGCTTAGATAATGGCCTGTATGTTGCATGCTATACGAGCCACTATATGGATACTATGTACGAGGATAGCAATGCTAATTTGCACTGTACAAATGCTTTGTGTGATGTGAAGCGCAATATTCCTTTAATTTACAAAAATACATTGGCATATACAAATAATAATAATAATAATAATAATAATAAAGTGTGAATATACACAGTTCACTCTCTCTCTCTCTCTCTCTCTATCTCACTTACAAAAACAAATGAACGTAAACACATTGCACAAAGAACATAGTGTGTTCTGTTCATAGCTATGTTCTTTCTCCAGCACACACACACACAAACACACACACTTTATCTTAATACACACAAACACAGACTCTCACACACACACACACACAAAACACACACACACACACACACACAGGCACTCACACTTTCTCTTAATACAAACACACACACTCTCTCTCTCTCACACACACACACACACACACACACACACACACACACACACACACACACACACACACACACACACACACACACACACACACACACACACACATCCCTCTAGATGAGTAGCCTATCTACAGGAGGGGATGTTTGTATCTGGGTGATTTCCTGTGGCATTTGACCCTCCCTCTCTCCTCCTGCTCCCTCCTCTCCCCGGGTGAAGAGAGAGAGGAGACCCTCCCCTCCCTCTCTTCCCCTGCTCCCTCCTCTCCCCGGGTGAAGAGAGAGAGGAGACCCTCCCCTCCCTCTCTCCTCCTGCTCCCTCCTCTCCCCGGGTGAAGAGAGAGAGGAGACCCTCCCCTCCCTCTCTCCTCCTGCTCCCTCCTCTCCCCGGGTGAAGAGAGAGAGGAGACCCTCCCCTCCCTCTCTCCTCCTGCTCCCTCCTCTCCCCGGGTGAAGAGAGAGAGGAGACCTGACCCTCTCTCCTCCTGCTCCCTCCTCTCCCCGGGTGAAGAGAGAGAGGAGACCCTCCCCTCCCTCTCTCCTCCTGCTCCCTCCTCTCCCCGGGTGAAGAGAGAGAGGAGACCCTCCCCTCCCTCTCTCCTCCTGCTCCCTCCTCTCCCCGGGTGAAGAGAGAGAGGAGACCCTCCCCTCCCTCTCTCCTCCTGCTCCCTCCTCTCCCCGGGTGAAGAGAGAGAGGAGACCCTCCCCTCCCTCTCTCCTCCTGCTCCCTCCTCTCCCCGGGTGAAGAGAGAGAGGAGACCCTCCCCTCCCTCTCTCCTCCTGCTCCCTCCTCTCCCCGGGTGAAGAGAGAGAGGAGACCCTCCCCTCCCTCTCTTCCCCTGCTCCCTCCTCTCCCCGGGTGAAGAGAGAGAGGAGACCCTCCCCTCCCTCTCTTCCCTGCTCCCTCCTCTCCCCGGGTGAAGAGAGAGAGGAGACCTGACCCTCCCTCCCTCCTCCTGCTCCCTCCTCTCCCCGGGTGAAGAGAGAGAGGAGACCCTCCCCTCCCTCTCTTCCCCTGCTCCCTCCTCTCCCCTGGGCAGACACCATCCCCACAGCTCCAGCTGCTCTTGTTCTCCACATCTGACTGCATGTAAATGCCAGCCAGCATCCGCCAGCAGAAATGCGAGGGGGTAGTTAGCAGGTGTCTGCGCTGTAGGTGGGGATCTCTGTGCAGGAGGTAGGAGGATAAGCTGTATGTGTGTGTGTGTGTGTGTGTGTGTGTGTGTGTGTGTGTGTGTGTGTGTGTGTGTGTGTGTGTGTGTGTGTGTGTGTGTGTGTGTGTGTTTGGGGGGGGGGGTGTTAGTAAAGCAGCAGCAAGACTTGTAAAGAAGTTAATGTCATGATGGAGGAAGTGCATAAACACACAGACCACAGGTTGCATTGTCTAAACACCCACACACACACACACACACACACACACACACACACACACACACACACACACACACACACACACACACACACACACACACACACACCCACACACACACACATAGTATGAAGCCTAAACAAATCTGCACACATGCTTTAGAAGCATATGGCTACTCATCATGTAGCCGACGGAGGAATACATGCACAGCAATCGTTTGGGATTCACCATTCCCGTCCATTGTGATGAATACAGCTTTAACAACAGCAGACATGCGTTTCCTACCGTTACAAATACATGCTACCTTTTAGTTCATTTACATTTGTTTACATTCCACATGTAGGCAAGTATACGAAGTCTTTAATGTCGACATGAAAATAGCAGTCCTCGGTATGTTCAGCCAAATGTACAAAGACAATGTTTTTCATTCTATTTACTTTTAGTTAACACGGTTAACATGCTTTTGGTTTCGCCACTACCAGTTTGGGCCAATAATGTGGTTACAGGTTTTTGTGTAGCTTCGATCCCCCCCTACTGGCCACATTCTGTCATTGCTACACCTTACGCAAAATCCCCAATTTCCTCAATTATAATGGGCCTACACTATCTCTTGAGTATTGATATCATTCGTAATTTACCCAATTAACAAAACATTATGTTAATGTTGAAAAAAATGAGTCTTTAATGAGTCTGCAAAAAGTAAATCAATTATACTGGTAATAAGGTACTGATGGATATGTCTGAACAGATGTCACATCAATTAAGATAATTCAAAGCTTTCATGGCCCAATTAAAACATTTCTATTGCTATATAAAGAGGTAGGAACTTTCATCGTTCTGCAAAACGTCCAATACATTTTACAAAGTAAAGTTAAACTTTAAAGTAAAACGCTTGTGTTAAAAATACTGAGAAAACTCTCAATGTCAAAGAGAAATCAATTTCATCAGTTTCATACCTTGTATCTGATTGTGATACAAGATACAATATACAGTAAACATCTCCTTTAAAACAACATAAACATATACTAATAAATAATAATATATACAATAAAAATAAACAGCAACAATGTGACTTAAATGATATGATGCCCTCTCATGCAGTCTGCTGAATACGATACAAGGCTGAATGACCCTCGGCCAGCATCCGTTCAGAGGCGTGGTCATGACAGAGGCCTGCCGCTGGTTTAGAGAGAGAGAGAGAGGGAGAGAGAGAGAGAGAGAGAGAGAGAGAGAGAGAGAGAGAGAGAGAGAGGCCTGCCGCTGGTTTAGAGAGCGAGGGAGAGAGAGAGAGAGAGAGAGAGAGAGAGAGAGAGAGAGAGAGAGAGAGAGAGAGAGAGAGAGAGAGAGAGAGAGAGAGAGAGAGAGAGAGAGAGGGAGAGGCCTGCCGCTGGTTTAGAGAGAAAGGGAGAGAGAGAGAGGGAGAGAGAGAGAGGGCCCACCACTGGTTAAGGGAAGCAACACAGACAGCTATATGCATAGGCAGCTATTGAACTCTATTCATGCCCATGCTTCATTCAAATATTGAAAAGTTTTCATCATCAGGAGAACTTTCAAGATGGGAGAAGCATATATTTTGGCAAACTGATCTTGGCAAACAAGCTGCAATTCAACCGCTTCAAAATGAAGATGAATATATTATAATTATTAGAAACCTAGACAGTGATTGTCTGATTAACTGTCATAAAATACTGTGGAACGACCTTCAAGGTCGTTCAAGATTCAAAGATCTTGAATCTTGAATCTTGAAGCATGTCTGAATGGTAAATGATAGGAGGAATCTTCCCCTTAAGGGCTATGTTTAAGGCGGGACCTCTGCTTTGTCAGCGTGACGAAGAGGATAGGACCAGGCTTGTCTGACGCTGAAGTGGCCTTCCCTGTGCAGGTGAGGAATGTCATTGTTGACTGTGGCTTCTGCCGCCTTCCGGCGGAAGAGCGGGCTTCAGTGTCTGTCTGTCTGTCTGTTTTTGTCTATCGTCTGTCTGTCTGTCTGTCTGTTTGTTTGTCTGTCTGTTAGCAAGCAATAACTCAAAAAGTTCTGTACGGAATTGGACAGAACTTGGTAAGACTATACAGGGGACTTTTAAGAGTGGCGAAGGTGTTCACCCTACTGAGTGCTCTCTAGTTTTAAAATGTTATGTTAAAAAACAGTATTCCATAAATTCCTTAATAAAAGACACATCCTTTTGATTCCTCATCAATCTTATTTTTAGTTCTAGACTGAATACGCTAGAGAATGCCAAGGAAAGACCAGAACCATCTGCAACTATGGTCTATATACTGTATATGTATAGATATATACATATATATATATATATATATCTGTATATACAGATATATATATATCTGTATATCTATATATCTCTATATATATAGAGATAGATATATATGAATATATAGATATATATATAGATATATATGTATATATATATGTATATATATTTATATATAGTTATATATAGTCGCAGATGGTTCTGTAAAACAGTTTGCTTGACGACAGGGCTTTTACGACACCATCACCACCCTAGTCCCGTCTGACTGAAGACGTGGCAGTCTGGGGGAGGGGAGGGGAGAGAGAGAGGGGGCGGAGAGTAGGGGAGGAGAGAGGAGGGGAGGGAAGGGGAGGGGAGGAGAGAGAGGGGGAGGGAAGGGGAGGGGAGGAGAGAGAGGGGGCGGAGAGGAGGGGAGGAGAGAGGAGGGGAGGGAAGGGGAGGGGAGGAGAGAGAGGGGGCGGAGAGTAGGGGAGGAGAGAGGAGGGGAGGGAAGGGGAGGGGAGGAGAGAGAGGGGGAGGGAAGGGGAGGGGAGGAGAGAGAGGGGGCGGAGAGGAGGGGAGGAGAGAGGAGGGGAGGGAAGGGGAGGGGAGGAGAGAGAGGGGGCGGAGAGGAGGGGAGGAGAGAGGAGGGGAGGGAAGGGGAGGGGAGGAGAGAGGACGGGATGGATAGGGAAGGAGAGAGGAGGGGAGGAGAGAGGAGGAGAGGGAATAAGAGGGGAGGGAAGGTAATGGGCCCCTGCAGCTTCTCCCAACTATATCTGCATTCAATAGCACTAGGACGCACTATCAAACCATCTCTTTGGAAGATCAAACCTGTGTGTATTGTGCATCCAGTGCATTATACTTTCACAATTACATCACATTACAGTTTACAGACACTTTTGTTAAAAATCGACTTACAATAAGGTAATTCAACAGGTAGACAAGAGAACTACTAGTCACCATAATAATATAATATAGACATACATATACACATATATAATAACACAATATATAATACATTACATAACAATAAGGTCATTCAACAGGTAGACAAGCAAACTACTAGTCACCAGAAGTCGGAAGTGCATTTCCTTCCGAACAAGCCATAATAATATAATACATACATATACACATATATAATAACATTATATATAATACATTACATTACAATAAGGTCATTCAACAGGTAGATAAGAGAACTACTAGTCACTAGAAGTCATCAGTACATTTCCTTCCCTGGAAGCCTCCAAGAGCAGAACCAGTGTGCTCAGGTAACAGTACAATAAGTTGGATCCCTGGGTGTTACACAAGAAGTACAGGACATCAAACAGGGGCTCAGAAAAATATCAGAACTACAAAAAAAGCTTAAAAAAACGAATGGAAAATGTTCTAAAAAGTATATACGTGTTTGATGTGATGAAACTCATGTGTTGAGTTGAGTCAGCTAACAGCAATATGATCTTATAGCAGAGGGGGTCTGATTTCACTGGTCCCAGACAACAGATCCAATGCAGTTGGGGGTGGGACAATCCCCTCATCTGAATAACCTGAATAAACATAGTCTCCTCTTCCAGAAGCTTCTCTCTCAGGGTATAAGAGGAGAGGAGGAATCTAGCTTTGATCAGCAGCACTTTTCTTACTTCACACACACACACACACACAGCCCAGAGAAGAACATCCTCCAGATCTGTGCCAGGTAAGAATCCCAAGATAAAGAGAGCATGCAACATGTGTGTCTTTGGTTTACAGAACAAGATACTATTGATCACGGCTTGCTGTGACCACCCCCCTCTCCTCATCTTTTAAAGAAACAATGCTGCAATTTCTCCGTGTTTCTTTTTTAACAAACTTTAACAAAATCAGAGCAACAATAACAATGAAAACATTTTGGTTTTAATTGACGAGAGCTTGGAGACATTACAGTCGCTTCTGGGCGATAAAGCCATCGATTTGCCTGTTGCACGTCACATCTGATCAATCAATGTAGTGTATGCAGCATAATGAAGAAAACGTAAATATCATGGAAACACGAGACCAGATCAACTCAAACTAAAGGCCAGCTCATGGTATCCACAGTGCACGTTATTATATTCATAACTCTATATATTCTGCTCAGATGGCGGAGAAATATTGACGTGGCGTATGTACCTCTGAATGGACTTACCTTGCATATTAGCCAATGGAAAATAGTAAATGTCTGCATAGTTAAAACATTAACAATAGTTATAACATAAACTGCATTAACTATAGGGTAAAATGTTAACATGTAAAAAGCTTTGAAATAGCCGAACTGAATACCAAACCTCTTCCTCCATATGAGCCTGAATAACGCTGTACTGTACTACTGTACTAACTCTATGGAGATCACTACATGCACCTCTTGTCTTTCAGAACGAAAATGGCAGACATCAGTATGAAAGCTTTTCAAGGTATACAAACACCATGTGAATTCCATTCTGCAGGGCCAGAAAATGAGGAGGCAGACATGGGTTCAGTAACCCAACCTCATTATAGCACTGGAGATGTTAGGGAATGAGGTGTAGCGAGGATATGGCCTTAGAGAACATTTGAGAGGTTCTCCTCATGTATATGTGACCTCAGACTATGGTGAGTTAATAATCTTTAGCTTGACCGGATAACAGGAGACAGAGATGTTATTCTCTTTAACTTGTTGAACACATGCTCCGCTGCTGGGTAATCACATTAGACCACAAAGAACACGGGGAAGACTCCAAGAATATCATATCCAACCAAAATATATATCATCACCTTGATTTAAAATCTAGAATAAATAAACAGATTCCAGTATTCCAGCCGTATACACCTCCCCTCCCAGTGAGTGAAGGTTAACTCTGCAGCATCCATGCTAATCCTAGCAGCTGGCTGACGACATGGGGAGTGACCGGAAGATTCCATTTTGATTCCACTGTGGGGGCAGAGCCAACACTGTGGGTGTGTGGGTGTGTGGGTTAAGTTATGGATGTTTGATGCAACAACAAAAAAGATACATTTGAAAAATATCTCTCCCCACCCACACACCTGGCTCTATATATGATCCACACACACACACACACACACACACACACACACACACACACACACACACACACACACACACACACACACACACATACACATACACATACACATACACACACACACACACACACACACACACACACACACACACACATACACATACACATACACATACACATACACATACACATACACATACACACACACACACACACACACATGACTCACCATCTGTTCTTCTTCCAGGTTGGTGTAGCTGCCTTCAGAGACAGGAAACAGGATGTGGATGAGCAGTCTTGTAGCCCTGAGCCTGCTGGCTGTTCTGGCCTCCGCCGCTGACCAGAAGCTGAGCAGCATCGCCACCATGCTGGCTGACCACAGTGCCAGCCTCGCCTTCAGGTTAGAGGCTGTAATATTATGATTAAACACAGCAGTCAGTCAACTGGGAGCACTTGCTGCTTAAACTGTATTAGCTAGTGATCTTAATGAATCGTAAAAAAGTATTTTTAAGCAAATAATTAACTATTAATCGATTTGTCCTTTTTTGAAAAATCATTTGAATGAAAATCATTTTAATATCAATTTGTTGAGTTCAAAATATATGATTGAAATCTAGATGATTGAAATACATGCTGTTGAACGTTGGGTAGTGCATTTTCCGCCTCACGCTTAAAACAGTGTTGACAGACCAAACAATAACAACATAGGGTTTTTCCCTTCTTTCTCCTGCTTCCGTCTAGTCTTTACCACAACATGGCCAAGGACAAGGGGACGGAGAACATCCTGATCTCCCCCGTGGTGGTGGCCTCCTCCCTGGGGGTGGTGGCCCTGGGGGGCAAGGCCTCCACCGCCTCGCAGGTCAAGACCGTCCTGAGGGCAGACCACCTGAAGGACGAGCAGCTGCATGCGGGCCTCTCTGAGCTAATGTCGCAGGTACGGAGAACCTGAGCGAGAAAGGCTTCTCTTGAGACCAATTCATTTGTACAGTAGAGGACATTAAGTAGAGCACACACCCAAATGCCCTCTGGATTCAGAACCGGATCGCTGACAAAACAGTTTTGTCCAATTCTGTACATAACATTTTGAGTTATTTTGCAAACCAACAGACAACAGACCAACAAACAGACAGAAAGGGGGTAACATTACCTCCACCCCATCTTTGATGGCAGAGGTAATCATTTGTGTGTGTGTGTGTGTGTGTGTGTGTGTGTGTGTGTGTGTGTGTGTGTGTGTGTGTGTGTGTGTGTGTGTGTGTGTGTGTGTGTGTGTGTGTACAGGTGAGTGACGCAAAGACGCGAAACACCACCTGGAAGATCAGCAACTGCCTGTACGGCCCCAGCTCCGTGGCCTTCGCCGACGCCTTCGTGAAAAACAGCAATACGACCACTCCAAGATCAACCTGAAGGACAAGAAGAACGCCGTCAACTCCATCAACGAGTGGGCCGCCAAGTCCACCGGCGGAAAGCTGCCCGAGGTCACCAAAGACGTCCCGAACGCCGACGGCGCCATGGTCATCAATGCCATGTTCTTCAAACGTAAGGAGAACCATTGATATCCCCCTTTTGAGTCTCTCCACACCTGTGATTGGTAAAACATTTTAAACGTGTAAATGTATCCTGGTAAAACATGTCTCCAAAGAGTATGGTTCCACTTCGCCCATAGCATGATGATGAGGATATGATTTGCGTTAAAGTTAAATCTGGCCCGATGGACGCAAATTTATGAAACTTGCCATATAGTTATTGTTTTTGGCAGATGTTTATATATATATATATATATATTGTTCCACATAAAGCTCACTGGGATGAGAAGTTCCACGAGAAGATGGTGGACAACCGTTCCTTCATGGTGACGCGTTCCTTCACCATGGGGATTCTGATGATGCATCGCACGGGTATAGTTCCACCACCGTCCCTGTAGCTTATAGCTTCCATCTTGCCGTGTCATGCATCTCAGCACAATTCTTGTAGGTCTGACTCAACGTCGATGTCAATGGATTTGCGTTGACTGGATAAAACTGGACTGCTCCGCAGGTCTGTACGACTTCCACAAGGACACGGAAAACCGGGTCTTCGTGCTGGACATGCCACTGGGCCAAAAACAGGCCTCCATGATCTTCATCATGCCCTTCTCCCTGGAGCCCCTGGAGCGGCTGGAGAAACTCCTGACCCGGGAGCAGCTGGACGCCTGGCTCGGAAAGATGGAGAACAGGGCGGTGGCCATCTCCATGCCCAAAGTGAGCATTGAAGTCAGCCACAACCTACAGGTACGTACACACACACACACACACACACACACACACACACACACACCACACACACACACACACACACACACACACACACACACACACACACAGAAAAGCATGGCATCATTGAAGACAAGAAAAAAAGAAAAATCAAGCACAGAAAACTATTTTGGTTGTCGTCAACGCTTCCCCTTTTTCCTTCTAGAAACATCTTGCCGATCTTGGCCTGACCGAGGCGGTGGACAAGGCCAAAGCGGACCTGTCCAACATCTCCGGCAGGAAGGACCTGTATCTGTCCAACCTGTTCCATGCGTCGGCGCTGGAGCTCGACTCCCAGGGGAACCCCTACGACGCCCGCATCTTCAGCAGCGACAAGATCAGGAACCCCAAGCTGTTCTACGTGGACCACCCCTTCATCTTCCTGGTGAAGGACAACAAGAGCAAGGCCCTCCTGTACATCGGCCGCATAGTGCGACCCAACGGAGAGAAGATCCGGGATGAGCTGTGATCGTAGCGTTGAGCTTCACAAGCGATGTGTGGCGTCTGTGGTGTTTCACCAGCGATGTGTGGCGTCTGTGGTGTTTCACCAGCGATGTGTGGCGTCTGTGGTGTTTCACCAGCGATGTGTGGCGTCTGTGGTGTTTCACCAGCGATGTGTGGCGTCTGTGGTGTTTCACCAGCGATGTGTGGCGTCTGTGGTGTTTCTTTTTTAGAAGTCTAATCCTGGTGAAGGTCTGTTTTTGCTGTGACCTCAGCATCCAAACAGCACTCCCAGGGAACCGTGTGTGTGTTTTAGGACCAATTTAGTTCTGCTTCTTATCTGAATGCTGTCAGCATTCTTATTTTAAGTGTGATCTCTCTATACTTATACTTAAACACGGTTATTTCTTCCTCACACCCTGGTATTTGGCAGTATTGGTTAGGCTATGCTCTGAGTGTTTCTTGGATTATCTTTAACTTTTAAAGAAAAGGGAAAAGGGTTTTTACGTTCACTTATTACCTACAAAGTTACCTAGAATAGTTTAACTGTGATCTTCACTGAATTGCTTATTTTCAGTAGTTGTGCTTGTGAATTGAAGGTGTTTAAACTATGCAAAAATTGCAACCATACCATCTAATATTTTAACTATTATTATTATTAGGTTACTTGATGTCATTCTTCCTCGCAAAACTAATTTGTTTAGTATCATGTTTTACAATAAAGGATACACCAAATCTTAGGCCTATGTGTCAAGTCACAGCGTCTTACTGGGCTGCAAAGAGATTAACATTCCTCTCAGGTCAGCATCATGGGTCATTCTTGGTTTCGTGTAAAGCAAGCTATCGCAAACTGACACTTCTTTCACGCTCATCTTGTCTCGTTTAAAACGACAGAGTGGATCCTTCGCTCACACAGGTACAGAGACCAATGGTTAACTGGGGCACAGGGTTCTCCTGGTGTCACACTGTAACTCATCCGATAAATAAGCAGAATAAAAAGGGTTAACGTATTACACAGTCCATGTATCGCTGTTCTCACATCTTCTGATCCTGCACACGTACGGGAAAACATTAAAAATAGAATGTTTTTCCGAAGACTGTACATTCTTTGCGCCCTCTTCTGGCAGGATGAAGCAGTACACCATCAGATGATGACATCAGCATTAGAAATCGATCATTTATTTGTGTTATATACTATATACTTAATAATACACAATATACACGTAATAACAGTTTTCTTGTCGTTACCAGGTATACAATAATGAACAAGTTAACACATTGCAACCATGCTACATTGCACAGATCTATGTCTATGTGTCCTCCCATACATATCAAAATGTGTCATTGAACTGCTAAACTTCAAATGAATATACACTTAAAAAAAATTATCTAAAATATACACTATTACAACTAAATAATAACTTAATTTGACTTAATTTTAATCAAATATGGACACTTTAAAATGACAGTTTAACATTGCAGGCTTTGCTTTGTCTTTGAACAGTCGTAAGCATTATCATTCTAATATCCTAAAAGCAAGAAGCTACAAATCAACAGATGGCGCCATTGACTGCGTTCAGACATGAAAAGCAATATCAAGGTCTGTTTTTATATTCTAATCTGTAATCTGCATTTGTTTTCAAAGGGTGGACTACACTTAGTTAGATGCCATGTTACTTTTATCAGTAGGGTTAATTTAATTTCTTTTAGGACAAATATTGTTATCAGTGTAACAACTATCGGGTACATTTAAATGATGACCAACCCTGCCCTCGTATATCTTGTTTTTCTATTAACAATACAAATATAGTGTTGCCGGTTTATGTACATTAGCAGCCTTCTATCCCGGAGAACTAGTTTAGCATGAAGCTCAAGTCCATACAACTCAAACCTTCTGGAACTAGCGCTTCAACCTCCCCATCACAACGTTACTCCAATGGGAACCCGCGGAACACCTAAGACAAATGTACGTAAAAAGAGACAAAAAAACAAAAAATAAATGTGTAACATTTTTAGGCGCATGGTGTGACAACTTCCTGTGACAGCCTGTCTGATGGCTGGGACGTACTGTAGGTGACCACTCAGTGGTCGGATGTGTGCAGGGAGAAGCGTGATAAGTTCAGTATCCACCGAGAGAGAGAGAGAGAGAAGTGCACAGGCTTATGCAGTGAGCCTCATTACATTAGTGCTGTCTCATTGTGCTGTGCTAGAGGCCAGCAGATTAGCCACATGAAGAACAATCCTATTAAAGAAGGCCGTGCTAAGCCACGGTGAGCAGGCTGGGGCTAGCTTGTCCTCTGGCCGGGCCTCTTCCCATCTCTCTCTCTTTCTCCGTCCTCTCTCCTCCTTTGTGTTTCTTCCTTAGTTCCTTACTCTCCTTCCCCCGGTCAGATCTTGTCAACCTGCCTGTTGGCCTTGCGAAAGATAGTCTTGATCTCCTCGGTGACCGTCTGCTGCCAGTTGTCCCTGGGAAATGGAGACAGGAGGTTAGGGCTTTCTGAGGAAAACCGCCCCGAGGGAAAGACACATATAGACACAGACACGCCGTTCCATGCGGAGGTGAACTAAAAGTACAGTAGTAAGCCGTGTATGCAGCCTCAAATGCAGCCGGTTACAAAGCAATCACAGAGTGTAAGTGAACCTAATTAAAGAAAAGCTTTTAACCCAATCTGCTTACAAAGATGAAGAAGGTGATAAGATCGAGAGATTCATGAGACTAGTAGATCAAGAGGCAATTACTGGGAGCACATGTTCCGTGTGTGTTTGTGTGTGTGTGTGTGTGTGTGTGTGTGTGTGTGTGTGTGTGTGTGTGTGTGTGTGTGTGTGTGTGTGTGTGTGTGTGTGTGTGTGTGTGTGTGTGTGTGTGTGTGTGTGTGTGTGTGTGTGTGTGTGTGTGTGTGTGTGTGCGTGCGTGTATGTGTGTGTGCATGCAGATCAGTGAGCATGCAAGCATCCGTGTTTGTACCCGTGTGTGCAATTGGCTGAGCGTGTGTGTGTGTTCATTAAGGCCAGGTAAGAGATGAAGCCACAACACACCAAGCCACAGACAACAACCACAGCCCCCACAGTAACCACAGCAAAAACAGCCACCACAGTAACCACAGCCACCACAGTAACCACAGAAACCACAGTAACCACAGCCACACCACAGTAACCACAGCCACCACAGTGACCACAGAAACCACAGTAACCACAGTAACCACAGTAACCACAGCAACCACAGCCACCACAGTAACCACAGCCACCACAGTGACCACAGAAACCACAGTAACCACAGTAACCACAGAAACCACAGTAACCACAGAAACCACAGTAACCACAGCCACCACAGTAACCACAGCAACCACAGTAACCACAGTAACCACAGCAACCATAGCAACCACAGTAACCACAGCCACCACAGTAACCACAGCCACCACAGTAACCACAGCCACCACAGTAACCACAGTAACCACAGCAACCATAGCAACCACAGACCACAGCACCACAGTAACCACAGCCACCACAGTGACCACAGAAACCACAGTAACCACAGTAACCACAGCAAAACCACAGTAACCACAGCCACCACAGTAACCACAGCCACCACAGTAACCACAGCAACCACAGTAACCACAGTAACCACAGCAACCATAGCAACCACAGTAACCACAGCCACCACAGTAACCACAGCCACCACAGTAACCACAGTAACCACAGCAACCATAGCAACCACAGCAACCACAGTAACCACAGTAACCACAGCCACCACAGTAACCACAGCAACCACAGCAACCACAGCAACCACAGTAACCACAGTAACCACAGTAACCACAGTAACCACAGCCACCACAGTAACCACAGTAACCACAGTAACCACAGCCACCGTTCCACCACCACCGTCACCAGCTGCTTTGTGCGGAGTCACTACCTGCCATTTTGGTTCTAAGAGGCTCAGGCCTTTTTCTCTGCTTTCTTTTTCCTGTACGCTGCTATTTCCTCAGGCTTCAGTCCGTGATTGTCTTCCCTAAAGCAACGCGTGTAGTGAGTTAGGAACCGCATTGGAGTGAGTTAGTATGAGTCCCACCTGCAAAGACTCACTTACACATCAGTATTCACATTCAACAGAAAATGCACTGTTACCTAAAAAACATGGATTAGAGACTCATTCCCCTCCTACAAATAGCTTCCATCGGGGAATGTTTGAATTGTATTAACGGCAACAGATAACCAACATGGCCACCAGGCAAATTCAGAGGACATCACACATTTGAAAAATGGTATTCTGTCATTGAACATATTCTCCAATCCCAAGGAGCAGCCCGTGGCTCTGGACCTTACCCTGGGTTGATGTCTGGCGGCTGTGGCAAAGGCTTTGCAAAGTTTGCCTTCCCAACCAACCAGTATGTCTCTTCGATGCCCTTACCCTGGTGTAGAGAGAACAAAACGCCATGAAATAGGAATGCCAAGCGTTGAAGTAAGTATTCAAAGTTTATTCTTCTCAACCTTGCGAGAGGAGTTGAGGGTTCACCTTCAGCTCAGTCATTCCCCGGAGGTCGATCTTATAACCCTCATTGAGGGACTTTAGGATGTTCACAGTGCTATTGTTCACGTGGATTCTATAAGCTGTGGGAAAACACAGGAAACCAAGCTCAAGAGACGGGAAAATAAAGGGAAGGCGGGAAAGGCGATGTGGGAGTAGATGTTAACCCACGCAAGCCAGTGGATTCCATGCGAGACGCAGTGTTGACAGTGTCTCCGAAAAGGCAGTACCGAGGCATGGTGAGGCCCACCACACCAGCCACACAGGAGCCTGGGAACACACACACACACACACACACACATACACACACACACACACACACACACACACACACACACACACACACACACACCACACACACACACACACACACACACACACACACACACACACACACACACACCGTCAACACAACCCCTGCTCCACCTCCTCTCCTATCTTCAGTGACAACGGCCATATCTACAGTATGCTAGATATGAGACTCTCAGTGTCTCACAGCGCCCTCTGCTCTGATATGAGACTCAGTGTCTCACAGCGCCCTCTGCTCTGATATGAGACTCTCAGTGTCTCACATCGCCCTCTGCTCTGATATGAGACTCAGTGTCTCACAGCGCCCTCTGCTCTGATATGAGACTCAGTGTCTCACAGCGCCCTCTGCTCTGATATGAGACTCTCAGTGTCTCACAGCGCCCTCTGCTCTGATATGAGACTCTCAGTGTCTCACAGCGCCCTCTGCTCTGATATGAGACTCAGTGTCTCACAGCGCCCTCTGCTCTGATATGAGACTCAGTGTCTCACAGCGCCCTCTGCTCTGATATGAGACTCTCAGTGTCTCACAGCGCCCTCTGCTCTGATATGAGACTCAGTGTCTCACAGCGCCCTCTGCTCTGATATGAGACTCAGTGTCTCACAGCGCCCTCTGCTCTGATATGAGACTCTCAGTGTCTCACAGCGCCCTCTGCTCTGATATGAGACTCTCAGTGTCTCACAGCGCCCTCTGCTCTGATATGAGACTCTCAGTGTCTCACAGCGCCCTCTGCTCTGATATGAGACTCAGTGTCTCACAGCGCCCTCTGCTCTGATATGAGACTCTCAGTGTCTCACAGCGCCCTCTGCTCTGATATGAGACTCTCAGTGTCTCACAGCGCCTTCTGCTCTGGTCTCACATATTCGTGGAACTCAAGAGTTTGAGTATTTGTGTTGTAATTAAGGGTTATTAAGGGTTATTAAGGGTAATTAAGGGTTATTAAGGGTAACTTCTACACACAGAATCCGGGCTTCACTTTAAAGTGAGCCGTGTTAACATTCCTAACTGCTGCAAAGATGAATAGCACCGATACAAGTGAGACCATTCACATATAATGAACATACAAATAGTAATATATGTAATAATATATATAATAATATCATAATGAACAACAAGAGACACTGTGACTGACGTGTGATTAGGACAGGAAAATCTGTGTAGCTTCGTTCTGGAAGATATGTTATAATATCAATATTATACAAAGTCACAGGAAGGAGGAATACAAGGAAAAGGAGGAGGAGGAGGAGGAGGAGGAGGAGGAGGAGGAGGAGGAGGAGGAGGAGGAGGAGGAAGAGGAAGAGGAGGAGGAGGAGGAGGAGGAGGAGGAGGAGGAGGAGGAGGAGGAGGAGGAGGAGGAGGAGGAAGAGGAAGGAAGAGGAGAGGAGGAGGAGGAGGAGGAGGAGAGGAGGAGGAGGAGGAGGAGGAGGAGGAGAGAAGAGAAGGGGGGGAATGATGAAGAGGAAGGGGAGGAAGAGGAATAAGAGGAGAAGGAGGAGGAGGAGGATGAGATGGATTAGGAGGAGGATAAGGAGGAGGGGGAGGAGATGGATTAGGAGGAGGATAAGGAGGAGGTGTAGGAGGAGGAGGGGATGGATGAGAAAGAGGATAAGGAGGAGGAGGGGGAGATGGATGAGGAGGAGGATAAGGAGGAGGAGGAGGTGGAGGAGATGAATGAGGAGGAGGAGGACAAGGAGGAGGTGGAAGAGGAGGAGGAGGTGGTGGGGGCGAGGGAGGGTGTTAGCCTGCACGCTAACCTGAGTGGATCCCGATGCGTATGCGGACAGGGACGTCGGGCATGTGGCGCATCTTGAAGCTCCCCACGGAGCTCAGGATGTTCAGAGACATGTTGGCAATCTCAGCTGCATGCTTGTTCCCGTTCCTCTTGGGCAGACCTGAGGACACCATGTAGGCGTCGCCTATCGTCTCCACCTGGAGGACACAGCTCAGAGGTTGAACTGGGCTCATGAAAGGTCTACAACACTGTGAAGCACTTGTGTGAAAGTAACGATATAAATCCACTCAATTGGTAACAGATTAAAAAACTCAATTTCCACATGTGTGTTTGTGATAACATCCGAATTGCACCGTAATCAAACTCTGTTTATGTCAAGCCTCATAATTGGATACGCTGATTACATTTTTGGTAATTAATACAAACAATTCCACTACGATAACATGATCTCGTTGCTGCTTAACGTCACACTCTCTTTGCCTTGTCTTGAGCAGTTTGCTGTGAGCTGTTATGGTGCAAACTATCAACCTGTCAATGAATCTCCTATCAGCCTTTCTCACCCCACAGAGGTGGAATAGCAGGAGCCTCTCATAACGATAATCAGGGGCCAGTAGGCAGCCCAAATCAACCTCATGAGATACGGCTTGGTGTCCACGAACACCAAGCTGTGTCCCAAGTTACTCCCTAACTACTAGAGAGGGAGTAGGGAGTAGGGAATGATGAAAGGATTTCACTATATAGTCCTCTACATTGAACTACTAGAGAGGGAGTAGGGAATGAGGAAAGGATTTCACTATATAGTCCTCTACATTGAACTACTAGAGAGGGAGTAGGGAATGAGGGAAGGATTTCACTATATAGTCCTCTACATTGAACTACTAGAGAGGGAGTAGGGAATGAGGGAAGGATTTCACTATATAGTCCTCTACATTGAACTACTAGAGAGGGAGTAGGGAATGAGGGAAGGATTTCACTATATAGTCCTCTACATTGAACTACTAGAGAGGGAGTAGGGAATGAGGGAAGGATTTCACTATATAGTCCTCTACATTGAACTACTAGAGAGGGAGTAGGGAATGAGGGAAGGATTTCACTATATAGTCCTCTACATTGAACTACTAGAGAGGGAGTAGGGAACGAGGGAAGGATTTCACTATATAGTCCTCTACATTGAACTACTAGAGAGGGAGTAGGGAATGAGGGAAGGATTTCACTGTATAGTCCTCTACATTGAACTACTAGAGAGGGAGTAGGGAATGAGGGAAGGATTTCACTGTATAGTCCTCTACATTGAACTACTAGAGAGGGAGTAGGGAATGAGGGAAGGATTTCACTGTATAGTCCTCTACATTGAACTACTAGAGAGGGAGTAGAGATTAGGGAATGAGGGAAGGACTTTTGACACAGCCCAAGTTAGCGGCCAAACCGCCGGTCACCCCCAGCGTCAGGCGCTGAACTCTGACCTTGTAGACGTCGTGGTTGCTGAGCACGGCGTCGAACAGCGTGTAGAGGTCGTTGAGGAGGTCCACCACCTCGATGGGGTCACTGAGCGAGGAGATGGTGGTGAAGCCCACGATGTCGCTGAAGTAGATGGTGACCTGGTCAAAGTACTCGGGCTCCACCGTGGTACCGGTCTTCAGCGCCTGTGCCACTGAGCTGTGATGAGTAGTATCTCATGAAGTTAACATCAGTGTCATGTTAGGACAACATTACAAACATAAGAACATCATTAGTATTAGTATGGTAGGTATAACATTAGTATCACATTAGGATAACATTATAAACATGTATTAGTATGGATAGTATAACAATATAATCACATTAGGATAACATTATAAACATGTTTGCTCACGGCGGGAGCATCTCCGACAGAAGTTTCTCGGTCCTCTGTTTCTCCACCTCCAGCTCCTCGGTCCTCTCCCTGATCAGGTCCTCCAGGTTGGAGCTGTACTGCTCCAGCATCCGCAGCATGGAGTCAATGATGTTGGTCTTCTTACCCTTGTTGATGATCTTGAACTGAAGGCAGAGGATAACAACCACACACACACACACACACACACACACATTTATATATCTTTTTTACATGACATGACATTACATTACAGTAATTAAGCAGCCTTTAAGTCAGGGTTAGGGTTAGGGTTCGGAGGTTTAGGAGGTAAAGGTTAGGAGGGTTAGGGAGGTTAGGGTTAGGAGGTTAAGATTAGGGTTAGGGTTAGTTAGGGTTAGGAGGTTAGGGTTAGGAGGTTAGGGTTAGGTGGGTGAGGGTTAGGAGGTTAGGGTTAGGGTTAGTTATGGTTAGGGTTCGGAGGTTAGGGTTAGGGGGGTAAGGGTTAGGAGGTTAAGGTTTGGGGTTAGGAGGTTAGGGTTAGATTAGGAGGGTTAGGGTTAGGAGGTTACGGTTGGGGTTAGTTAGGGTTAGGAGAGTTAGGGTTAGTTAGGTTAGGGTGAGGGGTAAGGGTTAGGAGGTTAGGGTTGGGTTTAGTTAGGATTAGGAGGGTTAGGGTTAGGAGGTTGGTGTTAGGGTTAGGAGGTTAGGGTTAGGGAGGTAAGGTTAGGGGGCTTAGGGTTAGGGTTAAGAAGTTAGGGTTAGGGGGGTTAGGGTTAGGAGGTGAAGGTTAGGGGGGTTAGGGTTAGGAGGTTAAGGTTAAGGGGGTTAGGGTTAGGGTTAGGAGGTTAAGGTTAGGGGGGCTAGGGTTAGGAGGTTGGGGTTAGGGGGGTTAGGGTTAGTTAGGGTTAGGTTTAGGAGAATAGGGTTAGTTAGGGTTAGGGTTAGAGGGGTTAGGGTTAGGATTAAGAGGTTAGGGTTAGGAGGTGAGGGTTAAAAAGGGTTAGGGTTAGAAAGGGCTAGGGTTAGAAAGGGTAAGGGTAAGGGTGCTAGCAGCATGAGTGGATTGCCTAGAAATAACATTTCTTATTCTTGTTGTATTCATAAACCAGCAATAGATAGAGCCATTGCTTCCACCGAATCCAAATTCGGCCAACGCAGGTGCGGCCCGTCCCATTAATCACAGGTGGTTATGGTTACCGGGACACGAACGGCACAGGTAACCATGCATCAAGCACACCGCTGTTCCACTGCTGACACATACAGTATAAATGAAGCGCCCCTCTTCGTCTTAAGTGAGCAGCCACAGCTGCTCACACCTGCTCTGGGCCCATTCTTTAAGTTCCCACCTGGTTGAAGATCTCGTTGAAGGCGGGCCTGCGGTCGGGCAGCTCGCTCCAGCACTGCTTCATCAGCTGGATGCACTCCAGGGGAGCCTGGTCCGGGGCCACGGTGGGCCGACACATGGGCGGGGGTTTCTTCACCTTGCGGATGATCTCTGGACGTGTCATGGGGGAGATATTAGGAGCGGTTGCTGAGGTGTTCAGTGATTATGATTTGTGTTATGTAAGTCTGGACAGGGGTTTTCTGAACAGGGATGTGCTTCTGTCCCTCTCGTGTGAGCTTGTCTCGACTGGTGAGCCTCAGCAGCTGTGCTGTGATTGGTCGGGGGGATGATATAGGTAGGTGTATGCTGGCTGCTGATTGGATACTCGTGAAGCAGGCGGCGGTTTTTCCTCCCCAGCTCTCAAGCCCGTTCAGCCCCAGCTGTGTGGTGTGTGTTGGGTACACAGTAACTGTGGACATCTCCTGCTGTGTGGGACTTTGTTAATAACTTTATTCACTTGTTTGTTAATAAGTCTTGAGTGGCCTTTTAAATGTTCATAATGATGTGCCTCTTCTGTTCCTTTACTTAGAAAAGTTAGCAAACCTGAACATAACCTGTAATTTATTTTGGTTGCTGTTTCATTAAGTGCAGAAAGAGGTTTTAGTGAAGCTCTCTTCCATTTATTGTTTGCCGTTTTCCCATCATGGAACGTGTTGTTGACAGTTAACTCACAGTACCATGCTGGTGTTGGCCACTGCTCTTTGGGAACAGGGGAAGGAGGAGGTTTTGGTCAGCATGATGTCTCACCTTAAGGCAGGTGGGACATTATTCCAAAGTGTAACCGATGGCCATCAAAGATTGCATCAACCTGTATTTCACTAGAGATTGTGCTGTTCCTGAGGTTTGATTTAATCTCTTCAGTCTATCCAGCCTATATATATATATATTACATAAACCTCACAGTCACAGATACATACCCTCCGGGGGGAGACCCAGCATGCAGTAGGGGGGTCCTCGGACCACCACCTCTTGGAGTATGATGGCGAAGCTGTACACGTCCCCCTTGCAGGTTCCTCTCCGTGAGCTCTCTGGGTCCCTGAGGAACTCTGGGGCGGTCCAGAATAACTCTGAGAGAGAGAGAGAGAGAGAGAGAGAGAGAGGAGAGAGAGAGAGAGAGAGAGAGAGAGAGAGAGAGAGAGAGAGAGAGAGAGAGAGGGAGAGAGAGAGAGAGAGAGAGAGAGAGGGAGAGGGAGAGAGGGAGAAAGGCTGATATTGAAGCATGTATCTAAGCAGACATCAAATCCATTTCAGACACAAGCATTTAATCGTGTGAACCACATCATTGAGTTATTATAGTCATCTTATGGAAATAATAAATCGTTCATATTTGAGGTAATTTCCATAGAAATATAACTTAAGCTAAATGGAAATAAACTGGATAGTATTGCAATTTTTTTAATGCCCAAGACGGTAACTTTTGATTAAAATATTGATTGTTTGTCACAATTACTCTTGCGGTATAATAAAATAAATATACTATTGTGGAATAATATATTCTTCATAAAAGCTAAAGCAATGCGATACGAATACGATAATTAGGTTATCCCCATAATATATGAAGAGAACTAAATGGAGAATAAACAATGAAGGACATAAACAATATAAAGTATAAAGTGTACCTTCAGGCGCTCTCTTCTCTTTGGGGCTCCTCTGGGACTCCAGCAGCTCATTGAAGCCGTAGTCTGTGATCTTGAGGACAAAGCGTCCGTCCACCACACAGTTACGAGACTTCAGCCGGCCGTGGGGGAAGTCCTTGTGGTGCAGATACTTCATGCCCTGCAGACAAGACCACCAAACACAAGCTCTGTGGAATTGAGAGGGCTTAAAGGAAGAAGGTGGGGGGAAAAAACCTCATCTTGGGCCATCACTTTTAAGGCCATCACACGCACTGAATGTACATCCACTGTGAAGATGATGGGCCATTATAGTAGGAGTTTAGTGATTAGGGTTCTGGGTTAGAATCCACCAATGTTCTACCTGTAGGCATCCCTCAGCCACCACAGAACACTAACCATCCCCTATAACTGCCCCTAATTACATAACATTACATTGCAGTCATTTAGCAGACGCTTTTATCCAAAGCGACTTACAATAGTGTGTTTCAACAAAGGAAGGCAAGAGAACAACTTGTTACCAGAAGTCAAAAGTGCATTTCATTTCTAACAAGTCTCCAATAACTGAACCAGTGCTCAGGTAGAAGGACAGTAAGGGAAAAGTACAATAAGTTGGCAAACAATATATAACAATATCTAGAACAATAGCTACCTATTATCTAATCTATAGCTTAGATAATTGACTTAGCGCTACGAGGAAGGATCCGGGTAGTGTGTCCTGAAGAGATGGGTTTTCAGCCTGCAGCGGAAGATGGGCAGAGACTCTGCAGTCCAGACATCCGTGGGGAGTTTGTTCCACCAAATTGGGGCCACAGGACGGAGAAGAGCCGTGACCACGTGATGGCATCTCAAGTGGACTGTAAGCTGCGTTTGGTGAGTCTGAACCGATGTGTTCTGTCTCTACCAGGGAAACCAAAGAAGAGCGGTGCCCTGGTCCGTACCTTGATGAGGTCCAGCAGCAGCGAGGACTTGAACATCCAGTCCAGCTTGACGTCCTCCTTCCTCAGCAGGTCCTGCAGGCTGCCCCTGGAGCAGTGCTCCGTCACCACCGCAAACACCGAGCCGTCGCAGAAGAAGCCCAGGAAAGGGTTGACGTTCTCGTTCCTCAGGTCCTTCATCTGAGGAGAGCACGGAGACTGAGGGACGGAGAACCTTTGGACGAGCGTCTAGACTCCCGCCAGGGCTACTCCTAACTTTATCTGAGACACTCTGGGTAGAAGTGGCCACCAAATGGCTTATTTTTTTTAAATAAGAGTTTAGTAAGAGGATTCTTACACTGCAGCCGTAATGAACACTGATTATTATTGTTGATGTTAGTCTCGAAGAAAATTTGTATGTATATTGCAGTTTTACCTAAAGCGCTTAACAATTATTGCCTCACATTCATGCCACCCTTTCATACACCATACGAGAACGGCGATGTCAGCCATGCAAGGTGACAGCCAGCAGGAGCAGTTAGGGTCAGGGTGTCCTGCTCAGACACCTTAACACATGGCTAGAAGAAGGAGGACCCGGGGGATTGAACCAGAGACCTTCCGGTTGCTGGTTACAACAATAAGTACGGTACCTTCTCTCTGTATGAACATAGATCTAGAAGGTACTAGAACTGGTGTGTTATGATTCAAGGTCAAGGAAAGAGTTGTCTCACCTTTGTGAATATCTTGGTGGCGCTCTGCTTCACCTCTTTGAACTGGCCATCTTCAAATTTCTTAAGCCACACCCAGTCGCCCTGGGAAAAAGGAAATATGTTCACGTCCACATCCAAACACCATCGTTCTCCTCTTTTGTCATTCCATTGTATTGTTTTTAACGTAAGACCAACGGGGTCCCAACTGGCTCAACTCAGCCTACCTCGTACACGGCGACATTGGTGGTCTCGTGGGTGGTGGTTCGGATGCTGTTGACAGAGTGCGATCTCACGCTCCTCTCCTCGATCGCACTCTTAGACTCACTCATGTCTTCCAGCGTGATTTTCTGTACACACGGTGGATTATCCGGTCATCAGGTTGTGAAGCCTTAGGGTTACTTTGTCACCATCAGACCCAATGCTCTATTGTCTCTGCTATGCTATCACTATTATGGACGGACATACTGTACGTATTATATGAGTCTATAGCCAGCTGTTCTCTGACAATAGACCAGAAGTAGCGTATTCTTACCCTCTTACTGAGCTCGGGGTTGATAAAGGTCAGATCATCCAGTGTGAGGAGAATTCGATTGGGCCCCTTGAACAGCTGCATCTGCTGGACTCTCCTCCTGTCAATGGGATGAACAGATCAGGACAGAAAAGACCATCAATACGACAATGCACTAAACGCACATAATGCATAAGGTCAAAGAACCAAGAAGAACCGGATTTGTATCATTGCATGATGTACCTTATAAACAGAGACAGAGCAATCCCACCTAAAGCCAGAATGGCGATGACGATAAATATCACCATTACATAGATGAGCTCCACACCTGGGAGAAGGAGCAGAGAGAAAGCAAAGAACACAAGGTCCCTTTGAATGTAGCAGTGATAGATACAGCTTTATCATTGTCAGATGTCTGTCTCGATTCACTCATGGATGGGCATGTTTTAGTCTTGAGAAACGTTCTGGTGGTTCTGATATTTTAGAACAGAGTATTTAGCTACAGTAGAAAAAGGGACATAGTGCAGGTTCACCATGGAGACAGACTAGAGGCACACCGAGTTTGGTTTGAGAGAGAGAGTAAGAGATCAAGAGAGTGAGAGAGCAAGGGAGATAGTGGGAGAGAGAGATAAGAGAGACCTTAAGTCCTTTACCTCCAGTGCAGGTGACACTCTTGTCAAACCAGCAGATAGAGTCGGAGGCTGGCGGGGATCCCCCGGGGAAATTAACAGACCTCCCGGCGAAGCGCACCCTCCCGGAGGATGGGTCCACGCGGTAGGTGGAGTACAGCTGGCCGCCCACGCCGTCCGTGTCCAGGATGACGTAGCTGGTGTTACCCTTCCCCGCGGCGTCCACCCTGATCTTCTGGTTGAAGCCGTCGAAGGTGGAGTTCCGGGTGAAGTAGGCCAGGTTGGACGCCGACAGCCACATCCCGGCCCGCCGGGCGTTACTGATGGACTGGGCCAGCAGGTAGATGCTGCTGTAGATGGTGCCGAACAGAGGGTTCACCTGGAGGGGGTGGGGAGGGAGGGATGGAGTATGCTATGTGGTCAGGAATACAATTATTTCTAAAACAAGAAATAAATGATTCACATATGACATACATACATACTTGATGTCACTTGATGTCAAGTATCACAGTATCAAGAATCTAAACGGATCCCCCTTAACCCATCAGACACTGGGCCAGACGACACAAACCACACACCACATCTCCGAGGTGTTAGGACTACAGACTCTACAGTCCTCCAAAAACTACAACGACCACCAACCCACCTGCTCCGGCTCGAGGGTGGAGGGCAGCTCCTGGCTCAGCTTGGCCGCGTCGAGGGCCTGGTAGAAGGACGACTCCTCGGACTCCACGGTGATGGTGAGCACGGCGTCGTAGGCCTCGCGCAGCCGACTGCTGTTCTCCAGGCTGGGGTAGGAGATGTTGCCGTAGGGCAGGCTGTACAGCAGCGCGTCGTAGGGAACAAACACATACTGGCCCCGGGTGAGGCCCAGCTCCTGGGCCTTGAGGAGGAAGGCGGCCTGAGGTTCACCACCCACCAGCACCGAGTGCATGCACATGATGATGACTGGAACACCACAACAACAACAACAACAACTGTAAGCGAAGCCAGCCAGTAGCGCTGTGCAGTGAGTTAACCTCACTCCCCAGCAGGTGGCGCTGTGCAGTGAGTTAACCTCACTCCCCACTAGGTGGCGCTGTGCAGTGAGTTAACGTCACTCCCCAGCAGGTGGCGCTGTGCAGTGAGTTAACCTCACTCCCCACTAGGTGGCGCTGTGCAGTGAGTTAACGTCACTCCCCAGCAGGTGGCGCTGTGCAGTGAGTTAACCTCACTCCCCAGCAGGTGGCGCTGTGCAGTGAGTTAACCTCACTCCCCACTAGGTGGCGCTGTGCAGTGAGTAAACCTCACTCTCAACACCTAAAATACCTTCTAGCAATGAAGCTAGAGCCTGTGGGTTTTAGCTTTCCTTGTCAGAGGGTCTGCCGCTCATGCCGGGGGTCGTGAGTTCGAATAACTAATTACCGTTAATAACTAATTATTATTAATAATAATAATTTGACCCTGTTCTGCTTTCTTCACTAACTTCATTACAATTCGAGACAGGGTATACTCTTGTTTACGTAATGGAAAAGGACTTTTTATGATCTAACCAACTGGTTATAGTGTGAATGACACCTTGACCCAATTCACACACTGTCACATCCAGACTTAAGAGAGGCACCGCTATATAGGCAGATTTAAAAAAACCTGTTTTTTTATAATATTATTTCTTTTTTTAACCTATTTGTTCTCACACTAACCAGCAGGTGAGAATGAGCTGCCAGACAAAATGGCTCCCAGTTCAGCAGGTGTAGGCCTAAACACCTGGGTGACAGTTACCCTCCTAAACCACAGAAAAGATGGAATAAACATACTAAATTTCAATACTAAACCAAATACAAGGTTATTATCGGGGCAATACGTGGCAATATTATATAATAATAATAATTAATTATAATAATTATATTATTATATCATATATCCACTGTGTTGTGATAGGCCTATAGGTGTGATATTTTTCCCAGGTTAAAAATGACTACTCATAAATAATAATAATCAATGTTTATTGATTCATTGTGAAGCCTTACCCTTCAGGTCTATGGTGTCCTGGAGCCTCTGCAGCGTCCTCTCCACCTCCGTCTCGTTGGCCCCCATGGACACCACGATGCCCACGGGGAGACCCTGGCGGCGCAGAGCGTTGGCCAGGTTCCTGGCGGCCTCCACCCACACGTCCTCGTTGGACGACACGATGCCCACATTGGCCCACCGGAAGAACTTCAGCACCGTGAACAGAATGCGAAACTGCGATGGCAGCGTCCGGGCGAACGTGGGATACATGTCGTCTTTGTCCAGCTCGTAGTTGACGCAGCCGTACGAGAAGATGGCCTTATCCCAGTTGGTGGCGAGCAGCGTGGCCGCCGTGCAGTACCCCGTGTTGGTGGGACCGACGAAGGCGTCCGCCAACTCCTCATAGGACACGAAGGTGGTGAGGGCCTTGGACGTCTCGCACGGCTCCTGGAGCACGGCGAAGTCCATCTTCAGGCCGAGGTCCAGCGGTAAGTCTCGGTTGATCCGCCCCACCGCCAGCTTGGCGGCGGCGCTGGGTAAGGCCCTGGAGTAGAGGGGGTCGCAGTTCCAGGGCCCCAGGACCCCCACTTTGAATATCAGACAGTGGACACAACACGGGAAGGTCAGCACTCCGAGGAGGACCCATATGAGGAGGTTAGAGAACGGCAGGGGGCTGGGGGGTCGACTCTTAACCACGGGCACACATGGATGCTTGGACTCCTGCACACCCACTCTGCAACTTAAACACATATGTTGCATTGTCCTTCCAGGGTCCTACAGTTGGTGAACCGTTATGTTCACTAAGGCATAATTCACACCCTACCAATGACACCTGCAAATAAAAAAGACCATTGATAATATGTGAAAAGTTCAAATATGTACGTACATGTATTAATTATGCGTAATTAATACATAACGAATATTCTCAAATGTATATAATGTAGCCTTAACAGAGAAGTCACAGCAACTTACCCCTGGGACGCCATGTAATCCAAATCCAATAGGCCTAAAACAATACTAAATAATCTTCACCTCACCATTTAAAAAAGAACGGTTCGCGGTGATTCACTCAGTAAACGTCCTCGGTGCACAACAGGGACATAACAACGGTGCTGTGTGTGTGGTGTCGGTGAGAGAGTGACAGGCGAGAGGCGCGTATGGAGACCACTTCAGCACCCTGGAGAGTTTCGTGCGCCCCGCGGTTCAGCGCGAGGCTCCTCCGCCCCGCGGCTCCTCGGAGGCTGCGCGTCTCTCCAAATGACGCATCGTTCGCTCTCTTATGTTTTTTATTTTCGTTTACATTTTTGATTTCCTTTTCGTGAATAAATATTAAGGCTGATCGTTTGACTTGATCCAAGTTTAAATGGGAAGGTTATAGGTAAAAAAATTTAATAAAACTAAAAAAAGTCTTCCATTAGACACATATAGACCTGAATCTAATATAGATGAATACACAATAAATACAACAACTACAGGCCCTGTTGTGTAGTTGTAAGAGGCATCATCTCCGGGCCCATTCAAGCAAAGTCCTTCCAAAGTGACCCGAGGGAAAACCACACGCGTTTCAGCCGTGCGTTAATCCATATTCAGTAATGCACAATGTAAGAGGATTGGCACCACGTTATAAAGTAGCGTAGGCTATACCCATCTGTTCTCACACTGAGACGCAAACACAGCTTATTTATTTTATTAAATCATCTCATCTAGCCTTCATCTCGGAATAAAGTTAAGCACACAAACCATCTTCGCAGACTTCGCAGCGTCAAGTGCAGCGATGGGCCTAATATGAGCCAAGCACAGAAAACACATGATCTCGGTAATTGAATGTTTTCGGTATGGAGACGCCGTAATGCGCTAAGAATACACCTGAACACCGAGTCTTAATTGGTCTAATATGCGAACAGTACAGTGGAAGAGAGTTTGAATCCTTGCGGGGCGCTGCAGTAATTAAAGATAACGATGGGTTCTCCTCCCTTGGTCCCCTGGGGTCCTTCTCCTCACCTGCGTGCGTCAGGCGTTTCGCTCCGTTCACACGGGCAGCTGGTTGGAGCTGCGCTAAGCGAAGATGGAGGATGTGGTGCTGCGGCCTATAAAGAGATAGAACAGGCTTATTGGAACACGGGACGATGCTATGGCCTCAAACAGGGCACAGAATGAGGTTATTTAAGTACGGGCTCCACGCGGCAGGTGCTACTGTTCTATCTGTGAATACATATGTCCCAATTAAGGATTATGAGCCCTATCTTGTTCTATCGGTTTTAATGCTGCTATTTTGAACTTGCAAGCCCACATATTTGCCAATTTAATATCTGAATGCACTATATATATTGCAATTTAACATGTAGCCTTTGACAGCATAATTTGATTAAAAATGTTGTCCATAATATTTTCAGTGCCCGGATCTGTGACATTTCCTATCAACTTGTCATTGGACACGATGGAGCTTACTCATCTATGTATCCTATCTATCTATCTATCTATCTATCTATCTATCTTCTATCTTCATCTAGCTCTCTCTCTCTCTCTCTCTCTCTCTCTCTCTCTCTCTCTCTCTCCTCTCTCTCTCTCTCTCTCTCTCTCTCTCTCTCTCTCTCTCTCTCTCTCTCTCTCTCTCTCTCTGTGTGTGTGTGTGTATGTGTGTGTATGTGTTTCAACAGAAAATGTGTGTTTCAAGAGAAAATTCAAGAGCCACGACGCGAGGTGTATGTGGCAGGGGCTACAGACGATAACGAACTTCAGAGGGAGAACCAGTTGTGTAGAGAACTCCTCTACCTCCCTCACAGGAGAGATAAATCCTTTTTTTGCTCGGTTCGACGTGAACGGCAGCCCGCCGAAGCCAGCGCCACCTGAGGAGACCAGCCTGCTGAGCATCTCGAAGGCGGATGTGCGCCGCACCTTCAAGCGGCTGAACATC
>CM050999.1:5038050-5045550 GCA_027704905.1 Muraenolepis orangiensis
TGTGTGTGTGTGTGTGTGTGTGTGTGTGTGTGTGTGTGTGTGTGTGTGTGTGTGTGTGTGTGTGTGTGTGTGTGTGTGTGTGTGTGTGTGGTGTGTGTGTGTGTGTGTGTGTGTGTGTGTGTGTGTGTGTGTGTGTGTGTGTGTGTGTGTGTGTGTGTGTGTGTGTGTGTGTGTGTGTGTGTGTGTGTGTGTGTGTGTGTGTGTGTGTGTGTGTGTGTGTGTGTGTGTGTGTGTGTGTGTGTGTGTGTGTGTGTGTGTTTAGGAGCGCATTGACGCACAAGTCTGTCGCATATTTTCCTCTGATTCCATTGATTTTAAACGGTTTGGACAAGACGTGACAACCACAAGCGATAATAATGGCTTATAATCACTTCATTGTGAAGCCTGAGGTTACTACGCATATATGCTAATCACAACCAAACCAATATATGAATGTACTCACTTTAACCATTAGCATTAAAATGCAATGCCTGCATTGTAACTCTTCTTAAGTGAGCTGATGTTACCATTCCTGACCCAGAAATGGAACATCCATCATCATAGAAACAACATGGATAAAGCCTCTCCCCCTTTAACCCTTTAACCTTTCTGATCACAAATACACACGTAAGAGCCTGCTCTATAGTCTACTGTGTACACGTCATGTGTCTGTATGTAATGTAATGTAATGTAATGTCATGTAATGTAATGTAATGTCTGCTCTGAAACGAGAGCGTTGGCCTCTGCATGTTTTCAGAAAGGCACAGGACAAAAAAGAGGAACACAAACATGTAAATAATGACTAATCTTTGACACAAAGTGTTGTGTCTAGCTGAAACAAGTTCTGTAACTCTTGCAAAGGAAAGGGGCATTGTACATAACCAGACTATAACCAGACTATAACCAGACTATAACCAGACTATAACCAGACTATAACCACGACTATAACCAGACTATAACCAGACTATAACCAGACTATAACCAGACTATAACCAGACTATAACCAGACTATAACCACGACTATAACCAGACTATAACCAGACTATAACCAGACTATAACCAGACTATAACCACGACTATAACCAGACTATAACCAGACTATAACCAGACTATAACCAGACTATAACCAGACTATAACCACGACTATAACCAGACTATAACCAGACTATAACCAGACTATAACCAGACTATAACCAGACTATAACCACGACTATAACCAGACTATAACCAGACTATAACCACGACTATAACCACGGCTATAACCACGACTATAACCAGACTATAACCAGACTATAACCAGACTGTAACCAGACTATAACCAGACTATAACCAGACTATAACCAGACTATAACCAGACTATAACCACGGCTATAACCACGACTATAACCAGACTATAACCAGACTATAACCAGACTATAACCACGACTATAACCACGACTATAACCAGACTATAACCAGACTATAACCAGACTATAACCAGACTATAACCACGGCTATAACCACGACTATAACCAGACTATAACCAGACTATAACCAGACTATAACCAGACTATAACCAGACTATAACCAGACTATAACCACGGCTATAACCACGACTATAACCAGACTATAACCAGACTATAACCACGACTATAACCAGACTATAACCAGACTATAACCAGACTATAACCAGATTATAACCAGACTATAACCACGGCTATAACCAGACTATAACCAGACTATAACCACGGCTATAACCACGGCTATAACCACGGCTATAACCACGACTATAACCAGACTATAACCAGACTATAACCAGACTATAACCAGACTATAACCACGGCTATAACCACGACTATAACCAGACTATAACCACGGCTATAACCACGACTATAACCAGACTATAACCAGACTGTAACCAGACTGTAACCAGACTGTAACCAGACTATAACCAGACTATAACCAGACTATAACCAGACTATAACCAGACTATAACCACGACTATAACCAGACTATAACCAGACTATAACCACGGCTATAACCAGACTATAACCACGGCTATAACCAGACTATAACCAGACTATAACCAGACTATAACCAGACTATAACCACGGCTATAACCAGACTATAACCACGGCTATAACCAGACTATAACCAGACTATAACCAGACTATAACCACGACTATAACCAGACTATAACCAGACTATAACCAGACTATAACCACGGCTATAACCAGACTATAACCAGACTATAACCACGGCTATAACTAGACTATAACCAGACTGTAACCAGACTATAACCAGACTATAACCAGACTATAACCAGACTATAACCAGACTATAACCACGACTATAACCAGACTATAACCAGACTATAACCAGACTATAACCAGACTATAACCACGACTATAACCAGACTATAACCAGACTATAACCACGACTATAACCAGACTATAACCAGACTATATCCAGACTATAACCACGGCTATAACCAGACTATAACCAGACTATAACCAGACTATAACCAGACTATAACCAGACTATAACCACGACTATAACCAGACTATAACCACGGCTATAACCACGACTATAACCAGACTATAACCAGACTATAACCAGACTATAACCACGGCTATAACCAGACTATAACCAGACTATAACCAGACTATAACCAGACTATAACCACGGCTATAACTAGACTATAACCAGACTGTAACCAGACTATAACCAGACTATAACCAGACTATAACCAGACTATAACCACGGCTATAACCAGACTATAACCAGACTATAACCAGACTATAACCAGACTATAACCAGACTATAACCACGGCTCTGATCAGGCTATTCATCCACCCCAACGTGTTCATTGTGTCATGTCCTCCCCGTTACGCTCCAGAGTCTTCTTGGAGTCTTCCCAGGTTTAAGGTTGAATGCTGGAAGCGGCGCGGGGTCGGGAGCGGGTTTCACAGGCCGTTGGCAATTGTTCACTTAGTGGGGGGGTTGTCCTTTCCCATCGCCGTGGCTAATTACGGCCGTTTAAGGGCCGGCCCTGATTTGAAGTCGGCGCAGCTAGCAGCCGCTCGGCTAACTGAGATTTATTGGCGATGTGGTCTGCGAGGAACACCTGGTGCTGTTAGTTCACAATCTCAAACAAGAAAGAAAGAACAGAGAGAGCAGATGGGGCCATAGATGCCAAGAGGGAAGGAAGGGAGGGAGGGGCATGAAAGCCAAATGCTGTTGATCTCTCTTCCCCCCCGGTGCCAAACAGCCAAGGGCCGTGGACATATTACGCTAATGACCACTTGGGATTTTACCATCTCTGCTCCCCCGTTGGTTAACCTCTGGGTAGTTTCTCAGGGCGTAAAACACTTCAAAGGGACCCTGTGCGTGACTCCAGGGACGGAGGGAAAGTAACCTCGGTGGCAGGGACCCTTCACCTGCATGAAAGGAAAAGGACTTTCAAAAGATTGCACTTTGGTCACCTGAAAGTATCCGGCCGCACGCACGCACACACGCAGACACACACGTGCACACAGACACAGACACACACGCTCACACTCACAAATTAACATAACCGTGAGCGTGTCTGAAAATAAGTGAAAGGTCTTTTAATCTGCAACTTGTGTTCAAAGTTTGAGACTTTGAGATAAGTTTTCCTGTTTCCAGAACCGAGCACGCAGGTGTACTGTACCTATCACCTATTAGGTTAGCAATTAGTCAGCGTTGCTTTTTAGGGCAAAGGCAGGGTATCGGGCCATCGCACGCACTCTACCCTTTTGGTGTGCCGAAAGGTTCAGGGCACGACAAGCACACTGCAAAATGTTCCACAAAGAAGACTTTGAGCTTTAGAATACTGTTACCTGTCAAACCACACTGTCACTTGGGGACCACAGAACCTTATCTCGTAACATAAACATACACGACTGCCCTGGGGTGAGAGCTGTGCAAGGCCATAACAGTCATTTCTATTTTTTTTTATGTTGTTATCGCGGTAGGTAAAGGTTTTGGTTGATGAATTTCCTTTTTTTGGCAACTTTGTTTCATGGTTTCATCATTCTTTCCTGACAGCCCCAGTCCATAGTAGTTCGTATTGTGTTGATATTCCGCTCCATTAGATTTCCTCCTTCATGTTTTGTGCTACGAGATTCTTACATTTTGATGCACAGTTTGGAGGCTTGAGCAACACCTCGGGCTCCTTCACACAGATGTGTGATCTGAAGATTAGATCTGGAAGGCATATATATATTTATATATATATTCAAAACATATTGTGCTGAATCACGTTACGCATGACTGCATAGTTTAAACTTGTCACACACCAAATTGTTAATGTGTGTGTGTGTGTGTATTTAGAATTGTGTGTGTACTGTAATAATGAGGGCAAATTATACATGCTTTGATGTGGTTGGTCAAACCCTTCAAGAAATGCTAATTTAATAGGATTAGGGTGAGACCTCCAGCCCTATTTGCATATGCATTAGTTGGTTCTCTCTAAATAAAGGTGCGAACCAAAGCCTTTGGCATCGGTGGGAAATAACGAATGTGTGTTATGGTGAAATAGACACCTCTTCTCACTTAAACCTTATGTAAAGATGCAAATTAGGTCATATTTAGCTATACATACGTATGTGCAAATTGACCCAAAGATATTGGGTGTACCACTTCGGGAAAGTGTTTGTTTGTTTGTTTAAATCTCCAGTAGTCAAGGCAACAGGATTGCGTATGCAGCCAGATGCTTGTGGTAATCTCTGTGCTGATTGTTAATGACCTCATGGGAGTGGTTTTGATATGGAGAATGACTTGTGACTTTGATGCTCATTTGTTAGTTTCAATTTGTGATTTCGGAATGAACAGGTTGATCTTGTCGCCCGCCTATGTTTAACATTGAACACAGGGGACATTGGTATTGGGTCCTGTTGAAAGCGTAAACCAATCTTCAATTTCCCGCCCAGAGCACCATGCTCCGCCCCCTCCTGTCCCTGCTGGCGGCCGCGGCGGTAGCAGTGCACTCGGGCTCCGTCAACAACTGCCACCCCGGATGCCACTGCGAGGTGGAGAACTTCGGGCAGTTCGACAGCTTCAGCCTGACCAAGGTGGACTGCCGCGGCCTAGGCCCCGCCCCCTCCATGCCCGTGCCCATCCCGCTGGACACCACGCACCTGGACCTGTCCTCCAACGCCATGGGCCCGCTGAGCGACGCCATGCTCGCCGGTCCGGGCTACACCACGCTGATCAGCCTGGACCTCAGCAGCAACCGCATCACTGAGGTGAGGGCTGGACCAGAGGGCCGCTCGTCCGACGCGGCCGACGCTTTGGTTTCTACTTATTTACGTGTCCCTTGGGACTTTGTAGGTTTGCAGATTTGAACAGTTAGAAGAAACAGCGGAGCCCTTTTACCTAAATGTGACTAGAATGTATTGTAGCTTGTGTGGTTTTGGTGGTTCATCTCTCTGTCTTTGTGGATGTCGTTCTCCTCTGTCTCTGCTTGTCTTACCAAGATTTGCCCTGTTCCTCGTGCTCCTCTAATTCTTCCTCTTCCTCTTGTTCCCTGCCCTCCAGGTCAGCCCCAAGGCCTTGTCCAGGCTGCGTTACCTGGAGAACCTGGACCTGAGCGATAACTCCCTGGAGAGCCTGCCCTCCAGGGCTCTGTCTGGCCTCCCTCTGGCCGAGGTGGACCTCAGCTACAACAGCTTCCAGAACTTTGACATGGACGTGTTTGCCACCAAGGTGAACGGCGAGCCCATCATCGTGGACCTGTCCCACAACCAGATACGTGTCATATCCCGGGGAGACCGGGGGGGGGGAGCGCCGCTCATCCAGAGCTTATCTTTGACCGCCAACCGTCTGACGGACGTCCCGGCGCTGGGGGGCCTCCCGCTCCGGTATCTGAACCTGGACGCCAACCCCATCGGGTCCGTCCGCCGGGGGGCCTTCGCGCAGCTCAAGGACCTGGTCCACCTGTCTCTCAGCGGGATGCCGGAGCTCCGGGAGATCCGGCCCCACGCATTCACGGGCCTGGAGAGCCTGCAGGTGCTGGACCTGTCCGGCAACACCGAGCTCAAGACGCTGAGTCCGGACATTTTCACCGGGCTGGACGCCCTCCAGGAGCTGAACCTGTCCGGCTCCGGAGTGACGTCTCTGCCGGGCGACACGCTGGCCCGTCTGCCCAGCGTCCGGAGCATCACGCTGGGCCATGGCGTGCGCTGCCGGAGGACCCAGAAGCAGGGACAGTTCCACTGGCAGCTGGGCCAGGTGACTCACGACCAGGTGCTGAGCTGTGATGTGGAGGGCGTCGCGTCGTGAGAGACCGGAAACACCAGATATTATCCGTGCATTCGCCGGTCACAAAAACCTTGGACATTGAACGGTGTCTTAAAACATTGATGAAACGCTCACTATGTAAATGGTGTAGGTATACGACGCTGTAGATATTTATTTAGTTTTAAAAGTATCCCTCCCTGGAATCTGACGAAGCAGTGTTGCAAAAAAGATGTATACAGTATATATTTAACTGTTGAAATTGGGCACCATTTCTTATGCTGGTGGTTGATTTTTTTATGATTTTGTAATTTGCACCTGTATAATTTATCTGGGGTTTAATTAACCCTCACATTACCAAAGAGTGCCGCAATGTAACTCAGAGCGTTGCTTTTTTTAATAGCCAAATTGGGGGAATATCTGTACATATTTTGACCACTAAGGATTGTTCTCACATTCGCTTTACATTGACAATGCTAAGAGAGTTAACTGTTACAAAGTCCGTTTCCTCAGTGTTTCTGATGGACAGAGCTCTCCAGCTGGCTCTCATGGTGACTCAAACTGTGGTCACACACGTGTTTAACACAACAATCAGAATCCTTAACTACAGCGCTGTCTGACGGTTGATTGGTGATGCGTTAAGAGAGCACAACTATTATACTACAATTCTTGTAAGTGTATTTGTGTGTTCAAATGTGTGCGCAACTAAATGTGGTGTCCCCAAAAAACCTGTTATTCGTGTGCTATGTGTGATTGATTAGGCTAATAAGGACGAGCCCCTGGACGTGTGCTATGTGTGATTGATTAGGCTAATGAGGACGAGCCCCTGGACATGAGGCTGTCATGAGGCTGTGGAACAGACGTCTAACAGCAAAGAGCCAGCACTAAGAAGCCAGCTGGGCCTGGACCTCACCTAGCGTCCTCCTGGAGGACTCCACTCACTATTGGACCATGCATTGATTACCATTTTCACGATTCAGTTGTATTGGAGATTAACTAATCTCTAAGGTGTTTTATCCACAATGTGTTATTTTCTATATCAATTCTAAGTAAATAAAGTGACTATAGTCCACATGTCAACCATCTGCAGGTAAGTCACTGGGAGAAAGTGAAGAAACGATGGTGGATACAATGTCTGCTGCGTGTTCACGTTTCAGACAAGAGGTTCATTCTTACTGGTTCCACAATCAGGGTGTCTATAGCACAGGGGTACATACATACATTTTATTCGCTGTATTTACTACTGCTGTTTAATATGCAGTCTTGCTTGTCATTTTTAAT
>CM050999.1:5055550-5124700 GCA_027704905.1 Muraenolepis orangiensis
TTGAGTGATGTGGTTAAACTAGACCGATAAACACATTCGACGGTACAAATGGGATATAACGCACACCATGCATGGAGAGTTTCACACACAGAGTGCGAAACAACTGCAAATCGCAAACGGCAAATTTCTCATACAACTTCTGCTCCACAACATCAGGATGGAGCATAAATAAATAAACACCCTCTGTGGTTATACCCCTAAAGTGGCAATAGCACAAGGACGAAATGCTCATTCGAAAAATGAGAACCGTGGTGGTGCTCCTTTCTCCTCAAAACACCTCAACTGTGTGACTAGTTTGAGCTTTCCTCGTGATATGTTGACCCTTGACCCCACGTCATTCGTCCCATTGGTCAATCAGTGTTTCCTTCTGTTGTGTACCGGTCTTTGAAGAGGAGGGTTTCCCCTCTCAACTCTGTGATGGCGTCGAAACTCAGCATGGGGTCACACTTCTCTGGCGCGTCGGGTTTAGGCTTCACTTTCTTGTTGGGGTTCGACCCTATGATTGGAAACAACAGTCATCATACACTCATAAAAACACACAACAACATTGACATTGAAGATCTTCAAGGATATTAAATACAAATATGATTTCATATTTAGCGAGTAGTACTGTACTACTTTTAAAAAGCACACACCATAAAGTTCCTGAATGCCCTCGATGTCGTCCTCGGCCAGAGGGAATCCCGTGGAGTAGGCGTAGATGGGGAACATCAAGGCCCCCGGGTCTGAGGAATGGGACAAGCCCAGGGCATGTCCGAACTCGTGGGTCGCCACCAGAAACAAATTGTAGTCTAGAAAAAAAAAAAGAAAAAAAGGACCATTAGCACAACAGCACTAGCATTAGCCAAAATACAGCGTTGTTGACTTGGCCGCGGCCGGGACGTTCATATAATAGGGTACAGCCCGAGGGCCAAAAACGAGGCTATTGGTTGTGACAACGTCAGTGTTTAACGGCTGCCTCCTCACTTGCCGTCTGAGTCTTTAGTCCAGTTTTCGTCCTCGTCAAAGTGTGTGTCCCCGCCGATCCCCGCGCCAGGGGGTAGGCGTGGGCCAGGAGACCATTAGGCCCATCGAAAGGATTAAAATCTCCGTGCTCTGGGGAAATAACCAGGAGGACAAATACTAATTCAATACAAATAGCCTGTTCCCTGCCATAATGTCCATACAAATGTACATATACGAGTGACTATACACACCATAAAATAACTATAACACTTTCGGTCAGACAAATGATATCGATTAGCTATGATACATTATATAGTAGTTTCAGTACTCGGCCCTCAGTAGAACATTCCTCCGGCACACCAAATAGGCCCCTTTGCCCCATCTCCCAATGCTAAAGAATCCTTCACAGAAGTCCTGGACCCAGATTCAGATCGGGATCTGTGCCAAAATCAAATAAATTGTTCCTTGGCCCATAAGCAATCTAACCACTGTATTGTCTAATTCCGTACAGAACTAAGTTATCTTGCTAAGAGACAAACAGACAGAGAAATGAACAGCGGTGAAAACATAACCTCCTACCACCTTCGATGGCGGAGGTAAATATCACAGATTCTGGTCTGTAATGTTTAGAGATCAATGATTGTGAGGCCCAGCGGTGGGGTTGGTACGTACCGAGCGACCCGAAGCTGACCATGATGTCGGCGATGCCGCGGTGGAGCCTCTTGAAGGTGAGGGGGGTGACAGAGGCCCACACGTTGAGGGCCTTCCGGATGGCTCTCTCCACCGACGGCCTCTTCATGTCGGGGGTGAAGTTCTCTATCCTGGAAAACCGTGAGAAAAACACACTTTTAGAATGGACGGATGGCGACGAGAATGAAAGATGTCTTGCTGATAAAGATAATGTATCTTTTTTAATTTGGTTGTTAAATAAATCAATAACAAATCCCTAACGAATGTGTGTTGCACACCTGAAGGTGAGATTGTGGTTCGGCCATTTCAGATTCCTGGGGAAGAGATTGTATTCCCCGACGTCTGGGACACCACATCTGGGCAGACTCATTGTGTCAAAGGTTTCAGCGTCCAGGTTCCCGGTCACCTTGAGAAAGGGAACAGGAAACACTGTCAAATATTGAACTTCAGTAGACTCCTCAGTGGACTCCTCAGTAGACTCCTCAGTGGACTCCTCAGTGGACTCCTCAGTGGACTCCTCAGTGGACTCTCCAGTAGACTCTCTGCTGCTACGCAAATTAAATTTTTTGCCCTTTTGTGTAGTCTTCTCGTTGTTATAAAATGTAGGTTTTAAAACCTAATTTATAAACAATTTTGCACAAACAAAATGCTGCTGGTGTTAACCTTCAAAGTCATTCATATATTTAAAGGGTGACTCTACGTTAAAGTCACTGTGTTACAGTACGGTTACCTTTAACTTGAAGAAAGCCTGCATCTCCTTTATCTTGGTCTGCAGGGTGTCGGAGGATTTCCTAGCTCCAAGGAGACCAACGGGGAGGTCGTAGAAACGCCGGAGATATCTCTGTACATTTAGAAGAAGGAAGGGCCTTATTTAACCACAAGGTAGCATTATACTACATGATATAATAGTAGAGACATTACTATACAAGTGTACTTAAACAGATGTTAAAATGTCTGCAGTAAATGTCTCTCTATGTGTTACCTGTGTATCACCTGTGTGTGTTACCTCTGTATCACCTGTGTGTTACCTGTGTATCACCTGTGTGTTACCTGTGTATCACCTGTGTGTGTTACCTCTGCCTGAAGTCTCTTCTCTGCCTGGTCTTTGGGCGTAGGCATAGCAACGCAGTGAGCCAGCATCACCAGGAGAAGAAGAGCCGTCCCTGTCATGTTGAGTGTTGTCCAGACCAGTGGTTGGAACAGAGCATCTGGGAGGGGTATTTAAAGTCTTCCAGTCTTTTTCTTTTTTTCTTTTCTCAACCGGCCCTAGTGATTCATATGTAAAAACCACCGTTAACCACTTCCTCTTTTGACCTTTTCCCTGGAAAAAAGTGCTTGTTTCTGTAGAGTTTGGGATTGAGGTTTGGGCTGGAGATGCTTAATCCGACCAAAAAACTGCTTACAAGATTCTAAAGATAAACAAGCTGATTTACAACTCTGCTTGTTTCCCAGCAGATTTGTAAAACAAAACTACCCACAATTTGGTGGCAGGCTTGTTTCTCGCTAAACAACACAAATCAAATGTAAAAGACTCATTTCAATTGCACTTTGCTGTTTCTTAAGCGATGGTCCCTTTAGAGAGCTTTTTAATCCCTAAAGGATGGAGACGTATTCTGGACCAAATAGGAAACGTTAGCGTACACACACACTCCTCGGTAGCTAAACATGTGACCCATGTTCACTCGGGGCTTCCCCTCCGCCCTAGACAGTAGACAGTAGACATGTCATTCTACCATGAGACTTCTGATGTGACCAAGAGGCAGTGATCCATCGATGAGGATTACATATAGGGGGGGGGGGGGGAAAGCCTAATCAGAAACCTTCAGAAAGTATATTGATGAAATTCGGTACATGCGTACATTCTATACGGACACCCAAAGAATGCGTGCGTGTCACAGACGCTAACCATCACCCAGAACCGATCATTAGTTCCAGAGCAAAGTGACTCTCCTGGAACCCTGGAGGAAAAGGTGTTCAACTCCTCTCTCACTGAGCTGAATAGTATTTTGAATTTTCTTTTTTGTTGCCATTTCTGGAAGACTTAAGTTAATTCTTGATTAATCTCAGCAAGACAACTACAATACAAACCATATATATTGTCTATTAAAAGTGACAACTTGTGCTGCCAAGTATAGGTGTCACAGATAGGTACATCCAGGAGGTATACAACACAGTATTAGAAGATGTAAAAAGGTCTGAACCTGGTCAAAGGTCAAAATATCACATTTATTTATGTTTCATGGTGGTCGAAGACACTTAAAACACATTTAATAGTAGTATATATTATAGTATATATTGTATATGTTATTTAGCGTATTATTTATAGTATAGTAGAGTGTTACTGCAGTAAAATATATTTAGTTCCCAATAATTGTCTCCGTGTTGAGAAACACGCATTAACAGTAACAGCATGACGCCATATGTGTGATTCCTCTTCCAGGTCAACGTGCTCCAAAACACGTCTCCATTTCTACATTTTTCTTGTGTTGTGATGACAAAATGTCTGTCCATCTCAACTAGTTACAGCAGGCTGAGACATGCTGTCTGTAGACACGCTTTCTACCCTGTGTGTGTTTGTGTGTGTGTGTGTGTGTGTGTGTGTGTGTGTGTGTGTGTGTGTGTGTGTGTGTGTGTGTGTGTGTGTGTGTGTGTGTGTGTGTGTGTGTGTGTGTGTGGTGTGTGTGTGTGTGTGTGTGTGTTTGTGTGTGTGTGTGTGTGTGTGTGTGTGTGTGTGTCTTTATTTGTGCTTGTGAGTTTATGGACTATTGTTAAAAGGTATAATTATTAACAATTACTTCAACAATGAATTCCTCAACACACACACACACACACACACACACCACACACACACACACACACACACACACACACACACACACACACACACGCACACACACTATCGTATAGCATATAGTCACATATTGAAATACCTAACAGACATTCCCAAGTCATTTAAACGGAACACACAGAGAGAGGTTTAGGGTTAAGTGAACAGAACTACTGGCACACAGATTGTCCAGTCAGACAAACACTCTTATCATTCCCTTCTTCATCCGCAGCAAGATAGAAAAAAAAGAAAAAAGTACAATAACAATAACATCCTCATGCTTTAGTTAAGCAAGACAAAACACAAATGAGTCCATGCTTTGATGATGCTCTTCTGCCAGTCAGAGACAGGGGAGCAGCTCACCACTAACTTCCTGTGGAATGACTCAGAAGCCACACGCTAACCAGCGTTTCCTCCTCAACAATACATGTGGACTTTAGTTATTTGTTTTTCAGACAATAGAAAAATAACCTAGTAGTCATTTTGAAACTATAACAAAAGCATTTTGTTGTTGTAACTTGTTCGATGCACTTCTGATTTATGTGTATTTAAAAACAAATCTTAAAATATAGATTTAGTCCTTTCTTGGCAGGGTTTGGTTTAAGGGTTTGATACATTTACATTACATTTACATTTAGGGCATTTGGCAGACGCTTTTATCCAAAGCGACTTACAAGGTGTACATTAGTTGAAGCAGACAATAGCATAATGATGATACATGTCCATTAATTAGTGGTTAATTACATTATTTAGGTAGAAATGCGACACCTTACGTGGAGAGACCAAGGCCTCCTCTATAAGCCATACTTGGAAGGAGCAACATTCAGACAACACAATATGTAACACTAAACAATACCACTGGAGGGCAGTAAAGCGTGTGGAAGAACAAGAGCAGTTGCTCCCTCTTGGGATTCCACCAAATACGTGTGTGCGTGTGTGACGCCTTAACCCAGGGGTGTCAAACTCAAATACCCAGTGGGCCAAAATGTAAAACCTGAACAAAGTCGCGGGCCAACATTGAACAAATGAACCTTTTAATATGGACCCAAACAAGTTTAGCTTTAACATTGAATATGGAACAAGCATCGCTTATTACATACAATATATCATTGAATCTGGAACAAGCATCGCTTATTACATACAATATATCATTGAATATGGAACAAGCATCGCTTATTACATACAATATATCATTGAATATGGAACAAGCATCGCTTATTACATACAATATATCATTGAATATGGAACAAGCATCGCTTATTACATACAATATATCATTGAATATGGAACAAGCATCGCTTATTACCATACAATATATCATTGAATAGGAACAAGCATCGCTTATTACATACAATATATCATTGAATATGGAACAAGCATCGCTTATTACATACAATATATCATTGAATATGGAACAAGCATCGCTTATTACATACAATATATCATTGAATATGGAACAAGCATCGCTTATTACATACAATATATCATTGAATATGGAACAAGCATCGCTTATTACATACAATATATCATTGAATATGGAACAAGCATCGCTTATTACCATACAATATATCATTGAATAGGAACAAGCATCGCTTATTACATACAATATATCATTGAATATGGAACAAGCATCGCTTATTACATACAATATATCACTGAATATGGAACAAGCATCGCTTATTACATACAATATATCATTGAATATGGAACAAGCATCGCTTATTACATACAATATATCATTGAATAGTGGAGACATGCAAAATCGAATTTCAAATGAAAAAACACATCAATGGCATTCATTTATTAAATAAATAAAATTAAATAAAAATCGTATGCCTCTTTTATATTTGCAGCCTTCTGATTTAAATACCAAAATAAACTTTTTCCCCTGGCTAATAATTTTACAAATAAAATGATAATAAATAAATCAACCATTCAAGCCCATGCCTTGTAGCAAGAAAAAGTGCACAAAGAAAATGTTAATTATTGCACACTGATCTAATCTGATGTGCCCAAGCCAGATACCTGGCATCTCTTCTTGGATGCTAGTTCATCAATGTCTGGGCTCAGGCTCTGAGCTGAAGAAATCCTCAGTATCGAGCGAAGGTGTTCATCAGTCAGACGTCTCCTGTGAGTTGTTTTGGTCATCTTCATCGAGGAGAAAAGTTGCTCGCATAGATAAGTGCTGCCGAACATGGAGAGCATGTGAGCAGCTTGGGGGCGGAGGCGTTGTGTCAGGGATGAACCGTGGAAACTGTGCGGCGCCCACAGCATCATACTTTGACATCAGCTGTGACGTTGCACTGGAGTTCAATCAGCTCCATTTGGATGTTGGTTGGTGCATTTTCCACATCAACTGCGAAGGGATTACTAAGCAGTTCAAACCTACATTTCTGGACATCGAAGTCGGCAAATCGCCGGCTAAACTCAGCGGCGAGAACACTGAGTTTTTCAGCAAACTGTGCGCATGGGAACACGGCGGTAGAGATCTGCGCTTTTATGGTTTGGCAGCAGGGAAAATGGCAAGGGTTTCCTTGCAGCATCTGATTCTCCCACAGGCACAGTTTAGTTTTAAAGGCCCTCACTGCAGCGTACATGTCTGTGATGATGCGCCCCCGCCCCTGAAGCTGCAGGTTCAGCGCATCGAGATGGCTCGAGATGTCACAGAGAAAGGCCAGCTCACACAGAAACTTTTGCTCCCGGAGCTCTGCTGTATCCTTCCCTTTGGTTTCCAGGAATTGACATATTTCCTCACGCAGCTCGAAACATCTGTTCAGTACTTTTCCTCTGCTTAGCCATCTCACCTCTGTGTGATACGGCACGTCTGCGTATTCCGAACCACACTCCTCCAGAAAAGATTTAAACTGGCGGTGATTCAGACCTTTGGCTCTTATAAAGTTAACTACCTGTGTTACTGTGGTCATAACATGTTCCATCTTTAGGGCTTTGGCACACAGTGATTCCTGATGTATGATGCAGTGGTAAACAGTTAGCTCACCTGCACAGTTCTCTTCCCGCATCTTCTCCCGAACCATGCCCACCAGTCCACTCTTTTTACCGCACATCGCTGGCGCACCATCTGTCGTTAATCCAACGAGTTTATCCCACGGCAGCTTTATTTCAGTTACACATTTGGAAACCTCCTCAAAGATTTCCTTTCCTGTGGTTGTGCCATGCATTGATTTGAATCCCAATAGCTCCTCCGTAACACACAGATTTGAGTCCACTCCACGGATGAAGACTGACAGCTGAGCAGTATCAGATGCGTCGCAGCTCTCATCCACAGCGAGGGAGAACGCAACGAAATATTTTCCCTTTTCCATCAGCTGGTCATACAGATTGGTGGCAAGATCACATGTGCGATCAGCTACTGTGTTCCTGCTCAGGCTCACGTTTGAAAATGCTTGCTTTTTCTCTGGGCATACGAGGTCACAAACTTTCATCATGCACTTTTTCACGAACTCTCCCTCATTAAAGGGCCGGGCTGATTTTGCGATCTCTGCTGCCACTATATAACTAGCCTTTACAGCAGCCTCACTTTGTGATGTGGCTTTTTTGAACATATTCTGTTGTGAAACCAAACTTCTTTTCATCTCCTCTACTTTCTGGCTCCTTTGAGTCATGTCCAGGTCCTTGTATTTGTCATGGTGTTTCGTTTCATAGTGTCGTCTAATGTTGTACTCCTTACTTACAGCCACGTTGACTCCACAAACAAGACAAACAGGTTTGTCTTTTACATATGTAAACAGATATTCTGCCTCCCACTTGTCCAGAAAGCTCCTGTTTTCTGCCTTTCTTTTCGCCATTTTTGGGAAGGGATAGCGCGCTGACAGGTCTATGTTGCTTTGACTACTGTCACAGAGGAGAGGGCGTTTCTGGGTCCTGTCCTGATTGGCGCGCGAAAACAACAGCAGAGCATTATGGGATTCGTAGTATTAGCGGTGAATGCGCTGTATAATACCGGCGGGCCAGCTCTAGTAGTAATTTGGTATTGTCTCGCGGGCCAAATATAATTACCCCGTGGGCCAAATTTGGCCCGCGGGCCAGAGTTTGACACCCATGCCTTAACCCAACAGAGGAGGTTTGGGACAGCATTATTTCTTAGAGGTGTTTTATTAAGACGGAAATTTCTCCATGAAATCCAACGGTTGCATGGCACCCTGTTTAAAAGTGTAGTCCAGTCCTTGAGGTCAAAGGGTCATTGGTTCAGTCCGATAGGCTTCATTCATCCATATTTAGCAATGAACATGGATGCAGTCCACACTAGTTTCCACATCTGAAAAACTATTTGTTTGTAGAGTTTTTGTAAAGAACCGTAGAACACAGAATGGAATGGCGTTAATAACTCACATTAAGATATCACCGATATCGGCGGTGTTGTCATGATAACTTTAATCCTTCTAACCAAACACGTGCCCTTGTTATGTAGCGCTGCTGTTTGCTTCATGGTTAACGCTGTGTGGTCTATGGGAAGCTGCATGTTGCACACTCTGCATGTACACAACCGTAGGGATTCGTACCCTCAGTAACAGGCGGCCGATTGGGACAACAAACAAACAATTGAACAAGACATTGGAATTATTTTGACATCAATCAAGCTGTTTGTACACACGCCCTGTTATCCTACAGGGATGTGGTGTTGCTTGAGTACTATGGTGATGACACAAAAAAAACAATTAAAAACACAATTAATGCACTTTTACTGCAAAGAATGCAGGAGGCAATAGCTGTCAAACATCTCTCTCTCTCTCTCTCTCTCTCTCTCTCTCTCTCTCTCTCTCTCTCTCTCTCTCTCTCTCTCTCTCTCTCTCTCTCTCTCTCTCTCTCTCTCTCTCTCTCTCGTACATCTCTATATAAAAACAGATGAGGCAAGCTGTGGGTTTTATTGTTGATTTTGGTTGCTGTCGACTAAACTGAAGAGGCGTGTATATCAGTAAACATGTCTCCTCTTGTATGAGGAGTTGTTGGTTGGTATATATAACTGATATAACTGTGAACATGAGTACAGCTGAGCCATCTTAATCCACCCAGGGCCAACCTGTGTACTTACGGCTCAATATAGCTCCTTGGAGCAGGATGCCTGTATCTCTGGTTTGAGGCTTCCATCCTACTGCTGCTGTAATGACCATGTCTCCCCCAGCTATGAAGCGTGCCACTCTAAATGATGTTCTCTCGAGTCCCTTGTGCTTAAATTGACTTCATTACCTTGTCTGTTCCAACATAAAACCGGGGCATTTTGAATTCTCCAGAAGTCCTTTGGCGATAGAGCGTGGAGGTATGCTGGTGAAGTCCTTAGGCGATGGAGCGTGGAGGTATGCTGGTGAAGTCCTTAGGCGATGGAGCGTGGAGGTATGCTGGTGAAGTTCCCTCCCGTCCCCGACCAGAGGGAATGCTGTTGGTACCATTAAAGCACACCACCCAATCAAGGCTAACTGTAGCCTGAATGTGTGCACACGCCTTTAGCTTCTCATGACGTTCTGGCGAGCGGCCATTTTCTTTTTTGAAGGATCCCATTTGCCTCTCTGCAATTAGAGTGAATTTCAGTTTCTTTATATAGCTTTCTATCGTTGAGTAGAGTTACATGTTACAACTAAACAAAACGTTTTTGGCCAGAATATATTTGGAAAGCTCAGCGTGGGATTGAAGCCGGACACCTTTGGTTTCACATTGCATTGATTTGGTGGAGCTTAGTTGGCTCTGATAATTGTTAACATGCTAAAAATAATAATTCATAATTTATTAATTATATGTGCAGTTGTGCAATTGTATAGATTCAATTTCTAGCACTTTGAGTTTTAACTTCTAGCACTTTGAGTTTTGCCCACGCAAATTAAAAGTGCATTATAAATATAATTTAATATTATTATTATTAACTTAACATTCTTAAGTCAACTTAACATTCATAGACCTATAAATACGATGCAATCACACATTGTCAAAACAAATATTTGTGTCTCCCACATGGCATTGCATCCTGTGATGTGAACATGTCCAATGAGTCAGCAAAACGTCCTATTGACTTGACACTCTTCAAGGCTCCTCAGCAGATGAGAGCTGACATGTTGTGATACCTGTGATACGCCCTTAAACATTACGCAATATACAATGTTAGTTGCATATTACATTTTCTTTTTTGGTTGTGCTTGGCTCAAGCTAAGCCCCTCCCTAATGCCACAGCAGGCCTGCTGGCCAGCCATGAGTCACGACAGCCATTTAAAAGGCTTTCTCATTAACCAGAACCTGCGAGTCCACGTGTTCTCTGAGCCTCGGCCACCACCGCTACCACCGCCGATTGCCGGGCAAAACAATGCGGACTCTCCCGCTGTGTGCTGGCTTCTTCTGTGCGCTGGTCCTGGTTCTGCCCGCTCCATGTGGTGGGACTCCCACTACCTCTCCAGAGACCCAGGAGACGGCATCGGAACCTCAGCACCGTCATGCTGATGTGACGCTGGCCACAGTAAGTGTGTGTGTGTGTGTGTGTGTGTGTGTGTGTGTGTGTGTGTGTGTGTGTGTGTGTGTGTGTGTGTGTGTGTGTGTGTGTGTGTGTGTAGCTCAGTGCTGTGCAAGCTGCCTTGCACACTTGCACAAATGTGTTTTCTGTTTTTGAGTGAAGAAGTATTGTTGTCTTATTTGGTCACTCCAGATGTGTCGATGTGTAGTCGATGTGTAATATGTAAGTATGTCAAAGTATATCCATCCATGTCTATCCATGGATGGATGATAGATAAGTATACATATTTTTTAATATAAACAACTATTTTATTAAATGTACTGGAGGGTTTTATTCTAATTGTCATATATCCCATGTGTGTTTAGAGAAGCTGCTATGCTTGCTTTTCCAAAATAGTTAGAAGGAAATCTTGCAGTGCTTCATTAATAATGAACTCCCTCTTCAACGGTTCTCCACCTCATGAAGAGCCTTGATGTGACGTGTCCAATCCATACCTGTAGAGATACCTGGAGCAGCACTACAACCTCAACAGAGACGCTCTGATGGGGCGCGAGAGGCGGAGCTTGGAGTCCTCCTTCGTCTCCGAGGTGCAGGAGATGCAGACGTTCTTCGGGCTCAACGCCACGGGCGTCCTGGACCCCGAGACCCTGGAGGTGATGAGGAGCCCTCGCTGCGGGGTCCCCGACGTGGAGGACTACAGCCTCAACCAGGGCCCCCGCTGGGCCAAGAGTGTCATCACCTACAAGTATGGAGCCGAGAGAAGCCGCTCGACCGCACCTTTCATCCACTTGGCTAAAGACTTAGAAAAGTGTTTAGCAAAATGCTTTCAATTGTAGATTTCACCTTAAAAAATATGTGTGTGTGTGTGTCATCATATTGCATCGATTTCACTTGTTTGTGTATTTCACATCCTACATTCTAGCAAAGACTTCCACTGTACACAAACCTACCGTTTTTAGTGTTGCTTTCTTGTTTCTTGTGGACACATGCGTGGTCTACGTCACAGATATAATATGATGTTTACCCATGTAAAGCGGTCACTCTCCTCCCTTCGGTGTGTGTGTGTGTGTGTGTGTGTGTGTGTGTGTGTGTGTGTGTGTGTGTGCGTGCGTTTGTGCGAGTGTGTGTGTGTGTGTGTGTGCGAGTGTGTGTGTGTATGTGTGTGTGTGTGCGTGTGTGTGTGTGTGCGTGCGCGTACGTGTGTGTGTGTGTGTGCATGTGTACGTGTGTGCGTGTGCGTGTGCGTGTGTGTGTGTGTGTGTGTGTGTGTGTGTGTGTGTGTGTGTGTGTGTGCGAGTGTGTGTGTGTGTGTGTGCGAGTGTGTGTGTGTGTGTGTGCGAGTGTGTGTGTGTGTGTGTGTGTGTGTGTGTGTGTGTGTGTGTGTGTGTGTGTGTGTGTGGGGCAGCATCGGTCGGTACACCAGAGATTTGCCACGCGGCACCGTGGACTCGCTGGTGGCCTCGGCGCTCGGCGTGTGGGCCCGGGCCAGCGGTCTGACCTTCGTCAGGCTGTACGTCCCCACGGCTGACATCATGGTGGAGTTTGTCTCCCGCGGTGGGTAACTTCAAATGGTGGGGAGAAAAAAAGAGAAAGGGAGATAATGTGCTGTGTCATTACATGACGCACTGCGCCATTTTAACCGTCTTTTAAATTAGGTTTTGAAATCGGCACGGGAAAACACATGTAATCAATTCGGTTACAAACACCGGTTAAGTGTCACCTGGTCAAGTGGCTTCAGTCGATAGCCACTTGAACCATAAAGACCCCCTGGAGTTATGTTTTAGTGACGGACATATACAGCTCTAGCGGTTCTTTCTGGCCCTTTTCTAAGAGGTTCCGATACGATCTCTCTCCTTCCCATGTGCGTGGCGGTGGTAATAAAGAGCACGGTGACCTGTATCCATTCGATGGCCCCAGAGGGACGCTGGCGCACGCCTTCGGCCCAGGGAGCGGCATGGGTGGGGACACCCACTTTGATGATGACGAACACTGGACCGCAGGGGGGAAAGGTACGGCACTTTGGAGGGTTTTATATTACGACTGAAATTGCAGCCGCCATCGAAGATGGACCAGAGGTTACGTTTGTTTTGCCCCTGGCTGTTTGTCTGTTAGCAAGATAACTCAAACAGTTATGTACGGAATTGAACCCAACTTGGATCCGAATCCGGATCCAGGGGACTTTTGGTGTGACAGAGGTATGCGCTCTACTGAGTTCTCTCTAGTATTTTGTCGGAAGTGCATCTGTATAATATCAACATAATTGTATCATATAATATAATAATTGTTTATTTTTAAATAATTATTTGTCAAGGTCCGAAGTTATTGATGAGGAGACAGATCGATGGATGCATTGTTGATGGATTTTTCTCGTTGTTGAACAGGATTCAACTTGTACTTGGTGGCCGCCCACGAGTTCGGTCACGCCCTGGGGTTGAAGCACTCCAGGAACCCCCAGTCGCTGATGTACCCCACCTACACACACTTCCGGAGGGCCGACCCACTGTCCGCAGAGGATGTAGCCAATATCAACGCCCTTTATGGTACACCTAATCCACGCCCCACTGTGACCTCTGCCTCTCTTTAGATGCCCAATACAACCGGCCCATTTACATGCCTTAATTGCTATGCCCCCCAGACAGGACCCTACCCTATACTTAGAGTGAACTCACAATGGCATTGTGTTTGCGCATGCTGAATAGGTCCCAGCAGAAGTCTCCCGCAGCACTTCTCCAGAGACGCCTGGAGCCCTCAGTACAACCCCTGGCTGGCGGCTCTGTTCCCCCAACGCATGCAGAACAGGTGCTCTCCGGGTCTGGCCTTCGATGCTGTGACCGTCCTGGGCGACGGAACCTGCTTCTTCAGGGAAAGGTGAATATGTCATTTCTGTACGACATTGTTTGGTTTTGTTGCTCGTCTTGGTTCTTTGTTCACTAGAAAGTTATTGAAATTAAAAATGATTCAAATGGATTTGAGGGATCTGATAATCAAGCGTGTTAAAATGTATTATTTAATAGTTCTCACTTTATCCAAATTGTACTTGTGTTTCAAGTGCATTACAAACATGGTCAGTGGTCGTTAATGTTGTGCTAATGAGACGATTGACTCGTAATTAGTTGCACTATGTGAGAAAACGGAGTACGTGAGTACTGCAAGGTAAATGAAGCTAACGAGCAGCTAACGTCCCATTAAGGTATCTCTGGATGAAACACAACGTCCACGCGGACATCAAGGAAGGCCCCATCACCAACTTCATGCCCAGGATTGAGAGCGGCATCGACGCGGCCTTCTGGGTCCCTCGCAGGTCCACCGCCTACCTGATTCACGGTAACCATTTCAAGATTCAATATTCAAGATTCAATATTGTTATTTGCCATTTGCAACAAGTACAATATAATGCTTACTCCCAATTCCCTCCCGCAGTATGCATTACTAAAACACAATATTCTAAAAATATTATACACAATAACAATTAACATAAAAGTGACTGAAGGATGATATGTGAAGAATTGTGCAAAACACATTTAAAAGCATTTAAAGTGCCAGTAGTGTAGCAGCATCATGAATACAGTGCAGAACAGTGCAGTAACTGTAATGAGTTCAGAAAGTCGAGTCAAGTATGACAGAGTAATGTTAATGACAATGTTATGACAGTGTAATGTTAATGACATGTTATGATGGTGTAATGTTAATGACATGTTATGAAAGTGGCAGCACTCCTAGCAGTTCAGTAGGCGCACTGCTTCTGGATAAAAACTATCGTTAAACCTGGTAGTCCTTGTACGAATGCTTCATTACATTTCATCAGTCATTTAGCAGACACTATTGTCCAAGACGACGTACACTAGGTACATTTAACACAGGTAGGCAAGGTAACTACTAGTCACCAGAAGTGCATTTCCTTCCTAACAAGCCATTATAATATAATAAATACATACATATATATATACATATATAATAACGACATATATAATACATTGCATTACAATAAGGTCATTCAACAGATAGACAAGAGAACTACTAGTCACCATAATAATATAAAATATGCATACATATCAGTGGCGAACCGTGTCTATCACAACTGGACCTCCTGTAGATCCAAAATAAGTTGCCTTTCAATAGCTATGGAAGCTAATGCAGTGAGTCGGGGTTGTCCTGTTCTGTTCCTCCATATGTTTTTAAAATGTCCTTTCCGCAGATGCAGTGGTGACGGGGATCGTTCAAACCTTTTTATAATGTCCAGCTTTACACTGAATGGTCGTCTTGAAAAGGGTACTAACAACTCCAATTCCACAACAACATCATCTTCACCTGTTGCCATTTCGATGTAAAAAACCTACGTAGAAAAAAAACAACGTAGCACTACGCTACACTAGCCAGTAAACCGTCTAGCGCACTATGGAACTGTGGGGAAATCTGAAAGAATACGCCCATTGGCTACAAATCCCTATATGATTGGTTGATCAAATTGTCAATCCAAACGTACGCTCACATTCAGTCTAAGGGCCAAAGTCATCGGGAATACTTTGGTTGAAGGATATTCTTCCCAGCAACCCAGAAAATATCTGATTGGTTGCATTGCTTATCCAACACAAAACCACTCAAATGCGTCGTGCAGAAAGACAAACTAATCAACGTAACTGTAATATAACAGATAACACAGATACCATTCTCATTTATTCATTTTATTTTAATTGTATTGCATTTTATTAATACAATTAATTCGATTTTTTTTGTTGTCTGAGAGTTCCAGGGTCTTCTCTGAATACCTTGAAGGCCCTGACGCTTCACCACTGATACATATACACAATATAATAACATAATATGTAATACATTACATTACAATAAGGTCATTCAACAGGTAGGCAAGAGAACTACTAGTCACCATAATATAATATATACATACATATACACAATATAATAACATAATATACAACAAGCCTCCAAGAGCCAAATCAGTGCTCAGGTAAAATTACGATTTCGTTTTCTCCCTAGATTTTACACAATTAATACATCAAACAGGGGCTATCATAAATTGTGAAGCCAATAGACACACAGAGCTAATATGAAAAAGCTAATAAACAAGCGCTGGTCAACTATAGAGCTAACAAGACCCAGGTGCTCAGAGGAAGGGTCAGGGTGGAGCTCCAGGAGGGAGATGGGCAGCGACTCTGCTGTCAGCGGGGAGTTCATCCCACCGCCGTGGGACCGGGAAAGAGAAGACTCTCAAGTCATGTGTCAATCCTTGCCTTCACCATGGTGACTTAAGCTCTTTGTTTGTTTTTCGGTTCAGAATCGATGTTCTGGACGGTGAAGGGGTCCCGTGTGAGGGGCAAGCCCAGACCTCTCAGCCATTTCGGCCTCCCGGTGTGGGTGCAGGACGTGGACGCAGCCGTCCACATCCCCAGGACCAGCCGCACGCTGTTCTTCATCCACGACCTGTACTGGAGGTGACACATCACCACCGCACTAACCCTAACAATCAAACCTCTTCCCTCTTACAAGTTATTTTTTTTACATCCAAAAATCAGACTTTTTTAAATTTTTGTTTTCCCGGAAGGCAATTTCAGCTGTCATAAAAAAATGCAATTATACACGATAGCGTTCTCATAAACTCTGATGGTGGCCTTGCGGGCCTTTGAAGAAAATAAGCAAGTGAACATCAAGAAGCTTAAACCACTGGAACATGTCTGGTCTGACTCGGTAGGCTAGTGGGCTTAGGTTTAGGCTTAGTCTGGAATAAGGTTAGATCATGACGAAGAGGACACAATACAAAGATTGTGTTTATTGTTTCTCGATCGTCAACAAATAAATGAATGTTAGACAGTGATTGCTTCTGATTGTATGTAGTGATTGTCATCTGCCTTTTCAGTTACAATGAAAACCGTAGGATTATGGATAATGGTTATCCAAAATACATCAGTGACGACTTCCCCGGACTCAACGCCACAATACATGCAGCTATTCACAAAGAAGAAGAGGGTGAGATCAAAGAAAATCAATATAATTTAACACATATATACACATATACTGTACCCATATCTGCTGCTGTACTGCGATTCATCACATGAAACGAGGTGCCGTTTACATTCTATCACAAAGAGTTCACAGCAGAAGCTCACAGTTAAGTAGTTGATGTTCCCCTGGGGTTACAACGATGACTCAGTGAATCTATGACTCCATGAGTCTTTTCAGGTGTTTCTGCTCTACTGTCTATGCCTCTGGGGTGTCTTACAGATCAGAAAGTTATTCATGGTGTAGGAATGGCAATTACAGACACAGCAACCTCAACAACTACTGGAGCGGTACTGCAGTTGTGGTGGACCTCTATCATTTAGCATAATGATAATGATGGGTTAAACCTCATTTAGTGAACTGTGTGCTATACCTTCACTGAGTGCATGGCATATTTAAAGATGAACCCAATGCACTGCCATCACAATAATTACTCTCATCATCTCTATATACTGCCTATATATACTAAATATTTGTTGTCTATAGACAATGTAACATGCTACATGTTAGGAAGACACTGTACTGTACTGTACTGCAATAGTGCACTGCACTGTACTATAGTGCACTGTACTGTGGTGCACTTCACCATCCTGCACTATACTGCACTCTACTGTGGCCCACCATCAGTGTATTATAATGCATTATAATGCATCGTCCTGTACGATAGTGCAAGACAATGCACTGTAGCGTACTGCATGGTCCTGCACTATAATGCACTATACTGTACTGCACTGTACTGCACTGTACAGTAGACGGCTCTACTCATGTGATCTGTTTCCTCCTAGGATGCATCTTCTTCTTCGTGGGAGCAGAAGTCTACCAGTACGACTACACCCAGAGGGGTGTGGTTGGAGTTGAGAAGGCAAACACCTGGCTTGGATGTTGAAGGACAGATTGAGACTGTGATTTTAGTGGTTCAATTCATAATTATTCAAGTTACCCTGTTACACTGAGTTTAATGTTTTATTTATCGAGGGAACGTGGCAAAATAAATGGTTACACTGTAAATGTAAAGTGTGATTTTCTATATATATATATACACTTCTATCTTTCCTATTTTGCCATTTAGTCGATGCTTTGAAACGCTTTGAAATCTTTACACCAAAGCCAAATACTTATTACCACTATTACCACTACAAATACCTACTACTATACTTGTAGTGACAATCGTGTACTCTGGTGAGTTTATCACTGATGATGTGCAGCTTCATTAACACGGCTGCTTTCAAAAATGTGTGCAGTGATATTTTTACAGATTACAAGAAAACCCTTAAACCTCATTGACATGCAGATACATTATTTTTCTCTTAAGTGGCACTAAAAACTCCCCAGACACGACAAGGGGCTTTCAACCACAACACCTCTAGACATGTGGGGCAGAGAGAGAGAGAGAGAGTGAGAGTGAGAGTGAGAGAGAGAGAGAGATAGAGAGAGAGAGAGAGAGAGAGAGAGAGAGAGACGGGCCCTTTTAGATGTATGATTGTGCCCAACAACCTCAAGAAACACTCAGAGTCATAAGGATGGAGATGCTCTGGTCATGGATTTGCATTTTGATGGGGTTTTCGGACGCTTCACCCATCGTGCAGGAGAAGAGGTCGGCAGCCTGGGGACTAAGATTCGGCTGAGGTTTGTGGAAGAAACCTTCCCTCTGTCTCCCTCTCTTTCTCTCTCTGAGACTAAATAAGGGACAGTCATGTGGTTTTTGATTTGATGGGTGAAACTGATTGCAGTGAAATGAACATATCTCAACCGTGTGGTCACACGTGGACCACACGTGGACCAGGAGGGCTACGGTCACCTGGTCTATGGAGGAGAAGATGAGGGACATGGCCTGAAGCCGACAGGGGGCCTGGACCTCCAGACCCTGGCTGTAATGAATGAGGCCAGGTGTTGTGTTCCAGATGTGGAGAACTTCAGCCTCTGCCCTCTCAGGGCTAAGTGGAGGAACCACACCATTACATACATTACGTACAATATTCATTTATTTTTGTATACGTTTTTTACTTTTGCTCACCAATGAGCAAATGAAGGATTTGTGTTGCTGAGGGAAGCTGGGTCAACAAAACAACATCTTTTGACATGACAAAACATTAAGAGTTTATTTGTGTGTATTCCATAAAGCATAGCCCCCATTTCAAAAGCCCATGTCTTCCCAAAGCCTTTATAATCCCCACGGCTCTGTTACCGGCCCGCAGGATTGCACAATACACTGTGGAGCGACACGGCCCACTGATGTCCGTCAAACACGGCAAAGCCCACATTGTCCTGCACGTTGCACCAAGAAGGACGCTCAAAACCACACTTTCTAATTGTCTCCCAGGCAAACACTCAATAGAACGCGTTACCGTAGCGCCTCAAACAGGACAATAAAATACAATAGTAGGCTGAAAAACACTGCTTCTTCTTTTTTACCTTACGTCGCACTACTCCAGAATCGTTCTAAACTGAATTGTTGAGGTTTAAGGTTGTAATACTTTTGTCTCCTTTATACTTCTTGTCTCCTACGTTGACAGCACACAGAGACTTCTTCCCCTTGACACCCCCAGTGACGTGCTGGGCCACGCCTTCCAACCGGGGAGGGGATGGAGGGACATGTACTTTGACGAGGACCAAACGTGGACCACGGGGAAACAGAAGAAAGGTGAGGCTTAGATTCATGTGCAGAGTGACGCTATCAAACGCTGGGATGTTTGTTGAATGCACTTATTGTAAGTCGCCTTGGACAAAAGTGTCTGCTAGATGACCGTCATGTAATGAAACAGGTTTGTATTGTGTTGTAAGGTTGCTTTTAGGTTACAGCCTGTTAGCGGTGGGTTTATCTCTGGGTTTAACTCACTCCAGGGACCCATCGGCTGTCATGAACCCAAACATCAGATATTAACACGAGATGTCTCCACACAACCTCCTGAGGATCAGGACAGTCTACGGTGGGAGGGAAAAGGCAATGCTAAAGAAAATGCTTCACTTCAAGGAATTGCTATTTAATGGTGAAGATAATCTCGCCAAAGTGTGACCCTGGCTTCTCTGTGGACAGGGTGGCAGTGATAGAGAGGGAGATTGTGAATAAATTGTGAATAAATGTGCATATACAATCAGTGGAGCATTGCATTACCAGCAGTAGTTCAGTTAAAATACAGTGTGTGTGGAAGCAGGATGTGCAAACATGTAGTGTTCTACAAACATTTTAAAGTTGGGGTCACAGGAGTTTTCAGAACTAGAAATGGGGCCAATAAAAGGTTGAGAACTGCTGTTGTAGAGCCTGTAGCGCCCAGTCTGTAAAGCCCTCCCTCTCCCCTGTCCTTTGTGTCCATAACCTCCAGGTACATGTGGATGAGGACAACAGGTGTCGCGTGGGCCCCCCTGCTGAGAGAGGGCCCCAGCGGTACATACTTACCCGGCATCGCCGCCACTGTGCTGGACGCCGCCCATGACCTCGCGGGCCAAGGCCTGGCGTTCATATTCACCGGGATGGAATAACGGCGTCCAGCCCTCCACAAGGCATCACTTATACGTCTCGGCGTGACACGGCTGGTTTTTGTCAGCACTGGGGGGGAAGAACGTACCATGGCACATTACAGCCTTGTGCAACGACTCATAGCGTTGTTTGGGCCGCCCGCTGTGGTATGCTGCTGTTTTGCTGTGGCTTCCACAAAGGCAGTGACACGGACCAAGAGTGTCATCATCTACAAGTATGGAGCGATGAGTGACATGACGAATATAATATGATGTTTACCCATGTAAAGCGGTCACTCTCCTCCCTTCAGTGTGTGTGTGTGTGTGTGTGTGTGTGTGTGTGTGTGTGTGTGTGTGTGTGTGTGTGTGTGTGTGTGTGTGTGTGTGTGTGTGTGTGTGTGTGTGTGTGCGCGTGTGTGTGTGTCTGTGTGTGTCGTGGGGCAGCACACCAGAGATTTGCCACGCGGCACCGTGGACTCGCTGGTGGCCTCGGCGCTCGGCGTGTGGGCCCGGGCCAGCGGTCTGACCTTCGTCAGGCCGTACGTCCCCACGGCTGACATCATGGTGGAGTTTGTCTCCCGCGGTGGGTAACTTCAAATGGTGGGGAGAAAAAAAGAGAAAGGGAGATAATGTGCTGTGTCATTACATGTTCTAACAGGTACTGTACCTCCTTCTGCATAACAGCTCGTTTAGCAGCATTAGCTCGGTACGGGTGCTGTCGGATGGGCTTAGGGTCCGTAACCACAATATCATGACGCAACACACGAGGTCTGGGTTGGAACGTCACCAAACAGGCTAGGGTAGGAGGCGATCAGACTAAACACGTCAGCGCGATGCTCGTCAGAGAGATGCTCAAGATGGAACTCTAGGTTAGTCAACAACTCAGAATTGAACAACCTCGCACTCTGCTGGGGTGCGTTGCGAAGCACCAGACCATCCTCATCCTCAGCCCCTGGGACAGACCGACATGCAGGCAGGGGCACCGGCGTTATAGGTGGAACCTCTATGGCCAGAACAGACACATTTCTCTCGGGCGACTCTACAGGCCTGGCGTGGTACAGCTTTATAAACGGGCAGACAAAGCGGAACCTTGTACAGGCAGTAAAACCAAAACCTGGTCTCCCACCTCAAATAAAATGTTCAACCGCCCTACAGTCGAAAGGATTTTTCATGACACCCTAGGCGGCAGTATAGCTCAGGAGGTAGAGCGGTCGCCTCACAACCGGAAGGTTGTTGGTTCGATCCCCGGCTGGCCAAGGACTGAAATTCCAGCTCCATATGCCGTAGATGGAGATGAGTAACAACTCGGCCGGACAATATATGTGGTTATGTTTGGGAAATATTTTCTTTCTCCCTATCTAGAATTCTCAGGATTTCTCATTTGATAACGTTTCTTTTTTCTTTATTGTTCTTGTGGGAAAAAGTCACGGACAATAATATCATTGTGTAACCATATGGGACATTAACGTTTTATTTTATTGAGCCATAACATGTTCAGGGCTGTTCAATTTCCTAGCTGATATTTCAAACTAGGATGTCGCTATATTCAGCATTGCCTGGTCAGCTGAAGAGAAGGAGCTATATTGAGTTAATTGTTCAGTTCCCATGGGGTGCCCGCATGGTAAGCAGTAGGAGAAGAGGTTTACTGGAAGTGCAAGCAGCCTCCATGCGAGATACAAGCATGACGTTTGTCGTGTTGTCATTGTGGTTTATGTTTGTGAAAATGTATGTGTATAAGTGCTCATCCTCCCCTTCCCACCCCCTTTTTTGTTTGGCTACAACCCTTTTACCAAGCTCAGGGACTCTTCGATGCAGTATCATCAATTTGAAAAAAGGAGCGTATGGATTGCGTCTGTAGATAAGGGAATAGGCCAGGCAGACACCACGGTGGTGAGTTGGAATGTGAGGGGATTGAATCACCCGGTTAAGCGAAGCAAGGTGTTTTCTCATCTAAACAAATTAAAAACTGAAATAGCATATTTACAGGAAACTCATTTATTAAATAAAGACCATCTAATGCTTCAAAGAGCACGTTTTTCACTCCAATTTTAATAGTAAGAGCAGGGGGGTAGCTATTCTCCTGCACAGAGATGTGCAGTTTGAAGACACAAAATCCATAAGGGACAAAAATGGTGGTTACATAATGACTCAAGGTGAACTGTTCAATAGGCCAGTAGTGCTTGCGAATGTGTATGCCCCAAATTGGGATAACGTTGAGTTATTCAGGAATCTTTTCTCTCTGTTGCCAGGCCTAGGCTCGCATGAATTAATATTAGGGGGGGACCTAAATTGTGTCCTAGACTCTGTACTAGATTGTTCTAGCAGTCAGGTCACCACACTTAATAAATCAGCAAGCTGCATAAATACATTCCTTCAAGCCTATGGAGTGATTGACCCCTGGAGATTTAAATACCCGACTTCCAAACAGTTGTCTTTTTTCTCCCCAGTACACCAAACCTACTCTAGAATTGATTACTTTCTGTTTTCCAGAAAATATACTCCGCCAACGCGTATGGCGCCTTAATCCTAGACTGCTTCCGGACAAAAACTTTGTTGACTTTATAAACACACAAATAGATTTTTTTCTCAAAACCAATGAGTCCCCGGAGAGAAGTGATTTCACACTACGGGAAACCATGAAAGCATATGTAAGGGGGCAAGTGATACCTTATAACGCTGGTGAAACTAAAAGGAAATCCAAACGAGCTACAGAATTGATTGATAGGATTAAAGTGATTGACCGATTACATTCAATATCGCCCACGGAGAATCTTTACAAGGAGAGAATTTAGTTTCAGACAGAATTCGATTCTCTGTCCAATGGGGACGCTGTAGATCTTCACTTAAAATCACGCTTTAATTTCTACGAACATGGGGAGCGTCGACAGGGTTGTCCACTCAGCCCCCAGATATTCGATATTGCTATAGAGCCCCTGGCAATACTGTTAAGAGAGACCGCTAGTCTCTGCAAAGGGGGGGAGAATTGCATAAATTGTCGCTCTATGCGGATGATCTTCTTCTTTTTCTTTCGGATCCTCATGCTACTATACCTATTGCCTTGGAACTTATCGCCGAGTTTGGCCGGGTGTCGGGCTATAAATTAAACCAGAGTAAAAGTGTTTTATTCCCCATAAATGATAAAGCACGTCAAATGTCATTTCAGAACTTCCCTTTCTCGGTTTGTAAGGACAGCTTTACATACCTAGGTGTCTGTGTCAGTTACAAATACAAAGATCTGATGGACAATCATTTTAAAGCAGTGCTTGGTAGGGCTAAACTGGACATGGAGAGATGGTAGACCCTCCCCCTGTCACTAGCTGGCAGGATTCATTCTGTTAAAATGACGATCATGCCCAGGTTCTTATTTCTGTTTCAGGCAATCCCAATCTTCATCCCTAAATCCTTTTTTGGGGAATTAAATAAGTGCACTTCCACTTTTATTTGGAATAAAGCTGTACCTCGAATTAGGAAAGAGTATTTGGAAAGGCCAAAGGGGGAGGGTGGTTTGTCCTTACCCAATTATTTGTATTATTATTGGGCTGCCAACATCCACAAGCTGATGTTTTGGGTTCTGATGTTTTTCGATACCCTTGAGTAAAAACTACTGGACGAATAACCCAGTCATCCAAGGCTCCCTGAAGATATGGACTCAGTTTAGAACTCATTTCAAACACAAACAGGCACTTATGGCTTCCCCAATTCTGGCAAATGTAAAACATTTCTCCATCTCTCACTGATCCATCTTTTCAATTGTGGCATGGGAGAGGGATTAGGTGTGTTAAAGATCTTTGGACACTTTATTTATTTTTATTTATTTATATTAGGATTTTTATATCCCACAGTCATGTTTCTTCAGATATTTGCAGATCCGTAGTTATGTCAGGACCCACTTCTCTCCAGCTGCCCACAGAGTACCTGGATCGATGTTTAAACATGGCTCCCTGTGACCGGGGTCTGGCGTCTGTATTATAGGACAATATTCAGAGGGTCGCCGCCCGTCGCTTAATCACTTAATGAGGCAATGGGAGGAAGAGCTGGGAATAACTAGATCATACTATTTATAGATAGATACTATTTGGCAGGCAGCAATTAAATGTGTCCACTCATCCTCAATGTGCATTAGACATGGGCTGCTACAATTTAAGGTTTTGCATAGGTTACATCTATCTGCAAGTAAACTGGCCAAATTGTACCCAGGTTTAGACCCAACCTGCGTCAGGTGCGGTCGGGACCCGGCCGGCCTAAGTCACATGTTTTGGCTCTGTCCAAAATTGGCCCCTTTTTGGACCGGTATATTTAAACCTTTTGGTACATGTGTAACACGGCTGTGGATGCTAACCCATTGACTGCATCGTTTGGCGTGGTCCCACAGGAGACACGAATAACAACTGATCAGGCTGAGGCTGTGGCATTCTCTACCCTACTGCTAGACGTCTGATACTCTTTAGTTGGAAGAAGGCTGCACCGCCGTCTCATAAGCGCTGGGTAGAGGAGGTAATGTCCCATCTTAAACTTGAGCAGCTAAAGCACACGACCCGGGGCTCTATCGCAAAGTACTATAAGGTCTAAGGTCATCTCCATCGACGGCGTTGCAGTAGAGAGGGTCAGCAGCTTCAAGTTCCTCGGCGTGCACATCTCCGAGGACCTCACATGGTCCACGCACACCACACACGTGGTGAAAAGGGCCCAACAACGCCTGTATTTCCTCAGGCGTCTGAAGAAATTCAGCATGGGCCCCCGCATCCTGAGAACATTCTATAACGGCACCATGGAGAGTGTTCTTACTGGGTGTATCACCGCCTGGTACGGAAACTGCACCGCACTCGAGCGCAGAGCGCTTCAAAGGGTGGTGCGGACGGCCCAGTATATCGTTGGAGGTGAGCTCCCCTCCCTCCTGGATATATACAACCAGCGGTGCGTGGCCAAGGCCAAACGCATCATAAAAGACATTGCCCACCCCAGCCACCAACTGTATTCACTGTTACCGTCAGGCAGGCGATACCGCAGTATCAAGTGCCGTACAAATAGGCTTAGAGATAGCTTCCACAGTCAGGCCATCAGGCTGCTGAACAAGGGCGTATAGCATATAACAATGTATATTTGATTACATTGATTTATATATACATATTGCTCTTTTCTGTGCGGATATTTTGCATTTTATATTTTGTATTTTTATTTTTAATTAAAATTTTTAACTTTATTCTATTTTTATTCTATTTAAAAAAATTAAAAAAATGAGGTTTGGGTGTCCCTGTGAACCTGAGAGCTGTGTTGTCTGGAGCCTAGTGCTCCTGGTAGGGTCTCCCATGGCAGATTGGTCTCAGGGGAGGGGCCAGACTAAGAATGGTTCAAAGACTTCAATGGACAAAAAAACGAGAATTGAGGATACCCTGCCCGGAGGAAGCCCGGGGCCCCTTTCCGGAGCTAGGCCTGGAAAGAGGGCCCGTAAGCGAGCGCCTGGTGGCCGGGTTAGCCACGGAGCCCGGTCGGGCATTGCCCGAAAAAGCAACGTGGCCATTTCTCCTTCCCGCGGACCCACCACCTACGGGAAGAACCACTGGGGTCGGGTGCACTGCCAGTTACGCGGCAGTGAAGGCAGGGGGCATCGACGGACCAAACCCAGCCAACAGAGACTGGCTTTGGGGACGTGGAATGTCACTTCTCTGGGGGGGAAGGAGCCTGAGCTGGTGCGGGAGGTGGAGCGCTACCAATTAGATCTGGTGGGGCTTACCTCTACGCACAGCACTGGCTCTGGAACTAAACTCCTGGATAGGGGTTGGACTCTTTCTTTCTCTGGAGTTGCTCAGGGTGTGAGGCGCCGGGCGGGTGTGGGGATACTCACAAGTCCCCGGCTGAGTGCCGCTTTGTTGGAGTTTACCCCGGTGGACGAGAGGGTCGCCTCCCTACGCCTTAGGGTCATGGGAGGGAAAACTCTGACTGTTGTTTGTGCCTATGCACCAAACAACAGTTCGGAATATCCCGCCTTCTTGCACACCCTAGATGGAGTCCTGCATGGGGCTCCTGAAGGGGACTCTATAGTCCTCCTGGGAGACTTCAACGCACACGTGGGTAACGATGGGGAAACTTGGAGGGGCGTGTTGGGGATGAACGGCCTACCTGATCTGAACCGGAGTGGGGTTTTGTTATTGGATTTCTGTGCTAGTCATGGATTGGCCATAACAAACACCATGTTCAAACATAAGGATGCTCATAAGTGTACATGGTACCAGAGCACCTTAGGCCGAAGGTCAATGATCGATTTTGTTATCGTATCATCTGGCCTGAGGCCGCATGTTTTGGACACTCGGGTGAAGAGAGGGGCAGAGCTGTCAACCGATCACCATCTGGTGGTGAGTTGGGTAAGATGGCGGGGGAAGCCTCTGGACAGACCTGGTAAGCCCAAACGTGTAGTGCGGGTGAACTGGGAACGTCTGGTGGATGCCCCTGTCCGGGAGACCTTCAACTCACACCTCCGGCGGAATTTTTCGGGCATCTCTGTGGAGGCTGGGGGCATTGAGCCAGAGTGGTCTTTGTTCAAAGCTTCTATTGCCGAAGCTGCGGTTGAGAGTTGTGGCCTCAAGGTCATTGGTGCCTCAAGGGGCGGCAACCCTCGGACTTCGTGGTGGACACAGGTGGTCAGGGAAGCCGTCCGGCTGAAGAAGGAGGCCTTCCGGGCTATGTTAGCCTGTGAGACTCCGGACTCGGTTGCGAGGTATCGACAGGCCAAGAGGACGGCAGCCTCGGCTGTAGCGGAGGCAAAGCAGCGGGTGTGGGAGGAATTCGGAGAAGCCATGGAGAAGGACTTTCAGTCGGCACCAAAGCGTTTCTGGCAAACAATCCGGCGCCTCAGGAGGGGGAAGCGTGGGTCCATCCAAGCTGTGTACAGTAAGGGTGGGACATTGCTGACCTCAACTGAGGAGGTGATCGGGCGGTGGAAAGAACACTTTGTGGAACTTCTTAACCCAACTACACCCTCAATGGTAGAGACAGAGCTGGAGGATGAAGGACGGCAAACATCAATCTCCCTGGAGGAAGTCACTGCGGTAGTCAAACAACTCCGCAGTGGCAAAGCCCCAGGGGTTGATGAGATCCGTCCAGAAATGCTAAAGGCTCTGGGTGTTGAGGGGCTGTCATGGATGACACGTCTTTTCAACATTGCGTGGAAGTCTGGGACAGTGCCTGAGGAGTGGCAAACGGGGGTGGTGGTACCCCTGTTCAAAAAGGGTGACCAGAGGGTGTGTGCCAATTACAGGGGTATCACATTACTCAGCCTCCCTGGGAAAGTCTACTCCAAGGTGCTGGAAAGGAGGGTTCGGCCGATAGTCGAACCTCAGATTGAAGAGGAACAATGCGGATTCCGCCCTGGTCGTGGAACAACGGACCAGCTTTTCACTCTTGCAAGGATCCTGGAGGGGGCTTGGGAGTATGCCCATCCGGTCTACATGTGTTTTGTAGATTTGGAGAAGGCATATGATCGGGTCCCTCGGGAAATACTGTGGGGGGTGCTGCGGGAGTATGGGGTGCGGGGGTCATTGTTGAGGGCCATCCAATCTCTCTACTCCCAAAGCAAGAGCTGTGTCCGGATTCTCGGTACAAAGTCAGGCCTGTTCTCAGTGGGTGTTGGCCTCCGCCAGGGCTGCGCTTTGTCACCCATCCTGTTTGTGATTTTCATGGACAGGATTTCAAGGCGTAGTCATGGAGGGGAGGGGTTTCAGTATGGTGGGCTCAGGATTGAATCACTGCTGTTTGCAGATGATGTGGTCCTGTTTGCGTCATCAGTATGTGACCTTCAGCACTCACTGGATCGGTTTGCAGCAGAATGTGAAGCGGCTGGGATGAGGATCAGCACCTCCAAATCTGAGGCCATGGTTCTTAGCAGGAAACCGGTGGATTGTCTACTCCAAGTAGGGAGGGAGTCCTTATCCCAAGTGAAGGAGTTCAAGTATCTCGGGGTCTTGTTCTCGAGTGAGGGGAGGATGGAGCGTGAGATTGACAGGAGAATAGGTGCAGCGGGAGCGGTATTGGGTGCACTTTGGCGCACCGTTGTAACCAAAAGAGAGCTGAGCCAGAAGGCAAAGCTCTCGATCTACCGATCAGTCTTCGTTCCTACCCTCACCTATGGCCATGAGCAATGGGTAATGACCGAAAGGACGAGATCGCGAATACAAGCGGCCGAAATGAGTTTCCTCAGGAGGGTGGCTGGTATCTCCCTGAGGGATAGGGTGAGAAGCTCAGTCACTCGTGAGAGACTCGGAGTAGAGCCGCTGCTCCTTCGCGTAGAAAGGAGCCAGTTGAGGTGGTTCGGGCATCTAGTAAGGATGCTTCCTGGTCGCCTCCCGAGGGAGGTTTTCCAGGCACATCCAACTGGGAGGAGACCACGGGGCAGACCGAGGTACAGGTGGGGTGATTACATCTCCACACTGGCCTGGGAACGCCTCGGGATCCCCCAGTCAGAGCTAGTCGATGTTGCCAGGGAGAGGGAAGTTTGGAGTCCCCTGCTGGAGCTGCTACCTCCGCGACCCGATTTCGGATAAGCGGGAGAAGATGGATGGATGGATATTCTATTTTATAACTGCTGTCTGTCGTCGGGTATTGCACATAAGATTTTCACACCACTGCTTTATACTTAAGTGTATAAGTGACAATAAACTGACTTGACTTGACTTGACTTGGTCTGGCAACCAGTTCTGTCCTACTTTGAGAACAAATTCTCTGACATTAAAACAACGTAGCAAACCCCCCCCCTTTGTTTTTATTGATTTATGTTTTCATTTTTACTCTTGGTTATTTAACCATGTAGTTTTAAATTGAATAATTTATGTTTATTTTTTATATACCTATTTTGTATCTCTTCTGGATGTCAATTGATATTTTGTATACTTTCTGTGTGTGCTGTATTTTTGAGTGTTGAGCGCTGCTGTTTGTTATATGTGGAAAATCAATACAAATATTTCAATAATAATAACATCATTTCATTAGCCCTACATACATATACATATAACATATAACAAAATCTAATCAATGAATATACTCCATTATATGACTTTTCCAGGGTTTTCATGACCCTAGGGACCCTGATTAAAGGACCTAAGCCTCCTCAATCAGTAGTCTGCTCTGTCCACAGACTCAGTGCATGTACATGTACAGTCTGTTGTTGAACACCCAGGGATCCATAGCCCTCCAACAGCCTGCTTGTATACGTTTGGAAAACATTTAGGCAGTTGTATAGGTTAGTAAACAGAAGACTGTAGTGGCCCAAATCCTTTGTGATAATTGATGATTGTTATAAACTCCTATTTCTTTGTTCCTTGTGTTGGCCACATATGGGAGCTTAGGGCTGGGAAGCAGTGTTTGACTGGCTGTTCCTTTAGGTAAAAGAACATCCAATGGACGTTGTGAGTTCCTGATCTTCAAAGTTTATTGCATAAAACAAAAAGCTCCCTCACACACCGTACCTCCAACTTAAACCTCAAGCCCTGCCCTCACCACCTGAGCCCTGCCCTCACCACCTGAGCCCTGCCCTCACCACCTGAGCCCTGCCCTCACCACCTGAGCCCTGCCCTCACCACCTGAGCCCTGCCCTCACCACCTGAGCCCTGCCCTCACCACCTGAGCCCTGCCCTCACCACCTGAGCCCTGCCCTCACCACCTGAGCAAGGCACACATCTTGCTGAAAGAGAGAAAAGGCATGAATAAAACTTATTTAAATAGAAACAAAAATAAACTTAAATGCTGCTCCTATAAGACATTGAACTATTTTCAGGGGGGAGTTGGGGAGAGGTCCGTTCCTCTGGACAAGAGGGGGGAGTTGACTTAACTATCTCATAATTATGACTTAACAATCTCATAATTATGAGATAGTCAACTCATAATTATGAGATACTATGTGACTTTTTTTTTCCTTTCAAGTGGCGGAAAGGGGCTTCCATAAGTATCAGTAGCCAGGGGTTTAGGTAGAAATGAATCTCCAACACATCCCTGCTCGCCCCACTTAACACCCAGGCAGGTAGACCGGAGAACGGGACTGGTGGTCTGCGTCAGGCCTCTCCGGCTGGTTAGAGACTTCCAGTACTGGATGAACCCGACCACCGGCACTATCGTTCCCCAATAACAAGTCTATATCGGGAACTGGGAGAGCATCAGAAACGGCAACCCTAAAACCGCCAGTTACTACAAGGTCCGTGCGTAGATGGATGCAGGGGCGTCCCAACAGGGTAGGAAAAGTAGGCCCCGAGCTGGAAGGGGCCTCGAGCTGGAAGGGGGCCCCGAGCTGGAAGGGGGCCCCCCGAGGATGACAGATTATATTTAACCACTGCGACAATTCCCCCCCCCCCTTGGACTTCATGATGTTCGATTGCCGTTGTGTAATTTTGAGGCTCTGTAATAAACACTCTGTAATTTCGAAGGCCCCCCCACCCCCCCAAAGAAATTTGGCGATTTTGCCTAGGGCCCCCAGAACCCTAACCCTAGAAACACCCCTCCAGGATGTATGTTATGCAACGGAGCCTTCAGTAAAGCCATTTAAATTAATTCCCTGCACTACTACCTCCGTACCACCAGAGGTCACTTCAGACAAAGTCCAACAACTCCAGCTCTTAGAACAGACCGTGAGGCCCCGTACCGCTGACCCCCCGGGTGGTAGACCCTACTCCACGGCATAGTCCACTGCTGTAGTTCCGTTGTTCTAGTCAGACGGACGTCACAGAGGCAGTCACTTTATGCCTTATCTCATTTAGGCAGATTGTCGCAGCCAATTTCCAAGTGTACCATAGTTGGTAAAGCAGTGTCCATGTAGTGAAGTAACAGCCCATCATCTTCGCCTTCGCCATTTTGACGTAAAATCCTACGTAGAAACAACGTAGCACTACGCTAGATCCCCTCTCGCTCCAGCCAGTATACCTTCTAGCTCCCTATTGAGCTGTGGGGAAATCTGAAAGAATACGCCCATTGGCTACAAATCACTATATGATTGGTTGATCAAATTGTCAATCCAAACGTACGCTCTCATTCAGTCTAAGGGCCAAAGTCATCGGGAATACTTTGGTTGAAGGATATTCTCGCCTGAAATATCTGATTGGTTGCATTGTTTTTCCAACACAAAACCACTCAAATGAGTAGTGCATGGACCGAGAAAGACAAACAAATCAACGTAACACTGAAATATAACAGATAACAACACATTCTCGTTTAGTCATTTTTATTTAAATTTGATTAAATTTGATTAAATTGTATTACATTTTATTAATACAATTAATTCGATTTTTTTTGTTTCAATTGAGAGTTCCAGGGTCTTCTCTGAATACCTTGAAGGCCCTGACGCTTCACCACTATCTTATACATACTCTATAAGTTATTTTATACAGGTGTTAACAGGTGTTTTTTTTCTCTGACATGTTAGGGAGGATGGTCCTCCCTTTCCTCAATGGACGAGCCTCCATTTATATCTATCTATAGAGATATATATATCCATCTATCTATATCTCAAAAGCAGTCTAATCCATTTTCTGACCTGCTTAAATGCTCTTTTGTTTGTCACTTCCAATAAACACGCACCCCTACCAATCCTCTGTTATTAAACACAGACACCAGTGACACACCTGTGCAGCACTCCGTGCTCACTCCAACACACACAGGACACACCTGTCGCAGCACTCCGTGCTCACTCCAACACACACAGGACACACCTGTGTGTCCTGTGTGTGTCCAAGACACACACAGGACACACAGGACACACCTGTGTGTCCTGTGTGTGTCCAAGACACACACAGGACACACAGGTGTGTCCTGTGTGTGTTGGAGTGAGCACGGAGTGCTGCACAGGTGTGTCCTGTGTGTCTTGGACACACACAGGACACACAGGTGTGTCCTGTGTGTGTTGGAGTGAGCACGGAGTGCTGCACAGGTGTGTCCTGTGTGTCTTGGACACACACAGGACACACAGGTGTGTCCTGTGTGTGTCCAAGACACACACAGCTGCTACAACCTGCGGTGTCTAAGGGTGTTCGAAAAACAGGTGTGTGCCGGAACAAGAACGGAGTAAACACAGGGGTCAAGGTGCAATAACAACGTTTATTTGTGGAAAAAAACAAAGGATAACAGACACAGGATGAACCCAAATACAAAATATCTCAGGAACCAGGCCTAGGGACCTGGTAGAAGTATGCCAAATCAAAAAGAACTTAACAAAGCCAGGCAAAAAGGAAAACTAAACCATCAAGCTAAGTTTCCTTTTCCCAAATACCGAGTAGCAGCGGTTGACCAAACACACGACTCTAGCCAAAAGTACCTGGGTGGCAGACCCCCTCTAACCTGGGGTATTTACCAATGAGCTACCTACGTGGTGTTAATGTAAAGAGGCCTCTGTCTAAACTGTCCCCAAGACCTGGACCTTACCTATTCCAACCGACGTACATGACGTGAGGGTGTCAAACAAAAGAGGGTGAGCTGCAACATACAGGGAGCCTGGTGCTGGAGCAGGAGGGGCTCTGACCTTACATTAGTCATTTACAGTCACCTTTACATTACACTATTGTCCAAAACGACATACAATAGGTACATTCAACATAGGTAGGCAAGGTAACTACTAGTCACCAGAGGTCATGTGCATTTCCTTCCTAACAAGCCATAATAATATAATACACATACATAAACACATATATAAAATAATATGAGGCAACTGTCTAATTCATTGCGACTATACAGAGGATATACAGTAGGCCTACATGCACCTAACTCGTATTATTAATTATTAACTACGTAAGTCAAACATTGAACCAGTATAGAGATGAGAATGATTGCAACAGTAACACCGTAACTGTACACGATTCTTTTAAACTCATAATAACGCTTACGGTTTAAGGTCCTGTTTTAACATATGGGTTATTTTTAGTGCATAAACCGGCTTGGTGTGACATATATAACCAATCATCCCTCTAGATAACACATAATACTGTATTGGGTATAAATTGTTCCTAATCAATAGGTCGTAGGCGATGATAAAGCGCCCTCTAGTGTACGTTTGGTGTAACAACACAGGTGGGGCAGACGTAAAGTTTGAAAACCGTTTGCATTGCTGCATGGTGGAGACCTTTGACCCTAACCTGCTCCTTAATGACATACTCAATTACTAAATAGTATCGTAATAGTGCTAAATAATACCCCGTTAACGTAAGCAACAGCGTTGGAACAATATGGCTGTGAAAGAAAGTGGATCTCCTGTAATACAAATTATTAAACATGAAATTTGTGTGGTCAAAACCTTCTCCCCTCTGGTCTGTGGAGGTGAGGGAGTCTACAGCCACCATGACCTCTGGTCTGTGGAGGTGAGGGAGTCTACAGCCACCATGACCTCTGGTCTGTGGAGGTGAGGGAGTCTACAGCCACCATGACCTCTGGTCTGTGGAGGTGAGGGAGTCTACAGCCACCATGACCTCTCTGGTCACAGCCACCATGGCTGTAGACTGTGGAACAGGAGCCCAAAGTGAGAACTAGAGGAAGCACAGGAATGGGTGCTGATAGAAGGGCCAGGTAGTGAAGTCATTCTCTTCACTCTTTATGAACCTCTTTAGTGTGGGCATCATGCGGTGTGTGTGTGTGTGTGTGTGTGTGTTTGCTATAGTAATAACATCAGGTGACTGAAGACACAGTGGCGCCTGTGGGAGGTGACGATACAAACACGGTCCTTTGTTCAAACTCACTCTCTCTCTCTCTCTCTCTCTCTCTCTCGCTCTCTCTTTCTCTCTCTCTCTCAATCTGGTTTGAGAAGAAGACAACCTGCAGACAGAACACCTTCAGAAGTGAAGATGTCTGAAGGAATATAAGAATATACTAATTTAGTTTGTGTGCATTTATTCCCCCTGTTTCAACTGTTGCACCTTAATTTCTCTCGGGATAAATAAAGTTATCTTGAATCTTAGAAGCCGGTCCGTCCGCAAAATAGACTCGTCCAGAAACGTAGAACATGCGTTCCGCTTTTTGGAGTCCGGCTATATGGGCGCACCAATAACAACCGGTGTCGTGTCATCATTCGATCTATATCCTCTACTTTGACTATATTCTCTATATTTTCTCTATATTCTCACAGTGCAAGTGCAAGTTCTAGCCTAGAAGAGACCTCCCAGAAATCATTGTTAAAACCGGTTTGTTTTGGTTATTCATGGGATCATATGGTGTATACAAACAAAGTTATCAAGTACAGGTCAGTGCGGTTAATATGTGTATCCGTCAGTAGGCTGGCGTGTTGGTTAATCATCTCAATACAATACAGTTCTGTGTTGGTGTAAAGCAGGACAGACCGGTCTGTAACGTTGACGCAGTGAGTCAACTTGGGGTGGAGACACCCCGTCGGTGAGCTGATTTACTGGAACAACCCAAATCGGTCAATTAGTCATCAGTCATCATTATCAAACACATTCATCATTGCAAGGCCGTGGCACAATTCGTCCTCCATAATCTGGTCTGTTTAAAAAAACAAAACAAAAAGGGGTTAAGTGTGGCCGGTCCTCCTCCTCCTCCGCCCATTGGAGCACTTAAGGAACATAATGTCATACAGATGTCGGTGAACAGGATCCACCCTCAGGAGGAATAGAAGGAGTAACCTCATTCCCCATCGCCCCGCCCAGCAGGTGTCTGGTCTTGAGGTGCTGGTCGAGTTGTTTCTTCTGCTGCCGCTCTGGAAGAAGGAGACGCAAGGAACTCATCTGCAGGTAAACACATGTCTTAGTTGGTTGTTATTGTTGTTATTATTATTAGGAAGATCTGCGTTAATATGTTGTACATTTATCATATACTATGCCGTTTATACGCATGCATGTGGCTTGAAATCAGGATCTCGACCCACTAATGCAGCGGTTTTATGTAGGTAATGTAAAGAGATAGGCTATGTGCAGCATATAAATGGGCCATTCATTTGAATAGGTATGGGTCGCGCTCTCAAGACGTAAACCAAAAGTGTTATTATGTGTGTTTCTCATTTCAGTACAAGCCTAACCATATAAAACAAGAATACCGCATAGATCCCCCACCACCACCACCCCAGCCTCATTATGAACACCCTGTCTCACCATGAGGAGGCCTACATCTCCATCACCAAAAACCTGAGAGAGCTAGACATTCGAGGGTCAGCCGTCCCCAGTGACCTGGTCCTAATAGGAGACCACGCCTTCCCTCTGGCCATGAACACCCAAGGCCAGGTGCTGATGGCCGCCTCTCTCTTTGGACGCGGACGCATTGTGGTCCTGGGTCACGAGAGCTACCTGACCACCTTTCCCGCTCTGGTGGAGAATGCCCTCGTCTGGCTCAGAGGCCACGGATCTGAAAACCTCCGGGTGGGGATTCACCAGAGCTGCAAGGCGGTGGCGGATAACCTCGGCCGGTCCGCTTTCCAGGCCCAAGTGTTGGGGGCCTTTGGCCCAGACCCGGGGGTGGGCGTGTACGTGGTGGATGCCTACAGCGTGGCTCCGGATGTCAAGTCCCTGGTGGAGTTTCTTAAAGGTGGAGGAGGGCTGTTGATGGCAGGGCAGGCCTGGTCCTGGACTGAACAAAACCCCAAGAAGAACACACTGCAGGCCTTCCCGGGGAACATGGTGTCCAGTGTAGCGGGGATCTACTTCTCTGAGCACCGCGGGGAGGTCCATCATCTGCCTGTTTATCCCCAGATTCCATCCTCCTGGTTGTCTGTGGTGTAGGTTATTTTGCCTTGAACATTTGTATTAGTTTGACTTGGGCTTTAGTGTGATACTAGATCATTCAGCATCTACTGAATAGAGATACAGTCAAGCCAAGCAGTCAAACACAACACAACAAATATTGATTTTATTTTATTGTCCGTTTAGACTACATCCATCATGATGTTCCCTGTTGTCATATATTTACATAATCCAGAATCGGCAAGGACTTTAAGGATGATTTGGAGTTCCTTCTGCGGGACGTGTCCGAGTTTGACATCAGGGGTGGCCAGGTCCCGTCCGAGGTCCTTGTGCACGGCCCACTTTCCTTCCCGATCGGCACCAACTCGGACGGACAGGCTTTCCTGGCGGGAGCCTACTACGGCCAGGGCCGGGTCATCGTGGTCACACACGAGGGCTTCATGGGTCGGCAGGTGGGCTGAACAAGTCACGGAGGAGGATCCATTATTTGACCCAACGCAACGCAACACTAAGGGGCAGATCAGTAACTCTGACAAAGGGAAGGCTCACAGTCATACAAGCATAGAATCATACAACTAACTACATTAAGGAAAGGGTTTCTAAAACAACAACTGGACAGAGTAAATCACAAATGCAAAAAATGAAATGTAAATGTTTTATATGATAACTTGGTGTCAGACCTTTTTAAATCAAAAGTACACAGTTTTGCTTTGAGATGGTTCATTGGAGCTACTGTCAATGAGAAAAGCATTGCATCATCACATCAGCCTTGTTCTGCAATGTACTGCACTGTATTAATGATGCTGCTGCACTACTGGCACTTTAAAATGCTTTTCAATCTTTTTGCACAATTCAACACCTGGTATTGTTTTGGAGATGTATACTGCGGGAGGGAATGGGGAGTAAGTATTCCAATGTACTTGTTAGAAATGGCCAATAAATATCTTGTATCTTGTTTAAGAGCACAGCCCCTTTACTATCAGCCTGATTAAAGAAGTGCTTGAGTCGGTGAAGCTACAAACACCTCTACATGTCCTTACCTTCTATTGCAGGAGCTGGCTCCATTTTGGAAAAACGCTCTCCGTTGGTTGGACGATGGCCGCAACGGGGTGTTTGGAATCCAGCCGGGCCTCGGCGACGCTCTGTTCAGCCAGGCGGGGGTCAACCGCAAGAAGTCCGAGTTCAGCAAGGAGCTGAGTGTGTACGTGTGCACAGCGTACAGCGACAAGCATGCGGAGGAGATTCAGGAGTTTGTGGCAGAAGGAGGAGGCCTGCTGGTTGGAGGGCATGCCTGGTACTGGGCCCAGCGCCACCCTAACGAACACGTGATGAAAGATTGTCCAGGTAACTGATGATAAAGGGTGTGTTTGGTCTGAGCTAACCTACAGCATGCTACCACACACACACACACTGGCCGCAGACAAGGTCATCTAAGGTTGTTACAAAACCACAAGCACTGTGTGTTGTCAAATGATTTCCCCAGTAAAAATCAATAACATTCTCCAGATTGACTGAGACATATCTTCCTAAAACCTTGTGATTTATTTGTTTCAGACAGACACTTCCCCAGTGTTATACTGGTTAATATCCTCACATAACACACAATTAAAATATGCAGATAATCACAATGATATCAATACAATCGACACAAACTTATATAACAATATACTAGATATATTTGTTAATCGTGATATGCCACTGTCCATCAGCCAATCACGTCCTGAACAAGATGGGCCTGAGTCTGCTGGGAACCACAATGAAGGTCGGATGCTACAAGGCTCCCGATCCGGACCGGGCCTTTAAGGACGACTACCACTTCAGGCACATGCTGCGGCGCCTCGCCGGTCATATGACCCAGGGGGAGGAGCTTAAGGCCCACGAGCTGGCGGGTCTGAAGAAGCTGACCAGCCATTGCACCAACTACCTGCACATGAAGGCTCACCACTGCCCTTCCTACACCCAGGTGTTGTCCGCCCTCACTGAGATCCTCATGAAGTCCGGCCTGCCCAAGGTGATGGTCTGCTCCCCCTCAGGCTGGATGTAACATGTCGGCGGCCTCTTCTGCTTATGCTCTAACTGCTATGGTTTTTGGGGATAGCTTTTGTTGTCCCCCAAACTTACTGGTGGTTTTATTGTATGTTGTTAAAGCAAACTGTAAGTAGAACTGTGAGTTGGACCCGTTTACCATACTAAAATAAAAGCAATGCTTACATTTTTCTTAAGCAACCCAGTAGTCCGTAGTAAATTGTCAAAATCTAAGATAAAAGCATTGTCTAGGAGATTGATTTGGCACTATAGATTAACATAAACAAGTTGTGGTTGTTTTCTTTCTTCTTGCAGATGTTTGTTTAGACTTGACTAGGCTAAGTATGGGACTATAGTTCAATATATAGACAGGAAACCGTGGAATCTAGTGTTGCCACAAACCATTGCGACACAGTCCAATCGTAAATGTCAAATTGGTAAGAACATTTCCAAGGTTCCCTGTTCTTCTCCGCTCTCTGTCATCCAGGTGTCCGAAAGCTGCCCAGTGAAAACTCCGCAGGAGCACCTTCTCCTAAGTTTGTGGCCAGAGGTTTACAAGGTGTCCCCATATCCAGATGCACTCCTGCCCTACCTGATCAAGGACAACCCGGCCATGTCTGTGTTCTACGACTACAGAATCCCTATCAACGTCAACACTGCAGCTGGTCAGCTGACACATGTTGATCTTATATGTATGGTCTGTGTTTTTACCAGGCACTTATTCCCTCTCTACTGTGTGTGTGTGTGTGTGTGTGTGTGTGTGTGTGTGTGTGTGTGTGTGTGTGTGTGTGTGTGTGTGTGTGTGTGTGTGTGTGTGTGTGTGTGTGTGTGTGTGTGTGTGTGTGTGTGTGTGTGTGTGTGTGTGTGTGTGTGTGTGTGTGTGTGTGTGTGTGTGTGTGTGTGTGTGTGTTAGGTAACGAGTGGATCAGTACTGGACTCTACCTCTCTCCTGGTATGAAGACGTACATGGCTATCCCTGCACCGATTGTCAACAAAGGATGGCATGTATGTACAGTGTGTGTGTGTGGATCAAATATTTGCTGCTTACTGGATGGTCTTTAGTTATTTAAGTTATATAAACATACTGTTAGTCATCATTTGCAATTATTTCCACCCATCTGTACTGTGGGAGTACTAAGTAGTGTCTTATCTTAATAGAACATATGCATACATGCAATTCTAATTTATATAAAACCACATAGTGTGGTAGGAATGTCTTGGTTCAGCTCCATTCCTCTTTGCGATGCAGTGTATCCAGGGAGTACTCTGAACTGTGTCCAGGTAGGAGGGAGTTACTCTGAACTGTGTCCAGGTCCAGGTAGGAGAAGGTTACTCAGAACTGTGTCCAGGTAGGAGGGAGTTACTCTGAACTGTGTCCAGGTCCAGGTAGGAGGGAGTAACTCTGAACTGTGTCCAGGTCCAGGTAGGAGGGAGTAACTCTGAACTGTGTCCAGGTGGGAGGGAGTTACTCTGAACTGTGTCCAGGTCCAGGTAGGAGGGAGTTACTCTGAACTGTGTCCAGGTCCAGGTAGGAGGGAGTAACTCTGAACTGTGTCCAGGTGGGAGGGAGTAACTCAGAACTGCATCCAGGTGGGAGGGAGTAACTCAGAACTGCGTCCAGGTGGGAGGGAGTAACTCAGAACTGCGTCCAGGTAGGAGGGAGTAACTTTGAACTGTGTCCAGGTAGGAGGGAGTTACTCTGAACTGTGTTCAGGTGGGAGGGAGTAACTCTGAACTGTGTTCAGGTCCAGGTAGGAGGGAGTAACTCTGAACTGTGTTCAGGTGGGAGGGAGTAACTCTGAACTGTGTTCAGGTCCAGGTCGGATGTCAGACCGACCGCCTCTGCGAAGAGAAACTGAAGCGGGCGCCGTGCGTCCACGAGTGTTTCCCCGTCACCTCGGAGATGATGCAGGTGTTTAACATGTGGGGAGGGCTCCTCTACCTGGTGGCCCCGCCCAAGACCAAGGTGGAGGGGGCCCTGGTCATGGTGCAAGTGGCCGTTCCCGCCCCCTATTATAAATCCGGTGAGTAGGTCTTTAGGTAAAGGTTTATCCAATTAAGTTCATATGGAAAAGCGATGCATCTGGAAGGCCTGCGTGGCAGTTGACCCTGCCACATGCCAGTAAATTGGCTTATTTTAGGATACAGGGTGATGAGTAAGCCGGTTTATTGCAGAGTTTTGTCATTGTGTGACAGCAGAGCAGATGGTACATACCAGTGCCCCTGTCAAGTGTGTGGTGGTGACTGGTGTCACCTGTGGGCCTCGATTACCAAAGACCCACAGCCTCAACCAGCCCCAGACTCCAATCAGTCTGACTCGGGCTGCTTAAACCAGACTCTAATCAGTCTGACTCAGGCTGCTTAAACCAGACTCTAAACAGTCTGACTTGGGCTGCTTAAACCAGACTCCAACCACACTCCACAGCTGGTAAACCGGCTCTTCTTGTCCACCAGGTGTAACCACACCAGCTGAGTGGGCGCTGATGCGTAAGTCCCCCGCCCCCTGGGCAGAACTGGAGTTCGACAACATCATTTTCACCGTGCCTTCCGACGCCATTCGAGCCCTTGAGCGTCCCCATGATGTGGCGGCGCTCTGGGATAACATCCTGAGCGGGATCGCTGACCTGTCAGCCATTCCACACAAATTACCACGCAAGGAACGCTTTGTTGCCGACGTGCAGATTTCCCACGGTTAGTTGACTTTTAAAAATGTTATCTCATCTTCTATTGTTTTGACTTTAATTTTGCGCTCCTCTGCCCTTCTAATAGAAATGTAATAGAATGTACCCTACCCCAAAAGACTGAATCATTCCTCTTTTAAAGGAACGAAGCAGCTGAATTAGTATCTGACATTCTTGGTTCTTCCCCCTCTTCAGGTTGGATGCACGCAGGCTATCCCATCATGATGTGTTCCTCTACGGCTCCTGAACTGGTGAACCCAGAGTCTTCTGGACGCAAAGGCCTCTGGGGCTTCCTCCACGAGCTGGGTCACAACCAGCAGAGGTTCTGCTGGGAGTTTGGGCCTCACACCACAGAGTGCACCTGCAACCTGTGGTCGGTGTACGTGAACGAGGAGGTGCTGGGGGTCCCCAGGGCACAGGTAGAATACTGACCTGGTGTTTATGAGGACACATATTTATTAATTATTTTTTGAAATGTTGAGAAATTCCCCCAAAAAACAATGATCCGTAAAACTCACACAGACATTAACAATGAAGAATACTAGCCTTAGGTTATTTGACATTCCCTCCACCATTGTCCTGTAGACGGCTTCTTGGTGGTTGGTTGTAATCTTATTTTACAGAAAGCTCTCGCTCTGCTGCTACACTTGATACAGAATCCCAGACGACACCTTAGGTAGCGTTGGTCTTGTCAGCGCACTGCAGTTGATATGTCCCCTTAACACTTCCAATGATTACATTACATTAATCATTTAGCAGATGCTTTTATCCAAACTGACGTACAACAATGTGTCTAACAAAGGAAGGTAAAGAGAACTCGTCACCAGAAGTCAAAAGTGCATTTCATTCCTAATACGTGCTCATGTAAAAGTACAATGAGTTAGTTAGACAATCGACTTAGTCAGACCCTAGTACGCTAGTATAAAGTGAAAAGAGGATGCGCTAGGTGGAAGGATCCGGGTAGAGTTTCCTGAAGAGTTTTCAGTCCTGACATCCGTGGGGAGTTCATTCCACCACTTTGGGGCCAGGACAAAGAAGAGCCGTGACCGCGTTGACGAAGAAGCAGAGTGAAGTGGACGGGCAGGGATGTAGGGCTTGACCGTTGCCTGGAGGTGGAGCTGCGAGCAGCTACAGGTAGCCAGTGTAGAGACCGGAGAAGGGTAGATGTGTGGGAGAACTTGGGTCAGTTGAACACCAGACGAGCTGCAGCTTTCTGAATGAGCTCCAATGAGGAGTCCAACGATGACATAGAGATTGTAACGTTAAAGATGTCTTGTGTGCCTTGCAGGCACATCCGAGTTTGAAGCCTGAACATCGGGTGTCTCGCATAGAGCAGTACGTCAAGGAAGGCAGAGACCTTCAGCGCTGGAGTGTGTGGGTGGCCCTGGAAACATACCTACAGGTTAGAGACATGACAAAAACACACTCACTTCCTCTCACTACCTCCCCACCCTTTGTCACCAACTCCCCTACCTATGTCACTATCTCCCCTCTCGATGTCCCTTCCTCTCACTACTTCTCCACCCTATGTCCCTTCCTCGCACTACCTCCCCACCCTATGTCCCTTTCTCTCACTACCTCCCCACCCTATGTCCATTCCTCTCACTACCTCCCCACCCTATGTCACTTCCTCCCCACCCTATGTCCCTTCCTCGCACTACCTCCCCACCCTATGTCCCTTCCTCTCACTACCTCCCCACCCTATGTCCCTTCCTCTCACTACCTCCCCACCCTATGTCCATTCCTCTCACTACCTCCCCACCCTATGTCACTTCCTCTCACTACCTCCCCACCCTATGTCCCTTCCTCTCACTACCTCCCCACCCTATGTCCCTTCCTCTCACTACCTCCCCACCCTATGTCACTTCCTCCCCACCCTATGTCCCTTCCTCTCACTACCTCCCCACCCTATGTCCATTCCTCTCACTACCTCCCCACCCTATGTCACTTCCTCCCCACCCTATGTCCCTTCCTCTCACTACCTCCCCACCCTATGTCCATTCCTCTCACTACCTCCCCACCCTATGTCACTTCCTCCCCACCCTATGTCCCTTCCTCTCACTACCTCCCCACCCTATGTCCATTCCTCTCACTACCTCCCCACCCTATGTCACTTCCTCCCCACCCTATGTCCCTTCCTCTCACTACCTCCCCACCCTATGTCACTTCCTCCCCACCCTACTTCCCCACCCTTTGTAACTACCTCCCCAACCTATGTCACTTCCTCTCACTACGTCCCCACTCTTTATTACTTCCTGTCACTACCTCAGCTCCAGGAGGTGTTTGGCTGGGGAGCCTTAAAGAAAGTGTTTGCCGCCTACCACGACATGACCGGCGTGCCCAAGGACAACAAAGGCAAGATGAACCTCTACACCAAGACCTTCTCCGTGGCCGTGGAGAAGAACCTGTGTGCCTTCTTCAAGGCCTGGGGCTGGCCCATAGAGGGCGCCACTGAGGAGGAGCTGTCCAAGCTGCCAGCGTGGGCCGACCACCCCATGGCACGCTATGAGTGAACCTTGGTATCTCTGAAGAAGAGGGTCCAGGGTAGATGGCTCGGTGTTGGGAGGCTTCTATTTATTTTCCTGTCTTTCCTGTCTGCACTTTTGGTGGTTAGGGTAGATTGCAATATTTTATAGTAACAATTTCTTATATTTTTAACTCTTCTCAACCACCTCTTCTGGTCCAATGACTATGCATTAATTATTGTGTGTGAAGTTTACACCCCTTGGTTCAGGATACATAGAACATGTTTTACTGGCTAAATTACACCTATGATGACTCATGGCACAGCAGCAACATTATCTAAACTGATTTGGGGTATGTGTTTTTTTTTAAGTGTTATTATGTGTATTTAGTTATATGGTGTACTGTATGGTATAAACTATTTTTTTCCCTTTGTTTTTATCCCAATTATTTTATTTTACTGCGGGCGTTATGTGAAACAACCTTCGGCCCATTCTAGATCAAACCAATTGTTCCACATGCTGTAATTGGGAGGGATGAACACGGAACACATCAGTCACATATCGGCAGAACCCACCAGTAGATTATTCTCTTCGCTGACCCCTGGTACGTCTGTTATGAAAGTAACTATTAAAGTGATAACAGGTAATTAAGCATTGTTATTTTGAATTGGCAGGCTATAAATAACCTAAAAGCCAGATTCTTGAATAACCTAAAGGTTAACCGCAGATATCTGCAATAATGCCTATTTATGGGATGGTAACGGCATATTGAAATAAAACATAAATCCCAAATATGACATCATTTCCAACACCTTATTTATCATAAATATTCGACTGAGACTTGGCTTGACGTCTTTGGGACAGTTATGTTTGTATTGTAACATTTGTTTTAATATGCTTGTATGTTCATAAGATGCAGTGCGTTGTCACATTACTTAATGCACTTGTCTATTTGCAGGCGCTTTCATAAGTAATGGACCCTTGACGTAATCTCCAAGTACAAGTGCGCCCTCAGTTCCACTAGGTGGATCAGTGATTTATAAAGCAGATGTGTAAAGTGATATATGTTCCCACTTCGATTTGGATGTGTAAAGGAAAACCTACAATTCAATTACGGAAATTAAAACAAATACATTTAAGTTACTTTTATCAAAACAGGACACTAAATCATAATCACTGGCATAAACCAAACAATGAAACCAGTTCATGGTTTAACCTTGTGTTTTATAGTCATAGTCTGAGGTCTTTGTCACACCAGTGCATCTCTTGTTTGCAAACAGAACAGAACCAGACCCCCGAGTCGGCCTGTGTGAGCTCTCCATCTCTTGTTAACCGGTCAATGAACCCGTCCTTGGAGCCTTGGCCTACCTTTCACTTTGTAGTTCACCATCACGGATGAGATGTGTGTGAGGGAGTCTCTTGCTTTTGTTTACAAGAGCCGATACCTTTCACTCCCTTCACCTGACCTCTCAGCTCCGCCTCCGACCTATTTGAAGAGCTACGGCTGCTCCGGTTACCGGGGACGATCGATGGGTCCGAGGGGTGTCGCGTTGCCCAAGAGGGTCTCGTATTGACGAATGGACGATCGCTATCATAATCACACTTCCCCTCTTATCACACCCTCTTGCCCCCCTCGTCTGCTGAATAAAACATCTCCCTTCCTGCCCCGGATCTCCCCCTACCCAAAACCTGGGGGGAAATGGACTCTCCAAAGTATCTCTTCAGACGACTAAGAAACATGAGAAACACACCGTAGGGGGGGGGGGGGGGGGGGGCAGCTCAATCACATGTTGGTAAATCTACATTCAGCTTCACATGTAGGTCCACAGACATGTGCATAGATGGATTTATCTCATTCCCATTGTTTTGGGGTGAATAAAAGCCTGCGTTAGAATAGAATGTCTGGGATATTAAAGGACATCGTCAATCAGACATTTGACAGCTTCAGGCAACTTGACACTCCTCCCAAACATCTCAGAGAAACCAGGAACGGCCATAAGCCATAATAAAGTACTTCTCCAGTTCAGACAACGTGATTGCCAAAAGGCTAATCAGTAGTGTTGGACATTTTGGAGCACATCTTTAGAGCTGGCAAAAACATTTCACTGTACATAAAGGACACTGTTTAGGTTTCCATCATACATTTAGTCTGCTTGCTTATTCAACTGTATTGTCAGTCATATTTTGAAATATGACGCAACTGCCACTCTGTTGGAGTCGTGGACAGTTATACATTATTTTTATTTCTAGCCAAGGATGTTTAAGCATAACTAAATGACGGATGATGAAAGAAGTAATTAGGTGTACTTCCCTAAGGTGAGCCCTTGGAAGACTATCTTATAGGCAACCCCCCTTCAATAAAGCAACCAGAATATATTTCAAAATATCAATAGTTTGTCACGCCGGTCCAAATCTGACTATATAAGCCAACAAGTGAAAACATTCTCTGGTAAACAAACCTCTTAAAACCCAAATCCCCAGGTCACATTTCTCAGAGAAACGGAGCCACGGTTTCAGTTTCTTGTGTTTACGGGGCATGCGTCCACAAAGCTTAACGGCTGACTTTGAGAGTGCCGGGGGCTTGAGATTTAGTACCCGTTTGAGTATTGAAAACCATAGACAGACTGGTCAGGAGGGCACGGGCCGTGGTGAGTGGCAGAACGAGAGAGAAACGGAGAGAGAGCGGGGTGTGAAGTAACAGTCAGCACATCTGCTCTCATCAATAATGCAGAAAGCCTTTAAACGGCAGTTTGTCGCCTATTGAGCACTGGTCGCTGAAATCCACCCCGACACCCAAGATGTGGCCGGGGGACAGCGTATAGAGGATGACACTGGAATAGGAGGAGGCCACGGGGTGAAGGGAGCGGGGGGGGAAGTGAATTAGTATTTTAAAGTTTACACAACAGAGTCAGGCTAAGTGCCGGCTGGGAATCTTGACTAAGGGGAATATGAGAATGTCAGGCGGACTTTCGGGGAAAGGACCCGAAGGCGTGTGGTTCTTGTCGTTTGAGTCAGACCACATCTTTAACACTAACTACCGTTGACGAAATATAAATCGAAGCGCCACTGACTTTTGGGTTTTTATCATTTTTATTATTAAAATGAAAAAAGAAAAAGCACTCAGACAAACATGCTAGAGGAAATGTCTCTGCACTGTATGTTTTATACAACGATGACCCGGTCGTTCATACTCAAGAAAAAAAAAAAAGTTCTCTAACAACAATTGACCGTCAAGATTTAAACTGATCGGACTGGGGACAAAATGAACCAAAACCTAAATGTCTATTTGCCTGTGATCAGGGGGTTCCTCAGCACCACGATCACGGAGTCTCCCCTGAGGAACATCTTGGAGATGTATCGGTCCTTATTCACAGGTTTAGATTTCTTCTTTCCTTTTCCGCTCTTGGGAACCTCCGTCCACATCTCTTTCACGTTCTCCAAAACCATGTTACAATGTCTGAAAAAGAGGGTCATAGAAGCATAAGAAACATGTTTGTTTGTTGCAGAATACCCAGCAAACCCAACTTCTAAGACGGTCTAAAGAAAGAATGTCCCAATCTGTGGAATAACCAGATGCTGCGCCCATGAATGTACATCATTAACCCTCACACCCGTTACTGAATCCACTGCATCATTCCCACCCGTCACAACACAGTCACCGACAGCCACGTGTCATTTTGACAGATGCACAGATAATATGGAAAGAAGTCATGTGTTTTTGAGGAAGACTCGGAAGACTCTCCTAGCCTCACAACCCACACAGACATAGCCTCGGCCCTACGTCTTGTGCAGCCATGGCTCTCGACTGGCGCTACGCTACCATCTGGCACTAGTCACCTCCTCCTTCACGGTGACTCTTCATTTACTCTTTTATTAGTTATTCACACAGATATAATTACAGATTAAAATTCCTCCTCAGTTATGTCTGATGCTGACAAGGCTCCATTGGCTTGAGAAGTGAACATAATGAGCAATTAACAATAAAACGTTACAAATGAACACACTGTTTGAGTAGAATAACCACCAACGCACTATTATGTTATTATGTTACTATTATTTGTGAGTACTCAAAGCTCCCCGGCGAGCAGCAGAGAGACGGATCCTGACTCATACAGGATGTACCAGTGGGGTCGGGGGCAGAGGTGTTCTTTCACAAATATAACTGCATTGACATCCATCTGATTAATGACTTTGAATTAAAAAAATATTATTAAAAGGAGAACCAATCTCCATGAACCCACTTTAATTCTGAGGTAGGTCTGGTGTTAAGGCTATATAACATAGGTTTATTCAATAATGTCTAAGAGTTGGCCTGGGTGGGCAGAGTTCCCCATGCAAGTTTAACAATAATGACCGTCGACCGCCCACCAGGAACGCCAGCCAAACTGAAAATGATAGCAGCGTTATAAAATAAATCTCAGTAGCTGTTTAAACCGTTTTTTTAAACCAGAGATTTTTTAACCAATATCAAAAATAATGAGCGATGTAATAATGCCGGCTTTTATATAGGGCTTTTATCCAAAGCGCTTTACAAGTCATGCCTCACATTCACCCATTCATACACCAACGGCCAGCATGTCAGGAGCAGTTAGGGTTAGGGTGTCTTGCTCAAGGACACCGACAGTTTTTGCTAGGAGGAGCCGGGGGATCGAACCAGCGACAATTTGGTTGAGAGGCGACAGCTCTACCTCCTGAGCTATACTGCCGCCCGATGTGATGCAGTGAACTAGACACAATCACCGGTGAGTCCCGTGTGTCTAGCGGTGTAGACCTGCCCAGGAGACGGTATGAGTCCTGTGTGTCTAGCGGTGTAGACCTGCCCAGGAGACGGTCTGAGTCCTCTGTGTCTAGTGGTGTAGACCTGCCCAGGAGACGGTCTGAGTCCTCTGTGTCTAGTGGTGTAGACCTGCCCAGGAGACGGTATGAGTCCTCTGTGTCTAGTGCTGTAGACCTGCCCAGGAGACGGTATGAGTCCTGTTTATCTAGTGGTGTAGACCTGCCCAGGAGACGGTATGAGTCCTCTGTGTCTAGCGGTGTAGACCTGCCCAGGAGACGGTATGAGTCCTGTGTGTCTAGTGGTGTAGACCTGCCCAGGAGACGGTATGAGTCCTGTGTGTCTAGTGGTGTAGACCTGCCCAGGAGACGGTATGAGTCCTGTGTGTCTAGTGGTATAGACCTGCCCAGGAGACGGTATGAGTCCTGTGTGTCTAGTGGTGTAGACCTGCCCAGGAGACGGTATGAGTCCTGTGTGTCTAGTGGTGTAGACCTGCCCAGGAGAAAGGGCTTCCAAGCTAAATTGTGGGGCAGCAGCACTCCTCTGTCGGGCTAGCTTTTGGTCACTATTTCTCCACAATTGGTGAAATACAAAGTACCCTACCGTAAAAATAATAATATTTCAGGTACATACGTCCTGTTTAAAAATTATAGCATTAAAATCACTGCTTCAAAATGTATCCGGCTAGCTCTCAAACAGTAAAAGCTTCCAAAAATGGTGTTGGCAGCCGAGCTCCTGTGTGTAACGTACAACGTACTTTTGATATGTGTTAATTGGAAGAAGAGCAGTAAACCCAGACGGATTAACCCATTCAGTGTGAATGTGTGAGCGGGGTACCTGTCAAAGGCCTTGACTCTGCCCAGGAGTTTCTTGTTATTGCGGCAGTTGATGAGGACCTGTGTGTTGTTCTTGACTGACTGGGTGAGCACCGACAGAGGGCCCGTGTTGAACTCCTCCTCCTCCCGCTTCTGGAGCTCCTCAGGGGTCATCTCCGACTTGGGCTTGGTCAACAGACTCCTGGGAACGAGCACACACGACCACAACAACAACAACGTCAATATCATATATATATATATATATATATATGGGTCTAAAACAGGCAGGATCAACAGTCAAGAGTCGACATCAGATATTATTTCATACCAACTTGTGTTTAATCTATAGAGTATGTGCACATGTCTGTATTGTCTAATCTATAGAGTATGTGCACATGTCTGTATTGTCTAATATATAGAGTATGTGCACATGTATGTATTGTTTAAACTAAAAATTAAGTACACGTGTATTTATTGTTTAATATACAAGTACACATGTATGTAAAGTGTAAGTTATACAGTGGGTACACATGTATAGTTGAATCTATAAGTACACATGTATGTAAAGTGTAAGTTATACAGTGGGTACACATGTATAGTTTAATCTATAAGTACACATGTATAGTTTAATCTATAAGTACACATGTATGTAAAGTGTAAATTATACATTAAGTAGTCACATCACGACACAAAGTGGTACTGGGAGGTTTAAAGTAACGTCTATAAATTAAGAATTAGCCTCAAGTTGTCACGTGTTTCGTACAATAATCACATCCTATATTATAAGATGATTATATGATAATAATCCAGCTCGATGTGTTATGAACACATCCTAACCCCCCACATGTTTGTATGTCACCACTTTGTTGTATCATAAAGCGTATTCGAGTACCTTTTAAAGCTCTATATTAATAACACGCAGTATTATTATCATTAGTATTATTATTATAATTATTATTAGTAGTATTTTTATTATTTTATTATTATAAAACACGTTAAAGTGGCGTCCCGGTGCCAGGCTAGCCCAACTCAGCTAAAGGCTAGCAACGCTGTCGATGTTGATGTACCATCCATTGGATAAGGTTTCATTGTGGAGTCTTCACGTGTTAAAGTGTAGATAAAGGCGGTAAAGTCTAACGGTCGAACGGACTTACATGTTCGTGGCCTTCGTGAATAATGATAATATTTAAGGTGAATGTCAGCTCCTCTTCGACCGGCTTCTTCTCGTCTACACAACGAACCAACTCGTGCTGCGTCACACACTACTTCCGGGTCAGAATATCGGCGCTCAAAAGCTTGTCCAACAATATCCGGGTCACTCGCTCTCTCGCTCTCTAATGTGTTTTAGCCTAAACCCCAGATGTCTCCTATCAGAACCAGACTACAACACAGATGGGTACGATTCATTCACTATGAACGTTCTAAGTGTAACGGGTAGAGGCATTCTTATTTTACTAAAAACAAATATGAAGGCATCCATACTCATACACCTGCTCCTAAATATACAAATGAACAATTCAGACCATCTATTAGTATAAGGTGGCCAGATTTTCTAAATTAAAACCGGGGACATTTTGAGTTTTGCGGTCAATATATCATTAACATATCCAATTTTCTTCACTTTTAAAGAAAAAAGGGGGACAATTCTGGTTCAATGTAATTCGAAAATGTTAACTGTTGTGCTGTAATAAACTGATGTGTAGACATACTGATACAACTGTGTACTAACTAATTACCATAAATGCACTAACTAATTAATGAAATCTTTCCGAAAATCTGATTTCAATACCATGGTAAGTGCGGAGTAAAGTATTAACTCACTTATTGAGTTTTCCATAGTTAATAACAAAACATTTTCAAACTACATAGGTTATAGCCTCAAGTTTATTTGATAATTAACATATGTACAAGATATATAGAGACAACAGACAAGTAACACTAGCAGAATGACACACTATCAAAGACACTTCAACAGAGAGACACAACTGTCAAACACAATATGACAGACACACTGGGACAAACAGATAAAACAAAGCCAGAACTGTCCCATCTGTATCTGTCCTGGTATTCTGGATGGAATAAGATCAAAAGAGAACATGAGAAAAGGAAAATACTGAGATAATACATGTAAAATACTTAACAATATAATAAATAAGATGAGATTTCTAAGTACATAAAAACTTCTACTAACCTAATCTCTGTACTTTTCAGAAGAGTGAATTTTCTTTAAGATTGCTTTGTCTTTGGCCAGCTTCTCCATGAACTCCTGGCAGGGGAAGTTGAAGTTTGTTTTCACAACAAGCATGGCCTTGATGGTAGGAATAGTGAACCTATTTCTTGCTGCTGTCCATACATCATTCATTTGGGAGAACACTCTTTCAACTGGTGCATTACTCCCAGGTAGGCACATAACCACCGACGCTAACCTTGCCAGGTTATTGAATGGGATTTCGTTGTCTTGGAAGTGGGTAACCACCTTGCTCCATCTGTGATTAAGCGGTGTCTCAGATTCTTTCCACTCTTCAAGTGTTCCTCCCTTCAGGAACTCATGCAGGCCAGTGACCTCATCAAACAATTCATCCTCATTGATCTTGACATTGGGGCATTTTTCTTGCAGTGTGGCCGCTGCCTTCTGAATCTCTTCACGCTGAGGTTGCCTTTTCAGAAGGAGACAATGCAAATCCTTGAGATCATCTGTGTGCTTTCCCCATGCTTGCAAGTAGTTGACAGCTGTAGTGAAGAATGATTGGGATGTTTTGAGAAAGCTCGCTTTTTTCATTGCTCCATTTTCCTCCAGTTCTCTCAGAAGCCCTCGGACCAAAACTGGAATGAAGTTATCGTCACTTCTTGCAGTCAACTTTGCCTCAAAGCTTTTCAATATTGCAGCTGACTCCACAGCACAGCGGTCTTGGCCTTCAAGCATTTTGATTGTGTCACTGAATATGGACAGGTTTCCATGGACAAAGGCCAGCCAAAGTTCAGTCAGAGGATCTTGGAATATTTTTTGCAGGACAGCTGGGCACTTTTCTTCAGAGAGGAAAAATGATTTCAAGGGCAAATACATTTTCAGCACTCTCTCTAGAGCTGGGAGCATAGACAACCAGCGAACATTGCAGTGTCTTAAGATGTTATGGTACTCCTGGCCAACAAACTCACAAAAGCCCTTTAGTCTTTCTACTCTGACGGTGAAAATGTGAAAATAACCAAATATCTTTGTAAGAAGGTACTCAACATCAAGGGGAATCATATCCAAAGCTGTTCTGGCCGTGTTATGAATAATGTGTGCAGGGCAACCTAAGCCAATGACCTCCCGCTGCAGAGCATTTTTAACTTTGGTATGGACATTGACCCTCCCCAGTCTATTCAGTCCTCCAAAATTTGTATTTGTGTTGTCAGCAGAGAATGCCACAACTTTGTTTTCCAGGTTGAATTTTTGGATAACACCAAGGACCTCAGCTGCAATTTCCTCTGCTGTTTCTCCTTTGAGTTCAACAAAATCGAGTAGTTTTGTTTCCACTGATGTGCTATCATGTATCTTACAATATCTTACTAATATTGGCAGCAGCTTTACATGTCCATGATTGGATGCATCAATGGACAGAGACACAAATTCCACCTGGTCTAGGTCCTGTGTTACCAAGGTAGTTGCCCATGGTGCTAACACGTTACTCACTATGGCATCGCATTTTGTCCTAGCACATGTAAATTTTGATTCATAAAGCTTCCTTGTCAGTTGTGCTGTGCAATCCATAGATCTGAAACTATGATTGTGTCGCAAAGTGTGGTATGCAAAGACAGCTTCCTGCACAGCTAGATCGTATTCTTCCTGGGAAGGGTCTACCTTCTTGAAGAATGTGGTGACAGAGGGCACACCAGCACGGGCAATGAGAGAGGCTTTATGCTTTTTTGTCTGTTGATGTTCTATTACTGCTGTTCTTCCTCCACTGGCAACTGAAAATGTTGAATTACAAATGGTACAGTAAACCATTGTATCATCTTGACCACCTGGGCGTATGAATGAAAATTCTTTCCTCATATTGTCATTTAAGTGACATTTTCGTTTCTTGGAAAGAGCCATTGCACATTTTTTTCTGCTCTTTGTCACTATCCTTGTATACTCTTCGTACTCTGTTAACTTTTTCTTCCCCTCCAAACTTTCTCCCTTTTCTTCTTTCTTCCTTTCCTTCTCTTCCTCACTATTGTACAATGTCTTTGCTTCTTTATCTTTATTCCGGTTTTTCCCTTCTCATTCTGTTCTTCCTCTCTGATATTTAAAAAGAGATAGTACATTATTAGATACACTTGGGTTAACAGTCACATTGTTTTTGTCAATTTATAAATTTCATTCTGCTACTCCATTGAACCACTGATTCAACTTACCCCAAGGCCCATGGTTCACTTTTCCCCATAGCCACCATTTTAGAAAAAATAGCCTAGCTTAAAAATTCAGTCATCTTTATCTTAATGATTCACATGGTTTAATACGCTGCCAACACATCAACATATACAATAATATATGTTTTTAAACCTGGATACATTTTGTTTGACATGACAGCCGATATAGCTGACATCTAGAAAATGTACTTTGACAAGCAAAAAACGTTTTTTTGTAAAAATGTTTACTTACCAAACCACAATGAGCATCTCTCTGTCACAGCCAAAGAGAAATGGGAGGAGCTTGCATAATTGCATAAACACGATTGCATAAACACGATTGAGCCGTATACTGTTTACCCAGTGTTTCCTTACATGAAACGTTTTATTTCACCTTGCTATGTGTTTTTAACGTATATTAAAAAACGGGGACATTTCCGGGGACAGTTTCAACCGGGGACAGGCCAATAAAAACGGGGACTGTCCCCGGAAAACGGGGACGTCTGGTCACCCTATTAGTATGCCTTGTGTATATAAGTCCACAGTCACCGGAAGAGAACAACACACAACTAAATGTAAAAAATCTACCTAAAGTAATCAAGCACATTGGTGAAACTAGAGCCACCTACAAGGTCATGCTGGGGGCTTTCAACTTCACCCAAACGAACTGGGAGTTGATGACATCCTCGGTAGAACGAGAGAGGAAGCCTTTCTAACCCAGCATGTTAATGAACCAACAAGATGCAGACAATACACCTCACTGAACCCTCACTTATTTTCACAAATATTCCAGAAATGATTTCAAGTGTACAGCATGAGAGCTCTCTGGGCAAGAGTGACCACAGATGTATGTGTTCAACATGGACTGGAGACCAAAAGTTCATCAATTCAACCGCACAATATATGTATCTGACAAGGCTAATTACAAGGATATGTCAACAGAACTAGACACCATTAACTGACAGGACAGACTGAGAACGGACGACATAAACAAAGCCTATTATATATATTATCCATGAGCAGTAGAAAATGATCACGAAACACATACCCACTAAGAAGATTGGGGAAGATATGGGACAAAACAAGAATGGATACAATAAGGACATTCTCAGAACAGTAAAGAAAAAAACACTGTGCATGGCAACACTACATGGAAACCGGAGAAGGAAGTAAATATGTAGAATATGTTAAACTTACTCTCACTTAATATGTTACTACACTCATCAGACATTTTAAGAGGAACAAAGAAAAGGAGATTGCAAGCAAAGTTAAACTGCATCCTAATGGCGCCCTCACACCATAGCGTGTGCTGAAACCTATGAGTTGCGTGTCAAAAATATTTGTATATGCACCAAACGCAACCGAAATCAACCATTTTGTCAATTTTGTCAATTTGTACCCTATTCGATTTCCGTATGAGTTGCGTTTGACCTGCGTGCTGTTGCGTGGTATTTGCGAATATCGGTCAGGTGATAAAAACCTATAAAAGCGGAGCCGATTCAGTGTTTCCTTCTGATTTGGTCATCGAAGAGTCAACATGGGGAAAGCTACCAAGATATCTGATAAAAGTGACCCCAAAACCTGGCCAGATACCTCAAATTTGGACCTGCGTTCATAACTTATGTGTTGCGTACCTGTTGCGATCGCGTTGCGTGCGTAGCGTACCTGTTGCGTCCCTGTTGCGTATAAATTGATCGCAGGCATTCGCAGAGAATTATGTTAAAAATGTCCGAACTTACTCTGCGTGTGTCTGTGATCACCTGCGTGCTTGTTGCGTACTTCAAACCTATAAAACCTAATAGTTGCGTGTGAGTTGCGTTCGGAACATATGACCACTATTTGTTATTCGCAACCATACGCAACTGGTGATCGCTATGGTGTGAGGGCACCATAAAGCAACCAAATGTCCATCTGGCATTCCAGACCTACTGAGAGATGAAGAGAATACAGACCTAGGACAAGCCACAGAAGATAAGGAAAAAACAGAGATACTTGCTCAATTCTACACTTCAGTTTTCACCACAGAATCAGAAGGACCCATACCCAGTCTGCAAGAGCAAAAGTCCCATGGACCAGACAATATGCATCCAAGGATATTAAAATAAATAAACAAACTGTCAAAGCCTGTATTTTCACTGTTCCAGTTATCCATTAGAACAAGAGAACTACCACTACTATGGAAGTCAGCTAATATAACCCCACTATTTAAGAAGGGGAAAAAAGATAGAAGCAGCAACTAGCGCCCAGTGAGTCAACTAGCGCCCAGTGAGTCAACTAGCGCCCAGTGAGTCTCACATGCAAAGTGCTTATCCGGGAGGACATCATCGGTCACATGAAGAAACATCAACTTTTCAGTAAAAGGCAATTCGGATTTATTAACGGGCAGTCTACAATTCTTCAGCTTCTACATATTATGGACGACTGGACGGCGGTACTAGATACTGGCAGAATAATTGAGACATGTTACCTAGATTTTCAAAAAGCACAGACGTCTTTTAACAAAGGTATAACACTACGGAATCGAGGATGACCTGCTAAACTGGATCAAAGCTTTTCTATCAGGAAGCTAGCAGAGGGTAGTGATAAATGGCGAGCGCTCTAAATGGCATCCAGTGACCAGCGTGATCCCTCAGGGATGGGTCCTGAGGCCCTTGCTCTTTGTTCTCTACATGAATGACCTGCCTGAGTGTGTTTCCTCATCTGCTTACCTTTTCGCTGATGACACTAACATTTACATTTACATTTACATTTAGGGCATTTGGCAGACGCTTTTATCCAAAGCGACTTACAAGGTGTACATTAGTTGAAGCAGACAATAGCATAACACTGGGGTACGCAAACATATAAATACAGCAGTTCACAAGTATTCATATTGACAAGATGAATAACACAATTTCGTACTGCTAGGTCACCTGCTTAAGTAGCTGTGATAAGAGCGTGTTAACAACATTAAGGACATACACTTGCTAACATATACAACATGCTAAGAGCTATTAATGTCAGGACTTAAGCAAGTTTAGGGGTTTCACAAAGGAGAGTCCAGGTGGACTCTGAACAGGTGGGTCTTGAGTCTCTTGCGGAAGCTGGCGAGGGACTCTGCCGTCCTGACATGAGACGGGAGTTCATTCCACCACTGTGGGGCCAGAGCCGTGAAGAGCTGGGTTTTGGACGAGCGATGTTTGGTTGACCTTAGTGAAGGTCGAACAAGTCGCCTGGCAGAAGTTGAGCGGAGCGCTCTGGCTGGGATGTAGGGTTTGACCAACGCCTGGAGGTAGGCCGGGGCAGTTCCATTGACTGCCCTAAAGGTCAGCACCAGAATCTTGAATTTGATGCGAGCATTTACCGGAAGCCAGTGGAGTTCGCGGAAGAGAGGGGTCACGTGGGAGAATTTCGGTAGGTTGAATACCAGGCGTGCTGCTGCGTTCTGGATGCGTTGGAGGGGCTTGGTTGCAGAGGCGGGGAGTCCCGCCAGGAGAGAGTTGCAGTAGTCGAGGCGGGTGATGACGAGCGCTTGGACCAGGATCTGCGCCGCTTCACGTGTGAGGAAGGGCCGGATCCTGCGGATGTTGTAGAGGGCAATTCTGCAAGATCGGGCCACCGCGGTGACGTTGGCATTGCAGGACAGCTGGTCATCTACCACCACACCAAGGTCTCTTGTTGTGGTTGAGGGGGAGACTTGGGTGTTCTCGATGGTGACCAGTAGGTCCATCTGAGGGCAGTCTTTCCCCGGTATGAAGAGGAGCTCAGTCTTGTCAAGGTTGAGCTTCAGGTGGTTGGCGGCTGTCCATCTGCTGATGTCGGCCAGGCATTTCGAGATGCGTGTTGCTATTTGGGTTTCTGAGGGGGGAAAGGAGAGAAACAGTTGAGTGTCATCCGCATAGCAGTGATAGGAGAAGCCATGAGATGCGATTACAGAGCCTAGCGATTTAGTGTAAAGAGAAAACAGAAGGGGTCCCAATACTGAGCCTTGAGGAACTCCGGTGTCCAGGGTGCAGGGTTTGGACAGGGAACCGTTCCATGTGACCTGATAAGTCCGATCTGCAAGGTAGGAGGTGAACCAGGATAACGCAGTTCCAGCGATTCCAAGCTCGGCGAGAGTGGAGAGGAGGATCTGGTGGTTCACTGTGTCGAACGCCGCAGACAGGTCGAGAAGGATCAGTACCGATGAGAGGGACGAGCTTCTGGCATCACGAAGAGACTCTGTCACTGCGAGCAGTGCCGTCTCCGTGGAGTGCGCAGCCTTGAAGCCTGACTGGTGAGGGTCGAGGAGGTTGTTCTGGGAGAGATAGGAAGAAAGTTGTGAGGAGACAGCCCGTTCAAGGGTTTTGGACAGGAATGATAGGAGAGATACCGGTCTGTAGTTTTGGACATCAGTGATGTCTAGGGATGGTTTCTTGAGGAGCGGCTTGATTCTGGCAGTCTTGAAGGCTGCCGGAAACAGGCCTGCCTCAAGGGAGATGTTGATTTGGGATGTAAGGAAGGGAAGGATATCGCCCGAGATGTCCTGGAGAAGAGAGGAAGGGATTGGGTCGAGGGGGCAGGTGGTAGGGTGGTTAGATGTCACCAGTTTGTTAACTTCATCGGGGGAGAGGGGGTTGAAACAGGTAAGGTTAGTGGGGGTGGGAGAGGGAGGGAGGAAAGCGGTGGGGGTGAAGGAGGAGGTAATGTCGTTCACCTTCTTCGTAAAGAAGGTGACAAAGTCATCAGCTGAGAGGGAGGAGGGAGGGGGAGGGGAGGGGGGGTTGAGGAGGGAAGAGAACATGGAGAAAAGTTTCCTTGGGTTAGAGGCAGAAGAGTTTATTTTTGTACGGTAGAAGGCAGATTTAGCAGCCGATACCGTGGAGGTGAAGCCAGCGAGGAGACGGAGGTAGTGAGCGAGGTCATCAGAGGAGTCCGATTTCCTCCATTTTCTCTCGGCCGCCCGTAGCTCTGCTCTACAAGCCCGCAGAGGTTCGGACAGCCAAGGAGGTGGAGGAGAGGCTCGTGCTGGTCTGGAGGTGAGAGGACAGAGAGAGTCGAAGGAGGAGGAGAGAGAGGAAGTCAGAGTGGAGGATGCTTCCTCCACAAAGTTATAAAGTTATAAAGGACTCGACTGACAGAACCACATTTCAAAACAACATCTATAATCTGCAGAAGTGGTCAGAAATCTGGCTACTTAAATTTCACCCGAAAAGTGCAAAATAATGACTATTGGAGATAAAATGGAAGAACATCAAGCACATATATCTAACATGAGACATCCAGAACACGGCACTATAGAGCTGCCCAGAGCAAGCCAGGAGAAAGATTTAGGAATAATATTTGACAAAGATCTGACCTTCAAAGAAGACATACAAGCAAGAGTCAACAAGGCAAACAACCTCATGGGGATCAATCGACGCACATATACTTACCTCAACAAAGAAACATTGAGGCCCTTTACACTGCCCTAGAGACACATCTCAAATACGGATCCACTATATGGTATCCGTATCTGAAATCCAGTACTGAAGTCCTGAAGAACCTCCCATATCCAGAAAGAATCTTCGGACATTGAGATTACGTAGACTAAGAGGAGATATGATCGAGGTACACAAGCTACTACATGCCATTTATGATGCCAGCCTTCCACAACTTCTCCATCCGGTATCCGAGAGCAGTACCAGAGGTCATAGTTTAAAACGACCCAAGCACAGAGTCAACAAGAAAATAAGACAAAACTACTTCAGCAATAGAGTCGTAAATGACTGGAACTATTTACCAGAAGAAGTTATCTCTGCACCAAGTCTTAATGCATTCAAATCAAGGCTGGATAACTTCTGGAAGGATCACCCTTGGCGTTTCACTTGGAATGCGGATCTATAGTTTTCTCACCTTAAAAACACTTGCTTAAGCACTTCGCAATTTATCTAGCAAACAAAAACTGAAACAAGAAGATCTGGTCATAGGGGTGAACAACTCGCGACCCGTACACACCTAAGTAATCTACGTAATAAAATACAAAATGGGCATAAAAAGAACAATAAAGTGATTGATGGATCATGATATGTACCAATCACCTTTTAGTGATCGTGTGTGTGTGTGTGTGTGTGTGTGCGTGTATATATATTCCATGCATTGAGGAGATCTGTAGGATGTAGGAAGAAGGGCATGTCCATCAGAAAGGACCGAAACCACCCTGGGCTCCATCTCTTCTCCCCCTACCGTCCGGTCGCCGGTTCCTCAGCATCCGTACAGCAAGGACTACCAGGTTTAAGGATAGTTTATATCCACAGGCAGTGACCTACTGACCTGCTAGGAGTGCTGCCACTTTCACTATCATAACATGTCATTAACATTACACTATCATAACATGTCATTAACATTACACTATCATAACATGTCATTAACATTACACTGTCATAACATGTCATTAACATTACACTATCATAACATGTCATTAACATTACACTATCATAACATGTCATTAACATTACACTATCATAACATGTCATTAACATTACACTGTCATAACATGTCATTAACATTACACTATCATAACATGTCATTAACATTACACTATCATAACATGTCATTAACATTACACTGTCATAACATGTCATTAACATTACACTATCATAACATGTCATTAACATTACACTGTCATAACATGTCATTAACATTACACTATCATTACATGTCATTAACATTACACTGTCATAACATGTCATTAACATTACACTATCATAACATGTCATTAACATTACACTATCATAACATGTCATTAACATTACACTATCATTACATGTCATTAACATTACACTATCATAACATGTCATTAACATTACACTGTCATACATTGCTGGACTTTCTGGATTTATCACAGTCACTGCACTGTACTGCACTGTATTCATGATGCTGCTACACTACTGGCACTTTATATGATGCTTATAAATGCTTTCTGCACAATTCAACACATGTATATATCATCCGTTAGTCACGTTATTGTTCTTTTTATTGCTATTTGTATTGTGTACAGTATTGTTATAGTATAGTGTTGTATAGTAAGTATAGTACATAGTAAGCATTCCATTGTACTTGTTGCATATTGCAAATAAAAAAACATCTTGAGTCTTAAATATATATATATATAATATATAACCTATAATATATATATATAATCCTATAACCTATAATATATATATATAATCCTATAACCTATAATATATATATATATATATATATATATATAATCCTATAACCTATAATATATATATATATAATCCTATAACCTATAATATATATATATATAATCCTATAACCTATAATATATATATATATATAATCCTATAACCTATAATATATATATATATAATCCTATAACCTATAATATATATATATATATATAATCCTATAACCTATAATATATATATATAATCCTATAACCTATAATATATATATATATATATATATATATATATATATATATAATCCTATAACCTATAATATATATATATATATAATCCTATAACCTATAATATATATATAATCCTATAACCTATAATATATATATATATATATATAATCCTATAACCTATAATATATATATATATAATCCTATAACCTATAATATATATATATATATATATATATATATATATATAATCCTATAACCTATAATATATATATATATATAATCCTATAACCTATAATATATATATATATATATATATATATATAATCCTATAACCTATAATATATATATATATATATATATAATCCTATAACCTATAATATATATATATATATATATATATATAATCCTATAACCTATAATATATATATATATATAATCCTATAACCTATTACATTTAGGTTATAGGATTATATATATATATATATAATCCTATAACCTAAATGTAATAGGTTATAGGATTATAGGAGGTTATAGGACCCTATATATAGGATTATATATAGGGTTATAGGATTATATATATATATATATAATCCTATAACATATATATATATAATCCTATAGGATTATATATATATATATAATCATATAACCTAAATGTAATAGGTTATAGGATTATATATATATATATATATATATAAAATCCTATAACCTATTACATGTATAGGATTATATATATATATATATATATATCCTATACCCTATAATATATATATATATATATATATAATCCATAACCTATAATATATATATATATATATATATATATATATAATCCTATAACCTATTACATGTAATAGGATTATATATATATATATATAATCCTATAACCTATAGGTTATAGGATTATATATATATATATAATCCTACATGTAATAGGTTATATGATTATATATATATATATATATATTATATATTATATATATATATATATATATATATATATATATATATATATAATCCTATAACCTATTACATGTAGGATTATATATATATATATAATCCTATAACCTATTACATTTAGAAGACAGTTCCCAGCCCAAGGCCAGGCGATGCCCCAGGTGCTCGGGGATCAAACAGGAGAGGTTGTGTTTTTTAGTTGAATTCTTTGACTGAAGCAGAATGAGGAAGAGGTGTGTGAGGAACCAGAGACGAGATGCGTGTTTTTTTCCTCAATGAAGCATTGAGGGATTGGCTTTCTGCTGAGAGACAGACTGACGCCTCGGGCATCAACCCACTCACCTGATTCCACAGGGTGGTAGGCATACCTGCGGAGCTCTCTCACAAGAACACCACTTCATCCTGCAGGCTCTGGAGGGAAACTGGGTTTGAGGACTAATTCCCAAAGAAAGGCTAATAGACTATAGCTATAGGCTAGATGGTGCAGAGCATAAACCGTTAAAATGCGTTTGTGTTTAAAAGATAAAAACCTTATCGTATCAAAGTAATTATATTTAAAGGCCTGTTAACTATAATGCGTGCTTGCCTTAGAGTTAACTATAGTTGACGAATTCACATTAACCAGCGTCTGTGATTTTCCTGAGAAAGCACACAACTTACAGGATCGATTTTCTTTTTCCGAATATGCAGGAATATAAAGCGTATAAGGTTAAATGCTTTGCAAAAATGAAATAACATTTTGTTCAAACTGGCCTCGATACATACAACATCCACACACAACAAAACTATATATTATGACATAGTATAATAGAGCCACACTACATTTGACAGAACATTGAAGGTATAGTAATATGATGTTTTCTCCCTGCCCCTCACACCCTGTGTTGTGACACGTTCCTTGTGGAGCTGTGGGGATATTAGCCCATGTCAAATGAAGTGATTTATTATTATTATTATGAACAGTATCTCATTACACTAACCCGGGACATTAAACGGGCTCCAGACCTGTTCATTCACAACTCTCTGTTCGCCTGAGTGGTATACAGACACACATGACTCATGTGTGGGATGGGGAGGTGGTGGTGGGGTGAGGGGGGGGGGGGGGGGGGTGGTGGTGGGGTGAGGGGGGGGGAGGTGGGTGGTGGTGGCGGTGGGGTGAGGGGGGGGTGGGTGGTGGTGGGGTGTGTGTGTGTGTGTGTGTGGGGGGGGGGGGGGTGATGGTGGTGGGGGGTGTGTGTGTCTGTGTGGGTGTGTGTGTGTGTGTGTGTGTGTGTGTGTGTGTGTGTGTGTGTGTGTGTGTGTGTGTGTGTGTGTGTGTGGGGGGGGGGGGGGGGGGGAGGGGGGCGGGTGTGTGTGTGTGTGTGTGTGTGTGTGTGTGTGTGTGTGTGTGTGTGTGTGTGTGTGGGGGTGGGGGGGGGGGATGTTGTGTATTTTTTGAATCTCTATATCCAGACCGTGAGTTTTGCCAACACATGCGGCTGTTGGGTTACTCGATCCCCGCAGTCGCGTTTAACCACAGGCGAGTGTGAGTGAGACGTCGATGGTTGACAGACGGAAACCTTTTGATAAAAGACTCTTTTGTTTAATATGAGTCGCGCCTTCCACCCACCAAAAGGGAAAGAAAAAAACAACACATCTAATCTGCAGTGTAACACAGACAAACACAGACTCATCATCTGTTCTCTAACCACATGTCTGATTTTATTGACGGGACAGCATCACGCAGACATCAAGGCGTAAGGCGTGTAGTGTTATTGCGTTGCGTCTCAAGTCTGTCTGGTCGATGGGAGGTGAACTGTAGATGACCTCTGAGACACACATCGAGACCTCTAAAGGTCGAAACATAGACATATTATATTATTATATTTACATTATATGATATATATATATATTATATTATATTATATTATATTATATTATATTATATTATATTATATTATATTATATATTATATTTCCTTTATTCCTGTTCACTCCCATCCGATCAAAACGTGTTTCTTGGAGGTTGACATAGAACAATACACACATTAGATCATTTGATTCATTTAGTGACGGGTCAATTATTTAGTCAATCGTTTTTGTTCACTTTAAAAAGGAAATTAAGTTTACAGAAATTAAGTTTACTCTACAATTGTACATATTTTAACGATGCAGGTCCAGGTTGGGAGATGTAATCCATGTCTTAACCCAACTAATCAATTACCAACAACAATTACTATTTAGCCTAAGATCAACTTGAGGGGGTTGACCTTTGACGTTTAATGTTAATTCAGTGCCATTATGAACATAATGAAAACATCACAGCATGCATCCATGCACAGCGAAGACATCAAATACATTCCAATAATATATACATATATATATGTATATTTGAGACACAGAAATACCAAATATCAACATCAAACTAATCCAAAGGAACCAGCGGGAAGCTTTTGTTTTTGAAGAACAATTGTGCCCTAATATCGCATTATACAATTAGATATACAATCTAATTGTAATTACGAACATGGTCATAATAATAACAACAATAATAATAGCCAATAGTAAACATTTTGCTGACATGTTTCTTAGGCCTTCCGAAATTAAATCGAAATAATATAGCGTCCGGGGAAACGCTATACATCATATATAATCCCCCCAATAACATGTATATATGACGCCTATAGTAACACAATTCAATTTATTTCGGTCCAAAAATGTAGGCCTAGAATATTGAAATGAAGAATTTAAATTAAAATAGGCATTTTGTGTGCAGGACAAAGGCCCGTAATGTGAGGGTGCATAGAGTCTCAGAGCCCGGACAGATCTCCATCCTCCTCCAGCCCTCTTTAAACACGGGCCTAACGCACCAGGCCCATCGGAGGCCCAGCTCTACACCACCTGGTTCGGGTGGAGTAGGGGATAATAACTCGGGAATTCATAAGCGCTCACAAACTCCGACCGTAAGCCGTCCTTCCACAGCGCGTTCCCCTGACAGGTCTTGGTCGGGTACGGCCCGGCTCTGCGGGGGCCCCCTAGGCCCCCCGGGGCCCCCCGCAGAGCCGCGCCGTACGGCGGCATCTGCTGCGAGTAGAAGTAGCTCATGGTCTGCCCGGAGAGGACGGCGTTAAACGGACCGGACTCGGACAGAGACAGCGGCCCCACGGACGCAGAGAAGGCGGCGGTGGCGCTGATCTGACGGAGGCCTGCGGACTGCGCGCAACTCATCCCGAAGTGGGACGTCCCGCGGCTCAGCTGCAGGTCGTGTGCGTCCTGCAGGTTCCCGGCGTGGTGGGGGTGGTGGTGGTGGTGGGGGTGGTGGTGGTGGGGGTGGGGGTGAGGGTGGTGGTGCCGTGGCCCGAGGAAGGACCCCGCGCAGAACGGCGGACGCGCTGCGGGCTGCTGGAGCGCCATGCGGAACGACTGCACGGGCCAATAGAAGGAACCGGCGGCGGCGGCGAACGCGAGGCTCGTCGCCGCCGCCGCCGCCGCCGTCAGACCGCCGTCGGCCGCCCGCCTGAGGGCCAGCTTCGCCCGGGCGGAGGACGAGGACGCGCGTCGCCGGAGCTTCCCGGACGTGCCGCCGATGAAGACGTCGTCGCTGGTGGACGGGTCCAGCATCCAGTAGTTGCCCTTCCCCGGGTCGTCGTAGTGACGCGGAACTTTGACGAAGCACTTGTTCAAACTCAGGTTGTGGCGGATGGAGTTCTGCCAGCCCTGGCGGTTGTCCCGGTAGAAGGGGAAGTGGCCCATGATGAACTCGTAGATGTCGTTGAGCGTGAGGCGCTGCTCGGGGCTCCGGCGGATGGCCGTCATGATGAGCGCGTTGTAGCTGAACGGGGGCTTCTGGGGTTTGACGTGTTGTTGTTCTTCTTCCGTCGTTTCTCCTCCCGGTTCCTTCGGGTCGCTCTTATTGTCACACGGTTTGTCCATCGGAGGAATGGTCTTTATTTCGCCTTTGCCGTCTTTCTTCTCCTCGGCGGTGTCACACGTCCAACGTTGGTCGTAATCCGCCGCGCGTCCTTGTGCGTAAAGTGGTGGTGGTGATGGTGGTGATGGTGGTGATGGTGATGGTGGTGATGGTGGTGATGGTGGTGATGATGGTGATGGTGGTGATGATGGTGGTGGTGGTGATGATGGTGGTGATGATGGTGGTGGTGGTGGTGGCGCGTCCGCGTCTCCCGAGCAAAACGACCTGGCTCTCCGCGAAGGAGTCTGCCTCTTGCTGCCCTCCTCCTTCTCCAACACGACCCCCCCCTCTTGTCTCAATAAGCTACTGATGCTGAACGGTGACTTGTGGTAAAAACGCGCAGGTCTTTTCACACCGTCCATGTTTTGGAACACGACCTGCTCTGCGTTCTGGGACGGCAGAGCAGAGCCTCGATGGGAAGGAAGAAGACGCACATATACGCTGCGACCCCGACGCACAGTGCGCAAACACACAGTGCGCAACACACAGTGCGCCTTTGGCACAACAACAACTCGAACCCAGACGTGCGTCGGTCGTGATTCTCTCCTCTCTGACACCCCCCTCCCCTCTCTGTGACTGATGGCTGAACTCTGCTGTAATTATAACACTTCCGGATCTCCCGAAACTCAACACTTTCACCTACGCTTCACCCTAGGGGTGCTATTATGACAGCGTGAATCATAAATAATTATGGTGTCATAAAAAAATGATGGAGACAAGAGGGGGTCGTGTTGGAGAAGGAGGAGGGCAGCATGAGGCCGACTCCTTCGCGGAGAGCCAGGTCGTTTTGCTCGCGAGACGCGGACGCACCACCACCACCACCACCACCATCACCATCACCACCACCACCACCATCACCACCACCACCACCACCACCACCACCACCACCACCACCACCACCACCACCATCACCACCACTACTTTACGCACAAGAACGTGCGGCGGATTCACTATATGATTCACATAATAGCAACGTCGTAGACCAAGTCAAATGGTTGTAGTGATCACTATACACGTTGTCATCCTCTATGAAGCCGGTATACGGACGGCTCGGGTAAACAAACAACCTTCCCATACACGTTGAATGGTGGCAGCGCGTAATGTGCCCGTGAGGTCTCCTTCTCTCCACGCCGTTGACAGGCTAATGAGGGTCATTAGAACCTCTGCCTTTGCCCTCTAACTTTTGCCTCCAAGCTACTCGTGAACGTGTCCATGTAGGCTATACAGTTACCCATTTGCTTGATTTTGGATTGATTACAGTGTTACAGTGGTGGCTCGTCCATTGAGGAAAGGGAGGACCATCCTCCCTAACGTTTCAGAGAAAAACACCCCTGTTAAATACACCAATTTCAACATAAATTTAACTGATTAATCTGTGAAAATGCTGATAAAAATGCTTTTACTAACGCTTCAAAGTGACACAAATATGTGTCAAATAAGTGTCAAAATAGCACCAACAGCGCCCCCTACCGCAATGTTTAAATCACTGTACGGAGGAACGGAGGAAAACGGCCTCCGAATGCTCACATTTGAAGTCTGTACGGCGCTAAGGCGGGGCTAGCCAGAAGTTGGGAACTAATCAGCTGAGAATACCCAATCAGAGTTTTGGGGGGCGGGTTGTCATCATGCAAGGATCTATCTTGTGTCATTCAGAATCATTCCTCGTTCCAGAAAACTTGTGAGTCGTCTACTTTTAATTTATTTTAGATTGTAAACTTGAGTTCCCCCTCAAAGTGTTCAGGTGAATGACATAAACAGAAAGCATGGCTGACCGTGATAAGGTGGTTTCTTTGGGACGCGATAGACAATTGACTTTATGATAGTATCAGTGGCGTAGCGGAGGCCCCCGCACCCTCCGCGGTGCGGGGGAGCCCCGGAGCTTAGGAGGCCCCCACCCCCAGGGCCCCCCCCTCCCTGCTAAGTTGCTAGGCACCAGGGCTGGACTGGCCACATGGCATACCTGCCGGCCCGGACCACCACCCTACCATCGGACTTCACGATCGCGACAACCCCCCCCCCCCCCCGTTGGACTTCACGACCTGCGGGGGAGCCCCGAAATATTGCGCAACGCCACTGGATAGTATGTCTTATTTTAATGAAATACAGGTAAATATGCTTAACACAAAAAACAAGGTTTGTTCGATAGCACAAGCCACTGTGCATGACACTTCTATTCCGATTTTCCGATTTTCATCTTAAATGGATTAATAGCTAAATATCTATTTTTCATCAAAACAATGCTTCTTCCTCCTCAGATCAGAATCGGTTTCCATTCAGTTTGGCTTGTCTGCTAAAACGACCCACTAACACACTGTCATTATGTATAGTGAGGCTCCTTCCTTCCTCCCTACTCTCACAACCACCAGCCGCCATGCACTGTTGTATTATTCGTACTTTTGCCTTCTATATCTCACATGGTCCCTCATATACATATCACATCTATATCTCACATGGTCCCTCATATACATATCACAGCTATATCTCACATGGTCCCTCATATACATATCACATCTATATCTCACATGGTCCCTCATATACATATCACAACTATATCTCACATGGTCCCTCATATACATATCACACCTATATCTCACATGGTCCCTCATATACATATCACATATATTGTCACGGTTACGGTGGTTGGCAGGGGGCGTGGCCTAGCCACGTGCGCTGGTGGCGCACACACTCCTGTCAACAATTACGTTGGTTGGCAGGGGGCGTGGTCTAGCCACGGCGCTGGCCACACACACACACACACACCCCTGGACTCAATTTCCCCCCGTGTCATTTGTTGATCACCTCACCTGGGGTATATATACGTTGCCTTTCCTTTACCCCAGCGTGAGGTCGTTACTTATTCTACTTTCACGTAGTTCTCCCGTCTGGTACCCATCGCCTGCCAACTAGCCGGTACTCCGCACCCGATACCCCCGGTACAGACTCCTTCCCCTGTCCCGGACTACCCGCCGGTACTCCGCGGATCGTCCTCCCTGCGCACCCTTGTGACTGTGTTTGGTGCAATAAAGCCGTTCGTATCACTCTCCACTTGTCGGCGTCTGCGTTCGGGGTCCAACCCACTCCCTCTCTCGTGACAGAACGACCTCACCACCATGGACCCCGGCAACTGCGACTTGTGGAGGATCACCCAGGGTCGCCCAGGAAAAGGCTAACATAGCGCATATTCGGGCGTGGTCGGCCGCTCGAAGTTCAAGACTTTCGGTTTTCCTCCTCCGACCGCGCTGCCCCGGCGTGAGGACGCCGCCCTGCTTCCGGCTGACGACGTCGCTCCGCACCCGGCTGACGACGTCGCTCCGCACCCGGCGGAGGACGTCGCTCCGCACCCGCTTGAGGACGTCGCTCCGCATCCGGCTGACGACGTCGCTCCGCACCCGGCGGAGGACGTCAAGCGGCCCCCGTCTGTTGACGCCGCGCCGTACCCGCCTGACGATCGTCACGCAACCACCGTCTGCTGACGCCACGCCGGATCCGCCCGACGACGTCACGCAACCCCCGTCTGCTGACGCCACGCCGGATCCGCCCGACGACGTCACGCAGCCCCCGTCTGCTGACGCCGCGCCGGATCCGCCCGACGACGTCACGCAGCCCCCGTCTGCTGACGCCGCGCCGTACCCGCCTGACGACGTCACGCAGCCCCCGTCTGCGGACGCTCGCGCCGTACCCGCCCGACGATGTCACGCAGCCTCCGTCTGC
>CM050999.1:5125700-5150700 GCA_027704905.1 Muraenolepis orangiensis
GTCAAGTCAAGTCAAGTTTATTGTCACTTCACAGTTTACAGTTTAGTATAAAGCAGTGATGTGAAAATCTTGTGTGCAATACCCGACGACAGACAGCAGTTATAAAATAAGATAAAATAAAAATAGATAAAAAAATAAAATAAAAAAATGCAATTTATAAAATGCAAAAATCAGCACAGAAAAGAGCAATATGTATATATAAATCAATGTAATAAAATATACATTGTTATATGTTATACGCCCTTGTTCAGCAGCCTGATGGCCTGGCTGTGGAAGCTATCTCTAAGCCTATTTGTACGACACTTGATACTGCGGTATCGCCTGCCTGACGGTAATAGTGAGTACAGTTGGTGGCTGGGGTGGGCAATGTCTTTTATAATTCGTTTGGCCTTGGCCACGCACCGCTGGTTGTAAATGTCCAGGAGGGAGGGGAGCTCACCTCCAACGATATACTGGGCCGTCCGCACCACCCTTTGAAGCGCTCTGCGCTCGAGTGCCGTGCAGTTCCCGTACCAGGCGGTGATACACCCTGTAAGAACACTCTCGATGGTGCCGTTGTAGAATGTTCTCAGGATGCGGGGGCCCATGCTGAATTTCTTCAGACGCCTGAGAAAATACAGGCGTTGTTGGGCCCTTTTCACCACGTGTGTGGTGTGCGTGGACCATGTGAGGTCCTCGGAGATGTGCACGCCGAGGAACTTGAAGCTGCTGACCCTCTCTACTGCAACGCCGTCGATGGAGATAGGGCTGTGCTCTCCCCTCTGCCTCCTGAAGTCCACGATCAGCTCCTTGGTCTTCTTGACGTTGAGGGCGAGGCTGTTCTCCTGGCACCACTGCTCCAGCGATCCGACCTCCTCCCTGTAGGCTGTCTCGTCGTCGCCGGCGATCAGGCCCATCACTGTCGTGTCGTCAGCAAACTTGACGATGACGTTGGAGCTGTGCATAGCCATGCAGTCGTGGGTGTAGAGGGAGTAGAGGAGAGGGCTCAGCACGCATCCCTGGGGGGCTCCCGTGTTGAGGGTCAGTGGCTCTGATGTGGTGCTGCCCATCCTCACCACCTGGCGGCGGTCCGACAGGAGGTTCAGTATCCAGCTGCACATGGATGGGGGTACGCCTAGACCTCTCAGCTTGGTGTCGAGCTTGGCAGGAACTATTGTGTTGAATGCTGAGCTGTAGTCCACAAACAGCATTCGCACATAACAGTTCTTTCCCTCCAGGTGGGAAAGGGCAGTGTGGAGGGCCATGGCAATTGCGTCGTCCGTGGATCTATTTTGACGATATGCAAATTGTCATGGGTCCAGCGTGGTAGGTAACACGGAGCAAATAAAGTCCTTGACCAACCTCTCGAAGCATTTGCTAACGATCGAGGTGAGGGCCACAGGTCTGTAGTCATTCAGGCATGTTACCTTGGTTTGTTTAGGGACAGGCACGATGGTGGATATCTTGAAGACCGCGGGGACAACAGCCTGGGACAGGGAGAGGTTGAAGATGTCCGCAAAGACTCCTGCCAACTGGTCTGCGCATGCTCTGAGGACGCGGCCCGGGATGTCGTCGGGGCCTGCCGCCTTACGGATGTTTAGCCGCTTAAAGGTGCGGCGCACATCCGCCTCCGAGATGCGCAGCTGGCTGGTCTCCCCAGTCGGTGCTGGCTTCGGCGGGCTGCCGTTTACGTCGAACCGAGCAAAAAATGTATTTAGCTCTCCTGGGAGGGAGGTAGAGGAGTTCTCTACACAACTGGTTCTCCCTCTGAAGTTCGTTATCGTCTGCAGCCCCTGCCACATACCCCTCGCATCGTGTTTCTTGAATTTATCTTCCACTCTGTCCTTATACTCCCGCTTGGCAGTGACGATGGTCTTACGGAGGTCGTAACGGGCTCTCGTATATTCCTCCGTATTCCCGGAACCAAAGGCGGCGTTACGCGCATGTAGGGCAGCGCGAACATCGCCGTTAATCCACGGTTTCTGGTTGGGATATATCCGAACCGACTTGGTCGGAACAACGTCATCTATGCACTTCTTGATGAACCCGGTGACCGACGACGCGTACTCGTTGATGTTATTGTCCGAGGCAACGCGGAACATGTGCCAGTCAGCGCGATCAAAACAATCCTGCAGCATCGAGTCTGATTGGTCCGACCAGCATTGGACCTCCCTCACAGCGATCGGTTGCTGCTTCAGTCTCTGCCTATAGGCGGGGAGTAGCTGGATAGAGTGGTGATCTGATTTGCCGAACGGTGGGCGGAGGAGGGCCTTGTAGCCATCACGGAAGGGAGTGTAGCAGTGGTCGAGGATCCGCTCGCCCCGTGTGTTGCTCTTTATGTGTTGGTAGAACTTCGGGAGAACCTTCTTCAGGTTCGCCTTGTTGAAGTCCCCCGCCACGATGAGAGCAGCCTCGGGGTGGGCCGACTCCTGTTCGCTGATAGCCCCGTACAGTTCCTTCAGCGCTGTGTCCGTGTTGGCTTGTGGGGGAATGTAAACAGCGGTCACGGTTACCGCTGTAAACTCCCGAGGTAGCCAGTGTGGACGGCACATAAGCATCAGGTACTCCAGGTCCGGGGAACAGAAAGACTTGAGGGGATGTACATGACTTTGGTTGCACCAAGATCTGTTTATCATGAGACATACCCCCCCTCCGCGATCTTTACCGGAGAGAGCCTTTGTTCTGTCCGCCCGGTGTACGGAAAATCCCGTCGGCTCGATAGCTGCGTCGGTTACCCCCACCGACATCCATGTCTCCGTAAGGCAGATGATACAATTGTCCTTAGTTTCCCGGTGGAATTGAATACGAGCCTGTAGTTCGCTTAACTTATTGTCCAGAGACTGTACATTAGCCAGTAGAATGGTGGGTAGTGGGGGGCGATCGGATCGACGTCTCAGCCTGACTAGCACGCCGGCTCGCTTCCCTCGCTTCGTCCGGCGACGCTTGCGTGTAATCGTGCCCAAGATGGTCGGAGAAAATCCAGCTGTGACTTCGGGCGGGACGTCCGAGTCGAAAGAATGAAAAAACTCCGGTAGGCGGCGAGCGACTGTCGATCTGATCTCCCGAAGTGTGCAAAAGTTATAAGTGAACTTGCTGCTAACATCCTGAACTAAAATAGTTGCGATAAAAAGAATAAATAACAAAAAACTGCGTCGTCGTGCGGGAGCTCGCGACACGGCAGCCATCTCGTACGGCGCCATACTCCAACCAGCCACGCGACATTGTTGCCAACGGACTCAGAAAGACAAAGCAGAATTGTTTTTATTTTATTACAAAAACAAGACAAATAAAGATATACTTTACTATATATATCATAAAGTATTGTATGCTCTCTCAGAGCTGGGGCGATGCAGAGGGCTGTGTGACGGTGAAGTACAGCCTGGCAGGTCAACCGACTCAGAACCAACTGAGGTTCAGTCTTCAGCCCACAGAGGACACGGGGTAAGCCACACCCCCTTCTGGTCAATCTCTCTCTGGAAAAAAGAAAAAGGAATGGCCCAGGAGTGGCTCTAACTGTATCGCCTCTCTCTCTCTCTCTCTCTCTCTCTCTCTCTCTCTCTCTCTCTCTCTCTCTCTCTCTCTCTCTCTCTCTCTCTCTCTCTCTCAGGTTGACCGCCCACCGCCTGGGGGCTCGGGCCCTGATCTGCTCTCTGGAGGCGGAGTCTAAGGAACAAGGCGACCAAAGCGACGGAGTCAAAGCCAAGGAAAAGGCCATCGAAGTCAGCATCCAATCAGGAGTGAGCAGCTCCCTCACGGCCTTCATCGCGGTGAACAAGGGCAGCGGGGAGGCGGTCCAAGGGCCTCTTCTGCGCAGACATGTGCATGTACAGGGTATGTCTGTCTATCATCTATCTGTCTGTCTATCATCTATCTGTCTGTCTATCATCTATCTGTCTATCTATCATCTATCTATCTGTCTATCATCTGTCTGTCTATCTATCCTCTATCTGTCAGTCTATCATCTGTCTGTCTATCTATCCTCTATCTGTCTATCTATTATCTATCTGTCTGTCTATCTATCATTTATCTGTCTATCTATCATCTATCTGTCTGTCTATCTATCATTTATCTGTCTATCTATCATCTATCTGTCTGTCTACTATCATCTATCTGTCTATCTATCATATATCTGTCTATCTATCATATATCTGTCTATCTATCATATATCTGTCTATAATTTATCTGTCTGTCTATCTATTTTGTATCTGTCTATCTATCTATCATCTTTCTGTCTATCTTATCATCTATCTATCTATCTGCCTATCATTTATCTGTGTGTCTATCTATCATCAATCTGTCTATCATCTATCTGTCTATAATTTATCTGTCTGTCTATCTATCACCTGTCTGTCTATCTGTCTTTAGAGGTCTGTCCATATTTGGTCAGACAGCTGTAGGTTAGATAGTGAATTGAGAAGCCATCTGGATAACTCTGACACGACAGACTGATGAACCAATTCCTCTTTGTCCTCCCAAGGGTTGATGATGATGGACTCAATGGTAAGGTGTGCCGGACCACCAAGGGCATTATTAGTACCAATGAAAATGTGTGCACGAAGGGTGGAAAGTTGTAGCCTGTCCACGTCATCCAAGGCAGACAACTTGATGTTTTACAAAGCATGTAAGTAAACAATCCAACCTGCCATTACTGATATGTATTACCGTATATATATATATATAGGTTTTTGCCTGTATATATACGGTATATATATATGATTGTATATATACCTATATATTCAACCATATACTGTATATACGACCGTATAAAGACTGCTACTCATTGGAAATGATTGCAATAGACGCTATGTGAACAGGAGCCGTAATCGACATACCACTTATAAATCAACAGTATATTTATATATATTTATATATATTTACAGTTTAATCTTGAATCTCTATTAAAAATTCATCTGACTTTGATGTAAAACCTAATATAATTTTTCTGTATCTTTTCAGCTCTGTCAAATATGTCAAAAGGTAAGTTTCACAGTTTTGATTTGTGAAAGTAACTGACTATAATTGATATGTAACAACCTACTCTTTTTCTAAATTAAAAGTTAGTTTGACATCATCTGTGATTGGGTGGCTGGGAAAAAGCCACCGTAGCAACGGAAACACTTCATGATTTCACACAAGAGGAGAGACACTCTGGAAGTGTATAAGACCATATATATATATATATATATATATATATATATATATATATATATATATATATATATATATATATAGGAATATATATATATATAGGTATATAGGAATATATATATATATAGGAATATATATATAGGAATATATATATATATATATATATATAGGAATATATATATAGGAATATATATATATATATAGGAATATATATATATATATATATATATAGGAATATATATATATAGGAATATATATATATATATATATATAGGAATATATATATATATATATATATATATATATATATATATAGGAATATATATATATATAGGAATATATATATATATATATATATATATATATATATGATTGTATTTATACCTATATATTCAACCATATACTGTATATACAACCGTATAAAGACTGCTACTCATTTTATGACTTTTATGTAAAACAATATACATTTGTTTCTGCTCTAGGAACACCTAAGAAGAAGAGTATTTCTATATTTTCAGGTTTTTCAGGTTGGGCTTCAAAGAAATCCTCAGCAGGTTAATGCTTCCCTTATCTTTTTTAATGAGGTATTCACAGAGTATCTGTGGAGAACGGTTTGTGTGTGGATTCTTCTTAGTATTTTTATTTTCAAATGCGCATATCGCATATCTCAGCCTGTTAGTGGTTAACGTTTTTAAATGAGTCACACATATACAGTATGTACAGGATACATTTTAGTTAGTGTTTAGGCACCACTTTGCTCATAGGGGGCCAAAATCCATACATAAATGGCAATATCTCAAATTTGACCAGTCACAACTTCAATCAAATTTGTCGCACATATTTGTATCCCCGGAACACTTGGCCACTAGGGGTCACTATAATTCAATTCAAATCAAACAATTAGGCCGCCCCCCTGATGGACAGAAATGTCTCAAATTGGTATACAGTCCTTATGTCACATGCTGAACAAGCCTCTTGGACCCATAAGGTCCAACTCCATCGATTTCTCTGTAAAGTGAAATATTCTTCACAAATCAAATTCAAAATAAACTACAAACCCAAATGACAAACAAAAGAGATAGATGCTCTAGGGATGTGTCTCATTTAAGAACTGAATGGGATGGTGTTGTGTGTGATTGGCAGTGTGTGTGTGAGGTTGTGTGTGGTTGGCGGTGTGTGTGGTTGGCGGTGTGTGTGTGAGGTTGTGTGTGGTTGGCGGTGTGTGTGTTAGGTTGTGTGTGGTTGGCGGTGTGTGTGGTTAGCGGTGTGTGTATCAGCTTTTGCTTTGGGCTGTGAACCGCTGCCCTAATAACCAATGTCAAGTCAAGTCAAGTCAAGTTTATTGTCACTTCACAGTTTACAGTTTAGTATAAAGCAGTGATGTGAAAATCTTGTGTGCAATACTCGACGACAGACAGCAGTTATAAAATAAGATAAAATAAAAATAGATAAAAATAGAATAAAAATAGAATAAAGAATATAAAATAAAAATAAAAAAATGCAATTTATAAAATGCAAAAATCAGCACAGAAAAGAGCAATATGTATATATAAATCAATGTAATAAAATATACATTGTTATATGTTATACGCCCTTGTTCAGCAGCCTGATGGCCTGGCTGTGGAAGCTATCTCTAAGACTATTTGTACGACCGCAGTAATGGTTTAATAACCATTACTGCGGTAATGGTTATTAAAAAAACATTTTTTTTAATTAAACTTAAATTTAAAAACGTGGGACCAATCGGTTTGGTTGTAATTATTAGTATTATTCAGAATATGTATGGTTGTGTTTTATCCTGTTTCTTTAGCTCAAGCTCAAGTGAAAAAGGATTGCGCTTCCTTTGAGTCTGCAGATGAGCCTAGCAGGGCTCCCAAGGACCCCATGCTACAGCTGGTCTCCCTCCAGAGGGCCTCTGGCTCCTGGCTGCTGGAGTCACCTCTGGCCACCGCACTGGGAAAGACCCTCCAGGAAGTGGAGAGCTCAAAGCCTGAGTCGGTGAGTGATTGTCTAGTGTGGTTTGGGACATAGTCTGTATTCACATGTGTTACAACGAGTTGTGTTGGTAGGACCCAGAACACAGACCAAAGACCATTTGATGGATAACGGGAGGTTTTATTAAAGTAAATACAACCAAAGAGTGATCGGGGACAGGCCAGGGGTCTGGATACCGGGAAGTCGATCAGCGGAGTACCGACCGGTAGTAGACAGTCGAATGGTCCGGGACGGGCGAGGTCTGGATACCGGGAGGTCGAAGTAGCGACATGTAGTAGACAGGTAAGTATAATTACCGGAAGGCTGGTACGGTGTCATCCAGGGAGTAAAACGTACGATCTAGCAACAAAGTAAAGAGACGCCAGGGTATACTGTATATACCCCCAGGTGAGGTGATTAACCTAATCATAATTGCCTTGCAAAAGGTGCGTGGGTGCGCCACCAAAGCCCGCGCCTCGTCACCCACCGTAACCGTGACAGTACCCCCCCCTCAACGGGCGCCTCCTGGCGCCCCACCCGGCTTGTTGGGGTGTTCCCGGTGAATGTCGCGGATGAGGGATGGATCCAGGATGTTCCGGCGCGGGAGCCAACTCCGCTCTTCTGGACCGTATCCCTCCCAGTCGACCAAATACTGGAATCCCCGGCCCCGGCGGCGAATGTCCAGGGTCTTCTTCACCGTGTAGGCAGGGTTGTCATTGATGATTCGGGGGGGTGGAGGGGATTCGGTGGGGGGACATACCGGGCTGGAGGAGACTTTGAGCAGGGACACATGGAACGTGGGGTGCACCTTCAGGGCCGGGGGCAATTTTAGCCTTACCGAGACCGGGTTGACAACACCGGGCACCGGGGTGCCAACTTCCGGGACTGAACCTGTAGTGGCAGGTCCCGGGAGGAGAGTCACACCTTCTGCCCAGGTGGGCGCAGGGACCCTCCGGCGATCCGCCAGGCGCTGATTCCGGGCGGCCGTGCAGAGGAGAGCAGCATGAGCGGTCCTCTATATCCAGCGGCAGCGCTGGAGGTGGGCCTGTACCGACGGCACCGCCACTTCCTCCTCCTGGGTGGGTAATAGGAGGGTCTGGTACCCTAGTGACGCTTGGAACGACGACATCCCTGTGGCGGTGCTGGTGAGGAAGTTGTGAGCATACTCCACCCACGGAAGGTGGTAGCTCCAGGAGGACGGGTGGTGAGCGGTGATGCAGCGGAGGGCCGCCTCCAGGTCCTGGTTAGCCCGCTCCGTTTGCCCATTGGATTGGGGGTGGTAGCTGGAAGAGAGGCTGACGGTGGCACTCAGAGCCTGACAGAACGCCCTCCACAGCTGGGACAAGAATTGTAGACCCCGGTCGGACACGATGTCCAGGGGGATCCCGTGGAGCCGGAAGACCTGGAGGTCCGCCGTCTCCCTGGTGGAGGGAAGTTTAGGGAGCGGCATGATATGAACCGCCTTGGAGAAACGGTCGACAATCGTCAGGATCGTGGTGTTACCAGCTGACGGCGGGAGACCGGTGACGAAGTCCACGGCAATGTGAGACCAAGGCCGGCGGGGAGGTTGGTGCGAGGCCTTGCTGCGGGCACAGACAGCGCAGGCAGTCACGAAGGCCTGGGTGTCCCGGGAAATGGAAGGACACCAGAAACTCCACCTGAGGAAGGCCAGGGTGCGAGAGAAGCCGAGATGGCAGGTGAGTTTAGAGGAATGGGCCCACTGGAGAACCTGGGACCTAGCTGAGTCGGGCACAAACATACAGTTAGCAGGGCCGTTACCCGGGTCTGGATCGGTGCGCTGGGCCTCCCGGACGAGCCTCTCTATCTCCCAAGTGACTGCCCCCACTACGCAGACCGGACGGAGAATGGTCTCAGGCTCGGTGTTCTGGCTTGATGTTGCGACAGCCGGGACGGTAGGTGAGGGTGAAGTTGAACCTCCCAAGGAACAACGCCCACCGCGCTTGTTGGGAGTTGAGCCTTCTGGCGGAACAGAGGTTAGCCAGATTCTTTTGGTTCTTCCAGACAACATACTGTTGCTCCGCCCCCTCCAGCCAGTGCCTCCACTCCTCCAAGGCCAGGACCAGGAACTGTATGGGGCTATCAGCGAACAGGAGTCCGCACACCCTGAGGCTGCTCTCATCGTGCCGGGGGACTTCAACAAGGCGAACCTGAAGAAGTTTCTCCCGAAGTTCTACCAACACATAACGAGCAACACACGGGGTGAGCGGATCCTCGACCACTGCCACTCCCTTCCGGCCCTCCTCCGCCCACCGTTCGGCAAATCCGACCACCGCTCTATCCAGCTCCCCGCCTATAGGCAGAGACTATAGGCAGCACCCAATCGCTGTGAGTGAGGTCAATGCTGGTCGGACCAATCGGACTCTATGCTGCAGGATTGTTTTGATCGCGCTGACTGGGACATGTTCCGGGTCGCCTCGGACAATAACATCAATGAGTACGCGTCCTCGGTCACCGGGTTCATCAAGAAGTGCATAGATGACGTTGTTCCGACCAAGTCGGTTCGGATACACCCCAACCAGAAACCGTGGATTAACGGCGATGTTCGTGCTGCCCTCCACGTGCGTAACGCCGCCTTTGGCTCCGGGAATTCTGAGGAATATACGAGAGCCCGTTACGACCTCCGTAAGACCATCCTCACGGCCGACCCAATACCACTGGGGTGTGGGGCGAGGGGATCACATGGAAGCGGATACTCTCCCTATGATGCCATGACAGCACCAAAGTGAGGGGTACAGTCCGGCCATGTCGAGTGGTGGCTGCAGGAGCTCGGTGGGGATACCGGCCTGTGCGACTAGGGAGGCGTCAATAAAACTCGCATCGGCCCCCGAGTCCACTAACACGCGCACCGGTAACACCTCCTTGGACCACGAGGAGACGTGCGTTAAAGTGGGAGTTCGATGTCGGAACCGGAGATCGGGTCGCGTTATGGCTCCTCAGGGACCCCGCCGTCACCGAGGAGCCTCCTCTTTTGGCCGAAGAGGACAGGTAAAGCAGGAATGGCCGCCCCTCCCGCAGTAGAGACAGGCTCCCGAGTCCACTCTCCGCCGTCGCTCCCGATGGGATAAGCGCACCCGGTCCAGCTGCGTCGGCTCCCCCGCGACGAGGGAAGCGGGCCTGGTGTAGCCCCCCCCCCATCCCGAAGGACAAGGGAAACTCCTGGAGGAACCAGGGCCGCCCCCCCACTGAGCCGCTAGGTCCGACACCTGGATGGCCAGTTGAATCGCCTCATCCAGCATTCCCATCTCAACCTGGAGCGCCACCTCTCTGCCCAGCTCCCGATTGAGTCCGCTCTGGAAGGCGGATAGGAGAGCAATGTCGTTCCAGCCGGACTCCAGAGCTAACCGGCGAAACCGGCCGATGTACTCCCGTAAGCCGAGATTCCCTTGTCTCAACTGCAGCAGGAGTTGTCCGACCTGTGGCCCTCGTATAGGGTGGTCAAAAACCCTCTTCAGCTCTGCAGCGAGAGCCGTAAAAGATAGGGTAACGGCTCATAGAGTGTTAAACATCGCGAGGGGGGCTCCCTCCAGCAAATTAACCAAGAACGCAACTCTCGCTGCCTCGCCTCCATAACGGGACGGTTGCGCTTGGAACGTGAGGTGGCATTGGACCAGGAACTCAAGGCACTTGTTGGGATCCCCAGAATACTTTGCCGGAGCTGGGAGATGGGGCTCCGACAGGGGGGGACAACAGGAACCGGCAAGACAACCGCTGGTGATGGGGCGCCTGCCCGTTGGAGATTCTTTCGCCGAGGGATGCAACGGTTGCTGACAGTTCCTTAACTTGTTCCCCCAGCCCCAGCAGCCTTTGCTCCAGTTGTCCAACACAATTGCTTTGTGTAGCAATCGCATGCTTCATATGGTCGAGGTCGCCGGGGTCCATGTTGGCTAGATCGTTCTGTTACAACGAGTTGTGTTGGTAGGACCCAGAACGCAGACCAAAGACCATTGAAGGGATAACGGGAGGATTTGTTAAAGTAAATACAACCAAAGAGTGATCGGGGACAGGCCAGGGGTCTGGATACCGGGAAGTCGATCAGCGGAGTGCCGACAGGTAGTAGACAGGCGCGTGGTCCGGGACGGGCGAGGGGTCTGGATACCGGGAGGTCGATCAGCAGAGTACCGACAGGTAGTAGACAGGCGAATGGTCTGGGACGGTCGAGAAGTCTGGATACCGGGAGGTCGAAGTAGCGACAGGTAAGTATAATTACCGGAAGGCTGGTACGGTGTCATCCAGGGAGTACAACATACGATCTAGCAACGAAGTAAAGAGACGCCAGGGTATATATACCCCCAGGTGAGGTGATTAACCTAATCATAATTGCCGACAGGTGCGTGGGTGTGCCACCAAAGCCCGCACCTTGGCCACGCCCCCTGTCACCCACCGTAACCGCAACATGGTTAACATAACACAGAAGAAGCTAATATTAGTAATATGCTATTCGCTAACAACTACCCCCCCCCTGATTTTCTAAAATCATCAATGCATCTTTGTGTTCTTCAGGTGAGCCCTGAAGTGTGGGCCACCGTCCTGGCTGTGACCTGGCTCCATGGCTTTAAGATGGACGCCCAGGTGGAGTGGGAGTTTCTGGCCATGAAGGCTGTGTCATGGCTGCATGGGGAAAAAGGTCAAAGGAAATGCTACTCTGAGCTCCAGAGCTAATGTTAAGGATTTCATTGGCACACTCAAAGTAACGCTACCTGTGACCGTCTTTCCCTTTCTTCCTGTTCAGTGCCCTGCCTGACAGAGTGCCTGAGAGCAGGGAACCTGCTGCTGGGATGCCAGGTGCAGGAGTCTTCCATGGGAATGTGAAGTGGTTCATCATCATCAGCCTGTCTTTGGTTCACCGTCAGCTATGGGGGCGCTACTCCAAATGGGTTAACCGTCAGCTAGGGGGCGCTACACCAAATGGGTTAACCGTCAGCTAGGGGGCGCTACACCAAATGGGTTCACCGTCAGCTAGGGGCGCTACACCAAACGGGTTCACCGTCAGCTAGGGGGCGCTACACCAAATGGGTTAACCGTCAGCTAGGGGGCGCTACACCAAATGGGTTCACCGTCAGCTAGGGGGCGCTACACCGAACGGGTTAACCGTCTCTCAGAGCTGCTGCTTCGCTTTACGGCCTTTGTGATTATCTGCACTGAGATATTCCTCCAGCAACCCAATGAATTCTGTGGGCCTTCAATTATTATCTTTTTACTTTAAGGGCGGAGGTTATGTTTTTGCTTCGTTTGTTTGTTTTTCTGTACGGAGTTGGACTTGGTTGTTAGATTACTTACGGTCCAAGGAACAGTTGATTGGATGTTGGGGCAGATCTGGATTGGAGGGGACAGGGGTGTGGTGGATGTGTGCACTCTACTGAGCGCCCTGTAGTTATATATGAATATATGAATATATCATTTGATTAATATTTTTGGACCGATAAGAAGCAGCCAACCTGTGTGACGGGCTAGCAAACACAGTATTTCTTCAGCACAGAATGTGTGCTGAAGCTCTCGATCATTTGGTTCCTGAACATGCTTTAAAAATGTTGTAATTGTGTGTCTGGTAATTGGGGTTAATACAAGGGTTATCATCATTTGAATAAAGTATTTGTGATATAATGAACTATACCACAGTTATTAATATTTTTCATTATACAAAATAAGTTTGTTTTGCTGTTTGATTATTTCTTTGCAAGATGTAATAAATGGACCATGTTCACCATTTTTATCTGCCTCAATCTGGAAAGCACTTTGGGTCAACTGTTTTAAATGTGCTATACAAATAAATTACTTGACCATGCATGCAAAAGCTTCCAGAATTGTTTAGCCACCATAATTAGTAATTAGGTTGCATTGGTTCTTCATGGTCATTCTGTTGCATATGTCACTAAACGGTCACGCACATGGCTGGGTTTGAATGTAATACAATGTTTATTTTAATGATAGTGTTTGAACAGCTTGTACATAACTGGTTCTCCTTGTGATTGGTTAAAAAACACCCGGCAGTACCTTCTGATCAAATACCCTCTGATCAAACACCAATACTGTTACAAGGGGTTGTGTCGGTGGGACCCAGAATGCAGACCAACGACACAATGAAGCGATAACGTGAAGCTTTATTAAATTAAATATAACAGAGGGTGGTCATGTACAGGCCAGGGGTCTGGATAACGGGAAGTTGATCAGCGTACCAACAGGTAGTAGACAGGCGAATGGTCCGGGACGGCGAGAAGTCTGGATACCTGGAGGTCGAAGTAGCGCGACAGGTAAGTATAATTACCGGAAGGCTGGTACGGTGTCATCCAGGGAGTACAACGTACGATCTAGCAACGAGGTTGAGATCCCACGGTATATATACCCCAAGGTGAGGTGATTAACCTAGAGGAGAGAGTTCTACTCATTGGCGGCCGGTGACATCCGAAGTAGGAGGGGCGCAGGGGTAAATAAATTTTTTTTTAATCATATCTGCTGTGCAATACCGGATTTGCCCAGACGGTGGCGCCATTTCACCATGTAAACGACCGAGAGGGCTAATTAAAAATAAAAAACTATACATAATATAAACCTCACCGTTACTCATTCTACTCTGTATTGTATATATGTATATTGACTGAACATTCCTTTACTTACTGCTTAATTTCTTTTTTTACTTACTTTAATTTTACTGTATGTAGCACAATCAATCAGTATTCTGTATTTTGTTGTGACAAATAATAAACAAACTTGAAACTTATGGTGAAAGAACATTTATTATATGGTGCCTAACTTGCAAGATGAGGTCTCTCCCACACACACGGGTCTCAATCTCCTCTCCTCAGACAGCAAGACGCGAACTGACTCATTAACAAATGCTTCTGAATTTAACTAATTAAATAGAATACAAATGCTTAATACATTCGACCACAGCATATATTAGCAGACAAACACACAGAGGACCCTGTAGCTAGCATTGGGGAAGCACGTGTCCACGATAAACTTACAAAACCCCAATCCACACCGTTTACATACAAATGACACAAGCTGCATGTTTATACAGCAAGACCAACATTTCTTATCCCCTTTACTTTACGTTTACATCGTCCACAATAAAAATAAATGTAAAACTATAACCGGGACAACAAAAACGTACCTTTCCTCAGACAGCAAGACGCGAACTGAGAGCAGAGCAGTACAGGCTTTACAAATAAGGTTCAACTAGGCTATGAATGGCGCATGCGTGACTGGTTTTCTTTGCTCACGCATTCACGCATGCGCCACTCAATTTGCTCACGCATGCGCCACTCAATTTGAGTCGCGCATGCGTGACTGGTTTCTTTGTTCGGGCGCAATGAAATGCGCTCCCAGAGATCGTATTCAGGACCCTTGATAGGCTACATTTAATTGCTTGATCCATTTTCATTGGCCGCTTGCGCGCAGTGACGGAGATCCTGGGCGCACCGCCGTGCGCCCAGGTTTGGAGGTAGGTACCAGATTGATATGAGAGTGACGTCAATGACAAACGAGGGGGGAGAATAGCACGCACAACAATGATTTATATTTGCTATATTAACGTTATTGTGCATTTTAAACACAAACATACATAAAATGAGTAATTATTATTCATTTTAAACATGTTTAGTTTATTTTTAGGGGTCAAAAAAATCAAAAATCAAAAAACACAATTATTATAATTTTTTTTTATTTTTTATTTTTTCCTCTCTCAACCAGGTGGGGCGGCGCCCCTGCGCCCCTATGGACGAGCCGCCACTGGTTCTACTCCAGACTGACCAGAGGAACTAACTAATCAATGTTGTATGCAAAAGCTTTGTCTTAATACATGACTTAAGTCCTGTGCATAGGCACCATTTGCGTTTGTTCTATTTCACATAGGCTACACCGTCTAGGCTTCGCCTTATGGGCTTGCTGAAAATTTCAGCAATGTACGTGGGCCCCGCCCACATTCCCCACGGCAACGTGCATACAATGCCGCGCCGAGCAGCACTCACCCTCCCATTTCTTTCAGCAATGTGGAAAGTAAGTATGATGAATGATGTTAACCGTCCACGGTGCTTTTTAGAACCCGGTGGAGCCAGGGCCAAACGCACCTGCGCGGAGTGCCCAGCAAGTCGTCCCCTTGGACGACCAACACACCTTGTGTTTTCGTTGCCTGGACGCAGACCACGACAAAGCCGCCGTTAGGGACGCCAGGAGTCGTCTCCCGTGCTGTTCCATGACCGAAGATTACGTTTTCGAGAGGTTCTTCGCACCGACGGTCGATTGAAACGACGTCGTCGATATCCTCGCCGGTGTGCCAGTGCCAGCGACGGCGACGAGGAACCGCATGGCGAACGCCACTCACCGAGTCGTCTTGCGATTTTATACCAACAATCCCAGGTTGTTGTGTCTCGCCACTCTCCTCCCCTCAGGCCTATGGCTGTAGGGCGACGACTAGCCGGCGAAGCACCGCTGAGGTTTCGCTCGCCGCCAGGCAGCGTCCCCGTGTGCTCTATGAGCGGGCTGGGGACTCGCCACACTCTGGCGAGTCAGTCAGGCCAGTCTCCGGGACCCCGACCTGCAATCCCCTTCCCTTCAGTCGGACGGCTGTAGGGTGAAGGCTGGGCAATCGTCGCCCGTGGATCGGTCTCAAGACGCCGATCCACGAGTGGCGCCCGGATAAAATCGCTGTAATCACTGTAAGATGTTCCTCGAGGAGGAACCACACGGCCGTGATCGCCGTACAAGCGCCGGCTAGATCAGCTCTGCTCACCCTCTTTCAGAGCATATGATATATAATATGCATGTGCCCTCGCTCGGTGCGGCCTTTTATGCGTCATGACGAGAGCGCTGCCTCCTACCTGATGGGTTGGATGGCACGCTGATATGGGGACATCGCATTTAGTTCAAGCATCGTCCCCCCGCCCTTAATAGGCCTGGTGGAGACTCTATCTAGCGTGGCGTGCTCTATCTATATGCGGGCTGGGGACTCACCACACGTCCGCTTCGGTGACGCTACGTGCCAGGTCCCCGGGACCCCGAATAGCCGGCCCTTCCCTCAGTCTGTTGGCTGTAGGGCAGTGGTTCTTAACCTTTTGGGAGGCACTGAACCCCGCAAGTTTCATACGCGCATTCACTGAACCCTTCGTAATTAGAAAAATAAAATATGATTTTTTTCTAAATTGGACCGCCCGTCCTAAAGGGGGACCAAAGCGCTGAAAAAGTGTATGGTAGGCAGAAGCCAAAGCATTGATAGTAGTTTTTTTATCACTTTTTTTCTATTATTAATAAATGCGGGGTTTTTTTCAAATTCAAGATTCAAGATTCAAGATAAATTTATTAATCCCGAGGGAAATTAAGGTGCAACAGTTGACACAGGGGGAATAAATGCACACAAAAATATACTAATACCTAAAAGCTAAAAACTAAATAACAACAACTAACTAAACAAAACTAGTATAAACAAAATATAACTAAAATAACTCTAAATTAAATCTAATTGTATTGATAGATGAATAGATGAATTGCACAATTTACAGTATTATTACAGTAATATGTAGGTATATACAATACACAACAATACGTATAGTGCAAATTGGCAGTAATAAAATATTAATAAATAAATAAGTAATAAATAAACTGAAAAGTGAAAAGTGAAATTGAATTTACAGTGCAAAATTTCAGTGAAAGGAATACAGTGCGTTGACCAAAAACAAAATAATAATAATAACAGTGCGTTGGCCTCAGGTCACTGAGTCTCCACTGTCCCTATCACGACCCGAGGTAGATGAATTATAGAGAGTGATGGCCACAGGAAGAAAGGACTTCCTATGGCGTTCTGTGGTACACCTGGGTGGAATGAGTCTGTTGCTGAAGGTGCTTCTGTATGAGGTCAGCACCTGATGGAGAGGGTGAGAGTTGTTGTCAAGGATACTACGCAGCTTGCGCAGCATCCTCCTCTCAGACACCACCAACAAGGAGTCCAGCTGGACCCCCAGGACAGCGCCAGCCTTCCTGACAATCCTGCTGATCTTGCTGGCGTCTGCTGACCTCAACCTGCTTCCCCAGCACACGACACCGGAGAAGATGGCACTGGCTACCACCGACTGGTAGAACATCTTCAGCATCATGTTACAAATTTTGAAGGACCGGAGCCTCTGCAGGAAGTAGAGACGGCTCTGGCCCTTCTTGTACATAGCCTCAGAATTCTTGGCCCAGACCAGTTTGTTGTCCAGGTGAACTCCCAGGTATTTATATTCCTGAACAACTTCTGCGGACACACCCTTGATGGAAATGGGTGTGGGGGTAGATTTCCTCCTGCGGAAGTCCACCACCATCTCCTTCGTCTTGTCTGTGTTGAGCTGCATGTGATTCAGCTCACACCACTCAACGAAGGAGTCCACGACGCCCCTGTACTCCTCATCCTTTCCCTCGCTGACACAACCAACAACTGCAGAGTCGTCCGAGAACTTCTGCAGATGGCAGGACACAGAGTTGTACTGGAAGTCTGAGGTGTAAAGGGTGAACAGGAATGGGGAAAGAACCGTTCCCTGTGGAGCACCAATGCTGCTGACCACAGTGTCAGACACACAGTCCTGCAGTCTGACAAACTGTGGACGACCCGTCAAATAGTCAGTAATCCAGGAAACCAGGGAAGAGTCCACCTTCATCGCCGTCAGCTTACTCCCCAGCAGGGCAGGCCGGATGGTGTTGAACGCACTGGAGAAGTCGAAAAACATGATTCTCACAGTGCTGACCTTTTGCTGTTGCCTTTCAGAGACCAGCTCAGAAATGCGCGGCTTCACCTTGGCAAGTGCCTCTCATATCATTTTCGCAACAAAGTTTGTTCCTTTTCTTCGCTTTTATCGTTTTATCGTCTACCATCCTCGAAAAGGATTGCTCGCAAAGATACGTTGTAACAAACAGTATGAAAATCTCAAGGACTTTCTTAGCAATAAGAGGGTACGCTACGATTTGGTGACAACGAAAACGTTGAGAGCGTTGTTCTTCTGAATAGTTGCTGTTGAACCTGGCTCTGCTGAATTTCAATGATTTCGTCAAAATCGACACATAAATAACACAAACCTACTAAGTCCCTAACAAAGAGCCTGACTTATGTTTTATGTTCATCGTGAATAAGGACTGGGCGACTTTGTTGACGTTTTGATTATTAAAAGTAGCATATGTCACATGGGTGTCTAACTAAATAAAGGTAGGCTAGTCCTTGTCTATTGACGTTTTGGTCATTAAAAGACCGCAGGCCAATAGTAGGTTTGTGTCATTTATGTCTTTCTTTGATGTATGTGAAATACTTTTATGTAAACATACATTATGGTATTATAATGTTCTTTTAAACTACGTAACTTCTTTTTTTTTTAAAGCGCGGAGGTGGACAGTGGAGGTGAGTAGAGGTGACGTAGCTCCGTTCTGGAGTTGAGCTCCACTTGGCCATGAGTCTGCAGCCAGATGCTATTGTATGAGGTGAACGGAACGGACACGCACACAGTGTCTTCACGGACGCTTCGTTGACGGGTTAGGGAGGGCCGTGTCTCTCCTACTCGGTCAGAAACGCCTGTCGCACACATCAATGTTTTGGAACTTCCCAAGTTGCTGAGAGTGCTAACACATTTCATGCACTTGGTGCGCGGCCGCCACATTCTGATCAGAACAGACCGTGTGTCAGCGGCAGCCTATACACAAACCTGCACTCCTCTGCTCTTCATCGAGCAGCGGTTGAGTTTTGGCTGTGGGTTCATCAGAACCTGTTCAGTCTGAGAGCCCTGCATTTCGAGGGTGCCCAGAATCTTGTTGCGGACCACATGTGGCGGTTACATCCCGGCATTATCAGACTTATCTGGCAGAGGTTTGGGACGGCCCAGGTGGATCGGTTTGCATCCAGCGAGAATACCCACTGCGAGATGTGGTTTGCTCTTAACCCGAGGGACCTGCCTCAGCTGGGGGTGGATGCGCACACACCGTGGCCGCAGATGCTTTTGCATGCGTTTCCTCCATCTCAGCTGATTCATCCTCTTTTAGAAAGAATCAGACAGGAGAGGCAGTCGCTCAATAGCCCCAGAGTGCCGATCAGCCTTATGGTTCCCGGAACTAGCAGCGCACTTATCTGTGGCACCGTAGCCGGTGGAGACCAGGCAAGACATGCCGTCGCAAGCGCACAGAACTATTTACCACGCACCCGACCCGGTCGGTTGTTGGTTTGGCTCTTGAGAGGTTGATTCTGCAGGACAGAGGTTTGTCTGCAGCAGTTATCAATTGTTCAGGGCGCCCGCAAGCCTCCACATCAGCTCTTTACGCAGCAAAGTGTAGTACTTTCTCTAGTGGTGCGATCCCAATCGAGTGGTCCCATCTCGCTGTGAGATCAGATGCCTGCCGAGATTCTTACAAGAATCCTTGCTCCTCGTTGCTCCTCGCGTAAACCTTGTCACTCTGCAGTGTCTCGACGGCTCGTCGGGTTAAAGAGTGGCCGGGTATTCCTACTCTGGTTACGGTTTGTAACCGGCTTACTCTTTATTGATGATATGCATGTGTCTTTTGTACGTGTTGCGTTGATAGACATGTTGAGTCAAGTCAAGTCAAGTCAAGTCAAGTTTATTGTCACTTCACAGTTTACGTATAAAGCAGTGAGTGAAAATCTTATGTGCAATACCCGACGACAGACAGCAGTTATAAAAATAGGATAAAATAAAATAAAAACAGAATAGAATAAAAGAAGTAAAAAAAATAAAATAAAAATGCAATTTATAAAATGCAATATATCGGCACAGAAAAAGAGCAATATGTATATATAAATTAATGTAATAAAATATACATTATTATATGCTATACGCCCTTGTTGAGCAACCTGATGGCCTGACTGTGGAAGCTATCTCTGAGTCTATTTGTGCGGCACTTGATACTGCGGTATCGCCTACCTGACGGTAACAGTGAATACAGTTCGTGGCTGGAGTGGGCATTGTCTTTTATGATGCGTTTGGCCTTGGCCACGCACCGCTGGTTGTATATATCCAGGAGGGAGGGGAGCTCACCTCCAACGATATACTGGGCCATCCGCACCACCCTTTGAAGCGCTCTGCACTCGAGTGCGGTGCAGTTCCCGTACCAGGTGATACACCCTGTAAGAACACTCTTGATGGTGCCGTTATAGAATGTTCTCAGGATGCGTGGGCCCATGCTGAATTTCCTCAGACGCCTGAGGAAATACAGGCGTTGTTGGGCCCTTTTCACCACGTGTGTGGTGTGCGTGGACCATGTGAGGTCCTCGGAGATGTGCACGCCGAGGAACTTGAAGCTGCTGACCCTCTCTACTACAACACCGTCGATGGAGATAGGGCTGTGCTCTCCTCTCTGCTTCCTGAAGTCCACGATCAGCTCCTTGGTCTTCTTGACATTGAGGGCGAGGCTGTTCTCCTGGCACCACTGCTCCAGCGATCAGACTACTGGGAGGAGTCCCTATAGGCTGTCTCATCGTCGCCGGTGATCAGGCCCATCACAGTCGTGTCGTCAGCAAACTTGACGATGACGTTGGAGCTGTGCATAGCCATGCAGTCGTGGGTGTAGAGGGAGTAGAGGAGAGGGCTCAGCACGCATCCCTGGTGGGCTCCCGTGTTGAGGGTCAGTGGCTCTGAGGTGGAGCTGCGTCGGTAACCCCCTCCGACATCCATGTCTCCGTAAGGCAGATGATACAATTGTCCTTAGTTTCCCGGTGGAATTGAATACTAGCCTGTAGCTTGCTTAACTTATTGTCCAGAGACTGTACATTAGCCAGTAGAATGGTGGGTAGTGGGGGGTGATCGGATCGACATCTCAGCCTGACTAGCACGCCGGGCTCGCTTCCCTCGCTTCTTCCGGAGACGCTTGCGTGTAATCGTGCCCAAGATGGTCGGAGATAATCCAGCTGTGACTTCGGCGGGACATCCAAGTCGAAAGATTGAAAAAACTCCGGTAGGCGGCGATCTGATCTCCCGAAGTGTGCAAAAATTATAAGTGAACGTGCTGCTAACTTCCTGAACTAAAATAGTTGCGATAAAAAGAATAGAGGGAGTAGAGGAGAGGGCTCAGCACGCATCCAAGGGGATGCGTGCTGAGGGTCAGTGGCTCTGAGGTGGTGCTGCCCATCCTCACCACCTGGCGGCGGTCCGACAGGAGGTCCAGTATCCAGCTGCACGTGGATGGGGGCACGCCTAGACCTCTAAGCTTGGTGTCGAGTTTGGCAGGAACTATCATGTTGAACGCTGAATTTTAGTCCACAAACATCATTCACACATAACAGTTCTTCCCCTCCAGTTGGGAAAGGGCAGTGTGGAGGGCCATGGCAATTGCGTCGTCCGTGGATCTGTTTTGACAATATGCAAATTGCCATGGGTCCAGCGTGGCAGGTAACACGGAGCAAATAAAGTCCTTGACCAACCTCTTGAAGCATTTGCTGACAATCGAGGTGAGGGCTACAGGTCTATAGTCATTCAGGCATGTTACCTTGGGTTGTTTAGGGACACGCACGATGGGGGACATCTTGAAGACCGCGGGAACAACAGCCTGGGACAGGGAGAGGTTGAAGATGTCTGCAAAGACTCCTGCCAACTGGTCTGCGCATGCTCTGAGGACGCGGCCCGGGATGTCGTCGGGGCCTGCCGCCTTACGGATGTTCAACCGCTTGAAGGTGCGGCGCACATCCGCCTCCGAGATGTTCAGCAGGCTGGAGTCCTCAGGCGGCGCTGGCTTCTGCGGGCTTCTGCGGGGTCTTACAGAGGTCGTAACGGGCTCTCGTATATTCCTCCATATTCCCGGAGCCAAAGGCGGCGTTACGCGCATTTAGGGCAGCACGAACATCGCCGTTAATCCACGGTTTCTGGTTGGGATATACCCGAACCGACTTGGTTGGAACAAAGTCATCTATGCAATTCTTGATGAACCCGGTGACCGAGGACGCGTACTTACGTGCGATATGATGTCCTTGGTTGGCATATAGTCTACTCGCGACTATGTGGCCAGCCGGCTTGTCACACTAGTTGAATAATTACTGTGTGCCGGCAAGCGCTTGATTGGTCGCTTTCTGGCAGGAAGCGGACGTATTTTGCATATCCCACATACATTGCTGAAATTTGTGGGCCAAGTGGGCAAGTGGCAAGCCCATAAGGCGAAGCCTAGATGGCTACGCATATAATCATAGAAATAGAGTTATTATAACATAACTATCGTTCAGGGGGCACTGAACCTCCTAGTGGCCGTAGCCAAAAATGCATGTAGGGATTTAATATCTACATTCATTATTCTAATGCCTTGTTCTGTAATAATAAAAACAAAGGGTCGTCTAATTGTACGTCTGTGATTGTTGTCATTAAAGATACAAGATATTTAAACATTTAAACTTTGGTTCTGGTCGGAGTTTGTTTTGTATTTGTCGTAATATTACATGACTCATTATTCAGATTTGTCGCGATAATAACTGTTATATGATATATGATATGAACTATTGCATAGTTACTGACCCCTTCCCTGGTGAATTGTGGGTCATTTGAAAAATATGCACACTTCTTTTCAAAACCAACAAGCACGTTTAAAACCACGTCAACCTTTACAACCAATGCTATGGTGTCAATGTTTAAAGGCTAATAGGCTTTTAATGACCTCCAAACCAACTCCACACACTTCTTATCACTATGGAGGAAGGTGTCAAGTCTGTAATGTAAACTCTCTCTCTCTCTCTCTCTCTCTCTCTCTCTCTCTCTCTCTCTCTCTCTCTCTCTCTCTCTCTCTCTCTCTCTCTCTCTCTCTCTCTCTCTCACACAGACACACACATACACTCCCCGTTGTTATAGCCTGATGTCAAACTCTTACACTCAGTCTCACACACCACTTTAACCCACTTCCATGGGCACAGGATTTTCCATAACCAATCATAGGCGACGTCCCTGACCGTGGCGTTGATTTGAACATCATTTTTTTCAATCAATAAATCGTCACAATAATAATAATAATAATAATAATAATAATAATACTAAACTATATTTATAAGCGCACTTTTAATTTGCCTAGACAAAACTCAAAGTGCTACAGAGTAACAATGGTTTAAATAAAACAACAGAATAAAAGCAGCAACGTTTACGCCGGCATGGCAACCAGTGGGGTTTTTTTTAAATCTAGTGAAAGGCTATTCTAAAAAGATGCTTTTAGGCCTTTTTTTTAAAACACCCACAGTCTGTGGTGTCCTCAGCTGGTTTGGGAGGACGTTCCACAGTCTGTGGTGTCCTCAGCTGGTTTGGGAGGACGTTCCACAGTCTGTGGTGTCCTCAGCTGGTTTGGGAGGGCATTCCACAGTCTGTGGTGTCCTCAGCTGGTTTGGGAGGGCGTTCCACAGTCTGTGGTGTCCTCAGCTGGTTTGGGAGGACATTCCACAGTCTTTGGTGTCCTCAGCTGGTTTGGGAGGACGTTCCACAGTCTGTGGTGTCCTCAGCTGGTTTGGGAGGGCATTCCACAGTCTGTGGTGTCCTCAGCTGGTTTGGGAGGGCATTCCACAGTCTGTGGTGTCCTCAGCTGGTTTGGGAGGGCGTTCCACAGTCTGTGGTGTCCTCAGCTGGTTTTGGAGGGCATTCCACAGTCTGTGGTGTCCTCAGCTGGTTTGGGAGGGCGTTCCACAGTCTGTGGTGTCCTCAGCTGGTTTGGGAGGGCGTTCCACAGTCTGTGGTGTCCTCAGCTGGTTTGGGAGGGCGTTCCACAGTCTGTGGTGTCCTCAGCTGGTTTGGGAGGGCGTTCCACAGTCTCGGAGCAGCGCAGCAGAAGGCTCGGTCTCCCATGGTTTTCAGTTTGGTCGTGGGGGGAAGGAGGAGGTTTGCCTTTTCAGAGCGTAGGCTCCTGGTGGAGGTTTGTGGGGTGAGAAGTGCCCAATCTGAATCAGTCAAGATAGAGAGGGCGGAGTCAAAGGTCTGGACCCTGGCAAGTGTTGTTAGCCGTCTCTTTAACATCCACATAGCATATTGTTATACCCATTGGCCTCAGTTAGCAGGCAGGCATATAACCTTCATAGGGTTCCGGTTCACTGGGAAGACCAAGGATATGAGGACAGCATCGTGGAAGATAACTGTCCAACCAATCAGTGTTTTCTTCATCTGATTTGTGATCTTGGGGTGTCAGGGAACAATTACAGTTGCATGGGAGAGAATTCAATAAAAGCAAAGCATTAAAAGAACATGGTTCCTGCGAAAGGGATTCTGTGCAGATGGCTTTTCTAAGCAACCACTCTGCACTTATAACTGTAAGGTAGGCCTACACGTTTAATTGAACCTTTATTTAACTGCCCCTTGTGAGATTGAATCTCGTGGTATGTGTCAAAATATAAATGTATTTCTATAGGGCTAACCTGCAGGAATCAAATGAAAAAACATTTATTTTAGACAGCCACAAACTAGTGGCCCTTTTGGGATGGAAATAATTGGTGACTTTTGAATGATTCCAGTTTTGACTGTGTGTCGTATGCAAAAGGTGAATTTCCATCTAAAGACACAGCGCTCTATCCCTCTCCTATGAACTCCCTGCTGTGGTGACCTACAACAGGACCTGCCATGCATTGTACATGCACAAACACAATGCCAAAGTGTGTATGTATGCGCTATATTTCCTCACATCATGGTACAGGTGTGGCTGCTTGACTTGGCTGATTGGGTCAGTCCATTTCATTTAGCTCATGCGGGCGGGGAATGGAAAGACTTGTTTTGATGGCAGTGTCTTTAATGGATTATTGTTTGCGTTCCTACCCTCATATGTCATTTTGTTTAGCCCATTCAATTTATAGTCTCCCTTATGTCTCCATTGGGGAGGTCATGCTTGAATTTCACTTCCTGGTTTTGCGCTGGTGTGTTGTATGTACCCATCCTTTTTATATTTTCCCTTTTTGGTGTTTATTTTCCAGTCC
>CM050999.1:5153200-5155700 GCA_027704905.1 Muraenolepis orangiensis
TGTGTCCACCATTATACCCAGGGTTGGTTGTAGAGCTTGTTAGTTGTAGGGCTGGTTGTAGGGCTGGTTGGTTGTAGGGCTGGTTAGTTGTAGGGCTGGTTGTAGGGCTGGTTGGTCGTAGGGCTGGTTGGTTGTAGGGCTGGCTGTAGGGCTAGTTGTAGGGCTGGTTGGCTGTAGAGCTGGTTGTAGGGCTAGTTGGTTGTAGGGCTGGTTGGTTGTAGAGCTTGTTGGTTGTAGGGCTGGCTGTAGGGCTGGTTGGTTGTAGGGCTGGTTGTAAGGCTGGTTGGATGTAGGGCTGGTTGTAGAGCTTGTTGGTTGTAGGGCTGGTTGTAGGGATGGTTGTAGGGTTGGTTGTAGGGTTGGCTGTAGGGCTGGTTGGTTGTAGGGCTAGTTGTAGGGCTGGTTTGTTGTAGAGCTGGTTGTAGGGTTGGTTGTAGGGCTGGTTGGTTGTAGGGCTGGTTGTATTGCTGGTTGTAGGGCTGGTTGGTTGTAGAGCTTGTTGGTTGTAGGGTTGGTTGTAGGGCTGTCTGTAGGGCTGGTTGTAGAGCTTGTTGTAGGGCTGGTTGGTTGTAGGTCTGGTGGTGGTGGTGGTGGTGGTGGGGGTGGTTGTTGTGGTGGTGGTGCTGCTGGTGGAGGTGGGGGTGGTGGTGGGGGTGGTTGTTGTGGGGGTGGTGGTGCTGGTTGGGGTGGGGGTGGTGGTTGTTGTGGGGGTGGTTGTTGTGGTGGTGGTGGTGCTGCTGGTGGGGGTGGGGGTGCTGGTGGGGGTGGGGGTGGTGGTTGTTGTGGGGGTGGTTGTTGTGGTACTGTCATCATGCTGTAGATCCTGGTTGGCACAGACAGGTAGCTAGCTGCTACTGCTGGAAGCGAGGTGTCTGAGCTGCCTCACAGAGCAGAGAGATTGTAATGAAAGGTGTGATCCCATCTCACCAGCTGTGCATGCTGTCAGGTCCATGGTCACGGCGGGGTGACTGGCTCTTTTCTTGATGTGTTGATTTTATTTTGCACCGTCTGGTCTGTTTCCTTTGATGTTACCGTCGCTCCTGATTGTGTCACGAGAATCCGTCAACGGTGAACCAATATGGTACCTGGCTTCATTTCCTCTCCTCTCCTCTGCTCTCTCCTTTCCTCTCTTATCTCCTCTATCCTCTTCCCTCATCTGGTTTCCTCTCTCCTCCCCTCTTATCGCCTCTTTCCTCCTCTGCTTTCTCCTTTCCTCTCTCCTCCACTTTTATCTCCTCTTCCCTCATCTCCTTTCCTTTCTCCTCCCATCTTATCTCCTCTATCCTTGTCTCTCCTCTCTCCTCACTTCTCTTCTCTCCTCTCCTTTCCTCTCTCCTCCCCTCTCTTGTCTCTCTATCAGCTTCCCTTCTCTCCTCCCCTCTTATTTTCCTCTATCCTTGTTCCTTCTTTCCTCTCTCCTGCCCTCTCATATCCTCTATCCTTGTTCCTACTTTCTTCTCTCTTGCCCTCTCATCTCCTCTATCCTTGTTCCTTCTTTCCTCTCTCCTGCCCTCTCATCTCCTCTATCCTTGTTCCTTCTCTCCTCTCTCCTGCCCTCTCATCTCCTCTATCCTTGTTCCTTCTTTCCTCTCCCCTGCCCTCTCATCTCCTCTATCCTTGTTCCTTCTCTCCTCTCTCCTGCCCTCTCATCTCCTCTATCCTTGTTCCTTCTCTCCTCTCTCCTGCCCTCTCATCTCCTCTATCCTTGTCCCTTCTCTCCTCTCTCCTGCCCTCTCATCTCCTCTATCCTTGTTCCTTCTTTCCTCTCTCCTGCCCTCTCATCTCCTCTATCCTTGTTCCTTCTCTCCTCTCTCCTGCCCTCTCATCTCCTCTATCCTTGTTCCTACTTTCTTCTCTCTTGCCCTCTCATCTCCTCTATCCTTGTTCCTTCTTTCCTCTCTCCTGCCCTCTCATCTCCTCTATCCTTGTCCCTTCTCTCCTCTCTCCTGCCCTCTCATCTCCTCTATCCTTGTCCCTTCTCTCCTCTCTCCTGCCCTCTCATCTCCTCTATCCTCGTCCCTTACCTCTTATTCCAGTGATTTCATTGTTTTTGCATCACTGTTTTTCTTTAATTTCCCTTTCCTTCCTTCTTTCACAGCCTCCATCTTACTATCCAAGCCCATCACTGGCCACCACCATCTCACTGTCACTGTAACTCAGCTTTAGCTGGGCCCGTGGGTGTGCGTGTTTGTGTGTTTGTGTGTTTGTGTGTTTGCGTGTGTGTGTGTTTGCGTTTGTGTGCGCGTAAGAAAGTGTTGTTTTCTCATCAGGTTGGGGTTCCTCTGCGTGTGCCTGTCCTTAAATGTCCTTAAAGGTCCTTAAAGGTCCTAAAGGCTGGTGAACCGACAGTCAGTGTGTCTTAAAACGACGCCTTGTGTCTCTCTGCATCTCTCTCTCTCTCTCTCTCTCTCTCTCTCTCTCTCTCTCTCTCTCTCTCTCTCTCTCTCTCTCTCTCTCTCTCTCTCTCTCTCTCTCTCTCTCTTTCGCGCTGATCAATCTT
>CM050999.1:5158200-5163200 GCA_027704905.1 Muraenolepis orangiensis
ACATGTATATGTATAACACATGTATGTATAACATGTGTATGTATAACACATGTATATGTATAACACATGTATATGTATAACACATGTATATGTATAACACATGTATATGTATAACACGTGTATATGTATAACACGTGTATATGTATAACACGTGTATATGTATAACACGTGTATATGTATAACACATGTATATGTATAACACATGTATATGTATAACACGTGTATATGTATAACACGTGTATATGTATAACACGTGTATATGTATAACACATGTATATGTATAACATGTGTATATGTATAACACGTGTATATGTATAACACGTGTATATGTATAACACGTGTATATGTATAACACGTGTATATGTATAACACATGTATATGTATAACATGTGTATATGTATAACACGTGTATATGTATAACATGTGTATATGTATAACACATGTATATGTATAACACATTATATTATATTAATACAGACATGAGATGGGGAAGAGAGGTGAAACCAGACTGATTGTCGCTGCCTCATTACACATACAGGAAGACATCAACGTGTGCAGTTGACATAATATTGACTACCAGGCATTCTGTAGTCTCTGTAGTAATTGCCTTACGTTAGTTATCTTTTTTCCCAATATGACCACCATATTATAACCATAAAACTAAGTTTGCAAGATTCTTGAAGCAAAACAAACAAACAAACAAACAAACAAACAAACATTTAGACAAACCAAAAAGAGAGGGTTGGAAGAACACACCACCACCACCACCGGGACATGGGCATGTTTTTATCCTCCAGCGTTAGGTTTCATCTCATCGCAGGTTTTATGACGATAAATCTGACGATGAGACATATGACATGCCCCTCGTCGCTAACGGAACGGCTAGGATTAACCGTTAACCACATGCTGTCATCCGTCCGCTTGAGTCGCAACGAATAACGTCCAGCGCTGAAGCCCTAATGACGGGTATCTGTGTGTCTCTGGATTACAGAGGGACAGACGTAGAGATGTCTCCGGCACCAACACTGCCTTCCCAGAAGCTGACACCCGGGAGTTGTCCACAGTAGACGAGAAGGAGGTACCCAAAGATAACAATTAACAATAATGACCCAATTAGCGCTAACTAGATTGATAGACTTCACCGTGTGTTGGTGATAAGGCTCAGTGCCTTCAAATGCACACTCACAGGTGCCTAGTTGTGGGACTGGTTCATATCCATGCAAGAGCTGGCTACTTGGTATTTTCCTTGTGTGTGTATATATACACTCTTTCTAAGTGTCAGTGCCCTAAGTGTGGCTGACTCATGCAGCTTAATACACAGCTGAGTTAGCCAAGTGGTGTGTGTGTGAGACAATGGGCTATATGCACTAAGCTGTGTGAAGTACTTCCGTCTTCAAGTTAAACGAGTAAACCTCTTCCGGTATATTTGTTTACTTCCAACTAGCTAGCTACAGCTCCTGAGGTTCTATTTCGCCATGAATTCCCGTAAGAAAATGCGTTTTCAAAAACAGGAGAAGAAATACTCTGAACATTGCTGTGTTCCGCTGTGTTCGGCATCATCGAAATGTAACGGTATTTAGTTTCCATGCCTTTCCAACCCATCCCGACATGAGAAGAACCCGACATGGACATCCGATTCTATACCAGGTAACGTTAGACACAAGTTGTGCTATTCAGCTAACTGTTTGACATCGACCAAAGTAAACATCAGTTAAACTATAAAGAATCCTATCGTAAGTCTTAGTACAAAAGAGCTACTGTGCCTACTGCACATTGGTCAGATCATTTGATCAAGTTAATAAGGATAAGGTGGAAACATATTTACATAAGTTAACATTGCTAATATACACCATCTAAGGCATAATAGTTATCAAGGAAGGTTATTCAAGTTTGTTTGAGTAGGGAGAGAATGTAAAGCTAAGCATTTAGGAGGGTAGGCATCGTCTAGGAGCATGGTTCAGTAACAATAACTGTTCTACTCATAATAACCTACTTTTCCATGAAGCAGAGGGTATATTTAAAAAAAAATTCTCTTTCTTCTTAGATTCCGCTTCTTGATTCATGGCCAGTGGTGTTGACGCACAGCCGATGCTCCTGTGTGGCAGGCAGTGTTGTGTGCAATCACATCGTGGCATTGCTGTTCCAAACAGATGTGATTACACATGGATCCACAAGTGCAAAGATCAACTAGAGAAAAATCGGACCATTTATTTTTCTACATATACATGCCAAGATACCTGTCTTTGAGAAATGAACATGAGCAAAACCCAGGTTCTTCAATGAAAGAAAATTGGAATGACAAAATGTTATAAAATATTTTATTACAGTTAATTTTTCAATAATGTTTTTTAGCCAATATGTTACAATAGTTCAATATGATGTATGTACAATATGTTACAATTTATATTTTTACAAATCTATACAAATTACTTTACATTCAACAGCTTACATTGATAATGTTTGTGTACATAATATTTACAGAATGTTTAACAAAATGATCTGCCACTGGAATAAACACAATTCACTAAATTAAATTACAAAAACCTGGTGTTGAACCAATGCTTTACTTAACCCATGCCTTAACTAATGCCTTGTTTAGGTAGTTTGACAACAGGCCACTGTAAACGTCTGCCAATAAGCCCTTTCATGGTGCAGTGAGATTTGTAGGTGGAGTACATCTCACTTTGCAGGAGTGGTAAGGATGGTGTCTGACACTTGAGCTCAGTGCAGTCCAAGATGACCTGGGTGTCTGGGAAATCTCAGAATTCCTCAGGGAGGTAAGCTTGCACTTGAGAGCCAGATGCATTGAGACCCCAGTGCAGTGGCTAGAAAATGTGTCCATGTTGCAATAATGCGGCTCACTGTGGACTGGTGTATGTTGAATCGATGTGCCGGGTCCCTCTCCTTCAAACCAACCGACAGGAAGACGAGGAAAAGAAAGAACTTGTCGATTGGCTGGAGCAGCTGTCTCTGGAAGGTTAACAAAAAGGTTACTGCTTCATGTTATAAACTAGTAAGGCTGTGCTCTTGTTTGGCTAAATGTTTTATAATGGTCATGTGTACCATACCATGGGGAAAACTGAGTTGCTGTAGTGCACTGGTGTATTTAAAGGGGGCCGAGTCCTTTAGTGTAGCCTTCTGTAAATGCAAGGGCATCCCACCCTCTGTTACTACAGAGCAGCTCAGACCATAACCTACCGTGGATGGACGCTCTGGAGGCTCATGGCTCTGGAGACCCCAACCATTTAGTCAATTGAAGGCTCAATCAAACCCCATAACGCCATCAGGTGGTCATAGCTTGGAAATGTATTTACAAAAATACATATACATCATGTCAGTCATTAATTAACAAAGTAAATACAATCATACACGGTCACCAAAAGAATGTTAGCTGTAACAACTAAGCCAATGTCTCATCTCGTATGCATGGCTGCAGCGGTCAAGCAGTAGGTACATTAACCTTTTTATTAAGACTTACGATAGGATTCTTTATAGTTTAACTGATGTTTACTTTGGTCGATGTCAAACAGTTAGCTGAATAGAACAACTTGGGTCTAACGTTACCTGGTATAGAATCAGATGTCCATGTCGGGTTCTTCTCAGGTCGGGATGTGTTGGAAAGCCATGGAAACTAAATACCGTTACATTTCGATGATGCCGAACAAAGCGGCAAAACGATCTTCAGAGTATTTCTTCTCCTGTTTTTGAAAACGCATTTTCTTACGGGAATTCATGGCGAAATAGAACCTCAGGAGCTGTAGCTAGCTAGTTGGAAGTAAACAAATATACCGGAAGAGGTTTACTCGTTTAACTTGAAGACGAAAGTCCTTCACACAGCTTAGTGCATGGAGCCCTGACCTGAGCTTCTGAAGCAGCCAGGCCCCCGGGGGGCGCAAGTGGGCTATCGCACCGGCGGAACCCCAGAGGAACCCCAGAGGAACCCAGAGGGGAGCCCAGAGGACCCCAAAGGAATGCCAGAGGAACGCCAGAGGGGAGCCCAGAGGAACCCAGAGGAACGCCAGAGGGGAGCCCAGAGGAACCCAGAGGGGAACCCAGAGGGGAGCCCAGAGGAACCCAGAGGCAGAGGCAAAACTCACTAAAATCATCTCTAATCCACTCGTAACCTTCCCTCTCTCACACACACGTTCACACACACACACACACACACACACACACACACACACACACACGTGCAAGGCACACGAACACACGAACATTGTAATCAGCGAGTTGACCCCATGATTGGGAGACAGAGGCCAGGTGTGAGAGAGAGAGAGAGAGAGAGAGAGAGAGAGAGAGAGAGAGAGAGAGAGAGAGAGAGAGAGAGAGAGAGAGAGAGAGAGAGAGAGAGAGAGAGAGAGAGAGAGAGAGAGAGAGAGTGGGAGTGAGGGAGGGAGGGAAAGAGAGGGAGGGAAAGAGAGAGATAGAGAGAGAGAGAGGGTGAGAGTGGGAGAGAGAGAGGGCGTGCGGGAGAGAGAGAGTCGGAGGTAGGGAGAGTGGGAGAGAGAGAGGGCGTGCGGGAGAGAGAGAGTCGGAGGTAGGGAGAGTGGGAGAGAGAGAGTCGGAGGTAGGGAGAGTGGGAGAGAGAGAGGGCGTGCGGGAGAGAGAGAGTGGGAGGTAGGGAGAGTGGGAGAGAGAGAGGGCGTGCGGGAGAGAGAGAGTCGGAGGTAGGGAGAGTGGGAGAGAGAGAGGGCGTGCGGGAGAGAGAGAGTGGGAGGTAGGGAGAGTGGAAGAGAGAGAGGGCGTGCGGGAGAGAGAGAGTCGGAGGTAGGGAGAGTGGGAGAGAGAGAGGGCGTGCGGGAGAGAGAGAGTGGGAGGTAGGGAGAGTGGGAGAGAGAGAGGGCGTGCGGGAGAGAGAGAGTCGGAGGTAGGGAGAGTGGGAGAGAGAGAGGGCGTGCGGGAGAGAGAGAGTGGGAGGTAGGGAGAGTGGGAGAGAGAGAGGGCGTGCAAGAGCTCCAGCGATAAGATGAGTAAGCCTGCATATGCTCTATTGGTTTTCA
>CM050999.1:5175700-5180700 GCA_027704905.1 Muraenolepis orangiensis
TTACATTACATTACATCATTTTGCAGACATTTTTACAATAAGGTCATTCAACAGGTAGACAAGAGAACTACTAGTCAACAGAAGTCATAAGTGCATTTCCTTCATAACAAGCCATAATAATCTAATATATACATACATAAATACATATATTATAATGTAAAAGTACAATAAGTTGGCTCCCTAGATATAACACAATATGTACGTCACATCGCAGGGCTGCTTAAAAATGAGGCATCTGGCAACATATATATCTATCCATCTGAATACAGTGGCTTGTGGCTTGGCTTATGTATTGTTTACATTATGAACCAGCCTATAGGGAACAGGAGACTGTTGCCATGGCAGCATGAACTGATGATCCACCAGTCAAAGTGTCCACTGTTGTCTGCATGATGCATGATGGTGACTGGAGCATCTCGCCTAGCAACCAGACTGCCTCCTCCAGTTGAAAAATTCAATAATTGCCTTGTATTGTACACTTACGATGTGTGTGACCAAATATATGTCTAAATGTCCTCAGGGGTAATAGAATGGCTCTATAGGCGTCGCCGCGTGTGTGTATGTGTGTGTGTGTGTGTGTGTGTGTGTGTGTGTGTGTGCGTGCGCGCGTGCGTGCGTGCGTGCGTGTGTGTTGATCACAATAGTGTATCTGCTATCAAAAAGCTTTGGTTTCATAAGAGGTCAAAGTTGCCAGAGACTTCCAATGAGGTTTCCCATTATCTGCTTATTCAAAACGAGTGCCGTTAGCAACACAACAAGATGGTCTTTTGTCTGCAAAGATTATTAGGCTACCTGTGATTCATATTATTATTAATATATTATTATAATATTATTTAGCTGCCGTGGCGGGTTGTCTTCTCCACAGAGGTGTTACCTTCTAGTGTTCTGACTGGTTCTCTCACACAGAGGGAAACCTAGTGTTCTGACTGGTTCTCTTACACAGAGGGAAACCTAGTGTTCTGACTGGTTCTCTTACACAGAGGGAAACCTAGTGTTCTGACTGGTTCTCTCACACAGAGGGAAACCTAGTGTTCTGACTGGTTCTCTTACACAGAGGGAAACCTAGTGTTCTGACTGGTTCTCTTACACAGAGGGAAACCTAGTGTTCTGACTGGTTCTCTTACACAGAGGGAAACCTAGTGTTCTGACTGGTTCTCTTACACAGAGGGAAACCTAGTGTTCTGACTGGTTCTCTCACACGGAGGGAAACCTAGTGTTCTGACTGGTTCTCTCACACAGAGGGAAACCTAGTGTTCTGACTGGTTCTCTCACACAGAGGGAAACCTAGTTTTCTGACTGGTTCTCTCACACAGAGGGAAACCTAGTTTTCTGACTGGTTCTCTCACACAGAGGGAAACCTAGTGTTCTGACTGGTTCTCTTACACAGAGGGAAACCTAGTTTTCTGACTGGTTCTCTCACCTAGTGTTCTGACTGGTTGTCTTCTTCACAGAAGGTAATCAAGTGTTTTCAATTTTCTGTGTGTTTGTAGACAATGACTACAATCTTCTGTTGTGTCTGAGTGACACTCGGATTCTACAGACCAATTTCACTTCAAATAGATAGCAGACCAGTAATCTCGGATCCTCGGAAGTTCAGCAACTCTGTAGCTTAACTTCTGGAGGAGAGAGACTACACATCTCCTTCTGGAGAGAGAGAGAGACTACACATCTCCTTCTGGAGAGAGAGAGAGACTACACATCTCCTTCTGGAGAGAGACTACACATCTCCTTCTGGAGAGAGAGAGACTACACATCTCCTTTTGGGAGAGAGACTACACATCTCCTTCTGGAGAGAGACTACACATCTCCTTCAGAGAGAGAGACTACACATCTCCTTCTGGAGGAGAGACTACACATCTCCTTCTAGAGAGAGAGACTACACATCTCCTTCTGGAGAGAGACTACACATCTCCTTCTGGAGAGAGACTACACATCTCCTTCTGGAGAGAGAGAGACTACACATCTCCTTCTGGAGAGAGACTACACATCTCCTTCTGGAGAGAGACTACACACATCTCCTTTTGGGAGAGAGACTACACATCTCCTTCTGGGTGAGAGACTACACACCTCCTTCTGGGTGAGAGACTACACACCTCCTTCTGGAGAGAGAGACTACACACCTCCTTCTGGAGAGAGAGACTACACATCTCCTTCTGGGAGAGAGAGACTACACATCTCCTTCTGGGAGAGAGACTACACATCTCCTTCTGGAGGAGAGAGACGACACATCTCCTTCTGGAGAGAGAGAGACTACACATCTTCTTCTGGAGAGAGAGACTACACATCTCCCTCTGGAGGAGAGAGACTACACATCTCCTTCAGGGAGAGAGACACTACACATCTCCTTCTGGAGAGAGAGAGACTACACATCTCCTTCTGGAGAGAGAGAGACTACAGATCTCCTTCTGGAGCGAGAGAGAGACTACACATCTCCTTCTGGGGGAGAGACTACACATCTCCTTCAGAGAGAGAGACTACACATCTACTTCTGGAGGAGAGACTACACATCTCCTTCTAGAGAGAGAGACTACACATCTCCTTCTAGAGAGAGATTACACATCTCCTTCTGGAGAGAGAGAGACTACACATCTCCTTCTGGGAGGAGAGACTACACATCTCCTTCTGGGAGGAGAGACTACACATCTCCTTCTGGAGAGAGACTACACATCTCCTTCTGGGAGAGAGACTACACATCTCCTTCTTGGAGAGAGAGAGACTACTCATCTCCTGGAGGAGAGAGACTACACATCTTCTGGAGGAGAGACAGGGTTTCCTGTTTTGTTCCTGAGCTATTCGTCTAGACTCAGAGAGAAACTTATTTGAGAGTAGCAGGAGAGAATTCATAAGACGATTTTTAACAAATGTATTTTTACAGTAGCCAGTCTACTACATGGGTTTATTTAAAACCTTTGTCTAAAGACATTGCTGTCTGGATAGGACGTTTTAGGTCTTCTTCCCACTAGCTACAGTAAAAAATATGATGCTATTACATTACATTACATTACATTTATTTAGCAGATGCTTTTGTCAGAATTACAATAGTGCGTTCAACAAAGGAAGGTAAGAGAACAACTTCACCAGAAGTCAATTGTGCATTTTATTCCTAACAAGAACTGAGCCAGTGCTCAGGTAGAAGTACAATAAGCTCAGGGAAAAGTACAATAAGTTGGCAAACAATTACAACGCTATCGTTTAAGTCATCAGTCTTTTGTCGGCAAAGGAAGAACAAGTCCAATTCCTTAATGGAAAGAGCAAGCATACTGGCTGCATATGCGGAAACTGACCTTGAGATCCCTAATGGGGACCTTGTGTTTGTCTCTCCTGAACCCTTGCTACCGGAGACAGGGGCTATCCAATAGGATCAGCTCCGGCAGCGCTGCGGTGATAGCGCTGTACCAGGGTCTAAAGCCAGAATGAAGGGTAAGGGTTAGGTGAGGTAGGGTCCGGTTTCACATTGAGAGTTTTGGTCTCGTGATAATTCGTTTATTTTCTTTTTTGAAAGCTGTCATGAGCCATGGCAACATGACGGACAGACGTATCACCTTGTTGATGTAGATGTTAATCTACATCACATGCGCCTATCTCTTCAACTGGCCTCCGTCCTGTTACCGTAATGGTGTGTAAAGCTGGAAAACGTTTGATTTAATTTGACACTGGTCTGTGTAACTCAATACTGTTTTGCATAAATACTACAATACCTATTTACATGTTTCATCACACTGCACCTTTTGTATGGATATACATTTGTTATTTGCTGTTTATAGGGCCACCGCAATATGCACATGGGTTAGGGTTAGACCTCTGCCCTGAGTGGACTTGGAAGTCGGTTACAGACCTAAACTAGGCAAATGGCAATTCACAGATCACGTATCTTATCTTGCGTATTCCTTCTTGAATATTGATCCATCGAACTGGCCGGAGCTTTGCTTCATCCATGACCCCACCCCCCCCCCCCCCCCCCCCCCCGGTGGGTCATGATGGGAGGTCGCCACTCGGAGCTTCATGGACATCATGACCCCACCCCCCCCGGTGGGTCATGATGGGAGGTCGCCACTCGGAGCTTCATGGACATCATGACCCCCCCCCCCCCGGTGGGTCATGATGGGAGGTCGCCACTCGGAGCTTCATGGACATCATGACCCCCCCCCCCCCCCCCGGTGGGTCATGATGGGAGGTCGCCACTCGGAGCTTCATGGACATCATGACCCCCCCCCCCCCCCCCCCCCGGTGTGTCATGATGGGAGGTCGCCACTCAGAGCTTCATGGACATCATGACGGAGGAGAGAGATTCAGTCTGCTCCCCGGTGAACGACTTTCTATTTACGTCTTTCCGTCCGTCTGTAGGTCCGTGAGGTTTGGCGTTTGACATTCATTATGCTCCATTTGTGACTTAAGTGGAGTCCGTGAGTGAGTCAGTGTCTCGCTGTCCTCCATAGGAATATCATGACAACCTAGATTGTCTCGTACCAGCGGGACAACTGGCGTTGACATCAGTGGCAGCAAGATAAGAGCCATCCCCCAGTTGAGATCAATATCCTCTTTGTCTTTCATCTCCCGTTCTCCCTGTAATAAACATGGCACGCGCGTGTGTGTGTTTGTGTGGGTGTATGTGTGAGTTGATGTGTGTAAGTTGTGTGTGTGTGTGTGTGTGTGTGTGTGTGTGTGTGAGTGAGTGAGTTTGTGTGTGTGTGTGCATGTATGTTACACGACCTAAAGCCCTAAAACACATCCAGCTGCCTCTTTTGCTTCTGACAAATATTTACTTCTTGCCTTCTCCCTTCCATCCTTCCCTCCATTTCCTTTGTACACACACACACACACACACACACACACACACACACACACACACACACACACACACACACATACAAATGCACCATCTGGCCTGTGTGTTGACGGTTAAGGGCTCATAAAGCCAACCCTCACCTATTAAGAGGCAGAATGTTCCCAAGAGGAGAGGCACAAGGATCCAGTAAACACCACCCAACACACACACACAC
>CM050999.1:5185700-5188200 GCA_027704905.1 Muraenolepis orangiensis
ATCGTCACTCTCACAAATTCGTCTGTGTGTTTGAATTACTTTACGCAGCATTGTTTTACAAGTTCAATTTCCCCGTTGTAGTAATTCCACTTGCAAAGTGCACAACACAGCACCTGTATCACTCTTTAACAGGGCTTTCAGATTTAGGTTAAGATCGTAGTGTAGCATTTCAAGATTCAAGATTCAAGATTCAAGAATTGTATTTGCCCTTTGCAACAAGTACATTGGAATGCTTACTCTAATGTCACCCATAATTGATGGGTGACATGTGTTATATTGTGCAAAAAGCCATTTAAAAGCATTTTAAAGTGCCAGTAGTGCAGCAGCATCATGAGTACAGTGCAGTACAGTGCAGTACCTGTAATGAGTAATGATTATGAGTCCAGACAGTGTAATGTTAATGACAATGTTATGGATTTTAGTGGCAGCACTCCTAGCAGTTCAGTAGGTCACTGCCTGTGGATAAAAACTATCCTTGAACCTGCTAGTCCTTACGGATGCTGCCCGGATCGGACGGAAGGGGGGGGGGGAGGGAATGGTGCCCAGGGTGGTTGCTTTCCCCCAACTCCTCATGTCCCCCAACTCCTCATGTCCCCCAACTCCTCATGTCACGCAAGCTCCGGCTTTCCATCCAAATCATCACTATTGATGCTGTGGTGGATTACAGGAAGCGTTTATCCAAAGTAACATCGGGATGTTTTAATACATACTTGCTCAGGGATTCCTACAGGTGGGCTCGGCAGAAATTAGACTGCAAACACAGACGTTTTGGCGGCGAGTCAAGTAACACATATCAGCGTTTCACTGAATAATTGAAAGGTTGTGACTTTGTTCTGCAGTTAGACTAGCAGTTATTTTTCCAGATGGCTCTGTACTCATGTTGTGGTGTTACAGCCATCCATGTTTCCATCACTTGTGAAAATCCATAACACAATCACATGTGTGATGGATTCAAAGTGAAATCCGTGAATCACATATTTACTGTCATACAATGATGCGCTGTTTTCTGCTTTGAACTGAACTGATCTGTATACATTTGAGACCTTCAGGTGTTCAGGACTTGCCACTGAAATCAAAAGAAATAACCTTCTTGGTGGTAACCTCAGTTTCTTGTTAAAGGGAGGGTCGCCAACCTCTGCTATTTCCTCCTATCGAAGTGTCCTGCTTCATGGGCGATGTCTACCTCATCAATTCTGTGTCAGAGTAAAAAAAGTCCCGGAAAGATTCGACCATTGACGTGATCACAACCCTGAGCCAAACTACTCTCTGTCTGTCCTTGTCTTCAGGCGCGTGTATTCATGTGAATTGAACCACATAAGCGTGTGTTTTTCTTTGCAGCTGGTACCTATCCAGCCATGTGTGGTCCCAGTTCCAACTCACTTACACACTTACACACTCACTCACTTACACACTCACTCACTCATACACACACACTCACACTCACACACACAAACCCACCCACACACACACACACACACACACACACTCACTCACTCACTCACTCACTCACTCACTCACTCACTCACTCACTCACTCACTCACTCACTCACTCACTCACTCACTCACTCACTCACTCACACACACACACACACACAAACCCACACACACACACACACACACACTCACTCACTTACACACTCACACACTCACTTCACACACTCACTCACACATACACACACACACACACACACACACACACTCACTCACTCACTCACTCACTTCACACACTCACACCCACACGCATACTCACTCACACATACACACACACTCACACACACAAACCCCCCCCCCCCCCCACCACACACACACACACACACACACACACACACTCACTCACTCACTCTCTCTGTGTATTCTATGAACAGTATGACGTTCTAAAGTCACCTTGTTGTGTCAGATTCAGACCGTTTTCCACATCTAGCGACGTGGTTCCAACTGTTTAGTAATGCAGCGTTGAGGAGGAACAACACTTTGTGTTTCAGAGGTGCGTCCTGAGAAGTGACTGTGGGGTCATGGAGAGACCAGGGCCTTCTTCACAGTGACATGGTCCCCCCTCGCCTGGTCCTGTCTGCCGCTGACGGCCAGCCGGCATTCTATAAGCAGACAGCAAAATACCTCCTGATGGATGGTCTATCAGGCTCCCATTTGGACATCCCAGGGCGCTAGGAGCTGGTCCTAATAGCTATCGTGTGTGTGTGTGTGTGTGTGTGTGTGTGTGTGTGTGTGTGTGTGTGTGTGTGTGCATGTGTGTGTGTGTGTGTGCGTGTGTGCGTGCGCGCGTGTGTGTGTGTGTGTGTGTGTGTGCGTGTGTCTAGTAGTCCTTGAGACGGTTCGGTTCTGCACTGAATCTCACTAGACTTAAACACACACACACACCTGCACATGAACTACCGGTAAATTCTGACAGTTTTATTTCGGCTTTCTCTTTAGTTTAGCTCCTCCATTTTCCAAAGCAGAGGCCAAGGGGAAGGTAACATGTGTGTGTGTGTGTGTGTGTGTG
>CM050999.1:5210700-5218200 GCA_027704905.1 Muraenolepis orangiensis
AGACGAGAGACGAGGGAAAGGGAAACTACTACTGGTCTGTGTGACGGTGCAGCGGGCAGACGGTACGGACGTCCTAGTGCAGTCTACTGCATGGCGTCATCCATGGGTTTCTTGGCGGGACCATATCCTAGTACACCTTATACACCCTGTTATTGCAGTGTGAAAAAAGTGCGGTCTGCTTTGATTGCTTGAGAAAGTGCAGAGGGGGGCCATATTAAAAGTGGTCTCACCTTTCAGGTGAGTACATGCAAACAGCTGTTTCTCTCTCTCTCTCTCTCTCTCTCTCTCTCTCTCTCTCTCTCTCTCTCTCTCTCTCTCTCTCTCTCTCTCTCTCTCTCTCTCTCTCTCTCTCTCTCTCTCTCTCTCTCTCTCTCTCTCTCTCTCTCTCTCTCTCTGGGCTGTAGTCTAATCATTACTATTGATCTGAATGTGGTGCTTAATGTCCTTCATAAGTCCAGCAGTACAGAGTGTGTCAGGTCCACTAGTACTATGGTAGCTCTGCCTCGTCCTCTGGCTGCCATCCTCCCCAAACACACTGCACTCACACACACACACACACACACACACACACACACACACACACACACACACACACACACACACACACACACACACACACACACACACACACACACACACACACACTGCACACACACCACACACACACACACTGCACTCACACACACACACACACACACACACACACACACACACACACACACACACACACACACACACACACACACACACACACACACACACACACACACACACACACACACTGCACACACACACACACACACATACACACACACACACACACACACACACACACACACACTGCACTCATACACACACACACTGCACACACACACACTGCACACACACACACACACTGCGCACACACACACACACTGAACACACACACACACACTGCACACATACACACAGTGCACACAAGCACACACCGACACGCATGCATGCACACACACACACACACATAGGGACATACATATATGCATGTGGACACGTGTGCACACACACGCATGGGCACTCACACACACAAACACACACACATGTGCACATACACTAGCAAGCCTGCACACATCTGCACGTACACACCATACACACATGTGCACACACACCTAGTGAACACACACACACACACACACACACATACATGTGGACACGTGTGCACATACACACGCATGTGCACTCACACACACAAACACACACACACACACATACACACACACACAGAAACACAGAAACACAGACACAAGTCAATGATTGTTCCATATTAAGTCCATTAGGGAAGCCATCAGCTCTTTAATTGTCCAGTCTGCTTAGAGCTCAGGATCCTTATTGAGTTTCACACACAAAAAAGAGAAAGACAGAGAGAACAAACTGAGCTAAACTGAGCCTCGGATACACTGGGGCATCTGTGCACTGCAGAAAGATCCAATACCACTTGTTAACACCTTCTGTTTCCACTACTGCTGTCTCTGTATGTCTGTCCCTGTCTCTGTCCCTGTCTCTGTCTCTGTCTCTGTCTCTGTCTCTGTCTCTGTCTCTGTCTCTGTCCCTGTCCCTGTCTCTGTCTCTCTCTCTCTCTCTCTCTCTCTCTCTCTCTCTCTCTCTCTCTCTCTCTCTCTCTCTCTCTCACTTCTCTGTAGTGATTTTGTAATCCTGATGAATTCATAGGAATCCCATGTACACACACTAGTCCTCCTGATCCAATCACAGCCCTTCTTGGCTGAATAGAATACAGATCCTAACCCCCACCCCCCCGCCTCGGTTCATCCTCCCAAATCCGTCTGGTAATACCAGCTGAGCCGGGACAGCTGACACTACAAAATGAAATCAAATTTATTTGCGTCAAATTTCATCTACATTTGTCTAGATTAGTGGACTAGATTAGAGTTGTATGGATTTTGCAAAGCGTGGCTTGTATTTGGTGAATTAGGATGAAAAGCTGGGCTTGTTTGGAGTGAGTGTCTGTTCCTCTCTCTGTGCTGGTTGCTGTGGTTCTGTGTGTCTCTCTGTCTCTTCCTGATGGATCGTATTGGGCCTCCCCGTACCTCACCGCTAGCTAGCCTTCTGCTTATATAACACAGCAATGGAAGCAATGGTACTGGCTCTCTCTCACCGACACACACACACACACACACACAAACACACACAAACGCACACACACACACGCACGCACGCACACACACACACACACACACACACACACACACACACACAGAAACGCACACACACGCACGCACGCACACACACACACACACACACACACAAACGCACGCACGCACACACACACACAAACACACACAAACGCACGCACACACACACACACACACACACAGAAACGCACACACACGCACGCACGCACACACACACACACACACACACACACACACACACACACACACACACACACACACACACACACACACACACACACACACACACGCACACACACACACACGCACACACGCACACACACGCACACATGCGCACACACACACACACGCACACACCTACACACACACACACACACACACACACACACACACACACACACACACACACACACACACACACACACACACACGCGCAGAGAAGACATTTGAAGCGAGCAAACATATTACTCTGAGTTAAATTAACTCAATGACCCTTTTGATCAAATTACGCCTTCGTCAACTGGAATCAGCTGAAGCTTGTATGTGGTGTGACGGCCGTGTTGGGCTGGTCTGTCTGGGCGACCTCACAGAGGGACAGAGGGTCCCCTCACTGGATGGAAGGCTCTGTTCATGGTAATAATAATAATAATAATAATAATAATAATAATAATAATAATAAATTAATCTGTTAATTAGTTAGTGGTACAGGTGACCATGTTCTCCTGTGTGTCTAAGTGGGGCATCGCTCCGTACGGTACAAGAATGATGTATACTATTAATATTAATGATAATAATAAATAATAATAATAATAATAATTGTACATATACAATAATAACAATTTTAATAACAATAACAATATTGCAATACTCTGAATCTGAATCTAAATATTAACAATCCTACTATTAAGATGATGATGATGATGATAATAATGCTAATAAGATGAATAATAATAAGAATTATAATAAGATAAAAAAATTGCTCATGATAAGAAAAACACATTAGCAGTATGCAACAATATTTCTTTACACTTAAGATGAGAATATATGACTATAAAGGGCTGATGAACCAAGAGGAAGGCATGTTATTAGTTATTTGGGACGCTCACATGTAGTAGTGAACAGCAGAACTCAGAGCATCACGGTCCACCTGTCCTGAGCTCCACAGACGAGGATGATATCATCAGCCAACATGATCATCATAATACATGATATTGAATATAATACACACATTTTATAAATAGCTTTGGCTTCCGGATTTGCAGCAATCCAATTCATGATGTGACTCAAATTCATTGCAAATTCTAATATATTTCTTAATTCTTCCGAATGCATGTGAGAGCACGGAAAACGTAGCATTAGCGCTTGGCTGACAGTTTGAGACAGCGGGATTCCAATCTGACTGTTTCACAGCTCCTAATCAGTGGTTCACGTTTCCCTGCGTGGCTCTCTCTGCTTCCTTCTCTCTGCTTCCTTCTCTCTGCTTCCTCTCTCTCTGCTTCCTTCTCTCTGCTTCCTTCTTTCTGCTTCATTCTCTCTGCTTTCTTCTATCTGCTTCCTTCTCTCTCTCCTTCCTTTTCTCTGCTTCCTTCTCTCTGCTTCCTTCTCTCTGCTTTCTTCTTTCTGCTTCCTTCTTTCTGCTTCCTTCCCTCTGCTTCATTCTCTCTGTTTCTTTCTCTCTGCTTTCTTCTCTGTTTCCTTCTCTCTGCTTCCTTCTTTCTTCTTCCTTCTTTCTTCTTCCTTCTCTCTGCTTCCTTCTCTATGCTTCCTTCTCTCTGCTTCCTTCTTTCTGCTTTATTTTCTCTGCTTCCTTCTCTATGCTTCATTCTCTCTGCTTCAATCTCGTTCTCTCTGTTCTCTGTCTAGCGTGCCTGAGCCTGGCCCTTGGTGTTCAGCCAGGACAACGACCATCTGACATAATCAAATATTGACATGACATGACCACGTGACGGGGATACGCTCCACCCTAACGGGTGAAGACACGTTCAGAAGACACCCGACGACCAGATGGAGACTGAGAGAAAAGCAGGTGGAGAAGAGAGAAGGGACTAGAGAGGAATGGAAGAACTGATCTCATCCTGTTTGTATAATGTTGACTGGCAGAGAAAGAGAGAGAGAGAGAGAGAGAGAGAGAGAGAGAGAGAGAGAGAGAGAGAGAGAGAGAGAGAGAGAGAGAGAGAGAGAGAGAGAGAGAGAGAGAGAGAGAGAGAGAGAGAGAGCGAGAGAGAGGGGGGGGGGAGCGGGAGAGAGAGCGAGAGAGAGCGAGAGAGGGGGGGGGAGCGGGAGAGAGAGCGAAAGAGAGAGAGAGAGAGGGAGAGAGAGAGAGAGGGGGGGGGAGCGGGAGAGAGAGAGAGATCGAGAGAGGGGGGGGGGGAGCGGGAGAGAGAGCGAGAGAGAGCGAGAGGGGGGGGGGGAGCGGGAGAGAGAGCGAGAGAGAGAGAGAGAGAGAGAGAGAGAGGGAGGGAGAGAGAGCGGGAGAGAGAGAGAGACCAGGCCAGGCCCCCCCCCGGGGGTAGGAAGATGTGTTCTTCACAGGTCAGTGGAGGACGGCACCATGTGTCCTTCTTACCCACGGCTGGTCTCTTCTCTTCTATTCTATTATTTTCTATTCTATTTTCTTATTAGATTCTATTCGGATTTGTTTCCCATTCACATTATTATACAGAATCAAACTTCCCTTTCTGTTACGTTCTATTCTATTCATTGAGTTTCCAGAACATCGACAGTGGAGCTCTGCACTTGGAACCAGATCTCTTCTCCAAACATGTGTCAAGGTTCTGGCCCACAGCCGCCCCAGCAGAACAGAGGAGTGTGCAGAGACAGCGGTGCATTGAGAGCGTGCTGCTGAGGTTCTGGTTGGGTGCTTGTGAACCCGTGGTTCTGTGGGACTGAACGGGCCTCCCTTAATGCCAAACAGCAGCTCAAGGAAGTCTGGGGGTCCCAACTTGTTACCCCGGGTTATCATGTCAGAGCTCACCGCTAACCGCTGAGGATCATAGCCACTCACTTTCTTTGTGTTTTGTTTTTAAGTCTTTTTTACCACTTGCTCACCTTCGACCAAAGTAGACAAGAGACACGGTAACCTAGCAGACGTGAGGACAGATGTCCCGGGTCACAGAGAGAGAGAGAGAGAGAGAGAGAGAGAGAGAGAGAGAGAGAGAGAGAGAGAGAGAGAGAGAGGAGAGAGAGAGAGAGAGAGAGAGAGAGAGAGAGAGAGAGAGAGAGAGAGAACACAGATTGTGCTCAGAGCGCGGTCTTAATTTTGAAAGGAGCCATAGCAACCATGTCTCGTCAGCCACTGATTAGATACGTTACATACAGAAGTTGTTTTCCGGATATGGCCTGTTACACACCATCAGGCCTGTTACACACCATCAGGCCTGTTACACACCATCAGGCCTGTTACACACCATCAGGCCTGTTACACACCATCAGGCCTGTTACACACCATCAGGCCTGTTACACACCATCAGGCCTGTTACACACCATCAGGCCTGTTACACACCATCAGGCCTGTTACACACCATCAGGCCTGTTACACACCATCAGGCCTGTTACACACCATCAGGCCTGTTACACACCATCAGGCCTGTTACACACCATCAGGCCTGTTACACACCATCAGGCCTGTTACACACCATCAGGCCTGTTGTGGCAGAGAGTGCGGTATTTCAGGCTTATGAAGGCGTATTTGTTCCACATCCTGGCTCCATCTCCCAGTTGTTATTGGATCAGTGGGCCTCGGTCACCACACCTGGAAGATGAGGGCGCTTTGAGAACTCCGAATGATAAACATGCACGCATGTGTGTGTGTGTGTGTGTGTGTGTGTGTGTGTGTGTGTGTGGTGTGTGTGTGTGTGTGTGTGTGTGTGTGTGTGTGTGTGTGTGTGTGTGTGTGTGTGTGTGTGTGTGTGTGGAATTTGGCCTGACACCATATTGGTCTAATATATTAACCTCTGTCATCGAAGATGGTCCGGAGGTTATGTTTCCACCCCTGTGTGTCTGTGTGTCTGTGTGTCTGTGTGTCTGTGTGTCTGTTTGTCTGTTTGTGTGTTGTCTGTGTGTCTGTGTGTCTGTGTGTCTGTGTGTCTGTGTGTCTGTGTGTCTGTGTGTCTGTGTGTCTGTGTGTCTGTGTGTCTGTGTGTCTGTTTGTCTGTGTGTCTGTGTGTCTGTTTGTCTGTGTGTCTGTGTGTCTGTGTGTCTGTGTGTCTGTTTGTCTGTGTGTCTGTGTGTCTGTTTGTCTGTTTGTCTGTCTGTCTGTCTGTCTGTCTGTTTGTCTGTCTCACCCCCAAATGCACAGAACTGGAGGTTAGATGACTTATGGGCCAAGGAACATGATGCTGATTAGATACTGGATCTGAGTCCAGATCCAGACTCCTTTTTGGTGTGGCGGAGGTATGTGCGCTCTATACTGAGGGCCCCTCTGGTTAGCAGTGTGACAGCTCACATCCATCTGAGTTTAAACAAATGAACCTTCATATTTAACCTGACATTCTCGCGTTTGAACCTGCTGGTCATTGATCATCGACCACTGGTTATTTGGACGGATCGAAAAGAATGGATTGATTTCATGTCATTTCCGTTGATGTCCATTGATTTATGGGTGTTGTTGTTTTACTGGCTGTGGTAATTGATTTCATACCAAGTTACACAACACGCAGCCATCCAACCCTCCGTGGTTTCTGCATGAGCGATAAGCGCTCACACCACACACCTTTCTCACGGTGACACGACTTGGGTCTCCTGTTCAGTTCTGTTTCAAAGCAACGTGTGTTGGTGAGGATGACGCTGCGTCTCCTACACTCAGCGGTGTTGGGGGGGGGGGGGGGTGGTAGGGGGGGGGGGGGTCTGTCAAATATTTGCTTAGCCTTTGCTGACAAATTTGGGCCCCACTGAAAAAGGTGGAGAACTGAAGCTGTGCTTCGCTCCCCCACTGAGACGAGGAGAGAGAGAGATTGAAAGTGAGAGAGAGAGAGAGAGAGAGAGAGAGAGAGAGAGAGAGAGAGAGAGAGAGAGAGAGAGAGAGAGAGAGGTATAGATATATACTAGCCTACAGGTCTTTCATGTCCTGTAGGCTCGAGAGGAACACTCTGGGACCGCAGTTAATCGCAAAATTGTCATTCTTCAGACCTTTATTTATATATTTCTCTTTGAGTGGGCCTCTGTTGGGGACAGAGCGCCGTGGGTCCTTCTATCAAGCAGTAGATATATATATATATATATATATATATATATATATATATATATATATATATATATCAATCGATGTTTTTTCTTTCTCAAGCAAAAAGCATTTGAAATGCGAGGGCAAAAGAAA
>CM050999.1:5228200-5233200 GCA_027704905.1 Muraenolepis orangiensis
GGAGGGGGGGTATGTCTCATGATAAACAGATCTTGGTGCAACCAAAGTCATGTACATCCCCTCAAGTCTTTCTGTTCCCCGGACCTGGAGTACCTGATGCTTATGTGCCGTCCACACTGGCTACCTCGGGAGTTTACAGCGGTAACCGTGACCGCTGTTTACATTCCCCCACAAGCCAACACGGACACAGCGCTGAAGGAACTGTACGGGGCTATCAGCAGTCAGGAGTCGGCACACCCCGAGGCTGCTCTCATCGTGGCGGGGGACATCAACAAGGCGAACCTGAAGAAGGTTCTCCCGAAGTTCTACCAACACATAAAGAGCAACACACGGGGCGAGCGGATCCTCGACCACTGCTACACTCCCTTCCGTGATGGCTACAAGGCCCTCCTCCGCCCACCGTTCGGCAAATCAGATCACCGCTCTATCCAGCTACTCCCCGCCTATAGGCAGAGACTGAAGCAGCAACCGATCGCTGTGAGGGAGGTCCAATGCTGGTCGGACCAATCAGACTCTACGCTGCAGGATTGTTTTGATCACGCTGACTGGCACATGTTCCGCGTTGCCTCGGACAATAACATCAACGAGTACGCGTCGTCGGTCACCGGGTTCATCAAGAAGTGCATAGATGACGTTGTTCCGACCAAGTCGGTTCGGATATATCCCAACCAGAAACCGTGGATTAACGGCGATGTTCGCGCTGCCCTACATGCGCGTAACGCCGCCTTTGGTTCCGGGAATACGGAGGAATATACGAGAGCCCGTTACGACCTCCGTAAGACCATCGTCACTGCCAAGCGGGAGTATAAGGACAGAGTGGAAGATAAATTCAATAACCACGATGCGAGGGGTATGTGGCAGGGGCTGCAGATGATAACGAACTTCAGAGGGAGAACCAGTTGTGTAGAGAACTCCTCTACCTCCCTCCCAGGAGAGCTAAATACATTTTTTGCTCGGTTCGACGTAAACGGCAGCCCGCCGAAGCCAGCACCGACTGAGGAGACCAGCCAGCTGCGCATCTCGGAGGCGGATGTGCGCCGCACCTTTAAGCGGCTGAACATCCGTAAGGCGGCAGGCCCCGATGACATCCCGGGCCGCGTCCTCAGAGCATGCGCAGACCAGTTGGCAGGAGTCTTTGCAGACATCTTCAACCTCTCCCTGTCCCAGGCTGTTGTCCCCGCGGTCTTCAAGATATCCACCATCGTGCCTGTCCCTAAACAAACCAAGGTAACATGCCTGAATGACTACAGACCTGTGGCCCTCACCTCGATCGTTAGCAAATGCTTCGAGAGGTTGGTCAAGGACTTTATTTGCTCCTTGTTACCTACCACGCTGGACCCATGGCAATTTGCATATCGTCAAAATAGATCCACGGACGACGCAATTGCCATGGCCCTCCACACTGCCCTTTCCCACCTGGAGGGTAAGAACTGTTATGTGCGAATGCTGTTTGTGGACTACAGCTCAGCATTCAACACAATAGTTCCTGCCAAGCTCGACACCAAGCTGAGAGGTCTAGGCGTACCCCCATCCATGTGCAGCTGGATACTGGACCTCCTGTCGGACCGCCGCCAGGTGGTGAGGATGGGCAGCACCACATCAGAGCCACTGACCCTCAACACGGGAGCCCCCCAGGGATGCGTGCTGAGCCCTCTCCTCTACTCCCTCTACACCCACGACTGCATGGCTATGCACAGCTCCAACGTCATCGTCAAGTTTGCTGACGACACGACAGTGATGGGCCTGATCGCCGGCGACGACGAGACAGCCTACAGGGAGGAGGTCGGATCGCTGGAGCAGTGGTGCCAGGAGAACAGCCTCGCCCTCAACGTCAAGAAGACCAAGGAGCTGATCGTGGACTTCAAGAGGCAGAGGGGAGAGCACAGCCCTATCTCCATCGACGGCGTTGCAGTAGAGAGGGTCAGCAGCTTCAAGTTCCTCGGCGTGCACATCTCCGAGGACCTCACATGGTCCACGCACACCACACACGTGGTGAAAAGGGCCCAACAACGCCTGTATTTTCTCAGGCGTCTGAAGAAATTCAGCATGGGCCCCCGCATCCTGAGAACATTCTACAACGGCACCATCGAGAGTGTTCTTACAGGGTGTATCACCGCCTGGTACGGGAACTGCACGGCACTCGAGCGCAGAGCGCTTCAAAGGGTGGTGCGGACGGCCCAGTATATCGTTGGAGGTGAGCTCCCCTCCCTCCTGGACATTTACAACCAGCGGTGCGTGGCCAAGGCCAAACGAATTATAAAAGACATTGCCCACCCCAGCCACGAACTGTACTCACTATTACCGTCAGGCAGGCGATACCGCAGTATCAAGTGTCGTACAAATAGGCTTAGAGATAGCTTCCACAGTCAGGCCATCAGGCTGCTGAACAAGGGCGTATAACATATAACAATGTATATTTTATTACATTGATTTATATATACATATTGCTCTTTTCTGTGCTGATTTTTGCATTTTATAAATTGCATTTTTTATTTTTATTTTATATTCTTTGTTCTATTTTTATTCTATTTTTATTCTATTTTTATCTTATTTTATAACTGCTGTCTGTCGTCGGGTATTGCACACAAGATTTTCACATCACTGCTTTATACTAAACTGTAAACTGTGAAGTGACAATAAACTTGACTTGACTTGACTTGACTGTCTGCCTGTCTGTCTGCCTGTCTGTCTGCCTGTCTGCCTGTCGGTCTACCTGTCGGTCTGCCTGTCGGTCTGCCTGTCTGCCTGTCGGTCTGCCTGTCTGCCTGCCTGTCTGCCTGCCTGTCGGTCTGCCTGTCGGTCTGCCTGTCGGTCTGCCTGTCGGTCTGCCTGTCTGTCTGCCTGTCGGTCTGCCTGTCGGTCTGCAGTGGCAGCTCAAGGCTCAGGGCTCAGAGGGTTGAGGACGGACAGACTGCTGTCACAAAGGACAGACCAAGGACATGAGGAGGGAGCATAGGACTGAAAGGGGTAGTGAGGTATTCCAGTGGTGTGTGTGTAGTCCAGTGGGTGTGCGTACGTGCATGTGGACATACGCACCCGCCTGTGTGTGTGTGTGCGCATGCGTACGCGTGCACGTGGACATACGCACGCACGCACACGTGTGTGTGTGTGTGTGTGTGTGTGTGTGTGTGTGTGTGTGTGTGTGTGTGTGTGTGTGTGTGTGTGTGTGTGTGTGCATGCTGTCTCTAGATACACTTGAAGAACCCGTTTTCCTGTTTCTTAGCACCTCTTGGCACTTAGAGAGAGAGAGAGAGAGAGAGAGAGAGAGAGAGAGAGAGAGAGAGAGAGAGAGAGAGAGAGAGAGAGAGAGAGAGAGAGAGAGAGAGAGAGAGAGAGAGAGAGAGAGAGAGACAAGGACAAGGAAGAGAGACTTGAGGGTTAATTTCCCTGACTGACAAAGAAGGAAGTTACGGTCCTGGATGAAAGAATGAAGTCACTGAAACAACAAGGGGGTGGAAACGACTTTTTCTGGGCTTAAAGCACCTCTGGGTTACGGTAAGTCTGAGGCTTTACAACCTGCTGGGGACTGCCGCTGTAGCCTCGTACAACTATGGATAATCTATTAACAAACTATGGATAAACTGTGGATAATCTATGTACAAACTATGGGTCCAACCCAATGGTTCGTCTTGCGGGACGCGACACTAAATACAATAATCTTGCCAACCTACTGTTTGTTTAATGACCTTATTGTAGTTTGCTTTGGACAAAAGCCTCTGCTCAATTAATGTAATGTAATGTAATCATTGTGTCTGACGCACATCACCGTACACGCATATTTGTTCCCATATCATTTTAGAATCATGCCACTGTTTATGCTCATTGTATCCTACTGTGGCGCAGCAGAATGAGATAGCCTCCCTCAACTGTGTAGCCACACCATAGCAGCTGATGATGCTGATGGTGTGATTGGATCTTCCAGAAAGAGCCGAGGTGATCGTACCGTGCTCTCTCTGGTGCTCAAGAGAGAGCACGGGCGACGCCCAGGACGTCCACGTGGCCATGTAAACAAGGACTATTGTGAAGTACCGTCGTCCCTCGCTTACTGAAGGGCGGAGCATAAGGAAGCCTCTGCCCATGGCTCATGGTTCTGTTCTGTACTCAGTGGCTCCTCAGACCAGTGGCTCCTCAGACCAGTGGCTCCTTAGACCAGTGGCTCCTCAGACCAGTGGCTCCTCAGACCAGTGGCTCCTCAGACCAGTGGCTCCTTAGACCAGTTTTTACATTTATAATAATGTCCTTGGTATATATACCAAGGACCCCCTCAAAATCGTAACACCAATTAAACATGCGCTTACTACCATTTGTACTCTTAGATGCCATTGGAAGTATTTGTTTTCTAAAAATTTTCAACCTAAATACGTCAGACCTGTTTCATAGTAATTAATACCACCGTATTCTTTTAAACAGAGGGTCATTTTATTCAAATTGCATTTTGAATCAACTTGATAGCATTTATACTTTTCAAGTTAATGGTCCTAAAAGCTTTCAGAACAGTAACAACCGTAACAAGACATAGTCCTATGACTATGAACAGTAACAAGACATAGTCCTATGACTATGAACAGTAACGAGACATAGTCCTATGGCTATGAACAGTCACAAGACATAGTCCTATGACTATGAACAGTAACAAGACATAGTCCTATGGCTATGAACAGTCACAAGACATAGTCCTATGACTATGAACAGTAACAAGACATAGTCCTATGACTATGAACAGTAACAAGACATAGTCCTATGGCTATGAACAGTCACAAGACATAGTCCTATGACTATGAACCGTAACAAGACATATTCCTATGACTATGAACAGTAACAAGACATAGTCCTATGACTATGAACAGTAACAAGACATAGTCCTATGGCTATGAACAGTAACAAGACATAGTCCTATGACTATGAACAGTAACAAGACATAGTCCTATGACTGAACAGTAACAAGACATAGTCCTATGACTATGAACAGTAACAATACATAGTCCTATGGCTATGAACAG
>CM050999.1:5238200-5240700 GCA_027704905.1 Muraenolepis orangiensis
ATCCCTCTCTGTGCTGGGGAGTGAGGTGGACCATAGGAGTGATAATCAGAGGTTAGGGGGTGGGGGGTGGTTGTTTCACGGCCCTCCACTCCTCTCGTTCGCCCAAGTGAGTCTGGAGGGATGAGTGAGGGAGGAGAGAGAGAAAGACGTGTTGATTTACAAATGACCATCAAGTTCAGTTAACTTGTTAACTTGTTAAGTTGCTTTGTTCGGCTGTGAGAGAGAAATAGAAGCCAGAAACATCAAGCTTGATTAAATCCACACCCCCACACTCATTCACACACACACACACAGACACACACACTCATTCACACACACACACACAGACACACACACTCATTCACACACACACACAGACACACACACTCATTCACACACACACACAGACACACACACTCATTCACACACACACACAGACACACACACTCATTCACACACACACACAGACACACACACTCATTCACACACACACACAGACACACACACTCATTCACACACACACACAGACACACACTCATTCACACACACACACAGACACACACACTCATTCACACACACACACAGACACACACACTCATTCACACACACACACACAGACACACACACTCATTCACACACACACACAGACACACACACTCATTCACACACACACACAGACACACACACTCATTCACACACACACACACAGACACACACACACAGACACACACACACACTTAAAGTGTATTTTTGCTCTGCAACTTGGGCTAGGATTGACGGGTGCTGTTGAGGGCTATTTATCTATATCTCACACACACACACACACACACACACACACACACACACACACACACACGCCCTGCCCGGTTTAAAAGCACCCGACGCAGACTCAGACTTCATTTTTATGGGCTGAATCAGATGTCTGTCCAAGTGTGATCCGGTGTGTTCGTGGATAACCAACAACGGGACATAGGAATCACAGAATCTCTGTTTGTATGTTAGTACGCCATCATTCAGGAGTTCATGTGTAAACAAGGTGTGTGTGTTTTGTCTGTGTGTGTGTGGGGGGGGGGCATGTGTTTGTGTGTGCGTGGGGGGGCGGGGCATGTGTTTGTGTGTGTGTGTGTGTGTGTGTGTGTGTGTGTGTGTGTGTGTGTGTGTGTGTGTGTGTGTGTGTGTGTGTGTGAGTGTGTGTGTGGGTGGGGGGGGGCTTTAATCTCAAATGCAATGGTCCTTAGAGGAGGTAGTGGCAGGGGCCATTATCCTGTTATCTGACTGAAAGACAACGAGGCTGCCATTATCTCTGTGTGTCCCTTAATGAGAGAGAGATAGAGAGAGAGAGAGAGAGAGAGAGAGAGAGAGAGAGAGAGAGAGAGAGAGAGAGAGAGAGAGAGAGAGAGAGAGAGAGAGAGGAGAGAGAGAGAGAGAGAGAGAGAGAGAGAGAGAGAGAGAGAGAGAGTCACACTTTTGGATAAGTGGAAGATTGTCTGCTCTGATGCCGGCTCCTTGATTCCATGGTATTATAGACTGTTTTGTTTTGTAGTCTGACTTGTGTGTGTCATGAGGGGGGATTGGGTACACACTGTGTGTGTGTGTGTGTGTGTGTGTGTGTGTGTGTGTGTGTGTGTGTGTGTGTGTGTGTGTGTGTGTGTGTGTGTGTGTGTGTGTGTGTGTGTGTGTGTGTGTGTGTGTGTGTGTGTGTGTGTGTGTGTGTGTGTGTGTGTGTGATGAGATGGTCTGAGAGGACCTGAGGTCAGCGGTTTATTCATGAATATGCACAGGACTCAATCAAACAACGACAACAAATAGGTCGTCGTGATGTACTTTTTGACCGTGTATCTATTGTCTGTCCTCCTCCTCCTATGCTGCAAATGGACTCTATTAAGGTCCCCAGAGCTGAGGAGACCAAGAAATCCAAGGTTCAACGAACACACGCGCACACACACACACACACACACACACACACACACACATATAGAAACACACACTGCACTCACTTAGACTCACAGACACACGGATACACATGCATGACTAGTGGAAGGTATTGGTATTGTGTGTGGTGTGTGAGTGGATCCCATCCAGTGAGTGAGTGTGTGTGTGGATGCAGTGTTCTCCAATCCACTGCATGTGACCCCGAGTCCCCCCCCCTGTCCCCCCCCCCCTCCACCCCCCCCTCCCTCCCCCCCCTCAACCCCTCCGCCCCCCCTGTCCCCCCCCTCCACCCCTCCCTCCCTCCCCCCTCCACCCCTCCCCCCACCCTGTCCCCCCCCTGTACCCCTCCCTCCCCGTCATCATCTGACAGCCTCTGAAGTATCTTCAAACGCCATCAAACATTTCTCAGGGTCTTCCGAGCCCCAGAGAATGGGATCCTTTCTGAATTGATTGATAAGACGTCCATTGATCCACCTCTCCGCCGCCACAGCCTCCTCCCTCTGCTTCCTGAGTATCTGAAAGGCCAGCAGCCTGATGGGGGCTGGCGGTAGAACCTCAGTCCCTCAGCACTCTTAGAGGTCAGAGGAGC
>CM050999.1:5245700-5253200 GCA_027704905.1 Muraenolepis orangiensis
GTTCTACTTCAGGTCGAGAACCAAGACTGTCCACGACAGGATTTCCCTGGCGGGCCTCAACCAGCTGCCCAGTGTACCTCAGATAGCCAAGGTAGACCACAGTCCACTGCTCACAGACACCGTGACGGAGACATGCGATCACCACACGGCTACAGAGTCAAGCCATAATAATATAATATATACATACAGATACACATGTATAATAACATAATATATAATACATTACATTAAAAAAAGGTTATTCATCAGGTAGGCAAGAGAACTACTAACTAGTCACCAGAAGTCATCAGTACATTTCCTTCCTAACAAGCTTTAAAGAGCAGAACCAGTGCTCAGGTAAAAGTCCAATAAGTTGGCAAACAATAGAACATAACTAACTATAACTATAGAGCTCACAACCATAACAATCTAGTAACCACTAGAGAAAGTAAGACACAAGAGCGAAGAGGTCTGGTCTGGGGGTTTGGCTCTGACCAGACCCAGAGTACAGGTTTCAGAATGTCCCATCTGTTCTCCAAGGGCCTGTGTCTGACCCACTCCCACAGAAGCAGGAGGGCCGTCTGAGGGGGTGTTGAAGGGTCATCCCGGAGCCTGGTGTGCAGAGCGCCTATCATTTGGCCCATCTGCCCCTCTGTTGAAATGCAACGTTTTCTTGTCTTCTCCTCTTCCGTCTCCTGTAGCTTCTGTGCGATGACGCCACAGGCTTGAAGTTCAACCCGGCGCTGTACCCCAGGGTAAGGTCAGGAGGACACCGCTCTCACAGAACTTTCCACAACCACTCCTCCCTCCTATTAGAATGGAGGGCACGGATAGTGGCGACTATCTGCTTTTCCTCATTCAGTTGAAACTGTTCAAATTGGACCTGTGTTAACATCCCCCATATCGCGCTCCCATCAGAGTGACATTGGCGGGTCTTTATGAATTATAATGAGCAATAATCTCGAGGCTCAATCCACATCCTGTTCCCCATTGTTTGGGATGACACCCAACTTCAATTGTGACCCAGAGATCCGTAGCCTTGGAGTCTACTACGTGATGTGAGGACGTAGGCAGTTTACTGACCGTAAAACCCACGCCGTGCTGCGTGAGTACGGCTCCGGAACCTTCCCCATGACTGACATTATGCAGCTGTTCCTCTCCGTCCTGTCTCCTGAAGACATTTACCCGGGATCAAAAGAAAAGTAAAAAGGAACAAGTGATGAGTCCCTCAGTGGCCCTGGGCAGGGCGCTGAATCACCTTTTAGCTTCAAATTGTGGTAGTCTGAGGATTTAACCTTGACATTTATCCGGGAATGTTACAACACGACTATGACGCGCGGAGACGACTTCCTCCTCTGAGTAGGTCAGTGGAGGAACGTGATGGAGCATTTTCTCAGAATTTGCCTCGGGAAGAGTAAAGAACCATCTGTGGTGTGTGTGTGTGTGTGTGTGTGTGTGTGTGTGTGTGTGTGGGTGTGTGCGTGTGTGTGGGTGTGTGGCGCAGGAAGAAATGGAACCAAGCTTTCGCCGCGGGCTTTGGTGGTGTCACATGGGGACTAATAAGATAAATGCCTTCCTTCCCTGCGAGGTCCATTTTTAAACTAAGGCTCCTTCTCTTCTCTCTCCATCTCTCTCTGTCTCTGTCTTCATCACTCTCTCTTCTCCCTTTAATATACAGGGCTCCCAGTTGATAGTTGCTTATGACGAACATGAGCTCAACAACACCTTTAAGTTTGGGGTCGTCTACCAGACATTTGGACAGGTAAGAGCAGCAGGCACAGGAAGGGAATGTATATTCTAAATTCTACTCCAAATATAAATATATATATATATATATATATATATAGTATTTAGCTAATGTGTTAAATATGTGGTGGTATTAGATATTATAATATATACGTATATATAATACATAACCTCAACCCACTTCACTTCTTCATGCATGTATCACCTGTTTTCCTCCTGTCTGTGAACATATCGTTCCATCATTCATCCACTCATCTGTTCATCCGTCCACCGCTTCAACCGCCCCTCAGACGTCGGAGGAGGAGTTGTTTGGAAACAACGAGGAGACGCCGGCTTTCCGGGAGTTCCTGGACGTGTTGGGAGAGACCATCGATCTCCAGGACTTCAAAGGGTGAGTGGAGACACAAGCAGGATGCATTATGGGGAATATTATAATCATCTAAATATAGAATAACTCCGCAGAGCAGGAGAGAATGAAATGAATGCACATATACTAAATCAGCAGAGAGCATACCTCCACCACACACCAAAAAGTCCCCTTGGTCCGGATTCAGATCCACATCCGATCGAATCAACTGTTCTTTGGCGAATAAGTAATCGAACCAACAACTTTGTCCAATTATGTACATCACTTTTTGGGTGAAGTAATCGCAGACACAGAGGGAAACATAAGCTCCGCCCCATCCTCGATGGCCGAGGTTTAATCAAGAGTTAATTAACGTTCAAACATTAGGCCAACAAATAGGCTCTGGATTATTCCATATTGTATCTGCACATGAATAGAGAATTAGTATATAGAATAGATACTATATTAGTATATAGAATATATAGTACATTAGTGTATAGAATAGATAGTACATTAGTATATATAATATATAGTATATTAGTATATAGAATACATAGTATATGAGTATATAGATTAGATAGTATATTAGTATATAGAATACATAGTATATTAGTATATATAATACATAGTATATTAGTAGTATATTAGTATATAGAATATATAGTATATTAGTATATATATAGTATATTAGTATATATAATATATAGTATATTAGTATATAGAATAGATAGTACATTAGTATATATATAATAGATAGTATATTAGTATATAGAATACATAGTATATTCGTATATAGAATAGATAGTATATTAGTATATAGAATAGATAGTACATTAGTATATAGAATAGATAGTATATTAGTATATAGAATAGATAGTATATTAGTATATAGAATAGATAGCACATTAGTGTATAGAATAGATAGTATATTAGTATATAGAATAGATAGTATATTAGTATATAGAATAGATAGCACATTAGTGTATAGAATAGATAGTATATTAGTATATAGAATAGATAGTATATTAGTATATAGAATAGATAGCACATTAGTGTATAGAATAGATAGTATATTAGTATATAGAATAGATAGTATATCAGTATATAGAATAGATAGTATATTAGTATATAGAATAGATAGTATATTAGTATATAGAATAGATAGCACATTAGTGTATAGAATAGATAGTATATTAGTATATAGAATACATAGTATATTAGTATATAGAATACATAGTATATTAGTATATATATAGTATATTAGTATATAGAGTATATAGTATATTAGTATATAGAATATATAGTATATTAGTATATAGAATAGATAGTACATTAGTATATATAATAGATAGTACATTAGTATATATATAATAGATAGTATATTAGTATATATAATACATAGTATATTAGTATATAGAATAGATAGTACATTAGTACATAGAATAGATAGTACATTAGTATATAGAATAGATAGTACATTAGTATATATATATAGTATATTAGTATATAGAATAGATAGTATATTAGTATATACAATAGATAGTACATTAGTATATAGAATAGATAGTACATTAGTATATATAATAGATAGTACATTAGTATATAGAATAGATAGTATATTAGTATATAGAATAGATAGTATATTAGTATATAGAATAGATAGTATATTAGTATATAATAGGTAGTGTATTAGTATATTAGTATATAGAATATATAGTATATTAGTATATAGAATACATAGTATATTAGTATATATATAGTATATTATTATATATATAGTATATTAGTATATAGAATATATAGTATATTAGTATATAGAATATATAGTACATTAGTATATAGAATAGATAGTATATTAGTATATAGAATATATAGTACATTAGTATATATAATATATAGTATATTAGTATATAGAATAGATAGTACATTAGTATATAGAATAGATAGTATATTAGTATATAGAATAGATAGAATGTTAGTATACATAATAGATAGCATATTAGTATATAGAATAGATAGTATATTAGTATATAGAATAGATAGCACATTAGTGTATAGAATAGATAGCACATTAGTGTATAGAATACAGTATATTAGTATATAGAATACATAGTATATTAGTATATAGAATACATAGTATATTAGTATATATATAGTATATTAGTATATATATAGTATATTAGTATATAGAATATATAGTATATTAGTATATAGAATATATAGTATATTAGTATATATATAGTATATTAGTATATAGAATAGATAGTACATTAGTATATATAATAGATAGTACATTAGTATATATATAATATATAGTATATTAGTATATATAATACATAGTATATTAGTATATAGAATAGATAGTACATTAGTATATAGAATAGATAGTATATTAGTATATAGAATAGATAGTATATTAGTATATAATAGGTAGTTTATTAGTATATTAGTATATAGAATAGATAGTATATTAGTATATAGAATAGATAGTATATTAGTGTATAGAATAGATAGTACATTAGAATATAGAATATATAGTACATTAGTGTATAGAATAGATAGTATATTAGTATATAGAATAGATAGTACATTAGTATATAGAATAGATAGTATATTAGTATATAGAATAGATAGTATATTAGTATATAATAGGTAGTTTATTAGTATATTAGTATATAGAATAGATAGTATATTAGTATATAGAATAGATAGTATATTAGTGTATAGAATAGATAGTACATTAGTGTATAGAATATATAGTACATTAGTGTATAGAATAGTATAGTGAGAATAGTAATAGAATAGTCGTAATTAGAATAGATAGTACATTAGTGTATAGAATAGATGATAGTGTAGATAGTACATTAGTATATAGAATAGATCGTACATTAGTATATAGAATAGATAGTACATTAGTATATAGAATAGATAGTATATTAGTATATAGAATAGATAGTACATTAGTATATATAATAGATAGTACATTCGTGTATAGAATAGATAGTACATTAGTGTATAGAATAGAGAGCTCAGTGAACTCCATGTGATGTGCTGAGTTGTCAGGTAATCAGAGCTTTGAATGGTTGGGCTGTTTAATGTCCAGACTCCTGCCTGCAGGTTTCCCCCCGTCAGCAGACCTGAGTCCGCTGCTCCGCATGTGGCAGTTAAAGACTATCAAAGCCCACACTGCATGCATGTCTGATGAGCGACAATGAGCGTGTGTGTGTGTGTGTGTGTGTGTGTGTGTGTGTGTGTGTGTGTGTGTGTGTGTGTGTGTTTCTGTTCCGGTAGGTTCCGCGGGGGGCTAGACGTGGCCCACGGACAGACGGGCTTGGAGTCGGTCTACACGGTCTTCAGACAGAGGGACATCATGTTCCACGTGTCCACCAAGTTACCCTTCACTGAGGGTGATGTCCAGCAGGTACCACAGCACCACCTCTGGTGAAACACAGACACTGCGGCTTCTGTGTTTGAAAGTGATGCCTGGACCGTGTCAGGTCCCTTGGTCCGTGTGAAAGACCAGCGTTCTATCTAAGGCATGCAGATGAAAGCTAGATCATATATGACATTATTTCATAATAATCATGCTATGATTGTTATGAAAAGTATATTCAAATCTATAGCGATGTATATAAATGCTACACATAATATTACAGACTCTGATCTATAATGGACCGTGTGTTGTAAAGTACTCAAGTGATGAAGTCATGTATTACATGAATGGAGGAGTGGCTCCACTCTAGATGACTGCTGTAGAGTTGCCATGGTAACACTTGCATATGAACGGACACGTGAGCTGCCGGTCACTCTGTTGAGGATGTGTCACCTCCTCCTCTGCCTCCACAGCTCCAGAGGAAGAGACACATAGGAAACGACATTGTGGCGGCCATCTTCCAGGAAGACGCCACGCCTTTCGTTCCGGACATGATTGCCTCCAACTTCCTGCATGCCTACGTGCTGGTGCAGGTCCAGGACCCATGCACGGAACACACCACGTACAAGGTACCAGTCAGTCAATCCATTAGAGACACCACATACAAGGTACCAGTCAGTCAATCCATTAGAGACACCACATACAAGGTACCAGTCAGTCAATCCATAGGACGCACCGCATACAAGGTACCAGTCAGTCAATCCATAGGACGCACCGCATACAAGGTACCAGTCAGTCAATCCATAGGACGCACCGCATACAAGGTACCAGTCAGCCAATCCATTAGAGACACCGCATACAAGGTACCAGTCAGTCAATCCATTAGAGACACCACATACAAGGTACCAGTCAGTCAATCCATTAGAGACACCACATACAAGGTACCAGTCAGTCAATCCATTAGAGACACCACATACAAGGTACCAGTCAGCCAATCCATAGGACGCACCACATACAAGGTACCAGTCAGTCAATCCATAGGAAGCACCGCATACAAGGTACCAGTCAGCCAATCCATTAGAGACACCGCATACAAGGTACCAGTCAGTCAATCCATAGGACGCACCACATACAAGGTACCAGTCAGTAAATCCATAGGAAGCACCGCATACAAGGTACCAGTCAGTCAATCCATTAGAGACACCACATACAAGGTACCAGTCAGCCAATCCATAGGAAGCACTGCATACAAGGTACCAGTCAGTCAATCCATTAGAGACACCACATACAAGGTACCAGTCAGCCAATCCATAGGAAGCACTGCATACAAGGTACCAGTCAGCCAATCCATAGGAAGCACCGCATACAAGGTACCAGTCAGTCAATCCATAGGAAGCACTGCATACAAGGTACCAGTCAGTCAATCCATTAGAGACACCGCATACAAGGTACCAGTCAGTCAATCCATAGGAAGCACTGCATACAAGGTACCAGTCAGTCAATCCATAGGACGCACCACATACAAGGTACCAGTCAGCCAATCCATAGGAAGCACTGCATACAAGGTACCAGTCAGTCAATCCATAGGACGCACCACATACAAGGTACCAGTCAGTCAATAGAAACACTGCATGTAAGGGACCAGTCAGTCAATAGAAACACTGCATGAAAGATACCAGACAGAATGCAGTGCTAGAAGCCATATGTCACAGTACTCGTGCAGAAGTTGATACTACATGTATTGATGTTGATTTATGGTTAGTAAGGGTATTGAGTCAGGATGGTCGAGCGGTCTAAGGCGCTGCGTTCAAGTAAGGGTATTGCCAAAGTGTCAAGACAACATTGCATGCTAAACGGTTTGAGTCAGCCCAACGAATCAAATTAGCGTCTAATTGTACTAATTGTCAAATTAAATACAATCGTCTGTCTGTGAACGTGTGGTCCCAGAGAACCGGATTAATTCATATTGAACCTTAGAGTATTTCTTAGACACATTCTTCTTCTCTTCTATCCTCTATCTCTCTCGTCAACACGTGAGCCTTTCAATGCCTCTCTC
>CM050999.1:5255700-5330700 GCA_027704905.1 Muraenolepis orangiensis
CTCCCTCTCCCTCTCCCTCTCCCTCTCCCTCTCCCTCTCCCTCCTTCTCTCTCCCTCCCTCCCTCCCTCTCCCTCTCCCTCTCCCTCTCCCTCTCCCTCTCCCTCTCCCTCTCCCTCTCCCTCTCCCCCTCCCTCCCTCCCCCTCTCCCTCTCCCTCTCCCTCTCCCTCCTTCTCCCTCCCTCTCCCTCCTTCTCTCTCCCTCTCCCTCCTTCTCTCTCCCTCCTTCTCCCTCCCTCCCTCTCCTCTCCCTCTCCCTCCTTCTCCCTCTCCCTCTCCCTCTCCCTCTCCCTCTCCCTCTCCCTCTCCCTCTCCCTCTCCCTCTCCCTCTCCCTCTCCCTTCCCTCTCCCTCTCCCTCTCCCTCTCCCTCTCCCTCTCCCCACCGTCCCCCACCCCTCCAGAGGGCCATGCGCGTGCGGAGCCATTCCATGGAGACCATGGTGGGCCCCCATCGCCACCGCAGCCCCGGGGTCGGGGGGGGGGTCCCGGCCAGCCTCAGCGGGGGGGGGCTCCCCCAGACCTCCAGCGAGTGTACCAAGAGCACCTTCACCGTGAGTCTGGGGGAGACGAGAGAGACAGAGAGGGGGGGAAGTGACTCAATTCACTCAAGGTGTCTCCTACTACTACCTAACCTGAACCTGAATGCCTTTCCATTTCATGTCTTTGGATATTTCTTTATATCATCTTCTACTTCTATTTTCTCTTCTTATTCTTCTGTTCTTGTTGTTGTTGTTGTTCACTTCTTCTTCTTCTTCTTCTTCTTCTTCTTCTTCTTCTTCTTCTTCTTCTTCTTCTTCTTCTTCTTCTTCTTCTTCTTCCTCTTCTTCTCGGGGACTGTTAACTGACGTGCACAGGCAGCCCTTCCTACCTGCTAGCCTCCTGTCAAACACGCTAGTTCATTTTCACCTGTTGACCACTTGGAGGGAAACCGCTGCCATCTAGTGTTCTCACGGCCTAAGCGCATCTGTGATGTTCCCACGCTTCAGAGTCAGAGTTTTGCTGTTCATTGTTTATCGTTATCATTTTCCTGTCCTTCAGCCGCCCGTCATGTCGGCCAGGTCGCCACTGAAGAGCCCCGTCAAGCGGCGTTCCGGACTCTTCCCTCGCCTCCACTCCAGCACGGAGAACCCGGAGCGACAGACACGCGGGTCAGACACCAGCCTCACCCTGCTTACTATCTACTGTAGCCTCCTCAGCACCTCCTCCTTAGTCTCTATCCTCAGCATCTTCTCCTTGTTATACCGCCACCTTGTGGAATACTTGATTCTGATTGGTCAATTAGCTTTCCAAGGGTGTGCAGACTAAGCCGTGGTCTAATCCTTACGTGTCCACCCTCAGTATTCATTGCGTTGCTGTGACAACATCCACAGGATCTTTTTTAATGTCACTTGACGTTCATTACTTGTTGTTGTTGTTGTTTGTCTTCCCCTCGCGACGTCCCCAGGGACCAGAAGGCCCCGGAGGGCTGCCCGCTGTCGCAGGAAGTGAAGTCAGAGACGTCGTCCAATCCCAGCTCCCCGGAGATCTGCCCCAACAAAGAGAGGTGGAGTCACAGAATGAATGAGCATCGCATTTAGATGTGAATGTCTGTCCATATCTTTTGTTTTATGTGCAATCTATGGAGACAAATCAAACAAGGTCTGTTTGTGTTTAGATCACTTTTATTATAATTATTGATATATTATTATCATCATTGATTATTATTATTGATTTTTTTATGATATTTTTTAAACTTTTTTTGGAATATGACATTCTGACTTTGAGACATGCAGCGCCCTGACTTTAAAGCACACAGCACTCAATCTGACTTCAACACTCACAGCTCAGCTTATCCAGCCGGAGATACAGCTCAGTGTATCCAACCGGAGATACAGCTCCGTGTGTCCAACCAGAGATACAGCTCAGTGTATCCAACCGGAGATACAGCTCAGTGTATCCAACCGGAGATACAGCTCAGCGTATCCAACTGGAGATACAGCTCAGTGTATCCAACTGGAGATACAGCTCAGCGTATCCGGCTTTAGACTGAAGTGTGCCCCCTGGTGGTGGTGCTTGTGTCCACAGGCCCTTTGTGAAGCTGAGCGGAGGCTCGAGCAGCAGGCCCAACATCTCTCGCTCCTCCTCCTCCACCAGCAGCTTCAGCAGCACCACCGGCGAGGCCGAGGCTCTGGAGGAGCTGCAGGACCTGGTCAGTAGCTCACAACACGCAGTGCAGACCAATGGTGATGGAGGTGGTGATGGTGATGATGATGATGATGATGATGATGATGATGATGATGATGATGATGATGATGATGATGATGATGATGTGGGTACTCAGTGGTGGTATAGATACCCCGTGGTGATCACAGCTGATAGCGTTCTCTACGTCAGAGCGAGCCCTTGACACATCCCTGCGCTGTGTGACATAAATAACCCTCATGAGAGCAGTCCAGAGAGGGGCAGTACAACACGTCAACATACTGCTTCAAATGAAGACCAATAATGATCTTCTTAGGCAAGGAGTTCTTTCATTTCAGCTATTTTGATTAGATTAACAATAGACATTTGTTTGATTAGCTTTTGTGAACCTTGTTGTTTTGTTGTGGAAGTAAACCCTCTCAAACAATGAACTTCAAAGTACACAACTTGTGTACACACTTATCAGTACTCCTTAATGCCCAATATTATAACCCGTGTCTCAGCTGCCTGTCCACAACTTTCTCCTCATTGTGACTCCTCCCCTCCCACTTACCTCTTCCTGCTTGGCGTCGCCTCTCTGCCTTCAAATGAATGACCTCTCACTTCCTGCTCTCACTCCTCCTCTTCCTGTGGACCGCCCTTTTCCCCAGGCTGGCCATGGCTCCTCCCTGGTGTTTAGCCCCGCCCTCAGCATAGACAGCCAAGGAACCAGCACCCCCCTCATCATGTGTCGGAGTCCCACAGGTGCTGTAGAAACAGGCAGGCCCATGTACACACATGCAAGCAAATACACACACACACACACACACACACACACACACACACACACACAACCCCATAAACACACACACACACACACACACACACACACACACACACACACACACACACACACACACACACAACCCCATAAACACAACCGCATAAACACACACACACAAGCACATAAACACACCGGAAGCCCTTGAACACATGTTGCATGCACCACACACACACACACACACAGGACCTTTTGATGGTATTGATAATATTCCTCCTGCTTCTCTTGTGTTCCTAGATGTGAAAACTAAGACGTCTCCGCGGTCAAATTTGAAGTTTCGGTTTGATAAACTGAGCCAGTCCCCAGCGGTGAGAGCTTGTAGTGTTCTGTATTTCTAGTGTTTACAGCACTGAGACGTTAAGCTTCTAAACTGGGATTTAGAGATCTTGTTCAGTATCTTCAGAGGGAGGTGTTGAGTTATTTTGGAGCTCTCACTTCAGAAGTGAGAAGTTAGAGTACACTTCTCGTCAGTGTTGCGTCACTTCAGGACTTCTGCTTTATCTTCCTGTCCTTCCTCCATGTTCCCCTATTGTTCTGCAGCCTGAGTAGACCGGTGGAGGGAGAAACTCCACACTCAAGGTTCTCAACGTGGGAAACAACATGGCCGAAAGGAACCTGGTAGCGTTCAACCAACACACAAAAAGTACCACAGACGACAGCACGAAGCCCCCGTTAATGCACTCCACTACGTCCAGCCGCATCCCCCTACGGAGAGAGAGGGCCTCACAGCACGAGGCCTCGAGACAGGAGAGCTCCTCTCTCTCCTGTCTCGCTTTCTGCCATAGCAACAGACATCCATGTCAACGCCTTACTCACCGTATGGGCGCTTCAGTCAGTTTCAGCCAATAGCACCGTCGTCATTCAAACACACACACACACACACACACACACACACACACACACACACACACACACACACATACATACATACATACATACATACATACATACATACACACACATACACACACATACACACACACATGCACACACACATACGCGCACACACACACACACACACACACACACACACACACACACACATACACACACACACACACACACACACACACACACACACACACATACGCACACACACATACACACACACACACACACACACACACACACACACACACACACATAAAGGACGTTCATATGCTGTGAGTGTGGAACAGGGCAGGACTGTGTAGCTTAGAGGTACGCAAACAGAAGACTTGAAGCTGAAGGGCTGGAGAGAGAGACTATGGCTGAACTGTTACTTGTCGTGTTGAATGTGGACTCAGTCATACAAATTACAAAAGCTCAGCCAACTAACAAACACCAAAACAATCTATTGTTTCCCCTTCTTTGTCTCCCTGTAATGGCACATCAGGAGAAATCCCTATATCTATATATATATATATATATATATATATATATATATATATATATATATATATATATATATATATAAATAAAGTATCGACAAAACAATGGCACACAACACACATACTTGCTGACACACATCTCATACTGTACACATATGATACATCATCTACAAAAAGATGCACACACACACACACACACACACACACACACACTGTATAGAACCAGCGCTTCTCCCCTCACTCCTCCCCCTTTTCCCCTCACTCCTCCCCCTTCTCCCCTCACTCCTCCCCTTCTCACCTCACTCCTCCCCCTTCTTACCTCACTCCTCCCCCTTCTCCCCTCACTCCTCCCCCTTCTCCCCTCACTCCTCCCCCTTTTCCCCTCACTCACTTAGCACCTCACCTGAAAGCTAACACTGGAGCTGTGCTAACGTGCACTTATTACTTGTTAGGAAGGAGGAGCTCATCAACTCCAAGCTATCTTAAATCGAGACAATTCCATGTTGTGCCATAACCTTATTTTAGCCAAAGTTGCGCCTTACAATCTATTTAAAAACTGACTTTAGGCATTGGTGTGGTCTCTCTCTCCCTCGTTCGTCCTCTCTTTTGTTCCTTGTGTAGGAGTGGAGGGCCATAGAGCACCTATTGACCTGGTCCTAGTACTTAGCAACACAATCTGCTGCAGATACTTACGTGTACGTCGCCTACGTCGCACCTTCTGAAACCATGTGATGACGATACCTCCTCAACGCAGCTAGCTGCCTACTTGTGTCTGTGTTAGTGTTGGCTGTAATCTTTGCGGTTCTGCTTAGACCCATCGCGTTGGACAGTTGAAACTTGTGGCGTTCTATGGTTTTACAAAAATATTAAACATCTGTAAGACATGGGACTTTACGAGAAGCACATAGGGTCACGCATATTAAGGCTTTGTGAGTTGTAAGCTTAGCTCAGCATTTCTCAGAACAGATTGCAGGGGTGACTACGAGACACACAGGAACATGAATACACTCAGATCCACTTTTGGTTGAACCCCGAGAGATGTTACATCAACACATCAAGCACAAGGCGGCAAATGGAGGGGGACGTTCTCTTTTGTAATTTGACCAAACCACGAAACTCCAGATGTATTTGAGAGAACAGATTCCTGTGTACAGTAACTGTGAAACAATTCACTAATCCTTCAGAGGCTAGGCGTGGCTTCCTTCCTCGTTGAAGGAAGAGAAGAAGGCTAGAGAAGGCTGCTGGCTAAGTGTCGCTTCAGGGAACCTTTCTTTCCTTAGCACTCTAGACAGTGAACCGTCTCCGATAGCAAGAGTGGTGACGTGTGGATCTAAACTCTGGAGGCCTTTTAGTCTGTTAGTTTCATTCAATTGCCCAGAGTGGACGTTACGTTGATGAACAGCAGTTGGCAATGGGAGCGATCTGAAAACAGAGGTCATATGTTCTAGGTCTTTCACATCGTAGCGGGTATTGCCTGAACGGCCTTCTCTCTGTGTATGCTTAATGTATTTAGTTATGCCTTTTGTTGCATTGATGTCATGTCAAATAAATGTAACTACAGAGTACACTAATGAAAGAGATTCACAAAATGATTAAACAATATACATTAATTTATTAGAAGCCTACACAATGTACATGTTTATTATTGGTTATGTAATGTGCCATTGAGAGTTTATTCTGAAATAAAATGTTGTATTTTGTGTCATATATGGTTTATGTGTGCTGTTTTTCACTTAATGGTGGGAGTTACATATTCAATCACATTAAGTGACTATATGCACAAACACACATTGTAAAACAGAGAGTCTGTTGAGGAGGACACAGCAGAGGGAATTATGCTTTTGTTGGTTGCTTGCAGTCATAAATGCAATAAAAAACATGAAATGCCGGTCCTTCCAAAATACATTGAAAATAAGATGATTTGTGAGTTTAAATCATCAACAGGATTTGGACGTTGCATAATCACATAACTGTGATGGCTATTCTTCTCATTCTTTCCAAGAAAAAGTATCTGAAAGTCAAATTAGCAGAAGTAAACGAGACGTCCACAGTATATTTCTGCTGTGGTCATTTCCTGTGTGCTTATTTCCAAATGCTTATATACAAATGCAGCATTTCCTGGTTGTACCAACTGATGTCAGCCTCATTTACAACACATTCAAGTACTCAAGTATTTGTCTTTTGATGGGTATTCTGGTAGACGTGTATTTATTCACTTTAATGTATACTTGAATGTATACTTGAAATAATGTGTTTATGCTTATGTTGCAAGTGTAGCGTTCACAATGTTCATATATTCAACTATACAAAAAACACAAAAGCTACACTGATCCCCTTTCATCCTGCTGGCAGATCCCCCCAAAAAAACAACCCAAAAAGGGCAGGACTTGGGCCAGCGATGATTGCGCTCTTCGGGGGAACCCTGAGGGGTCACAGTGTGACCACGCCACCCGGCCTGAGGATGGCGTAGACGGACGGCTGGCTAGCCTCCTGGACCGCTGGCGGCGGTTGACCTGAAGCTTCATGGACGATATCGGCATACAGGGCCTGTAACACAACGTAAGAGTTGGAACTGGTCTGAAAGTGCACCCAAACACCTGAGAGACATGCTTCCCTCTGCTGCCTCGCGTGCCTCTCACCTCACGGCTTGTGTTGGGTGGCACCTCTGGCTTTGAGGACGCTGTGAGACAACAAAAAAAGATAAAGCATTTCTTCCGATCTTTGCACGTATATGCAGTATACAACAACGCCGACACAGTCGCTCATGCTCACGCCGAACGATTTGTGGGCCATATCGGCTCAAGTCGACATCACAAACAAGTGAATATATCGGATATGATGCAGGATACCTTTATGGATCCGGGATGTGTTGGTCTGTGGTATCGGGCGTCGGGGGAGAGGCTGTGGGACCTGATGGCCCCAGGTTGTATCCAGAGTACAGGGTGTCTGACGGGGCTGGAGCCCTGAGCTCAGACAGCGAGCCAACAGCAGAAGAAGGAGGACTGAGAGAGAGGCTGACACACAGATCAGCACCCGGTGCCACACACTCCTCTCTGTGGAGGAAAAACAACAGTTAGGATGGATGAAGAGGATGATGATGATGATGATGGATAAAGGTGGGGCTGGTGGTGGTGGATGTGCTTTTGAATACAGACACAAAATGGGCCATATTTTGTTACACATGGCAAATAAAGAGTCTTGAATTAATACGACAATTGTAGCAGCATTCAAGATTCTGTGTGATTCGTTTTTTTTCTGTGTAAAAGCACTAGCATGCATGTTTCAAAGGTACTTTACAGGTGTTTGTACACACACACACACACACACACACAAACATATTGTCCTACCTAGGGACACAGTTAATTCAGTCAGATTCCCCTCACTGCTGCCAGATGTCCATGTAACCTTGCAACTATATGCACCTTCATCTGATTGTCTAAAGTTCTGGATGTGGAGAAGAAGACGGGTTTGACTGTCATTGAGCGTCTGATTGGTGAGGCTGAGCCTCGTGGTGGAGTTCAGGGGATGGAAGTTGGTGCCATCATGCAACTGATGATTCCAAGTCCCCACCCAAGGGTTCTCTTCGCAGTGTTGGACCACACAGGACAGCGAGATATTCCCGGCCAATTGAACTACAAACTTTTCACGTTTTGCAATCACTGTCTTTTGGCAATCTTTGGCATGTACACCTGGAATAGGAAAACCATACCTAAATTAAATATGCAATATGGGCCATTAAATATGTGAGTGACAAAGTGTTGCAACAAGAGGACGTGAATTGATTATATAACAGATACATCTATAGCCTATTGGTTGATGTACTTTTATAATTGACAATCAATATTAAATAGTAGTTCTCAAAACCAAATCTCACTCATGGCATTGATCTCTGGATTGGAAGTGTTTTTGCAATAATGACACCGAATTGTAGTGTAATATTAACATTAATTCAGGAATTTGTATTCATATCTGTGAAATACTTATGCATGTATTCATGGGCCGCCAATACAAACCTACTACAAAGCAATACTGTGTGTACTTTGTATTTACTTACAGTCCAGAGTGCAGAGACAGCTGAATCCAAAGAGGATATATCCATACATCATGTCTGTTTATTAAAGAGACGTGTAGTTCCCTTCGGTCGATCTCGGCCGCTTCTGGTTGGACGTCCTAGTGCTCCGTCTTCCTTGCTGTTCCCCCGCCCACCATAAGACCTGTCACCGCCCACCATGCGACCCGTCACCGCCCACCATGCGACCCGTCACCGCCCACCATGCGACCTGTCACCGCCCACCATGCGACCCGTCACCGCCCACCATGCGACCTGTCACCGCCCACCATGCGACCCGTCACCGCCCACCATGCGACCCGTCACCGCCCACCATGCGACCCGTCACTCTCTTCCTAATTGAGGTGCAGCTCGCAGGACAGCGGCGCTCCTCCCTCCTCTCCTGTCGATCATGGAAGCGAATACAGCCTCTCGTCACAAAATCACCAATTTGATTCCCAAAGTGTATTATAGTTGTTTTTTTACAAATATTTTACAAGCGAATGAGAACGGTCGTCAGAAAAGTAGGCATCTTTTTTTTTTTTTTGATGCGCACGATTTGAAACGTTAGACGAGATTAGATTAGATTAGATTCACATGTATTGTCAGCGCACAGCACAAGTACAGTACAGTGAAAGTAATTTGGCATCTAAACCAGAGTGCAAATGTTGCAGTAAAGACCTGCATGGTAATATATATATATATATGTATGAATAATATGTAATCAAATAAAATATGTGGGCCTATCGGTATCTCAAACTATTTGTGAACACTTATTCGCTTTAAAAATAGTGTATTTATTAATGTTTTGTTGTGAAATTGTTGATAATTCGGCTATATATGACTAATAGGTTAATTATCTGACTTCATAACTTTTCAGAAACACCGATGTTTGAGCAATACGATGACGTCACCACGAGGTGTCAGATAACGTGTTGTTAAAGCACACGTGGCCATCTTATCTGATGGAGCTGAACATGTTTAGGTGACAAAGATGCTGTCAATCAATCTGTGTTCTGCTGTAAATATATGTTTGCCATATCTCAATATGATGCAAACAATAATAGTTTATATCCACAGGCAGTGACCTACTGAGCTGCTAGGAGGGCTGCTACTTTCATAACATGTCATTAACATTACACTATCATAACATGTCATTAACATTACACTATCATAACATGTCATTAACATTACACTATCATAACATGTCATTAACATTACACTGTCATAACATGTCATTAACATTACACTATCATAACATGTCATTAACATTACACTATCATAACATGTCATTAACATTACACTGTCATAACATGTCATTAACATTACACTATCATAACATGTCATTAACATTACACTATCATAACATGTCATTAACATTACACTTACATACTGGACTTTCTGGACTCATCACAGTTACTGCACTGTACTGCACTGTATTCATGATGCTGCTGCACTACTGGCACTTTAAATGTTTTCAAATGCTTTTTGCACAATTCAACACATGTATATATCATCCGTTAGTCACTTTATTGTTATTTTTATGTTCATTTTTAATATGGATGGTATTTTTTATAGTATTGTGTTTAAATTAGTTTGAATTTTTTTTTTTCTGCACATAATTCATACCTACTCTATAAGTTATTTTATACCTGTTTTCAGTAGTAGTTTTTTAGAAGACTGATTTTACATATCATTCATATATATTACTATGCACTTTTCTGTAACATTTGCACTCTGGTTTAGATGCCAAATTACTTTCACTGTACTGTACTTGTGCTGTGCAATGACAATACATTTGAATCTAATCTAATCTAATCTAATCTTTTAGAAATTCATACTGGAGGAAATGGGGAGTAAGCATTCCATTGTACTTGTTGCATATGGACAATCAAATATTGTCCATATATTGTCATCATAAAAGACAATGCCAATTCCCTAATCCTTCACAGGCGTGGCTTCCTTCCTCGTTGAAGGAAGAGAAGAAGGCTAGAGAAGGCTGCTGGCTAAGTGTCGCTTCAGGGAGCCTTTCTTTCCTTAGCACTCTAGACAGTGAACAGTCTCCGATAGCAAGAGTGGTGACGTGTGGATCTAAACTCTGGACGCCTTTTAGTCTGTTAGTTTCATTCAATTGCCCAGAGTGGACGTTACGTTGATGAACAGCAGTTGGCAATGGGTGAGATCTGAAAACAGAGGTCATATGTTCTAGGTCTTTCACATCGTAGCGGGTATTGCCTGAACGGCCTTCTCTCTGTGTATGCTTAATGTATTTAGTTATGCCTTTTGTTGCATTGATGTCATGTCAAATAAATGTAACTACAGAGTACACTAATGAAAGAGATTCACAAAATGATTAAACAATATACATTAATTTATTAGAAGCCTACACAATGTACATGTTTATTATTGGTTATATAATGTGCCATTAAGAGTTTATTCTGAAATAAAATGTTGTGTAAAATGTGTATTTTGTGTCATATATGGTTTATGTGTGCTGTTTTTCACTTAATGGTGGGAGTTACATATTCAATCACATTAAGTGACTATATGCACAAACACACATTGTAAAACAGAGAGTCTGTTGAGGAGGACACAGCAGAGGGAATTATGCTTTTGTTGGTTGCTTGCAATCATAAATGGAATAAAAAATATGAAATGCCGGTCCTTCCAAAATACATTGAAAATAAGATGATTTGTGAGTTTAAATCATCAACAGGATTTGGACGTTGCATAATCACATAACTGTGATGGCTATTCTTCTCATTCTATGTATATGAGTATATCTAAGTATATGAAAGTCAAATTAGCAGAAGTAAACAATACATCCATATCATCTTTCTGCTGTGTTCATTTCCTCAAGTGCTATATATATTAAGCATTTCCTGGTTGTACCAACTGATGTCAGCCTCATTTACAACACAATTCATCCTGCTGGCAGATCCCCCCAAAAAAACAACCCAAAAAGGTTGTGTTGGTGGTGTTGTGTGGCACAAAAATATAAAGCATTTCTTCCGATCTTTGCACGTATATGCAGTATACAACAACACCGACACAGTCGCTCATGCTCACACCGAATGATTTGTGGGCCATATCGGCTCAAGTCGACATCACAAACAAGTGAATATATCCGATATGATGCAGGATACCTTTATGGATCCGGGATGTGTTGGTCTGTGGTATTGGGCGTCGGGGGAGAGGCTGTGGGACCTGATGGCCCCAGGTTGTATCCAGAGTACAGGGTGTCTGACGGGGCTGGAGCCCTGAGCTCAGACACCAACAGCAGAAGAAGGAGGACTGAGAGAGAGACAAAGATCACCACCCGGTACCACACACTCCTCTCTGTGGAGGAAAAACAACAGTTAGGATGGATGAAGAGGATGATGATGATGATGGATAAAGGTGGGGCTGGTGGTGGTGGATGTGCTTTTGAATACAGACACAAAATGGGCCATATTTTGTTACACATGGCAAATAAAGAGTCTTGAATTAATACGACAATTGTAGCAGCATTCAAGAATCTTTATTTTCCATGTGTAAAAAGTACCTAGCACTAGCATGCATGTTTCAAAGGTAGTTTACAGGTGTTTGTACACACACACACACACACACAAACATATTGTCCTACCTCTGAGGGACACAGTTACACGATGCCCCTCACTGCTGCTGCCAGATTTCCATGTAGCCATGCAACTATATGCACCTTCATCTGATTGTCTAAAGTTCTGGATGTGGAGAAGAAGACGGGTTTGACTGGCATTGATCTTCTGATAGGTGAGGCTGAGCCTCGTGGTGGAGTTCAGGGGATGCAACTTGGTGCCATCATTCAACTGATGAATCCAAGTCCCCACCCAAGGGTTCTCTCCACAGTGTTGGACCACACAGGACAGCCAGATATCCCCGGCCAATGGAACTATAAACATTTGACGTTTTGCAATCACTGTCTTTGGCAATCTTTGGCATGTACACCTGGAATAGGAAAACCATACCTAAATTAAATATGCAATATGGGCCGTTAAATATGTGAGTGACAAAGTGTTGCAACAAGAGGACGTGAATTGATTATATAACCTATAGCCTATTGGTTGATGTACTTTTATAATTGACAATCAATATTAAATAGTTCTCTAAACAAAATCTCACTCATGGCATTGATCTCTGGATTGGAAGTGTTTTTGAAATAATGACACCGAATTGTATTGTAATATTAACATTAATTCAGGAATTTGTATTCATATCTGTGAAATACTTATGCATGTATTAATGGGCCGCCAATACGAACCTACTACAAAGCAATACTGTGTGTACTTTGTATTTACTTACAGTCCAGAGTGCAGAGACAGCTGAATCCAAAGAGGATATATCCATACATCATGTCTGTTTATTAAAGAGACGTGTAGTTCCTTCGGTCGCTCTCGGCCGCTTCTGGTTGGACGTCCTAGTGCTCCGTCCTCCTTGCTGTCCCCCCGCCCACCATAAGACCTGTCACCGCCCACCATGCGACCCGTCACCGCCCACCATGCGACCCGTCACCGCCCACCATGCGACCCGTCACCGCCCACCATGCGACCTGTCACCGCCCACCATGCGACCCGTCACCGCCCACCATGCGACCCGTCACCGCCCACCATGCGACCCGTCACCGCCCACCATGCGACCCGTCACTCTCTTCCTAATTGAGGTGCAGCTCGCAGGACAGCGGCGCTCCTCCCTCCTCTCCCTGTCAATCATGGAAGCGAATACAGCCTCTCGTCACAAAATCACCAATTTGATTCCCAAAGTGTATTATAGTTTTTTTTTTAAAATATTTTACAAGCGAATGAGAACGGTCGTCAGAAAAGTAGGCATCTTTTTTTTTTTTGATGCGCACATACGATTTGAAACGTTAGACGAGATTAGATTAGATTAGATTCACATGTATTGTCAGCGCACAGCACAAGTACAGTACAGTGAAAGTAATTTGGCATCTAAACCAGAGTGCAAATGTTGCAGTAAAGACCTGCATGGTAATATATCAGTGGTGAAGCGTCAGGGCCTTCAAGGTATTCAGAGAAGACCCTGGAACTCTCAGATGAAACAAACAAAATTGAATTAATTCTATTAATAAAATGTAATACAATTTAATCAAATTTAATCAAAATTTAAATCAAATGAATAAATGAGAATGGTATCTGTGTTGTTATCTGTTATATTACAGTGTTACCTTTTACGCATTTGAGTGGTTTTGTGTGTGAAAATCAATGCAACCAATCAGATATTTTTCTAGGTTGCTGGGAAGAATATCCTTCAACCAAAGTATTCCCGATGACTTTGGCCCTCAGACTGAATGAGAGCGTACGTTTGGATTGACAATTTGATCAACCAATCATATCGTGATTTGTAGCCAATGGGCGTATTCTTTCAGATTTCCCCACAGCTCAATAGGGAGCTAGTAGGTCTACTGGCTGGAGCGAGAGGGGATCTAGCGTAGTGCTACGTTGTTTCTACGTAGGATTTGACGTCAAAATGGCGAAGGCGAAAATGATGGGCTGTTACTTCACCACATGGACACTGCTTTACCAACTATGGTACACTTGGAAATTGGCTGCGACAATCTTACATCTTCCTAAATGAGATAAGGCATAAAGTGACTCCTCCGTGACGTCAGTCTGACTAGAACAACGGAATTTTCGAATGGGGGGGGGGGGGGGGGGGGTTGTGGTCTACAGCAGGGGTTCCCAAAGTGGGGTCGCGGGACCCCGAGGGGGGGTCGCGGGACCCCGAGGGGGGGTTCGCAAGATGTTTTCAGAATCCTTTTGATGTGACCCATGGTTTATTTATTTATTTATTTTTTTAAATTATTATTTTTGATTTTTTTTTTTATCATTTGTATTATTATTAATAATAACGTGAGTGACAAATAAAGGAACTCTGATTCCCACAGATTCACGACAGTATCATCATTGAAAAAAAGCCACACACGATGTTCGCGATCGCGACATCCACCCCCCCCCCCCCCCCCCCCCGTCGGACGGTGATAGTGTGTGTGTGTGTGTGTGTGTGTGTGGGGGGGGGGGGGGGGCTGAAAAGTTGGGGAACCCCTGGTCTACAGAAGGTCCAGTTGTGATAGACACGCTTCGCCACTGTAATATATATATATATATATATATATATATATATATATATATATATATATCAATATGATGCAAACAATAATAATACATGAATAGATAGATGCATACATAAAGAAACTAATAGGCCTAAGCAAAGGAAGAGGGGAACAGTGGTTTTCACAGCCTGTTGACCGTCCCAAGTTACCCCAGAAGGACCCAACTTACATAAGGGCCAAACACATGTGTAAAGCATTAGGAATTACAACGGTTCTTTCTATGATGTGCCATTACTTTAGTAGTGTGTTTCAACCTGTGGTACACTATCAACGTAATCAATAGAAAAACAATTGTAGAAACGATATAGATAATTGAAAATAAATTAATAAATTGGGACATCACTAGGAACGATGGCTAGTGAAGAGCGTTCTGACGGGTGGCGTCACCGTGTGGTACGGCAACACCACTGAACAGGACAAGAAAGACATCCGGAGGGTCGTGAGGACGGCAGAGAAGATCATCGTTGTGCACTTCCATGCATTGAGGAGATCTGTAGGACCAGATGTCAGAAGAAGATCATAAAGGACCTCAACCACCCTGGGCTCCATCTCTTCTCCCCTCTACTGTCTGGTCGCCGGTAGCGCAGCATCCGTACAGCAAGGACTACCAGGTTTAAGGATAGTTTATATCTACAGGCAGTGACCTACTGAACTGCTAGGAGGGCTGCTACTTTCATAACATGTCATTAACATTACACTGTCATACTTTGCTGGACTTTCTGGACTCATCACAGTTACTGCACTGTACTGCACTGTATTCATGATGCTGCTGCACTACTGGCACTTTAAATGCTTTTAAATGCTTTTTGCACAATTCAACACATGTATATATCATCCGTTAGTCACTTTATTGTTATTTTTATGTTCATTTTTAATATGTATGGTATTTTGTATAGTATTGTGTTTAAATTAGTTTTAATTTTTTTTTTTCTGCACATAATTCATACCTACTCTATAAGTTATTTTATACCAGTTTTTTAGAAGACTGTTTTTACATATCATTCATATATATTACTATGCACTTTTCTGTAACATTTGCACTCTGGTTTAGATGCCAAATTACTTTCACTGTACTGTACTTGTGCTGTGCAATGACAATACATTTGAATCTAATCTAATCTAATCTAATCTTTTAGAAATTCATACTGGAGGGAATGGGGAGTAAGCATTCCATTGTACTTGTTGCATATGGACAATCAAATATTGTCCATAGTTTGTCATCATAAAGACATTTCCCACCCCAGCCACGAACTGTACTCACTGTTACCATCAGCCAGGTGATACCGCAGTATCAAGTGGTATCAAATAGACTCAGAGACAGCTTCACAGTCAGGCCATCAGGCTGCTGAACAAGGTGTATAGCATATAACAATGTATATATTTTATTACATTGATTTATATACATATTGCTCTTTTTTTGTGCTAGTATATTGCATTTCATATATGCATTTTTATATTTTTATATATTTTACTTTATACAGTTTGTACTTTTTACTTCTTTTTTTATTCTATTCTTTTTATTTGATATATATATATATATAATTTTATTTCATTTATAACTGCTGTCTGTCGTCGGGTATTACACATAAGATTTTCACCCATTGCTTATACTGGCTGACCCTCTGGATGCATGTGTGAGTGGGAGGCTTGAATTGTAAAGCGCTTTGAGTGGCCATTCTGGTTAGAAAATCTCTATATAAATGCAGTCAATTGACTATTATTATTATTATTATTATTATTATTATTATTATTATTATTATTACTGCAGGAAGGCCACGGCCAGTGGCCGGAACAAGTCTACACCATCATCCCTCCCTACAGAACAGTGGGAAGAACCCACTGTTCTGTAGGGAGGGATGATGGTGAAGTCTTGTTCCGGTTCCAACAGTCCACATCCTGTTTCTGGTCCCAACAAACAGACCACATCCTGTTTCCGGCCCGGTGTAGGCGCTCCGCATCGTCCACGTCCCGGTTCCGACTGACCGGAGTGTCGCCCTAATAAAGATAAACAAAGGGAGCCGGTCGGTGGGGGACTTTTTTTTTTATACAGGAACAAATACATCCGAACGTGTGGCCGTCCCCGAGAACATGGACTCCGGTACGTGGCGGGCTCTCTTCTCTCCCTTAACGCCTTGTCATTCCCCAACTAATCCCAATTAAAAAGGGCAATGAATGACTAGCCTAGACTAGCACACGCTACCTTTAGCGTTAGCACGCTAGCTAGCTAGCTAGCGTGACTTGCTTGCTGTCATGGTTCCTCACTTGACTCCTAATTCTAGTGTATGGGTGGCATATTATCTGTTCACGAAGTCAACTATTTCACCATATATACTTTATACTTTTTTTGTTTTGTTTCAACGTTAGTGGTGGTTGCCTGCCCTCCTTCAGTGCTTAAACATATATAAAGTCCCCAAGTGAGAGTTAAGGGCTCCCTAAACGGGTTACGTTACAACATTAAGTTCTTCAAGTGGCTTCATGGTGGCACAAGACCTCAAGTCGAGGCCATGTTGTTCTAGAATGATCTGATACCTTCTGACCCTTTCAACTCACAAGTCCCCCATTCCGTCTTTGTATTTGGATAATATAATATACCCGTTTAATGTACCTGCCATATATATATTTAAATCTCCAACTGTTGATATAACTGCATATCCCTGCTCCTGTATATACATTTATATATGCCATACACTTATATATGCTCACTTGTATATACATTTATATATATTTATCCTGCTTTCAATAATTGCATACCCCTGATCACTACCTGTTAAATACTTACTTACCTGTGTGTGTGTGTGTGTGTATTAGTATGCTCATATCCCACTTAATACCTAGTAGATTGTCTTTTAACCTGTACATTTAAACTGTACATTATATATTACCATGCACTTAACTGTAACATTTACACTCTGGTTAGATGCTAAATTATTTTCACTGTACTGTACTTGTGCTGCAATGACAATACATTAGAATCTAATCTAATCTCCATTCTACTCATCCGTAACCATTACATCATCAGTATACATGATGGGAAAGTGAAGACTTGGTCTTATGTGGGACTACCATTTGGATACTTCGGTTCACTATCTATAGATACTGTCATTCATCCCCCACAGCAGCACTTGGGGTACAGCACTTTGAATTGGGAACAGGGTTGGGCCTACAGTATGATGAGCCATCAGCTGTCTGCCCACAGTCCATAGGATACACTCCATTGTCCTGGCTCCCTCACTGGTCTGTCATATCTGGTAGCCTGTATCAGAACAACATATCTATCTATCTATATAGATATATCTATCTATATAGATATATATACAGACCTACTGCCCGAATGACAGGTAGTGATGCCTTGGGTCAGTGTGTTATGTATCCATAACACACTTCATTCATAGTCTGTTGAACTGAATAGGCATGGATGAGGCAATGGTTTTTTTGTTAGTATTGTGGCCGTTGTATTGCCGTGAAAGTACAAAGTCAGTCAGTGCACTGACTGGTGTCTGAATGGTTATACAACATGTGCATCATGAACTGGTCAAAGTACAGAAGCTAGCCTGTCAACAGTCAGTTGGGGACTTCTCCCCTCTGAGGGAGGGAGGAAGTGTCATATTGGCTCAATGCCTGCACGCAATCTCTCATGATTATGTGACATGAAGGGGGAACTGAATGTCACCACTGCTGCAGTCTAACGTTCTGTTTAATTATTTCTGCCTCTCCTCTGGTCCATGTCCAGGTTTGAGTCAAGAGAAGGTGGCCGCCTTCACCAAGAGGCTGCGCGCAGAGCCTCGCTACCTGCTGGCACAGAACGTCTCTACCTGCATCGACCCGCTAGAGGTTTGTCTGCACCGGCAGACGGTCCAGGACACGGTGCACGTCTTCCAGCACTCGGTCCCCACAGAGGGCAAGCCCGTCACTAACCAGAAGAATTCTGGTAGGACCACCCTATAGCCCGCCGGCCAATCGGATTAACACATGGACACATGTTGCTCTCTGCTGGTTGATGTATTTATTGAGCTTCTGGCTGAGTGTATGATGGGGACCTCCAAAGCCTCTTTGAAGGGTCTAACCAAACCTCTAACAAACGGCAAACGTCATTGGAGTGAAACACACTGTTAAACTGTTAAATACACATTTGAAACACACTGCTACGGGAGACTCGGTAATTCACAACCTGTTATCTTTGTATCTTTAGGATTTGTAGCTCATTTCATCTGGATTGTGTTTTATCGTGTCAAGCTTATGGTTTGATCATTGTTTTAATGTTTGTTGTTGAGTTCAACACATCAGATACAGATGTTGCTGGAAGACACGTGTCATGCACTCTTCTGTCATTTCCAGGGAGATGTTGGATATTCTCCTGCCTAAACGTGATGAGACTTCCCTTCATGAAGAAGTTCAACCTGGAGGAGTTTGAGTTCAGTCAGTCCTATCTCTTTTTCTGGGACAAGGTATGGGCACACGCATCAAACACTTCTTTTAACACTTTGCTACTGCAGTTTAAGCAAATAATCAGTTAGTTTTAGCACATTATTGTACTAGGTCCATATAAACAACACATGTTGTCCACCCACAGCAGGTGGTCACAAATTAATTTGGATGTTATTTAGCTTATTTATTGTGTGGTTGTATGCTACACAGGATCAAGGAAGCTCAATGCAGTGTGTGCATAGCATAGCTAAATATAGCATAGCTAAGGCATGAGAGTACTCAAACTGTGATTTAGTACTGAATGACTGTTGTCTGTCTAAAGCCCTCCATTGTGTTCTGTTGGCCAGTGCTGTCCAGAACCTGCGCTGCCTCTTTCTCTTCATGTCATTGGGCCTTTCTCTTTGTCTCACATTTTTTGCGTTTTTAGAGGTGCTTACTTCCCTGCCCTCACCTTCTCTTTTATAAGAAGAGTGTGCCTAGTAACTGTATTAAACACCATGGGCCTTCCAAGAGTGCTGTGTGAAATATATATATATAGTTGCAAGAAATGTATGTGAACCCTTTGGAATTACCTGAATGTCTGCTTAAATTGGTCATAAAATGTGTTCTGATCTTCATCTAAGTCACAACAATAGACAAACACAGTCTGCTTAAACTAATACCACGCAAAAAAAGAAAAAGTATGTGAACCCCTATGCTAATGACTTCTTCAAGAGCTAATTGGAGTCAGCCAACCTGGAGTCCAATCAATGAGACGAGAATGGAGGTGTTGGTTAAAGCTGCCCTGCCCTATAAAAACACACACACCAGTTTTAGTTTGCTATTCTCAAGAAGCATTGCCTGATGAGCCATGCCTCGCACAAAATAGCTCTCAGAAAACCTAAGATTAAGAATTGTTGACATGCATAAAGCTGGAAAGGGTTACAAAAGTATCTCTAAAAGCCTTGATGTTCATCAGTCCACGGTAAGACAAATTGTCTATAAATGGAGAAAGTTCAGCACTGTTGCTACTCTCCCTAGGAGTGGCCGTCCTGTAAAGATGACTGCAAGAGCACAGCGCAGAACGCTCAATGAGGTAAAGGAAGAATCCTAGTGTGTCAGCTAAAGACATGGGAGTTCATGGGAGGACACCACGGAGGAAGCCACTGCTGTCCAAAAAAGACATTGCTGCACGTTTGAAGTTTGCAAAAGAGCACCTGGATGTTCCAAAGCACTACTGGCAAAATATTCTGTGGACAGATGAAACCAAAGTTGAGTTGTTTGGAAGGAACACATCACTATGTGTAGAGAAAAAAAGGCACAGCACACCAACATCAAAACATCATCCCAACTGTGAAGTATGGTGGAGGGGGCATCATGGTTTGGGGCTGCCTCAGGGCCTAGACAGATTGCTATCATCGACGGAAAAATGAATTCCCAAGTTTACCAAGACATTTTGCAGGAGAACTTAAGGCCATCTGTCCACCAATTGACGCTCAACAGAAGATGGGTGATGCAACAGGACAATGACCCAAAGCACAGAAGTAAATCAACAGCATGGCTTCAACAGAAGAAAATAGGCCTTCTGGAGTGGCCCAGTCAGAGTCCTGACCTCAACCCGTTTGAGATGCTATGGCATGACCTCAAGAGAGCGATTCACACCAGACATCCCAAGAATATTGCTGAACTGAAACAGTTTTGTAAAGAGGAATGGTCCAAAATTCCTCCTCACTGTTGTGCAGGTCTGATCTGCAAATACAGGAAACGTTTGGTTGAGGTTATTGCTGCCAAAGGAGGGTCAACCAGTTATTAAATCCAAGGGTTCACATTCACACCTTGCACTGTGAATGTTTACATGGTGTGTTAAATAAAAACATGAAAACATATTGTTTGTGTGGTATTAGTTTAAGCAGACTGTTTGTCTATTGTTGTGACTTAGATGAACACATTTTATGACAGGTAATCCAGGTAATTCCAAAGGGTTCACGTACTTTTTCTTGCAACTGTATATGTATATTAATATATCAGGCTGTTCTCATAAACGATACGTACGATTCCCTACGAAAAAACAGTGTAATTTGTTTTGTAGGAAATTGTGTAGTTTCGGGATTATAATATGTTACGATAACATTTCTAGCAAGAAAAGTTTTTTACTCTCACGCACTTTGTTCAGTGAATTCATACGATCTTTAGTTTTTGAGTTATTACGAAGATTTGTTCCAGTTTCTAGCGTTGCTATGGACACTGATATCACTGCCGCCTACGTAGCTTGTGCCCGGAAGTATTGTTCTGTTACGTTTATTATTTAAGTTGATTTTTTTTTTTATGTGTATTTCTAATCCATCGGATTGCAGCGAAACCACATTATATGTTAAAAATATATTTAAACCACATTATTAACACAAGTAGATCGAGGGACGAGACTCGGACGTGTGCAAAGAACTACAATTTGCAGCGTGCTGTGACACACGTTTGGTAGTTCTAATGTGTTTTCCCTGTTATGTGAAATGTCGTGGGCAACACGAACACACTTTCGTGTGTCACCATAGCAACGGATATACATGTTGCAGAATCTTTGCCATAACTAACAAACTAAAGATTGTATACATTCATTGAACAAATATTTTTAAACTTAAGTGCATATTTCTCACTCCAAATGTTATCAAACCGTATTTTAGAGTAACCTTAACATGTTTGTATGGTGTTTGTATCACTGCTTTGTTCTACGGTCCGTTCACACGCTCCTCTTCACCCCAGGTGGAGCGCTGCTACTACTTCCTCCAGGCCTGTGTGGAGACCGCCCAGAGGAAGGAGCCCGTGGACGGCCGCCTGGTGCAGTTCCTGCTCTCCAATCCCACCAATGATGGAGGACAGTGGGACATGTTGGTTAACCTCATTGGTCAGTTACCCCCATTCCCCTCCCCATTTCATGTCGAGTCACCGGGCAGAAAAGGCCCCTATTTTTTGAAGGTCGTATGCGTTGAGGAAAGTTGTCCTAGTGCTTCTGCTACTTCAACTACGAGGGATTTTCACGGGTAACTAAATAGTTAGGTAATGCGATGGTAACACGATGCCTGACCTGTCGTCTCTCTGTCTCTCTCACCGTTTGCAGAGAAGTACGGCGTCATTCCGAAGAAGTGCTTCCCGGAGTCTCACAGTTCGGAAGCCTCGCGCAGAATGAACGACATCCTCAATCACAAGGTGGGTTTCACGGACACGGGGGCTCGTCCAGGAAGACCCCCGGAGGTCAGGGGGGTTTCAGCTGAGCGTCAGGCCCAGCCCAGCCCTCTCTCTGACTGGTCGTTTTGCTCCCTTTTTCAGCTGAGGGAATACTGTCTCCGGCTGAGGAACATGGTGGCCAGCAACTCCACTGAAGCTGAGCTGTCTGACGCTATGGACACCATGATCGAAGAGGTGAGATTTGGACACGCACTGTGACACACACTGCTTGCATGCACAAGCACCTTGCACAATAATGTCTGTATACGATAATAACACAAATGCTGCTGTATAGTTCCATCTTGTTCATGGTTCTGGACTGTATTAAGGACACTCTAAATTGATCATTGAGGACTTTATCTAACTGCAGTCAAGAATCAATCAAAATCCCATGCAAGTGTACACATTATAGCAGTCTTAAATTCTCTGTTTCGCCAGAAGAGGGCACTGCCTCACTTTAAATCTTTTAAGCGTTTACTGTATTGCTTGACTGATGTCCAGGTACTTTTCATTGGAATTTGGGCCAATGTATGAATGAGGATTGATAATGTCGATCCAGTTATTACTTGCTTACAAAAGTTTATAACACGGAGGCTATAATATGCTCCAGCATAATGGTATATCGCATATTGAAATGTCGAAAAAGGGCATTGACACACATTGCTTATTAGACCTGACAAACAGTAATTCTACTTTTCGTTATAATAATGCATTTTATTTATATAAAGAAAGTGTGTGTGTGTGTGTGTGTGTGTGTGTGTGTGTGTGTGTGTGTGTGTGTGTGTGTGTGTGTGTGTGTGTGTGTGTGTGTGTGTGTGTGTGTGTGTGTGTGTGTGTGTGTGTGTGTGTGTGTGTGTGTGTGTGTGTGTGTGTGTGTGTGTGTGTGTGTGTGTGTGTGTGTGTGTGTGTGTGTGTGTGTGTGTGTGTGTGTGTGTGTTCAACGGGACAGGCAAGATGTCTTATGAGGGAAGAGGGGTCCTGATTAGTCAGAAAATGAGCTGAGAGCGGTCTATCTAAAATGTAAAGGGTCTTTTAAAGGGGGGGGGGGGGGGCAGGCAGTCAACCAGAACAGTAGCAGCACGTCACTCACTGACCGGTGGCATTTAGAACCAATAACACTACACTTATAGTTCTTCAATCTTACCCACAACCTCTCTAATGTCAATAGGACAATAATGCGCTGTTATTGTTATTTTTCGTTTTATTTTTTAAAGGTTACAAAGTAAAGAAAGGTGACCACACACACACACACACACACACACACACACACACACACACACACACACACACACACACACACACACACACACACACACACACACACACACACACACACACACACACACACACACACACACACACACACACATTGAACATGGACAACAGAGAGCCATGTTCAATCACACTGCCAACACAATTGCATGCTTTACCCACTGCTGTGTTTTGTTATGGGTGGATAAGGGGGGGGCATAGTGGTGTGGCACTGGGCCGGCTTTCACCTGTACAGTAGGTGTGGATAAACATGAGGTGTGTGTGCGTCCAATGTGTGTTTGCGCTTCCTGTGTGTGTTTTGGCCTGTCAATCAGTGCCCCCATTTACCCTCACATGAATGTCAACTCGTCTGCTTCAGCAGCTTTTGTTGGGTGCAGTTAGTCTGCATTGTGCTGCTGGCCACTGTTATGTGTTTTGATACAACGCGGTTTTGTGTTCCCGTTAGAACACACACACACACACACACACACACACACACACACACACACACACACACACACACACACACACACACACACACACACACACACACACACACACACACACACACACACACACACACACACACACACACACACACACACACACACACAGGGACATGGGTTGCGCAACAGTAAAGTGGGCTTCCGCTGTGCTCGGGGCAGCCTGGGGCAGTGTTTTCAATGGCTGTTTTTCCACCTGGAATTGGTTTGTTTTTGGGGAAAACATAGCGTTGGGCAGCAGGGATGGAGGCTCTCGGCGGGGCAGAGCCTTCAGGTGTGAGTCTGACTCGGACGAATGGCGCTGTCTCCGTTCTTCTTGTGCCATCTATTTAGCATGTGATGTCATGCAGGCCACCTTAACCGTGTCCTCCGTTTTTTGCGACGTGAAGGAGCAGTTGAGGAGCATGTTTTTCTAACGTGCTTTTGGTCAGTGGCTGGTAAACCAGTTACGTCGCCCGTTGACAGGCATGTGGTTGATTTCTTGTTAGGCGGTCGTGTGGATCTGGATCACAGCGGATACTATTTAGGTTCTTGGGCCTTTCCACACACACACGCACACGCACACACACACAGTGCCACTGACGTGCTTGTGTTCACGTGTGCAGATCAAAGATGTGTCAGTCCCACTTTGGGGCACGTGGAGGTGACACTGTCCATCCTCCGTGTGCAGCAGTCACGGCTTGAGCCCTGGTCTTTGTCTCACCCTTCCTCCCCTCCCTCTGGCGTGACCGCCATGACAGGCCACCAGGATCATCGCCTCTGTTTCCACTTGCGGTACGCGAGACGTGCAAGATCTTTGAACGACGAAAAGCCCTTTGACATGTTTGGCAGCGAGGCTTTGGCCACATCCACGAGCTCCTGGGCTACAAACACACCCAGTGGTTGTTGAGTAGCATCCCCACACAACAAGATAGAGAACATAACCAGCAGCCCTATTAAGCAATAGCGGTTGGTCTCTGTCGAGGCTTTAGTTGACAGGATCGTTGCGGGCCTCTGCGGGACTCTGTGGGCCTACAGAGCAAGACGCCTCTTATGGTTCAGCACAGAGAGAGCATTCTACATGCTTGCTGTTATTAATATTATTATTCAAATTTGTCAGTGTACAGCACAAGTACAGTACAGCAAAAGGAATTCTCTGCATTTAACCCATCCTAGTATTAGGAGCAGTGGGTAGCTTTATACAGCGCCTGGGGAGCAGGGTGCCTTGCTCAAGGGCACTTAGGCAGTGTTAGGCACACACTTAGGCACCTGGTGTTTCGGGGACTTGAACCGGCGACCTTGCGGCTCCCAATCAAGTCCTTACTCACTGAGCTACTGCCTCCCCCTCTTTCCACCGTACGTACTAGAGTCGGCGTGTTATACACACATAGCACAGTTCAGTTCAGACAACTTTATTCATCCCTAGAAGGGCAATTTGCATGTTTCAAACACAAGAATAACAAGTAAGATGATACTCACAAGACACTTGCAGACAAGAGAAATGATGTGTCAAAGCCTGCCTCGTTGAGGTGTACGGGCCTCTATGCTGCCTCGTTGAGGTGTCCGGGCCTCTATGCTGCCTCGTTGAGGTGTCCGGGCCTCTATGCTGCCTCGTTGAGGTGTCCGGGCCTCTATGCTGCCTCGTTGAGGTGTCCGGGCCTCTATGCTGCCTCGTTGAGGTGTCTGGGCCTCTATGCTGCCTCGTTGAGGTGTCTGGGCCTCTATGCTGCCTCGTTGAGGTGTCTGGGCCTCTATGCTGCCTCGTTGAGGTGCACAGGCCTCGTTGAGGTGCACGGGCCTTAATACGTACGAAGTACACTTCAAGATAACCCCCGCTCTGTAGTGACTTTAAATATTGGTTTTGTTTCCCAAATGGCCCCGTAATCCAACGTGAGGGATGGCTCTGGGAGATTGTCCCGTGGTTAATTGCGTGACATTAGCCTCAGGATCACCGTGCGAGAGGCTCGTACGCAGGGCAGATTGAATTAACATGAAGTCGCTTGACGTCATCATGGGTCTCCTTCTGGAGATGCAGATTGCTACTGTGAAGCAGTGAGATCCACCAACACGAGGACACGGTGGACATTTTAGTTCTATTGGCGTACAGCAACCACATCGCAAATGTTACACATTGTGAAGAATGGGAATTAACTAAACGATTTGTGTTTGCCGTATGCAACAAGTTCCATGGAATGCTTTACTCTCTAGTCCCTCCTACTAGCTGTCACTGGTAAAGTCATTACATTTTCCTTGAACTCCGTTGTGTAATGACAATAAAGGCATTCTGACCTCCGACCATAAAGGATCCTTTATGGGCGGTTTTCATTATTCAAAATGTCAGTGTTAGCCGCCTATGTCCAAATGTAGGAATCTCTCCCAGGGTTGTTCTTTAATGCATTGGATCTATGGATATCTATAGAGCCACACCTGGCTTTGGTACAAGGTGTGTGTGTGTGTGTGTGTGTGTGTGTGTGTGTGTGTGTGTGTGTGTGTGTGTGTGTGTGTGTGTGTGTGTGTGTGTGTGTGTGTGTGTGTGTGTGTGTGTGTGTGTGTGTGTGTGTGTGTGTGTGTGTGTGTGTGTGTGTGTGTGTGTGTGTGTGTGTGTGTGTGTGTGTGTGTGTGGGATGCAATATCCCTTCTACTTGCCGTCTCCTCTGCTCTCCCTTCTCCTTCCTGTTTTTGACCCCAGAGCAGATCTTGGATAAGGACCTGTAATGTAGACTAGGAGCTGATTGGCTGGCCAGAGAGCTGCCTGCCTCACATCAGAACCAACCATCACAATCTCTGTCTGGCACTGGACTTGTTTTCACCCTTTATTTTTGTTGTGTAAAATATTAAAATTAGACTATTATTAACTTTAACACAATGATGCCGAATCAGCCATGTGATCTCATTCATGGCTGGCTTATCAACCCATCGATGCTGTACTAATATCTTGCATCATATTTCCAAAGTAATTATTCTAGAGAAATGAGAGAGAAATGTAAACTTCAAAATACAATCCTAAGCATTTTCCAAGTGCTTGGGGGATTTGAGGGCGTGCTTTCTAATAATAAATACTTGCAGCTATTTATATTTAACACACGGTGGACTAAACATTGTTTTATTTATTATAAATACTCTCCGGTATGTACAGGCTCTCCCTCTGTGTGTTTTCTTTTCTTCTGGTCTGTCTCAATGTTTTTGTCAGTGGCCACCAGGGCAGGTGTTTCAATATTGACCCCCGGACGCCGTGACGTCAGCGGGCCGGGGGCCATTGTTTCCTGACTGGGGGCACTCTCTCTCTCTCTCTCTCCATCGGCCCCAGACTGACGCCTAGTTTATTTGACCTGCTGAGCAGAACGTGCGCCCCCCCCCCGCTACTTGGAGAGCGAGAGAGAGTATATAGTTGGTTTACTATAGAGTACAACACACAGGAGAAGGTAGAAGAAGAGCATCAGACCAGCTAGCCAGAGGATGGGCACCTCTCCTCCTACACAGCCGTCTACACAGGGCCGTTTGGGGTTGTGTGTTTTTGAAGAGGCAATTGCTTTTAAGGCTGCCGTTGTAAATTGGCCTACATGCTTCCTTCCATGGCTACCTGTCCACCGCTGCATATGAATGAGAAGAAGGGGGGGGGTGTCTAGTCTCAGCGAGCCCCAAATGTGTGCGTGGACACACAGGCCGTAGTGCTCTGGGTACCTATGTGAGTGTAGTGTCTACATTAGTATGTGTGGCCACACAACGACATATTCAGAGGGCCTGTAACGAAGATTAACATCCTTTGACTCAAGGCTGGTTCTCTTCTTCTTCTACGTGACGATTTGATTTCTGGTTTTGTCATCAACAAATGTAATTTTCCTCAGATGGCTGTGTTGTATGATTTTTAATTATCAACATATATTTCCGTTATTGCGTCAACTCATCCTGATAAATATACAAATAAGGATTTCGTTTTTTTATCATCATTGCTGCGGTTTTGGCAAAGAGAGCTAGGCCCAGATTCAAGCAGAGGGACGGGACATTCCTAGGATGGCTGGGTGGTAGTAGAGACCGAGCAAGGCCCCTGATTACACAAGCTTGGTGTGTTTCACGGAAAAACTAGGACTGACACGCACACACCAAGGAACAAAGGGGATCCAAGGTTGGGTTTTTACATTGGAACAAACGAGGGTCGTTGGAAGAGGGTTAAAGAAGCTGTAGCTGATGGATGAGAAGCACAAGCACCTTGGTTCCTTGGTTCCTTGGTTCAAGGGGCTTTTGGCATACTTATAGGCTGCTGGAAAAATTGGCTTTCGATTTAGAAAATGTGGCCTCAAAACTCTCCATCACAATACCTCATACCTGGAGCTCTTGTCCATGACGGTTTGTGCCTGTTTGTTTTGTAAACCGCGTTCACTCCACTCCTATAAATGGCCCCTAATCATTTCAAGGGAATTATTTGGTCTTTTACATTAACCTCAACTGTTTTTCTGTGCTGTGTTTCTCCAGGTGTTCCGGGTGGCCAGTGTGTGTCTGGGCAGCCCTCCTGAGACCATCAGCTGGGAGTACAGGGACAAGGACAAGGCCTTCCACCGCGTGGGACCCCTGACCCCACTGCAGTTCTACAAGGAGCACGTCAAGCCTTTGTACAACATGCAGGACAAGGTACTTTACGTTACATTAGTCATTTAGCAGACAATTTGGTCCAAAGCAACTTGCTCAAAGGTCATTCAACAGGTAGGCAACAGAACTACTAGTCACCAGAAGTCAGAAGTGCATTTCCTTCCTACCATGCCATAAAATAATATATTTTTATACATACACACTTATATAGTAATATATAATACATTACAATAAGGTCATTCAACAACAACAAATCGTGAGGATTGAATCCTCTTTATTGGTCACATACATGAAGACATACAGTGAAACATGTTCTCTGCATTTAACCCATCCTAGTATTAGGAGCAGTGGGCAGCTATTCATACAGCGCCCGGGGAGCAGTTAGGGTTAGGGTCTTCCTCAAGGACACCTCGACAGTTTTTGCTAGGAGGAGCCGGGGATCGAACCAGCAACCTTCCGGTTGTGAGGCGACCGCTCTACCTCCTGAGCTAGACTGCCGCCCAACAGGTAGGCAAGATAACTACTAGTCACCAGAAGTCATCAGTACATTTCCTTCCCAACAAGCCTCCAAGAGCAGAACCAGTGCTCAGAGAAAAAAAGAGAAAAAAGTCCAATAAGTTGGATCCCTAGATTTGACACAATAAGGGCATCAAACAGGGGCAAGTACACTGGCTGAAACGTTAACAAAATGCCTTTTAGTGAGCCCAAAACATTAGATTTATTCATGTCCAAGGGTTATTTTAGGACCCTATGTCTACCAGAGAGGTACTAAATGTTGTCCCTTCTCCTTACCTTGCACCTTGCACTTCTTGGAGAAGTGATCTCACTGAATCGAGGTGAAATATTTCACCAGGTAAGATCATCATGGAACCGAACAAATATGGACAGCAGGCCTTTCATAGCTTCAAGTCTTTTTGCCTGCATCCAATTTTCTTTTCTTTTTGTGTTGCGCAGCTTATTAAAAAAACATAGTTCTGGGTTCTTTGCCCTGTTGGTAGTATGTATGGTTTCAATATGGCAAAATTCATTAAACTGTTCAGGTTTTCTCTTTATGTACTGTTTTGCCACACAGCAGCCATGGACACAGTCACAAACAAACAAAATAAAAAATGCTTATTCCCTTAACAGTCTCCATTGTTGTGGCAGCTCTGGAAAGAGCTCTTCCATGTCTGACCCAGCCCTCTCTCTCCCTATCGCTTTCTCTGTCTCTGTCTCTTGCTTTCCCCTCTCTCTCTGTCTCTCTTTCTCGCTCTCGCTCTCCCTCCCTCCCTGTAGATCTGCCTGGTGAACGACCCTCGACCCCAGAACCCATACGGGAAGCTGTACAGCGTGGAGTTCCTGGGCAACATGGTGGGAGGCCGCAGCACCCAGTACAACAACCAGCCTGTGGAGCTGCTCAAGAAGGCAGCCGCTGACTCCATTAAGGAGGGAGAGGTACAGGACGTCTGCACACACACACACACACACACACACACACACACACACACACACACACACACACACACACACACACACACACACACACACACACACACACACACACACACACACACACACACACACACACACACACACACACACACACACACACACACACACACACACACACACACACACACACACACACACACACACACACACTCTTTTAATTTCAGTCGACATATTCAGTTGGGTTTCTCCTTTTTTAGTGAATAATTTTGTTTGCCTTGGATGCATGTCACTTTTAGTGCACTGATTTCTGATTATTATTTTTTACCACTTTGGTGACTTGTTATGGCCGCTATTGGCCAGTATTTCTTATGCTTTCACCAATAGGAGTATAGACAAGGAGACCAGTCCTCAGTAGTAGCTCTGCTCATTGTACATGTCTGCTCTCCCCCTCCAGGCCGTGTGGTTCGGCTGCGACGTCGGGAAACATTTCCACAGCAAGCTCGGCATCAACGACATCAACGTGTGAGTGTGTGTGTGTGTGCGGTCTGTGTGTGTGTGTGTGTGTGCGGTGTGTGTGTGTGTGTGTGCGGTCTGTGTGTGTGTGTGTGTGTGTGTGTGTGCGGTCTGGTGTGTGTGTGTGCGGTCTGTGTGTGTGAGTGTGTGTGTGTGTGCGGTCTGGGTGTGTGTATGTGCGGTCTGTGTGTGTGTGTGTGTGCGGTCTGTGTGTGTGTGTGTGCGGTCTGTGTGTGTGTGTGTGTGTATGTGCGGTCTCTGTGTGTGTGTGTGTGTGTTGCTGCTGCCAGTAGTTCCCATCACCAATCCAGAGGTACTGTTTGATTTGTCTGCTGACTGGACACCAGTCAAACTGCACTAGTAAATAATTCTTAGTGTTTGCTTAAGCGCGTCCCAAGTACCTTCAGGGCGGAGTCGCCCACACGTTGGACATGTTAGGGTTTTTTTCTTTCCTTTATTGTTATCTTTTGCAAACCCTCGGCCATTTCTGATGTTGTCTTATGTGGCAACCATTTCGGGCTCCAAACAGGGAAACGCAAAGTAGGGGATAACAAACGCTTGGATTTATTTGTAGTAGAGCTGCACCCCGACTTGGCCCAAACACCGCGAGAACAAACACCCTTCTATCTCCCTCTCCGAAGATCCTCTCCTCTGGTCAGCTGCTTACCCATATCTTAAGGAAGACCCACTACTAAGGCCCCAGAATGTAGTCAAATAAACCACTTGGACCATGTTTGCACAGACGGGCATCAGGGGCGTCCAATAACACACTAAACACATACACACAACCTCACTTTACGCAATTACGGAGACATATTTGTAGACGGTACCCAGAGGTACTGGTGGTGGTGGAGTAAGGTTTCTGACCGTAGAGGAATAATCAAGTTATAGTCTTTGGCAGTGGGGGTTTTCACCAACGATAATGGACACCCATCCCAAATTTGACAATGACTGTTCAAGAGTTTGCCTCGAGACACACTCGTCGCTGTGGTTGGAGCGGTTGATCGATCACATGACTGGTAGAAGACGGGAGGTGTTGGGTCAGGGTTAAATCCTTTGCATGGACTCTGAATGAAATGATATAGTTAATTTGCTGTGTGTGTGTTTTTGTGTGCAGTTTTAACCACGAGCTGGTGTTTGGGGTTTCGATAAAAAATTTGTCCAAGACGGAGCGGCTGATATTCGGAGATTCCGCCATGACCCACGCTATGATCCTCACCTCTGTCACAGACATGGTATGAAGACGCACGCACTCACTGAACACACACACACACACACACACACACACACACACACACACACACACACACACACACACACACACACACACACACACACACACACACACACACACACACACACACACACACACACACACACACACACACACACACACACACACACACACACACACACACACACACACACACACACACACACACACACACACACACACACACACACACACACACACACACACACACACTGAATACACTCACACTTCTTGCCTTTATGCCGAGCACAGCTGCAGGCCTAGTTACTGTAAACTCTGGTAAACATAGTTTACACACACACACACACCACACACAGTCTGTCAGATCTGTGTGTGCATCAAAGGGCTCACCCAGTGTTCACATCACTGTCGATTCCTCTTCTGTAACTGAGGCTGTCCGGACACTTTCTCACACACACTACATCTTGTTCCCACATCTCTCTCTCTCTGTCTCTGTCTCTCACTCTCTGTCTGTCTGTCTGTCTGTCTCTCACTCTGTCTGTCTCACTCTCTCTCTGTCTCTCACTCTCTCTCTCTCTCTCTCTGTCTCTGTCTGTCTCTCACTCTCTCTCTGTCTCTCTGTCGCTGTCTGTCTCTCTCTCTTTGTCTCTGTCTCTCACTCTCACTCTCTCTCACTCTCTCTCTCACTCTCACTCTGTCTGTCTCTCACTCTCACTCTGTCTGTCTCTCACTCTCACTCTGTCTCTCTGTCTGTCTCTCACTCTCTCTCTGTTTGTCTCTCTCTTTGTCTCTGTCTCTCACTCTCTCTCACTCTCTCTCTCACTCTCACTCTCACTCTGTCTGTCTCTCACTCTCACTCTGTCTGTCTCTCACTCTCACTCTGTCTCTCTGTCTGTCTCTCACTCTCTCTCTGTTTGTCTCTCTCTTTGTCTCTGTCTCTCACTCTCTCTCACTCTCTCTCACTCTCACTCTCACTCTGTCTGTCTCTGTCTGTCTCTCACTCTCACTCTGTCTCTCTGTCTGTCTCTCACTCTCACTCTGTCTCTCTGTCTGTCTCTCACTCTCACTCTCACTCTCTCTCTGTTTCAGGAGGATGGAGGAAAGGGTGGCTATGAGAAGTGGCGAGTGGAGAACTCTTGGGGAGACGACCGTGGGAACAAAGGTGAGCACCCATTGAAACAGGCCTGATTGTGGTGTCCTCTGTCCTGGGCTGATGGTCCTCCTGTTCCGGCTTGTGTAAAAAGGATTGTCCTGTTAACACTCAGACTTGCGCTTCACAGAATATATTTCCCTTATTTTGCACTTCAGCGACAACACGCGGCATTGGGAGCGGTCTGTTTCGGCAGGATTTAACAAAAATCAATAGCGATCTCTCATGAAGTCACAGTCACGTGTGTTTTTTGATGTGACAAGTGAACTATACTTTACACACGAATGACTGCGATTGTAAGCAAAGTTAACAATTGTTTTAGTAGCGTAATGCCGGTCGCACAAATCGGTTTCAAAAGGGTTCTAGTAAACGTTTCCTGAGGATTCCAGAATGTCCGTATGCAACAAGTACAATGAAATGCTCACTCCCATTCCCTCACGCAGTATGTTTTATTGTGAACAGATACTGTTCACAATAAAAAATAACAATAAAGTGACTGATGGATGATAGTTACATCTTTCTGTCAGGTTATTATTGGGTAACGATTATGTTCAGTTTATAAACCTTTGATGACCGGTTGCTTTATTCAATGATTTGGTCATTGTACAACAAGTACAATGGAATGCTTACTCCCCATTCCCTTTCGTAGTATGGAATTCTAGAACACCTGTGTATGTTCTAGAACGCACACACACTCACTCACTCACTCACTCACTCACTCACTCACTCACTCACTCACTCACCAGCTGAACTGGCATCAGTGAGTGCCGTGGTTAAGCCTTCCATTGTGGAATAGATGATACAGGTGCCTTGTCTTGACCAGTAACTAGGCTACACTAAACCACTCTGGTACTTGTCTGTTTGGTAACAAGCTGCTGACCTCTACTGCAGCTTGGTTAAAGTAAGCCTGTGATTTTCTTCCAGTCCCGCATGTTCATCCTATAGATTCTGAAGCCCCCCAGCCACCCTAAGCCCTAAGCATATTGTTGCTGAGTTGACGTCAATGCTAATTCAATTTATCCTGAAAACAGCCGACAGCCGAGGCTCTCAAACTCACTCAGCGTGCAGTGCAGTCTACGTGTCCCTTCTGCCGTATAGCTTAATGCTTGTGGACAGGGTACTACTCTTGGAATCTTGCAGTGTGCTTGTATATTCATCCATAGTTTGTTGGAATCACCACCTGTCACTGTTTTGTGATATCTGCGTTATCTTGTGCTTGTGTTGTGGTGTCACTATGAGACTATGAGAGAGCTTTGGGTTTGTACGGCTTGATCAGATGATCAAAGTCATGTTGAAGTGGTGCTGCAGTGGTCCAGTGTAACCTCATCCATTATTCTGCTGTTTGCACGCGATTAGTTATGTAACTAATTGCCAGGTGAAGTCTTGGAAATTCTACTTTCATTAGGAAATCGTGGGAACCCATGTCTGTCAGACATAGATCTCTCTCTCTCTCTGTCGTCTCTCTCTCTCTGTCGTTCTCTCTCTCTCTCTCTCTCTCTCTCTGTGTGTGTGTGTGTGTGTGTGTGTGTGTGTGTGTGTGTGTGTGTGTGTGTGTGTGTGTGTGTGTGTGTGTGTGTGTGTGTGTGTGTGTGTGTGTGTGTGTGTGTGTGTGTGTGTGTGTGTGTGTGTGTGTGTGTGTGTGTGTGTGTGTGTGTGTGTGTGTGTGTGTGTGTGTGTGTGTGTGTGTGTGTGTGTGCACTTCATTTCTCAGCGCTGGACAATCAGCTTGGCATTCCATAGCAGATCAGAGTATTTTGGTAGAACCATGTTGTTGGCAACACACACACACTCGCATATACATACGCTCACTCTCTCTCACACGGTTCCGCATGAAGGAAATGTGTTTCACACGTATCTGATTCCATAAACACGGGTTGATGGACAGGGGAAGGTCAGGGCCTCATTCCATCTGTGGCCAAATTAATAACATTCTTAAAACAACCGTTTGGGGAGGCTGCAGGCGGGCTTGAGACGCCCCCTGAGAGATGAGTAAACATGCAAGTCTATTCCAGCTGTGGATGGACGGATGAAGGTGAGGAGATAACCCGGGAAAGAAGTCTGCAGCCAGAGTGGTACCGCGGGCCAGATGAACGGTCAATAATAGCTCTTGGCTCGGCTGCCGCCTCCCGGGCTCTGGTCCAACTCCTATTCTGTTCTAGATCAATATTATGCCGCAGGCACTGGATGTCTCTCGTTCCACGTTAGCAGCAGGAGTTATAGGCCTGACATGGCCTCTTGAACACGTGGCAATGGGTTTTCCTCCTAATCTTTCCTCGTGAGCTTTCCACCATGGTGAAAGGCATCGCTTCATTGTTCCCATGTTGTACTACTGTACGGTACACATTTAATCACCTCCCAGATAACTCCTTATCTCAGGCGGTTGGTTTCTTAACTGATTTATTTTTATAAGAGCTGTCATTGGATTTGACACACACACACACACACACACACACACACACACACACACACACACACACACACACACACACACACACACACACACACACACACACACACACACACACACACACACACACACACACGGAATCCGTTTTCAAATTTATAATGTGATTCACACGTGTGTATATTAATTGAATTTATTAATTTAAGGATAAATACACAAATTTGCACCACACACGATCCACAAATACATTTGTGATTTCAATTTGAATAAATGACACCTTCAGTCTGATAAATGTGGTCACGCCAACCCTACCAAACTGCCTGCCAATACTTACTAGATTTACTAGATACTAGATTAAAGAGCACCGATTAAAAACTATCGACCCTTTGTTCCAGTTCACCAGCCTGAACAGTAGGTGGCGACGTACATCCCGCGGAAGCGCTGCGAATAATTTTTCTATGCAAAGTACTCTGTTATTGTTAAACGGAACAAGAGGAATGCTACCGAACCGCCGTGACACCGTGTCAAGAGGTTCCTTCACTTGTCTGGGACCCGTCCTGTGATGTCACCCGAACACACAATCAGAACCGTTTCCTCAGAACTTCCATAAGAATCCTTTCCAACCGGAGGACGCCTGGTAAATGCTACCATGGTGTTTTCCCGTGGTCATGCACATTTTACAATTACTGAAAGAAATGGATTTGTCAAGTGTTTCGTGTGCAAGTTTGCGGTTGTTTTTCTATTTATTCTTGAATTAACATGTGAGAATAACGTTACAGATTTCCAAATGTTTTCTGCAACTACAAACATAATCCTACAAATTCAGAAATCCTTAAATCTTATTTCAGTATTTCTCCTCCTCCACTTTCAACCTTCAACTTTTCTGATTCAAACGGAATGTAAACTGTAGTCGTCTTATGTTGACGTGACGACATGTCAATATCAGGGTCCAATATCAGGGCTGGTGCTCCAACACAGCAGATGGGATTCCGCTCCGTTGGCCCATTGGAACCATAAGTGTCGAGACCCGTGTGCCGACGAGGGCCATAGTCGTGCTAAACGTGTATCAACAGCCTGCGTATGAGTATGAAGAAGGGGATGCTTGGGAAAAGCTCTCTTAGCTGTTCACATCTTTCCAGGGAAGTGCTCTGCAAAACATCCCTTCAGAATACTTGGCCCCTGAGACAGGAAGCGGGTCCTGATGGTTTATTAGTTATTAGCTACGTGTCGAACTGAACTTTAAGGCCGAATACAAACCGACGGAAGAAACGTTAGCGTCTATTTGTGTTGGAGTGGTGAACCGTGGACCCTGTGTGATGTTCTGCCAAGTACTCCATCTAAAAGGACTTTTCTTACGCCTATGTTGGCCTTCCAGCTCCGTTCCACGCAAAGCGACTGTTTGTTCTAGTTCTCCGTCCCCGAGGCGCTCCAAGGGGCCCGGCGAGCGGGATATTAAAGAGAGCCTAACTCTACTTGAAGGGGAACTGATTACATGTTCTTGGCTCAGGAAATGTTTCTGGACTCAACCGGAGGCACGTTTATCACCTGTTTACATTCTGTTGTTAATATTCTGTTAATAAGATCATTGCTGAGTGTCAGTCTCTCCTCTCCTCTCTCGCTCTCCCTCGCTCTCGCTCTCTCTCTTTCTCTCTCGTTTGTGTGTTGCTGAAAGTAGAGAATGGTCAGAGATAAAGATAACAGTTAAACAATTAAATAACAAAGATGACAATTTGATGAAATGGTGCCAGTGGTCAGCCCAAACGAGATCAGGTCAGATCCCAGACTCTCCTGGATTCCGGTCTCGGGTCCTGGTCCACCCGTGCAGTCGAGGGCTTCACCATCTGACACACCGCTCGGCCTCAACCCAATCAAAATGATTTCCGCTGTACTGTACTTGTGTGCAATGACGATACATTTGAATCTAATGTAATGCATGTTATTGTCTGTCTCTCTCTCTCTAGGGTACCTGATCATGACAGACGAGTGGTTCTCCGAGTACGTGTACGAGGTGGTGGTGGACAAGAAGTTTGTCTCCTCCCAGGTGGCCGACGTGATGGACCAGGCGGCCGTGGTGCTTCCCGCCTGGGACCCCATGGGAGCCTTGGCGTAACCATGGAATCCCCCCGCCCGCCCGCCTCTCCCCAGTCCAGGCGACTGGTTTTACTTCTGTAATGATGACCCCCCCCCCCCGATGACCCCCACCCCCTCACTCTCCAACTGCCTTCTACCCAGTGACCTTTTCTTTTAGAGGAATAAAGTTGGTGTTTTTTTTTTTACTCAAGTTCCTCCTCTGTCTTGTGTTCTTTGTCATTGGTCGGAACACACACACACACACACACACACACACACACACACACACACACACACACACACGAGGGGGGTCTAGGTTGTTGTTGAATGACTGGTAAGTGGCAGGCTGGTGAGGAACAGTCAACAATCCTCTTCATCTCCCATCGAGTCATCGAGGAGGGATTTGCCACATATCAGGAGACGTCAAGGAAACTGCTTGCTTTCTTTTTGTTTTTAAGATACATTTTATAATCGTTCTTGGTCAAGCTTGACGCTTCCCCTTCAAAGCCCTCCTCTCAGCCGTGGTCTGTCTGGTGACTAGTGACCTGCTGAGAGGGTTTTCTTTGGTCTGTGCGCTACACGGTCTGGTGGGCTTTGTTAATGATTGTATAATTATTAAGGGTGTGGGGGGCATGCCCCCCCCCCATTGTTTTGGTCTATTCCATACTGAGCCGTTTCCTCATCCAAGGATTTGAGGAAACCTTCCTAATCGTATTGGTGCTGTTTTTTCCCAGAGGTGCCAAGAGAAACCTCATGTCCTTCTGCTGTAAGTCACAAAGAGGACGGCGGTGAATTAGGAGAGAACGTGAATTAGAAGATAAAGAATAAAATACATAAACGGTCACCTGAACAGGAAAGTAGAAATCTGGAGATGAGGTTTAAAGGGAACCAAATCCCATCGGGTTTTTCTCATCTCTCCACAGATTAGGAAAAGTGTGAATCACAATTTTTCCAATCCCTTTTTGTTCTATATACATAAAGCTATATATATGTTGTATACTTTTATCCAGATGTGAACTGAACCACAACAGTAAAAGCTGTGTGACGAGATGAGTCCAACTCTGACTCCTCTTGAGGGTGGTTTTAAAACACACCTGGTGGAAGGATTATTCCCGTCCACCTGCCCACTCAAGACCTCACTTCAACACTGTGTGTGTGTGTGTGTGTGGTGTGTGTGTGTGGTAATGAGGATTAACCCAGTACTCCAGCGTACCACAGCCTGATTACTTATTCATCCCTCACACATGCTGGCTTTCAGCAAGAATGAGAAACTGGACGGTGATCTCCTCTGAAGGGTTCACCTTCTCCCTTTATTATCATCTCATCTTGTGTATATATATATATATATATACCCTCTACACACACACGGGGGGAGCATGCTGAGCAGGCTGCTTGTACTACCTGGCTTAGGGTTAGGGGGGGCAGGGTTGGGGGGTTAAGGGTCAGGTTACAGGGTAGGTGTTAAGGGGGTGGGGTTAGGGTTAGATTTAGGGGTGGGATTAGGGTTAGCTGGTGGATCGGGTTTGTTGCAGGAGACAGACAGGCCTCACTAAACTGTTCACCACTATTTCACCAGTTCTGTCTGTCTGTATCCATATTTATATATTTATTTATTTATTTATTTATCTCTGTTTGTCCACCCCTTTATCTCACTCTGACTCACTCTCTCGCTCCACTCTTTCCCTCTTTCTCTCTCTCTCTCTCTCTCTCTCTCTCTCTCTCTCTCTCCTCTCTCTCTCTCTCTCTCTCTCTCTCCCCTCTCTCTCTCTCTCTCTCTCTCTCTCTTATAAATATATGCGTCAACCAGTGGTGGATTAGGAGCAAAGAACCTACCCCATGCTAAAGTGTAGACACTCACAGCAAGGCAGATCAACCTGTTGTAAACCCAGCATGTTTTGTGTGACTGTGAACAATGGCCGGTAGCTGCTAAACCTCCAGCCCCTGGGTGGACCGGCGAGGCGGTCCTGATAGAAACATCAAACCTCAGGTAAGACCCCACACCTTACTGTGCTATCTTTAAACACTACCTCCTAACCTCCTCTATCTGCTTCACATCCTCATCCAGTCATCAATAGAGCCCTCATTCACACTCTGTGGGAAATCTGTCCTGCTGAGGACGAGGAGCTCTGCACTGCTATTCATGTTCAGATTTTGAATTATCTAATTCAAAACATAATAATCTTTCTGTACGGTTAATATATATATATATATATGATGCGCTCACTTGGTTTAAGAGATGTGTGGTTGGTATTGTTGAATGAAAGCTTCATTGCGTGTGTGTTGCTTTATTTCTTTCTTTTCGCTTCATGTCCCAATGTGTGACATGTGGGACATTTAGGTGATTATTTTATGAAATATAAATCATAAAAATCCTTTGATTACTGTAAACTCTCTGGGAACCAGTAACCCCTTCTCACATATTGAGGGATGTGTCTGAAAAGATTTCCCAAATGGAAACATATTTATAGCAATAACATATTAGAGTCGGTGACAAGTGTAACGGATGCGTGTCACGCTTTCTCAAGATTCAAGATTTTTTATTTGCCAGATGCAACAAGTACAATGGATGGAATGCTTGCTCCCTATTCCCTTCTGCAGTGTGACTTTTATAAAACACTACCATAACATTTCTGGATCAGGTTTTGACTGTGAAATCATTTTTACTCCATGTCAGATCTCACTAAAGAAAGACTTACGTGTCTGAGTATTCTGCCTATTACCTTTCAATGAATTACTTACATTACTATTGTTCATGCCATACCTTACACAGACATACACACACATACACACACACACACACACACACACATTTCCTGATGTTATAAAAAGTATTCATGTAAAGTTGAGCTAAGACATAAAGAAGACATCAACACACAAAATCCTTGCCAAGCTTTATGTTTCATGACCTCAGGATTGGACATTAGACATAAATGAGGCGGGTCAATAACGAGATACAAAGTACCTCAATTCTTAATATTCTTCAAATGTCTTTTTATTTTCACTGAGGAAACGTTATATCTGTGTGTGCTTTAGGTTACATTTAAAGAATGAAGAATTGTAGACAGAAAACAGAACAATAGACGGAGGAGAGAGTTAAGTCAGTCTAAAGTAGATTACATATTGTAGATATTGTTCTAGATATTGTTGCATATTGTTTGCCAACTTATTGTACTTTTTCCCTTCCACTTTTGCCTGAATTATTGTCCTTCTGAGCACTGGTTCAGTTATTAGAGACTTGTTGTTAGAAATTAAATGTACCTTTGACTTCTGGTGACGAGTTGTTCTCTCACCTTCCTTTGTTGTAACACACTATTGTAAGTCACTTTGGATAAAAGCGTCTGCTTAATGACTGTAATGTAATGTAATGTGATGTAGTGTAATGTGATGTAATGTAATGTAATGTAGTGTAGTGTGATGTGATGTGATGTGATGACTGTAATGTAATGTAATGTGATGTAATGGGATGTAATGTGATGACTGTAATGTGATGTAATGTGATGACTAATGTAATGTGATGGAATGTGATGTAATGTAATGTGATGTAATGTGATGTAATGTGATGACTGTAATGTAATGTGATGTAATGTAATGTGATGTGATGTGATGGAGGGAGAAAGTTCCAGTCAGCGTGCTTGTGATGCTTTAATTGTCGCCTTCGACTGAACCTTTTCTTTCTCTCTATCTGTTCCATATCACATGTTTAATGTGAGCTTCAGACTCTGTGCTGCTGGGCTTCATCATCACGTCTCTTGGACTGAAACACCAGTGATCTCCGACAATCAAGACACAAATGGAAGGCGATGAGCTCAAAAGTGTTTCAATCAGGACACTTTGATAGAAAACTGAACTTCAAGTTTACAGCAAACTGCTTAGAGATGACTTACTTACTGACGTTTACAAACCATTTTCAAAATGCACTTGCACGGACACATCTTACACACAGCTTACTGCCGGTTTTCAAAATGAATGTTCGATTCCCCTTCATTTTACCAGCTTCCAGTTTTGCAAATGTGTTTTTTGGCAAAAGTTGTCCGGTGGACTGTTGTTCTAACTGTTGTTCTATGGTCATGTAGCACCAGTTCTCTAGGGCTGTGGTTCCAACTGTTGTTCTCTGGTCATGTAGCACTCGTTTTATAGGGCTGTTTTTCTCTGGTCATGTAGCACCAGTTATTTCGCACTGTGTTTCCAACTGTTGTTCTGTGGTCATGTAGCACCAGTTCTCTAGGGCTGTTCTAACTGTTGTTCTCTGGTCATGTAGCACCAGTTCTCTAGGGCTGTTGTTCCAACTGTTGTTCTCTGGTCATGTAGCACCAGTTCTCTAGGGCTGTTGTTCCAACTGTTGTTCTCTGGTCATGTAGCACCAGTTCTCTAGGGCTGTTGTTCCAACTGTTGTTCTCTGGTCATGTAGCACCAGTTCTCTAGGGCTGTGGTTCCAACTGTTGTTCTCTGGTCATGTAGCACCAGTTCTCTAGGGCTGTTGTTCCAACTGTTGTTCTCTGGTCATGTAGCACCAGTTCTCTAGGGCTGTTGTTCCAACTGTTGTTCTCTGGTCATGTAGCACCAGTTCTCTAGGGCTGTTGTTCCAACTGTTGTTCTCTGGTCATGTTGCACCAGATAACATTATTGTTGTGCCTTTTTACTGCATGGAAACGCCCAGCGTTAACATACTTCTTTAAAGGTACTATTGATAACATTTAAAACATTGATAACATGTTCAGCCGCTAGATGTCACACTCCCCTCCCTTCCACTCCATTCCATTAGTTGTCAGTTTATTGCAAACCTTAGCTCAGCAGTCAAGTAGAAAAGTGGCCACCTGTGGCTTGAATCAGACCTGTGTCTTTCCAGCCCTTGATCTTGTGTTATAGGGCTGTGTCTAATGTCTACGCTGGTCTTGCTTCTACTTTTGTGGCTGAGCAGTGGGGCTCGGTAGTGGAGTGAAGCCGAGCGCTGAACAGGGCACCAAACTCAGACCTTTTTCATTTTTTCCACACTAACTGGCCACTACTAAAACTCTTGATCGATGGCGGCACAGAGATGTGATACCAACGTGGTTCTACTATGTTCCTGCGTCTTGTTAGACGCAGGAACCAAACGTCTGACATCTTAAGAGATAAACAAATATTTTTATTTTCTTAATTCAAAATCCCCTTTTTTTTTACTATATTTTTTACGATTATATTATTATATTATTGAATGTATTTATTTATTTGTATGATTCAATCAATAACAGCTTTTAGCCTAACCTTAACCTGATGTCCTTATGGAGCTGAGGGCCATCTCTGCGAACAGAAACATGGCAATGAGAAATGTGGTCTTTATGTATTAAATCAAGTCTGCATGTGTTGCTCTCTCTCTCTCTCTCTCTCTCTCTCTCTCTCTCTCTCTCTCTCTCTCTCTCTCTCTCTCTCTCTCTCTCTCTCTCTCTCTCTCTCTCTCTCTCTCTCTCTCTCTCTCTCTCTCTCTCTCTCTCAGAACCACGGGGTATTGCAGAATAAATGTAGATTTTTTGTAGACATTTGAAACTCCGAAAATAAAGAATAAAAACAAAGGTTGTAAATTACAAAGTACAGCAACAGAGCGGGCGAATGCTAGGACTTATTCTAGCGTGTGTGGTGTGTGTGGTGTGTGTGTGTGGTGTGGTGGGTGTGTGTGGTGGGTGGTGTGTGTGGTGTGTGTGTGTGTGTGTGTGTTCATGTTCAGTGTGTGTGTGTGTGTGTGTGTGTGTGTGTGTGTGTGTGTGTGTGTTCATGCTTTGTGTGTGTGTGTGTGTGTGTGTTCATGCTTTGTGTGTGTGTGTGTGTGTGTGTGAGTGTTCAGTGTGTGTCACTTAGCTGCACTTTTTTGTTCATTTTAATTGTATATATTATTTATATTTGTATGGTATTGTTTTGCAGATGTGTTCTGTGGGATGGAATGGGGAGTAAGCATTCCAATGTACCCGTTACAAATGGCCAATAAAAATATCTTGTGTGTGTGTGTGTGTGTGTGTGTGTGTGTGTGTGTGTGAGCGTTCATGTTCAGTGTGTGTGTGTGTGTGTGAGCGCTGCCCTCCACACGTGTAACGCTGCCTTTGGCTCCGGGAATATGGAGGAATATACGAGAGCCCGCTCCGACCTCCGTAAGACCATCGTCTCTGCCAAGAGGGAGTATGAGGACAGAGTGGAGGAGAAATTCAAGAGCTCGGTTGAACTCGGTTCGACGTGAACGGCAGCCCGCCGAAGCCAGCGCCACCTGAGGAGACCAGCCTGCTGAACATCTCGGAGGCGGATGTGCACTGCACCTTCAAGCGGTTGAACATCCGTAAGGCGGCAGATCCCGGGCCGCGTCCTCAGAGCATGCGCAGAGCAGTTGGCAGGAGTCTTTGCAGACATCTTCAACCTCTCCCTGTCCCAGGCTGTTGTTCCCACAGTCTTCAAGATTTCCACCATCGTGCCTGGCCCTGAACAACCCAAGGTAACCTGCCTGAACGACTATAGACCTGTAGCCCTCACCTCGATTTTCAGCAAATGCTTCGAGAGGTTGGTCAAGGACTTAATTTGCATATCATCAGCAGATCCACGGACGACGCAATTGCCATGGCCCTCCACACTGCCCTTTCCCACCTGGAGGGAAAGAACTGTTATGTGCGAATGCTGTTTGTGGACTACAGCTCAGTGTTCAACACGATAGTTCCTGCCAAGCTCGACACAAAGCTTAGAGGTCTAGGCGTGCCCCCATCCACGTGCAGCTGGATACTGGACCTCCTGTCGGACAGCCGCCAGGTGGTGAGGATAGGCAGCACCACCTCAGAGCCACTGACCCTCAACACGGGAGCCCCCCAGGGATGCGTGCTGAGACCTCTCCTCTACTCCCTCTACACCCACGACTGCATGGCTATGCACAGCTCCAACATCATCATCAAGTTTGCTGACGACACGACAGTGATGGGCCTGATCGCCGGCGACGACGAGACAGCCTACAGGGAGGAGGTCGGGATCGCTGGAGCAGTGGTGCCAGGAGAACAGCCTCGCCCTCAACGTCAAGAAGACCAAGGAGCTGATCGTGGACTACAGGAAGCAGAGAGGAGAGCACGGCCCTATCTCCATCGACGGTGTTGCAGTAGAGAGGGTCAGCAGCTTCAAGTTCCTCGGCGTGCACATCTCTGAGGACCTCACATGGTCCACACACACCACACACGTGGTGAAAAGGGCCCAACAACGCCTGTATTTCCTCAGGCGTCTGAGGAAATTCAGCATGGGCCCCCGCATCCTGAGAACATTCGACACCGGCACAATCGAGAGTGTTCTTACAGGGTGTATCACCGCCACCCCCTACGGGAACTGCACCGCACTCGAGCGCAGAGCGCTTCAAAGGGTGGTGCGGATGGCCCAGTATATCGTTGGAGGTGAGCTCCCCTCCCTCCTGGATATATACAACCAGCGGTGCGTGGCCAAGGCCAAACGCATCATAAAAGACAATGCCCACCCCAGCCACAAACTGTATTCCCTTTAACCGTCAGGCAGGCGATACACAGGCAGGCGCAGTATCAAGTGCCGCACAAATAGACTCAGAGATAGCTTCCACAGTCAGGCCATCAGGCTGCTGAACAAGGTTGTATAGCATATAACAATGTATAGTTTATTACATTGATTTATATATACATATTGCTCTTTTTCTGTGCTGACATTGTATTTTATATATTGCATTTTTATTATTTTATTTATTTTATTTTATTTATTTTTATTTATTTTATTTATTTTATTTATTTTTATTTATTTTATTTATTTTATTTAACTTTATACAGTTTTGTACATTTTTACTTATTTTTATTCTATTCAGTTTTTTATAACTGCTGTCTGTCGTCGGGTATTGCACATAAGATTTTCACTCATTGCTTATACTGTAAACTGTGACGTGACAATAAACCTGACTAACTTGAATCTCCCTCCTCCTCCCTTCTCCTCTTCCTCCTCTTCCTCTTTTCTCGTCCTCCCTCATCCTCCACCTCCCCCTCTTTCTCCTTCCTCCGCCTCCCTCCTTCCTCATCCTCCTCCTCTTCCTCTGTTCTCCTCCTCCTTTCTCCTCTTCCTCCTCTTCCTCTTTTCTCCTCCTCCCTCCTCCTCCCTTCTCCTCTTCCTCCTCTTCCTCTTTTCTCCTCGGGGGGGGAGGAGGATCGGGGGGGTTAACAGCTGTTTTTTTCAGATGTGATGGCCTCATTTCATGCTCTCTCTCTCTCTCTCTCTCTCTCTCTCTCTCTCTCTCTCTCTCTCTCTCTCTCTCTCTCTCTCTGTCTCTCTCTCTCTCTTTCTGGCACCCCTGATCATGCTGCTGTTAGTCTTTCAATTAGCCGGGCCCTGAGACAGGCCTGACGTCAGTCTGTTGGAGGAAATGGTGGCTCGTTCATTAAGTGGTAAAGTCGGCGTGTAGATTCAAATGAACGGACCATGGAGATCAAGAAGCCATGCCATTGTCGGAAAACACCAAAATCTTCCAACGTCGGCAATTTGACGAAGCCCCGCCTTAGTTTACACCCCAGTTAGTTTTCCGTTTGCTGTGTCCCTTAACTTTTAGTTTTGTTTGTGCCACGCAAACAAACCTACAAGGGCATTGGCTCCTAAGTGGATAAATACCGTTTCCTCTCCTTTCAATCTGTCTGTCTGCACATGGGCTCCTATCTGCACACACACACATCCTCATGTTGTACACACCGCCCTCTGTGTGTGTGTGTGTGTGTGTGTGTGTGTGTGTGTGTGTGTGTGTGTGTGTGTGTGTGTGTGTGTGTGTGTGTGTGTGTGTGTGTGTGTGTGTGTGTGTGTGTGTGTGTGGTGTGTGTGTGTGTGTGGGCTCCTCCTCCTCCCCTGGGTCCTCTGTAATGAAGAGACACTACTCTAGACGCTCCTCTCTCCACTGTACCGCCGCTGGCTGAGTCTCTGTTGTTGTTCCAAAACACATGTTTTGGTCTCTTTTACTGCATTTGTAAAAGACTAAATATTATTTATATATATATTTGTTTCTTATATTCATGGTCTTCCGGCCTGGTTTTGAGAGAGAGAGAGAGAGAGAGAGAGAGAGAGAGAGAGAGAGAGAGAGAGAGAGAGAGAGAGAGAGAGAGAGAGAGAGAGAGAGAGAGAGAGAGAGAGAGAGAGAGAGAGAGAGAGAGAGAGAGAGAGAGAGAGAGAGAGAGAGAGAGAGAGAGAGAGAGAGAGAGAGAGAGAGAGAGGAATGTGTGTTAACCAATAGAGCTGTATTGGAGGATTATAACTGTCAGGAGTACTGGCATCTAAAACTCCAGAAAAGCACATGAGACCCAGTCAGATCGGACACTGATAAGCACGGTCTAACATCCCCCCCCCCCCTCTCTCTCCTCTGGCGTGGACCCCCCCCCCCCCTCTCTCTCCTCTGGCGTGGACCCCCCCCCCCCCCTCCCTCTCCTCTGGCGTGGACCCGGGTTCAGAGATGTGCGCCTCCTCCATGAGCAGTTGTGGACGGTTTGAACTCTGAGTCGGTGCTTTACTCCCTGAGGGCACAAACCTTTTGGTGAAGGAAAAATAAATGACATTTCTACACAAGGGAGAACACATGGTTAGAACTACTGCTTCTCCTCAGAGCCGGCGCTCTAAACTCCCCCCCCCCTCGCTCTAAACTCCCCCCCGCCCCCCCCCCCCCCTCGCTCTCCCAAACTAAAGACCAACCTTCTCATGTATGTTGGAATCAAAGTGAACCGGCAACAAGTGTGAACAACAGGGGCTGAAATCAGGTGGATTTTGCCGTGGCGAAGATGCACCGTAATGTAAGGGTGGATAAATGACAATCTGAGAAGTGGAGGAGAGGAGGAGGAGGAGGAGGAGGAGGGGGAGGGGGAGGAGGAGGAGGAGGGGGAGGGTGGGGGTGGGGGGGGGGGGGGACAAGATGGGCAGGAGAGATAAAGAGCCTGGTGAGAAATTACAGTCCCCACGAAGAAAGGACGAGCAAGAGGATGAACGAAGAAAGCAGCAGTTTCGTGAGTCTCTGATATGTGGCAATCCTCTCGATGACTCGATGGGAGATGAGAGGATGTGACTGTTCTCACAGCTGCACTACCGTCAGTCAACACCTAGACCCCTCGTGTGTGTGTGTGTGTGTGTGTGTGTGTGTGTGTGTGTGTGTGTGTGAGTGTGAGTGTGAGTGTGAGAGAGAGAGAGAGAGAGAGACACAGACTCTGGCAGGGCTAAAATAGTGGCAGTGTTTAAATGTGTGTGCACAGTATGCTTGCATGTGTGATTGTTTGATTGTGTGTGTGTGTGTGCGTGCATGTGTGTGTGTGTGGTTGTGTGCATGCGCATATTTGTGTGTGAGTGTGTGGACTTTTGTGCACACACTGCATCAAGGAGCATGCATGTGTGTGACAGCAGAGAGGGAGGGAGATAGAGGGAGAGAGAGAGGGAGAGAGAGGGAGGGAGGGGGAGAGAGAGAGAGAGAGAGAGAGAGAGAGAGAGAGAGAGAGAGAGAGAGAGAGAGAGAGAGGGGGAAAGGGAGGGAGGGAGGGAGAGAGAGAGGAAGATGAGAGGGAGATTTAGTAGCCGCTTGGGCAAACCCAGTGTCCTGATGCGGTGGCTCATGCTGCTCCTCCAGTAACTTGTTAGAACAACCGGGACCCTCGTCCACTGAGAGGTAGGAGCAGCTGTGTGTGTTGCTGTAGACACGGGGCTACCTGCCTTCACCACCCAGGTAACGTACCACCGGTCCTCTCTCTTCACCTATATAGATGTATGTTAAGTGGATGTATTGTTTGCCAACTTATTGTACTTTTTACCTGAGCACCGGTTCAGTTCTAGGAGACTTGTTAGGAATGAATAATTGCACTTATGACTTCTGGTGACGACTTGTTCTCTCACCTTCCTTTGTTGAACCACACTATTGTCAGTCGCTTTGGATAAAAGCGTCTGCTTAAGGACTGTAATGTAATGAAATGTAATTAGTGTGTGTTTGTGTGTGTGTGTGTGTGTGTGGATAAAGTGAATTTTTTGGAAGCTATACTAGGGAATGTATTTAGTCTGAGTTCCAGTAGTAGTAGTGAGGTTTGAGGGGCTCAGCATCGCGCTTCCTGCGTTTAGAGAAAATGTCCTGTTTGATCTTTCTCTTTTTCCACTCCTTTTGTTTTTCGTTTCCATTTCCATCTCACCAGTAAGTCTGGGAATAAGCACAATATTAGCATTAGCAGAGTAAGACTTTAAGTCTTACTTTTTAAAATTTGTTCAGGTTTATTTTCTTTAAATAATCCTTTCTCGGTTCAGGTATGTGTGTGTTTTCCGTGTGTTTTCTCGTGTCACTAATGAGTAACCTGGTGTCTCGTACCAGTGTAGCGGTTGTCTTCCATCAGGCTTTCCTCTCTGCTGCTTCCTGGTATTCCTGTTACCAAAAAAACCTGAAAACACTTTCCTCTTAAAAGAAAGTCACATCTTCTCCACGAGGTTAAAAAAAAGAGGACATTTTGTCGTGTTGTAGCCAGAAGCCGAAGTTCACTTTTAGAAAGCAGTTTAAATAAAATATGCGGCGGTGTGCAAGAGAAGAAGAAAAGGCAGCCGACCAAAGAGGAAGAGAGAAGATCAGAGCGTTACACATTCCTTATCAGCAGTAATTGCGTTGCAGAAGCAGCCGGGAATCGCCCTGAGGTTAATGTTGTGGAAGTAACTGCGTTGTGTAGCAGCCGTCCGTCTGGAGCCGCCGGACGGGCCCAGGACCGGCGCTCTGGACCGCTCTGGACCGCTCTGGACCGCTCTGGACCGCTCTGGTCCGCTCTGGACCGCTCTGGTCCGCTCTGGACCGCTCTGGTCCGCCGGGCTGCATGGACGAGGGCTCGGAGTGACTGTGGACGGGTTGTCCACAGTACAATTATTTTTAATCAGGACCTCCGTGGATCCGGCCCTCACATTTCTAATATAAACAAGCGATGCTTTTGTGTTTGTTTTGTTCGACTTTTTTTCGTTAGAATAATCAGTGGAAATTTTTGAATTTTTGAGCGATAGACATGACTGATAGACATGACTGATAGACATGACTGATAGACATGACTGATAGACATGACTGTACTTTGAAGCTCGGCAGCCAACACTGATATTGTACATTTATTAATTTCATTAATATAATTGATGATAGTAACTGTGTAATATTTTATTTGGTATCGTTGTATATTTAATAATGTCCTTATATTATGGTTAGGAGACTGAAACATTAATTACAAACATCTGGAAGTATTATATTATATATTATATATTGCTTGGTTTTCTTATTGAAAAATGGTAGAATATAAATTATTTTACTTATTTGTCTTAGTACGAGTAGTAGGATTGAAAAGGGAATAGTTGGGTAATTCTAATCGTTTAAATTCCTTCATAATGAATACAATTAAAATAGAAAAATAGCTGCTTATTTTGTATCTGGCATTTCCAGTTGTGATAATATTAATTACTATAATAGTTGTTTGTACAGTCAAATGTTTTATATATGCACTTCCAATATTTTTTCAAGTTATATTTGTTACCAACTCCTTTTCAAGCTGCATTGTATGAGAATCTATAAAGCAGTGTGTGTGTCGGTGGTAATCACCACATGACATGCTGAGCTAAGCTAGCCCCAAACGGTAGGGCCAATATCCCTCCATAATACATCTCTGTCATTTCTGTCGCCACGCTATCAACCGTCGTATCCGCCGTTTGACGGCCTTCCATAAAAGCACAAGTGAGCTTAAGCTAATATTGAGAGAGGACGTCACGATGGCGGAGATGTGATTCTTAGCACTGATGGCTCTGCTTACTCTGTGTTTCAGTTGGTTAGGTCTCGGTGTTTTAAAACGGAGCCGATTGCGGAGAACATTCGAAGGCCTCTCTCCTACAAACTGGACTCTCTCTGTGTGGAAAGGTCGTGACCTCTGAGCATCTCTGCCCTCTTGGTGGTCTGGCTGTTAGCCCCCGTGTATCACGCCCCCCTCCACCCCCTCTCCCCCCCCCCCCCCTGTCTCCTCGTGTCTACGCTCCTTCCTTCCCTTTTCCCCCTGATGGGCACCGAACACCCTTCTCCTTCACCGCTGAGCGTCTCCCTGTACCCTTAACCGCCATCACACACACACACACACACACACACACACACACACACACACACACTACAACCGGGAACATCGCCATGGAGATCAAAGAAATTATGATGTCGCCGCTGATGAAAATGGACCGAGGGAGTGCCAAGGACGAGGAAGAGGATGAGGACAAAAGGAGGGCCGAGAAGGAGGAGGACAAGAAGAATGAGGAGGAGGTGGCGGACGGGGAGGAGGGCCGGGGGGACAAGGGACCCAAGGCGGGCCAGCGGGTGTCCAACGGCGTGCCCTCCACCGCTCCCCAGAGCCCCAGCGAGGCGGCCGGAGCCGGCCTCGGGGGCACGGCCTCCGGGTCTGGGGGCGGGTCTGGGGGCGGGTCTGGGGGCGGGTCTGGGGGCGGGGCAGCTGCGGCACCTGTCGGGGCTCACAGGACTCTGGTGGTCCAGCAGATGAGCCTGGAGAGGCCCAGGGAGACCTGGAGCAAGAAGATGGACTTCCTGCTGTCCGTGATCGGCTACGCCGTGGACCTCGGGAACGTCTGGCGCTTCCCGTACATCTGCTACCAGAACGGAGGAGGTGAGTGGCTCTGGGAACCGCTCTGGGACGGAGTGGAGCAGAAACCCTGTGCTTTCATGAGGGAGCCGGTGTGTGTGTGTGCGAGTGTGTGTGTGTGTGGCGTTAAACAGTTCACACCATTCTAAGCGAGAGTAGAGATCGACCCGAGGAAGGGTTGAAACGTTTGGAAGGAAGGCCAAAGTGTGATTCTCTCTGGGGGACACGCCCCCCTACACGACTGTGTTTGAACACCACATCCACGCTGGGTTCTCTTCTTCTCCTCCTCACCTAGCGCCAGGGGGCCTCCCCCTTTTCACTTTTATTGAATTTGCAATAATACAATCTTTGCAATTTCCTGTGTTGCGGGCGCCTGTGTGTGTGCCTCGGGAGGCGAGGCAGAGATGGGGACCAGGGGACACTTGATAGAGGCTACAGTATTAATTGTGGGTTTTATGAGAACGCCTTGGCTCTCTTTCTCCTTGCTTAATAACCTGTCTCCCAGGCAGCTGCTCAATCAAGCCTTATCTCTGCTTTCATGTCACAAAGAGACACACAGGCTGGGACACACACACACAGACAGACAGACAGACAGACACACACACAGACCCACAGACACAGACAGACAGACAGACACAGACAGACACACAGACACAGACACACACACACACACACATACACAGACCCACACACACAGACAGACAGACAGACACATACACATACGTATTCACACACATATTCAAACATACACACACACACACACACACACACATGCATATTCTACCCTAACCTTAACCCATTCACACATATTCACAGACACATATTCACAGACGTATTCACACATGCACACACACTCACACACACACACACACACACACACACACACACACACACACACACACACACACACACACACATGCACACATATTAACAATCACATGCACATACACACACACACATGCACACATATTAACAATCGCATGCACATACACAAACAAATACTATACACACACACACACACACACACACACACATATGTTGACATCGATACATAATGAAACAAACTATGGTGTGTTTACATTTCATCTTTAATCATCGTAATAGTTGTATTTCCTATCAAACTATAGGAGCCAAAATACATTTTGCCTCCAAAAATCGGCAGTCCCACCATGTGACCGCCCCCCCCCTCCTCCATGTTAGGAGAGCAATACATCAGAAAGAAAGAAACTACTCTGGCTGCCAAGGCGCTCGATATTTAATGTGTTTTACAGAGAGGTCAAACTTACTGCTCCACCACTTGTTGAGGGCCCCGCAGGGAGGACAGAAGGAAGGGGATTTACCACTGGAGTTTGTCCTGGAGTGTGATATACACTTTTCACACTTTCACTTCTCTTTCTCCCACGCTCGCGCTCACTGCCTTAACTCATAGGACCGAGCACCGGAGACAGGTATTCGCAGAAAGACGAGTTTCATTATATAAATACCCCAAAATGTGACCTTGTAAACAAGGTCACATTAATAATAATGATGTGAATAAAGATGAACATAAAAACATATCAGCAGAAAACCAGGGACTGAAATTCAAATGTGACTCTCCCAAAATGGAGACCGGAGAAGACTCTATGCGTTAGATGCTAGATGCTAACTGGCCACAAGTGGTTCCAAGTGGAGCTACACCCAGCACAGGCTCACTAAGTTAAGATACATGTACGTTATATGAAACCAAAGCTATGTGTTATCATTTATCTGAACTGGATTGTGTTAGTGCATTATGTTAGTTCAAATGAACACAGACTAGAGGGCCCTCAGTATAGAGCGCCTACCTCCGCCACACCAAAAAGTGATCAGATCTGGATCAGTGCCAAAATTGAATCAACTGTTTCTTAGTCCATAACTAATCTAACCACCAAGTTTTGTCCAATTCCGTACTTAACATTGTGAGTGTTTTGCTTAAATTCAAACGGGGGCAAAAAACATAACCTCCGGTTTATCTTCGATGGCGAAGGTGATAACACAGGTGTGGCTGGAACCCCAGCCCTCACAATGATGTTCTTCTTTCTCCGCCCCTCCCCCCTCCCTCCTTCCCTCCCTCCCTCCCTCCCCCTCCCTCCCCCCTCCCCCCTCCCTCCCACCCAGGTGCCTTCCTCCTCCCCTACCTGCTAATGGCGGTGTTCGGCGGGGTGCCCCTGTTCTTCATGGAGCTGGCCCTGGGTCAGTTCCACCGCAGCGGCTGCATATCCATCTGGAAGCACATCTGCCCCATCTTCAAAGGTGAGGAGGATAGAGAGGAGGGGGTAGGAGGGGAGAGGAGAGGAGAGGAGAGGAGAGGAGAGGAGAGGAGAGGAGAGGAGAGGAGAGGAGAGGAGAGGAGATTTGGAGGAGTGAGGACAGGAGAGAAAAAAAGGTTAATCAACAATAAAACTGAGTAGAGGCAAAGTGAAAGTTAAAATGTTCCTGGCAAATAATCTTTAACTTATTTTTGCCAGGAACATTTTAACTTTCACTTTGCCTCTACTCAATTGTATTGGATAATAGATAGACACCATAGTTGGACATCATTAGGATGATGAAGAAGATGATGAAGATGATGATGATGAAGGACAGACAGGAAGCAGATGAGTAGGAAGGATGAGGAAGAGTCTGAGGTACAGCTCTTCCAACCTCTTTGACCTCTTTCCGAGGCTTTGTGAGGCTTCTTAGAGATGCTCCTGATGTGTTGGTAGGTGCGGCCTCACGATGGTTCTCTCTGTTATGGAAATTGTCACATTTCCACGCCAAATGCCAGCTGCTCAGAAATTTGATCGGATGTAAAAATAAATGTTGTTTGGAAATGTCACCTGTTTGCCCAAATGGGAACTTGAGTTAGCTTTGAAAATCCGCCACAGATCCGCTTGAGGGGTGTCAAGCACACGGTATCCAACACCTCCCCTGAATCTCACAGATTATGCATCTGAAATGTACAACAAACGGCTCTCGTTCTTTCATCTGTTCAGGCGGCTTTTTCACACCGCTGTCAACAGCACAAGAAGTTGGCTAACAATAGAGCTAACAAGCAAACAATAGAGCTAACAAGACACATGCTAAGAGGAACAGCCAGGGTAGAGCTTCCTGGAGCCCTGAGACATCTTGCTCAAAGAGGCCGACTGGGAAGAACCGTGTGAACACAGGGATCAAAAGGTCATCCCCCTCTCCTCGTCAGTCACTCATTTGGGTGTCAGGTTTGACCCAAACCTGACTTTTAATGACCATATAAAACACCTGTGTAAAACCTTCTATCATCTCAAACATTTCCAAACTCCGCCCTACTCTACCCCTGTGAGGTGCAGAGAGGCTTGTTCATGCCTTCATCTACTCTACCCTGTGAGGTGCAGAGAGGCTTGTTCATGCCTTCATCTACTCTACCCCTGTGAGGTGCAGAGAGGCTTGTTCATGCCTTCATCTCTTCTAGTCTACTGCAAAGCTCTTTCTATAGGGATCTCTGAAAAGAGCATCCACAAGATGCTGTGCATTCAAAATGGTGCTGCCAGTAAACAAAGCATATAACACCTATATGTATATACATATAACACCTATATATATATATACATATAACACCTATATATATATATACATATAACACCTATATATATATATATATACATATAACACCACTCTGTTTTCATTGCACTGGCTTCTGGACTCATTCAGGATCCACTACTAAATCCTTACTTACACACAGGTGCATTAATGGATATGCACCTCCCTATCTACAAGAACTCATTACTCCCCATCCACCACCTGCACCCTCAGGGCCCCCAGCACTAAGCTCCGCCCCCTGGGGGACCGGCCTTTTGCTCAGCTGGGCCACGCCTGGTGAATGGCCTTCTTCCTCCTTTAAGGGCACCACAGGCCTTTTTATTTAGGAAGGCCTTTTTATGTTAATATTAGTGCTCACTTTTATTAGTAATTATATTGTTGTTTGTTTGCTATGTTAAATGCCATATAAATAAAGTGCATTTATTAATTTATTTGAACCCCGGTTCTGTTTAACCTCTCTCTTTCAGGTATCGGCTTCGCCATCTGCATCATAGCGCTGTACATCGCCTTCTACTACAACACCATCATGGCCTGGTCCTTGTACTACCTGCTGTCCTGCTTCAGGCCCACGCTGCCCTGGACCACCTGCTCCAACAGCTGGAACACCGTCAACTGCAAGCGCTACCTGTACACCGACCGCAACGTCACCTGGTCCAACTCCTCCACCTCGCCCGCCGAGGAGTTCTACATGTGAGTCATGGTAGCCCCACGGTGTGCGGGGAGACCGGGGAGGTGGACCAGAGGGGGTGGACCAGAGGGGGTGACCAGAGGGGGTGGACCAGAGGGGGTGACCAGAGGGGGTGGACCAGAGGGGGTGACCAGAGGGGGTGGACCAGAGGGGGTGGACCAGAGGGGTGACCAGAGGGGGTGGACCAGAGGGGGTGGACCAGAGAGGGTGACCAGAGGGGGTGGACCAGAGGGGGTGACCAGAGGGGGTGGACCAGAGGGGGTGACCAGAGGGGGTGGACCAGAGGGGGTGACCAGAGGGGTGACCAGAGGGGGTGGACCAGAGGGGGTGGACCAGAGGGGGTGACCAGAGGGGGTGGACCAGAGGGGGTGACCAGAGGGGTGGACCAGAGGGTGGACCAGAGGGGTGACCAGAGGGGTGGACCAGAGGGGGTGACCAGAGGGGTGGACCAGAGGGGGTGACCAGAGGGGGTGACCAGAGGGGGTGACCAGAGGGGGTGGACCAGAGGGGTGACCAGAGGGGGTGGACCAGAGGGGGTGGACCAGAGGGGGTGACCAGAAGGGGTGGACCAGAGGGGAGAGGGGTGGACCAGAGGGGGTGACCAGAGGGGGTGAACCAGAAGGGGAGACCAGAGGGGGTGACCAGAGGGGTGGACCAGAGGGGTGGACCAGAGGGGGTGACCAGAGGGGGTGGACCAGAGGGGGTGACCAGAGGAGGTGGACCTTCTAGAGGCTTTGTAAACCGTGACAACTCAATTGATCGATTTTGTTTTTCTTAGAATTGATTTTGAGTTGATTCGATTTTGGTTCCAATTTCCCTCCTAGGTTGCATTTGGATTTCGATTTGATTGAGTTTTCATGGTCTCCAAAGTGTCTTAATATACTTTATTCAACGTATTGGTTAATTGGGTCGGTACATCTCCTAGAATTTTTGGAAGCATGACAACTCAATTGATTATTCTTTTTTTGTATTTGTTCAATTTCCCTAACTCATGTTGCATTTAAATTAAGATTTGATTCAGTTTTCATGGTTTCCAAACAATCTAAATCGACTTTATTCAACTGGCGGAATTGTTTGGGATTCAATATTTTCTTTTTCTTCTTCTTATTAAGCATCGAAGAAGGCAAAGCCATAAGTAACAACAAATGACTAAAATAAGAGAGCCAGAGGGAGAGAGAGAGGGAGGGAGAGAGAGAGAGAGAGAGAGAGAGAGAGAGAGAGAGAGAGAGAGAGAGAGAGAGAGAGAGAGAGAGAGAGAGAGAGAGAGAGAGAGAGAGAGAGAGAGAGAGAGAGAGAGAGAGAGAGAGAGAGAGAGAGAGAGAGAGAGAGAGAGAGAGAGAGAGAGAGAGAGAGAGAGAGAGAGAGAGAGGGGCCAAGTGCAGGACACGGGGTGCTGAAGCTGTAAATCAGAACCTGTCCTCAGCCTGGACAGGTCTGTACGTCTATTATTTCACACTATATGGCGGGAAGTCTGGCAGCTCCCTTAATGACGAATGGCTCTGCCTTATCAGTGTTCACGAGACAGTGCCTATTGTCACGCTACCCAGTTAAACCTAACCTTGAGGTAATATAGGTATAGAAATAACACATTCCTCAAACCCTGTCTGGCGCCTAATTTCCTGTTTTTGATCATAAATCCTGCTTCTCTTTATAGTTCAGATCAAGGGGGGCGGGGCCATAGGATAACTCAGACTGCACTCAAAACATGGGGCTTGTTTTTCAAGCTTTGTCCCCACACTGACTGGATAATAGCTGATGAACGCTGCACACGATTAGACTCCATATCTTTATGGTCAAATGCACAACAATTACAGGAAGCAGTCATCAGCAATGACATTCTTAAATCCCAGATGTTCGCTGGCCTGTGTGTGCATTTGTCCTTTTTGTTCAATATATATGTGTCCCACCACTGCCTCCATCACCCCCACCACAACCACCACCCTACACCCCCTACACCCCACTCTCTCCACCTCCACCACCCTACACCCCCTACACCCCACTCTCTCCACCTCCACCCCCCTACACCCCCTACACCCCACTCTCTCCACCTCCACCCCCCTACACCCCACTCTCTCCACCTCCACCCCCCTACACCCCACTCTCTCCACCTCCACCCCCCTACACCCCCTACACCCCACTCTCTCCACCTCCACCCCCCTACACCCCACTCTCTCCACCTCCACCCCCCTACACCCCCTACACCCCACTCTCTCCACCTCCACCCCCCTACACCCCCTACACCCCACTCTCTCCACCTCCACCCCCCTACACCCCCTACACCCCACTCTCTCCACCACCACCCCCCTACACCCCACTCTCTCCACCACCACCCCCCTACACCCCACTCTCTCCACCACCACCCCCCTACACCCCACTCTCTCACCCACCACCCCCCTACACCCCACTCTCACCCACCACCACCCTCACCTCCTCCCCTGCCCATGGGCCTCTCCCACCAGGCGCCAGGTGCTGCAGATCCACCTGTCCCCAGGCCTGCACCAGCTGGGCTCCGTCAGCTGGCAGCTGGCCCTCTGCCTGTTTTTCATCTTCACCATCGTCTACTTCAGCATCTGGAAGGGAGTGAAGACCTCGGGCAAGGTACCAGAGGGGGGGGGGGGAGATGGTGAGGGGAGGGATTGGGTTCTTCTTTATGTATTGGTTTGACCCCTGTGGATTTTACAGTTGCACACAATGCCCCTCCTGGAGCCAAGGAACAGACATGGGTTGAGATACTGACTGAGGAGCTGACCACATGCTTGTGGATTTGCTTCGAGTGATTTTGTATTGTAGTCTTTGGCTTGGGGGGGTTTCTCTCTCTCTGGGGGGCGTCTCTGAACACTGGTCCATCTCTCCCTGTGTGTGTACACCAGGTGGTGTGGGTGACGGCCACCTTCCCCTACCTGGTCCTCCTGGTGCTGCTCGTTCGTGGGGCCACATTGCCAGGGGCCTGGAGGGGCGTGGTCTTTTATCTGAAGCCTGATTGGGGGAAACTGCTCAGCACTACAGTAAGTCTACCATGACACTTTCACCGCTACTTCCTACTCCCTCGTTCCCTACTCTCTACTCCCTCTCTAGTAGTTCAATGTGGAGGACTATATAGTGAAATCCTTCCCTCATTCCCTACTCCCTCTCTAGTAGTTCAGTGTAGAGGACTATATAGTGAAATCCTTCCCTCATTCCCTACTCCCTACCCCCTCTCTAGTAGTTCAATGTAGAGGACTATATAGTGAAATCCTTCCCTCTTTCCCTACTCCCTCTCTAGTAGTTCAGTGTAGAGGACTATATAGTGAAATCCTTCCCTCATTCCCTACTCCCTCTCTAGTAGTTCAATGTAGAGGACTATATAGTGAAATCCTTCCCTCATTCCCTACTCCCTCTCTAGTAGTTCAATGTAGAGGACTATATAGTGAAATCCTTCCCTCATTCCCTACTCCCTCTCTAGTAGTTCAATGTAGAGGACTATATAGTGAAATCCTTCCCTCATTCCCTACTCCCTCTCTAGTAGTTCAATGTAGAGGACTATATAGTGAAATCCTTCCCTCATTCCCTACTCCCTCTCCAGTAGTTCAATGTAGAGGACTATATAGTTAAACACTAATGAAGTCTCTGTGAATGACGTCATTTCTGTCTCATAATTAAACGTGTCAGATCTTCGTCGGTGGAGGTCGCTTCTTGTCCGTCTGCCGTTTTTCAGCGCAATGCATGATGGTCTATATGCACGTTTATACACTACTTTTCCCGATGCATTGTGGGATACGATGAGTGCACATTATAGGGTATAATAACTCTCACTATACAAACAGACAGAACTACAAAATGCTGAACTCACTATATAGTGAGCGCTGGGTGATTTCGGTCTGACGTGTCTCTCTCTCTCTGTGTCTCCGAGGTGTGGGTGGACGCCGCGGCTCAGATCTTCTTCTCGCTGGGCCCCGGGTTTGGCGTACTGCTGGCCTACGCCAGCTACAACCCCTTCCACAACAACTGCTACAAGTGAGACCTCATCCCGTTTTCCCACATTCTACAGCTGTTCACATACATGCATGTGTGTCATAAACACACTTTTAAGGGAACTGCGTAAATTGTTTAACATGCATAAATTGTTTACAATATAAATTATATATATTATAATCTATGAACAGGTTGTAACATGACCCCCCCCCCCTGACTCTCCACATAGAACAGCCTGTGGACTGATTTCTATTGTATTTGACTGTTTTACCGGGAACAAGGAAGGAACTGACAGTGTCTAAGCGTGGATAATGGGGAAAATGTCTGTTGCTTCAGAAGGTTTATTAATGATTATTGATAACATAAGTTTTTGTGATTGTTATCGTCCCTCACCCTACGGAGCGCTCATGACAGTGCTCTGAATGCACAAGCTTGCAGTTCACGTGCCGGCCAAAGGGGCCAGTAATGAGTAGGCATCTCTGATTGTTCCACGTAGTACCTTTAATGTGTGGCTATAATAACATACACTCTACTTTAGTTTGCTTAAGTGGAAGGAAATTGAATATTCTTCTGTCGGCACATCCACCAGCTGGGCCTGATAGTTAAACCTGGCCTGAGACCGTCAAGTGCCTTTCCTAAGACAATACTTCAGTGGATTAGAGAGGAAGGCTTGTTTCTTGTATTTTCATAACCTTTATCTGCTCCCTCCCTCCCTCCCTGCCCCCCTCCCTCTCTCCCTCTCTCCCTCCTTCTCTCTCTCCCTCCCTCCTTCTCTCTCTCCCTCCCTCCTTCCCTCTCTCCTCCCTCCCTCCCTCCCTGCCCCCCTCCCTCCCTCCTCCTCTCCCTCCCTCCTCCTCTCTCTCTCTCCTCCCTCCTTCTCCTCTCCTCCTCCCTCCCTCCCTCTCTCTCTCCTCCCTCCCATCCCTCCCTCCCTCCTCCCTCTCCTCCCTCCCTCCCTCCCTCCCTCTCTCCCCTCCATCCCTCCCTCCCTCCCTCCATCCCTCCCTCCCTCCCTCCTTCTCTCTCTCCCTCCCTCCCTCCCTCTCTCCTCCTGCCTCCCTCCCTGCCCCCTCCCTCCCTCTCTCCCTCCCTCCCTCCCTCCCTCCCTATGCCTTCCGGCAGAGATGCACTGCTGACCAGCTCAGTGAACTGCTTGACCAGTTTCCTGTCTGGGTTTGTCATCTTCACTGTGCTGGGATACATGGCCGAGATGAGACAGCAGGATGTGAGCGCAGTGGCCAAGGATGCGGGTAGGACACACACACACAAACACAATGAATATCTCATTATAGCCTATAAATAACTGCAAAGTCCCACCTCAAACCATTGTGGAGGTCAAGTTAGGGTTGTGTTCCACAGTGGCCTGTTCAGCAACTGTAGGCTGAAGAGGGGCCGTCCAAACCTGAAACATGAAAACAACTCTCTCTCTCTCTCTCTTTCTCTCTCTCTCTCTCTCTCTCTCTCTCTCTCTCTCTCTCTCTCTCTCTCTCTCTCTCTCTCTCTCTCTCTCTCTCTCTCTCTCTCTCTCTCTCTCTCTCTCTTTCTCCCTCAGGACCCAGTCTTCTGTTCATCATCTATGCGGAGGCCATCGCTAACATGCCCGCCTCCACCTTCTTTGCGGTTATCTTCTTCCTCATGCTGATCATGCTGGGTTTGGACAGCACGGTGAGTCCTGGTCACCACCACGCCCACACAACAACACCTGACCACACGCTGACCTCCTGGACCACAGCTTTCCTGTTTGCCCCCGTTTGTCTGTCTGTCTGTCTGTCTCACTGTTTATCTGTCTGTCTGTCTGTCTGTTTGTCTGTCAGTTTGTCTGTCTGTCTGTCTGTTTGTTTGTCTGTCTGTCTGTCTGTCTGTTTGTCTATCTGTCTGTCTGACTGTTTATCTGTTTGTCAGTTTTTTGTCTGTCTGTTTGTCTGTTTATCTGTCTGTCAGTTTGTCTGTTAGCAAGATAACTCAAATGTTATGTACGGAATTGGACAAAACTTGGTGGTTAGATTACTTGCAGATCCGGATCCTGGAAGGATTCTTTAGCAACATATTGTCTAATATTTTAGACTAGATTTTAGAGGTTTATGATTCAAGAACATTCAGGGAAAACCAATCCAGACCCCCGCAGCTCTGGATCCAGGACAATGTGGATGTAAAATGAATGCTGAATCACATGACCCAATGACATGGTGAAGAGCTGCTGCTTTAGAGCAGTGGTTTGGATGGTTTAGCCTCTGAGGTAATAAAGCAAAGGGGCTTTGTGGTTTGGCGGACCTATGGACTCTACTGAGGGCCTCTAGTTCTACCATAGACCTATGGACTCTACTGAGGGCCTCTAGTTCTACCATAGACCTATGGACTCTACTGAGGGCCTCTAGTTCTACCATAGACCTATGGACTCTACTGAGGGCCTCTAGTTCTACCATAGACCTATGGACTCTACTGAGGGCCTCTAGTTCTACCATAGACCTATGGACTCTACTGAGGGCCTCTAGTTCTACCATAGACCTATGGACTCTACTGAGGGCCTCTAGTTCTACCATAGACCTATGGACTCTACTGAGGGCCTCTAGTTCTACCATAGACCTATGGACTCTACTGAGGGCCTCTAGTTCTACCATAGACCTATGGACTCTACTGAGGGCCTCTAGTTCTACCATAGTCTCCACTGCGCTGAGCGGCACCGAGCGGGAGACAGAGCCTGAGTGTTGTCCCCGGTATGGAAGGCACACCCTGGGTTCTACGCTGAAACCACAGCCTGGGTCAAGTGTTATCTCCCCTTATTGTTCCCCGCTGGACAACAACAGGCTGGAGATAGGACTCCTCATATTGTGGAGACCGATGGGATCTCCTCTCTGTTTGTGTGTGTGTGTGTGAGTGTGTGTGAGTGTGTGTGTGTGTGTGTGTGTGTGTGTGTGTGTGTGGGGGGGTGTTTGTGTGTGTGTGTATACGTGTGTGTCTGAGAGAGTCATCTGGAGAGGTTCTGCCTGGCTGTTATCACACTACTGATATTCACTGGAAAACCCTTTCTGCCGCTGAGGATATGAGTTCAATGTCTCGCGATATGAAAGTCAATTTTAATGTCGCTCTGACGCAACAACACACCACCGTCCCCCCTCCTCCCTTTTCCTCCCCCCTCCTCCCTCCCTCCCTCTCTTCCCCCCTCCCTCCCTCCCTCTCTCTCTCTCCTATTCCCTTTCGCTGTTTTTTTTCACAATTTTCTCTGTCTGGGAAATGAGGAACGGAGATATCTAATTTCCTTTCTGAATCTTCTTCGTCAAATGTCAATATGACATTTTGTTTTCCATTTGTCTGTCTGTCTGTCTATCTCTCTCTCTCTCTCTCTTTTCTCTCTCTCTCTCTCTCTCTCTCTCTCTCTCTCTCTCTCTCTCTCTCTCTCTCTCTCTCTCTCTCTCTCTCTCTCTCTCTCTCTCTCTCTCTCTCTCTCTCTCTCTCTCTCTCTCTCTCTCCCATCTATTTGATGGATCTAATGGGGTCCATGTATCTGTCTCTCCTGGATGTCCTGCCTGCCCTGTGGTGTCCAGTTTGCGGGTCTGGAGGGTGTGATCACAGCCATGGTGGACGAGTTCCCCACCTCCTGGCCAAGAGACGGGAGCTGTTCGTCCTGGGCCTGGTGTGTGTCTGCTACCTGGGAGCGCTCTCCACGCTCACCTATGTAAGTGGTTCAATGGGTAAATGGGTAATTGGACTGCATTTAAGGTGGCAGTATAGCAGTCTAGCTCAGGAGGTAGAACGGTCGCCTCACAACCGGAAGGTTGCTGGTTCGATCCCCGGCTCCTTCTAGCAAAACCTGTCGAGGTGTCCCTGAGCAAGACCCCCTAACCCTAACTGCTCCTGACGTGCTGGCTGTCTCCTTGATGGCTGACTGCGATGTTTTTGACTCCGACTCCGACTCTGACTGATGTTTATGAATCTCTGAATGTGAGGCATGACTTGTAAAGCGCTGTATAAAAGCATCCAAAAGCATCCGTTTATCCGTTTTTACCCAAAGCGCTGTATGAACGGTTTAATAACGTTGTGTGAAGAACATCGATACGGTATAACTAAACTATTGTTATTGACAAAGTCAATTGGGATACGAAAACACAAACGTTGAATAATTTTTAGTGCTGATGAGCAAACCTCAGAGTAACAATCAAACCTCAGAGTAACAATCAAACCTCAGAGTAACAATCAAACCTCAGAGTAACAATCAAACCTCAGAGTAACAATCAAACCTCAGAGTAACAATCAAACCTCAGAGTAACAATCAAACCTCAGAGTAACAATCAAACCTCAGAGTAACAATCAAACCTCAGAGTAACAATCAAACCTCAGAGTAACAATCAAACCTCAGAGTAACAATCAAACCTCAGAGTAACAATCAAACCTCAGAGTAACAATCAAACCTCAGAGTAACAATCAAACCTCAGAGTAACAATCAAACCTCAGAGTAACAACCATTACTTTAACAAACCAAAAAGAGACTTTTCCAACTGTGTTCATTGTGGACGCTGCAGTCCCTGTCATGAGGAGGTGGTTGATGACCCTTCCTTCTCCTCCTTCAGGGCGGAGCCTACGTGGTGAAGCTGTTCGAGGAGTACGCCACCGGCCCCGCCGTCATCACCGTGGTCCTGCTGGAGGTCATCGCCGTCTCCTGGTTCTACGGTAGGAATCTTCATCCTCTGAGGAGGAGGAGGAGGAGGAGGAGGAGGGAGAGGAGGAGGGAGAGGGTGGTGGTGATGAAGATGAGGAGGAGGAGGCTGGGGGTATTGATGAGGAGGAGGGTGATGTTGATGATGAGGAGGAGGGTGGTGATGATGAAGATGAGGAGGAGGGTGGTGATGATGAAGATGAGGAGGAGGGTGGTGATGATGAAGATGAGGAGGAGGAGGAGGGTGGTGATGATGATGAGGATGATGATGATGCGGAGGAGGAGGAGGTTGGTGATGATGAGGAGGAGGAGGAGGAGGGTTGTGGTGGTGGTGGTGGTTGAGGTGGTGGTGAGGAGGAGGAGAAGGAGGGTGATGATGATGATGAAGATGAGGAGGAGGAGGAGGGTGGTGTTGATGATGAGGATGATGATGATGCGGAGGAGGAGGAGGTTGGTGATGATGAGGAGGAGGAGGAGGAGGAGGAGGAGGAGGAGGGTTGTGGTGGTGGTGGTGGTTGAGGTGGTGGTGAGGAGGAGGAGAAGGAGGGTGATGATGATGATGAAGATGAGGAGGAGGAGGAGGGTGGTGATGAAGATGAAGAGGAGGAGGGTGATGATGATGAAGATGAGGAGGAGGCTGGTGAGGATAATGATGATGAAGATGAGGAAAGTAGGAGGATGAGATTGGTGATGATGATGATGAAGAGGAGGAGGAGGGTGATGATGATGAGGATGAGGAGGAGCAGGAGGGTGATGATGATGGTGATGAAGATGAGGATGATGGTGGTGGTGCTGTAGATGGTGGTAAATGAAGGGCTGTTCATTCCTAACTCTAATGAACTAATGAATGATGATGAATTAGTTTATGATGAATTAGTTTATGGTGAATTTGTTAATGATGAATTAGTGTGTGTGCGTGCGTTCTGTGTAACTACAATATGTATAAATACTACATAACCTTGTTACTAGTTATCTTTTTGTATGTATATACATTGGTCATTGGCCAATTTTTAATTTGCACTACTGTTAATAGGACCACCACAATATGTATATATACAATCTATTTTATGGTAATTTTCTAACCTGTTTATTTGGTTTAGTTTTCTTTTTACATAATGTATATGTTGTATTGTTACTAAGAGTGTCTTGAGGATTGCTGGACAATGTTGTTGTACTGACAATAAAGGCATTCTGATTGTGATTCTGATGTGTGTGTGTGTGTGTGTGTGTGTGTGTGTGTGTGCTTACGTACATGTGTGTGTGTGTGTGTGTGTGTGTGTGTGTGTGTGTGTGTGTGTGTGTGTGCATGTGTGCGCGTGTGTGTGTGTGCTTGTATGTGTGTGTGTGTGTGTGTGCCTGTGTGTGTGTGTGTGTGTGCTTACGTACATGTGTGTGTGTGTGTGCATGTGTGCGTGTGTGTGTGTGTGTGTGTGTGTGTGTGTGCATGTGTGTGTGCGTGCGTGCGTCTGTGTGTGTGTGTGTGTGTGTGTGTGTGTGTGTGTGTGTGTTCCAGGCACCAACCGTTTCTGTAGTGATGTCCAGCTCATGCTCCGCTTCACCCCTGGTTATTTCTGGAAAGTGTCCTGGGTAGCCATCTGCCCCTGCTTTCTACTGGTGAGACGCACACACACACATACGTGTACGCACACGCATGCACACGCATGCACGCGTACACACACACACACGCACACGCACACACGCATGCACGATCTAAACTCAATTGGTGATCACATCATAAACCATTTCAATAAGAGCAGGCAGAACTGAGTTTTCCCATAAGTTCCTCCTGCTTCCAAGGACGAGGGAGGACCTCCTCGAGGTGCCGCAGCTCACAGTTTGGAAGGCTGACCGTCGAGATGTTGTTTGAGATCGTAACCCCCCCCCCCCCCCCCCCCCTCTCTCTCTCGCTCTCTCTCCCTCCCTCTCTCTCCCTCTCGCTCTCTCTCCCTCTCTCTCCCTCTCCATCGTTTAGTTCATCATCATCAGTTTCCTGGCCTTCCCCCCTGAGGTGCGCCTGTTCGACTACGAGTACCCGCCCTGGACCAACGTGCTAGGCTACTGCATCGGGGTCTCGTCCTTCGTCTGTGTCCCCGCCTACATGGTGTTCTACCTGCTGAGGGCCAAGGGCTCCTTCAAACAGGTACGGCTTCACCACATCTCCTCGTCCTGCTTCCTCTTCTCCTTTCTTCTTCTTTCCAGCCCGTTTCCCACATTACCTCTTTCCTAACATCACCTCCGCCATCGAAGATTTGATTAGATTAGATTCAAATTGATTGTCATTGCACAGCACAAGTACAGTACAGCACAAATCATTTGGCATCTAACCAGAGGGTTCAGAGAGATGACAGCTGAGGGGAAGAAGCTGTTCCTGAGCCTGCTTGACTTGGAGGGCAAACAGTCTATGGTTGGGGTGAGAGGTGTCTTTGACCATTTTTTGCAGGGAGTGGTAATCCCACGATGCGTTGGGCGGTTTTCACCACCCTCTGCAGCGCTTTCCGGTCTGAGACATGTTGCAATTGGTTAGTATGCTTTCGATGGCACACCGGTAAAGGTTCACCAGAATCTGAGGGGACAGGTGGGCTTTCCTCAGTCTCCTCAGGAAGAAGAGACTCTGGTGAGCCTTCTTTACCAGTGAGGCAGTATTGAGGGACCAGGAGAGGTCCTCGGAGATGTGAAACCCCAGGAATTTGAAGCTGGAGACATGCTCGACCTCCGCCCCCGTTGATGAGGATGGAGCGTGCACACCAACTCTGGTCACTCTGGTCTTGCTGAAGTCCACAATGACCTCCTTGGTCTTCTTGGTGTTAAGGGCCAGGTTGTTGTCAGCCCACCACGCCACCAGGTGCTGGACCTCCTCCCTGTATGCTGCCTCATCGTTGTTTTTGATGAGACCTCCCACCGTTGTGTCGTCCGCAAACTTGATGATGGTGTTTGTACCATGTACAGGAGTGCAGTCGTGGGTAAAGAAGGAGTAGAGGAGAGGGCTCAGAACACAGCCCTGTGGGACGCCGGTGTTCAGGGTGAGAGTGGAGGAGGTGAGATTGTCTAACCTGTTTGTTAGGAAGTCCAATAACCAGTTACAGACAGAGGGGTTAATGTCAAGATTCTTGGTTTTCATGAGGTCACCAAGTTTGAAGATGAGTTTGGAGGGGATGCTGGTGTTGAATGCTGAGCTGAAGTCGTTGAACAGCATTCTCACGTGGGTTCTGCTCTCATCCAGGTGGGAGAGAGCAGAGTGAAGGGCTGAGGTGATGGCGTCCTGGTGCTCCTGTTCTCACGGTTGTCAAATTTATGTTTATCCAGTAAGGGAGAGAGGCCAGATTTGAGGTGAGCCAGGACCAGCCTCACAAAGCACTTCATGATGATGGGGGTGACTGCAACAGGGCGGAAGTCGTTGAGGCTCGCTGCAGAGGAGTGTTTTGTCACTGGCACAATGGAGGTGGTTTTAAAGCACACTGGGACAGCTGCTCAGCACAGTTCCTGAGCAGGCGACCGGGGAGGCCATCAGGACCAGCTGCCTTATGCGCATTTGTTCTGCTCAGTGTGGCACACATATCTGTGGGGGAGAGGGTGAGGGGTTGGTGGTCAGCGGGGAGAGTAGCCCTGATGGGCAGTTTGTGGTTGTCCCGGTCGAAGTGGGCATAAAAATGATTGAGCTCGTCAGGGAGGGATGAGTCAGTGGTTGGGGGGGAGTTGCTTGAGGGTTTGTAGTCTGTAATGGCCTGAATGCCCTGCCACATACGTCTGGGATCAGAGTTGTTGAAGTGGTCTTCAACCCTACGCTTGTGGTTGAGCTTGGCCAGCTTGATGCCCTTGTTCAGGCCCTAACCCTGGCTGAACAGTAGGCTTGAGGCGGACCTCTCTGTTTATCCACGGCTTCTGGTTAGGGAATGTTCTGATCTGTTTGAGAGAGTGGTGACAGTGTCAATGCTGGATTGATAAAATCCAAAACAGAGGAGGTGTAGGAGTCGATGTCATTGGGCTAGGAGGCTTACAGACTCCAATCTGTGTGTAGGAACCGGTTCTGCAACTCAGATTCTTCTCCCTCAGGCCACACTTTGACTGTCCTAACGGTGGGCTTCACTCACTTGATGAGTGGCGTGTACTTAGGCAGCACGAACAAAGAGACATGATCACTCTGTCCAAGGTGGGGGAGGGCGAAGCTTTGAAATCGCCTGCAATAATAAAGTCTGCCTCTGGGTGGGAGTTCTGCTGTTTGTTAATAGCAGAGTAAAGTTCCTTCATAGTTAGCTTAGCGTTAACATCTGGAGGTATGTAAGCCGCAGTTATAATGGTGGCTGTTATTTCCCTGGTTTGGTAAAAGGGTCTACATTTAACCATTAGGTATTCCACGTTAGCAGAACAGTGGCTCTCAATGGTGGTAGTGTCTGTGCACCAAGCCTTGTTAGTATAAATACACAAACCTCCACTGCTGGTTTTACTGGAGCCCTCAGCTGATCTGTCTGCTCTGTGTAGCGTGAGCCCTGTTAGCTCAATAGCACTGTCTGTGATTCAGCTGTTAAGCCATGATTCTGTGAAAATCATCACGTTGCAATCCTTAATCCGTTTATGGTTGATAATCCGCAGCCGCAGTTCATCAATTTGTTTTCAAGAGACGTTGGTGAGGCAAACGCTGGGTAGCGACGGGCGATGTGGGTTAGCTCTTAGCCTAGCACATAGCCCTCCACGGCTTCCTCTCCTGTTGTTACGTTTTCTCTGCGGGCGATGGGTCCGGTCAGCCGGCCGTGCTGTGGTGAGATTCACCGGAGTTTCAGCGTGGAGTTGAAGATCGCTGATTAAGTTGCAAGTTCTGTGTGAACAGACTTAGAATTGTTAGGTACATACCGCTAATTAGCTAAAACTGGTTAGATCGCTGGGCGTCGCGATGTGTACCTGCCGCCATCTTTGTCGATAGACATATCCACTTAGATGATGGGAAGAGGTTATGTTTTCAACTCTGTTTGTCTATCTGTCTGTTAATCAGTTTGTCTTTCTGTCTGTTAGTCTGTTTATCTGTTAGTCTGTTAGTCTGTTAGTCTGTTAGTCTGTTAGTCTGTTAGTCTGTTAGTCTGTTAGTCTGTTAGTCTGTTAGTCTGTTTATCTGTTAGTCTGTTTGTCTGTTAGTCTGTTTATCTGTTAGTCTGTTAGTCTGTTTATCTGTTAGTCTGTTAGCAAGATAACTCACGGACGGAATGTGTGGTTTTTTTTAAGGATTTTTTAAAAATATTTGTGTAATATGTCACAAAGTTACGAACATATTTTGCATAAAACTTGGTGAGGGTTTCGGTGGAATGCCTGTTATGATTAAAGAACATTTAGGGAAAACAAATCCGGACCACCGCAGAACCGGATTACGATTTTAGAGGGATTGTAAACTGAGAAATGACTTTGTGGTGCGGCGGAGGTATAGGCTTCATGTATGGTATGGTCTACTTCATCGTTTATTGATCTGTTATTAGTCTATGTTGTCTATTACCTTCTGAAATCCTGAAGTCCTTGGTTTCTCTATCTCACCTCCGCGGAGGGTTACTAGGAACCTATATTATATACACCCTATATTACCCCTGTTGATATGGACGACTTGTGTCCCGCCCTCTGGCTGTAAACAGGTGGCTGGAGGACCAGAGCAGCAGGGGGGAGGAAGTGCACAGCAGTCATTAGCACAGCAAGGCTCTCAGCCTGGAGCATGTCCAGGCACCACGCATCCACACACACACACACACACACACACACACACACACACACACACACACACACACACACACACACACACACACATGAACACACACACTCCCTTGCACCTGTCTATTCTCCCATGCCCCCCCCCCTGAAGACAGAGAGCTGTTAAAGCACATAGTAGATCTCCATCTACGGCTGGTTGTTGTGTTGCTCACGCGGTCAACATGAAACACACAGCCACCTCCGCATGCTGTCAACACACACAGTGTTCTGATGTCTCTCTCTCTCTCTCTCTCTCCTCTCTCTCTCTCTCTCTCTCTCTCTCTCTCTCTCTCTCTCTCTCTCTCTCTCTCTCTCTCTCTCTCTCTAGCGTCTATTGAAGAGCATCACCGCAGAGCCCAGCGAAGGACACCGTGACTTCATCGTCACCAACGCCGTGTGGACCTCAGCCTGACCCAGGAAGCCGACTGGGTAGCCGCCCAGAGTGCCCTCTTGTGGAAATCCTGTGCCACTACAGCACAACAGAGCCTTAACAGCGTCTCTGCCTCTTACCAATTGATCCCGTTATATTGAGTTATGTTACTTTGTTCTACGGCCCGTGTAGTACAACCAGAGGTAGGGAACACACTCCACTGGGCTTTACTTTGGTTTGTTTTGGTTCAAAGCAAGGACATTTTTTGTCCGGCCCCAATGGCCACTGCCTTTTGTGTGGAGTGTGTGTGTGGAGTGTGTGTGTGGAGTGTGTACTGTATGTGGAGTGTGTACTGTATGTGGAGTGTGTGTGTGGAGTGTGTGTGTGGAGTGTGTATGTGGAGTGTGTATGTGGAGTGTGTATGTGGAGTGTGTGTGTGGAGTGTGTGTGTGGAGTGTGTATGTGGAGTGTGTATGTGGAGTGTGTATGTGGAGTGTGTATGTGGAGTGTGTATGTGGAGTGTGTGTGTGGAGTGTGTGTGTGGAGTGTGTATGTGGAGTGTGTATGTGGAGTGTGTATGTGGAGTGTGTGTGTGGAGTGTGTGTGTGGAGTGTGTGTGTGGAGTGTGTGTGTGGAGTGTGTATGTGGAGTGTGTAGGGCTCTCTCTCTCTCTCTCTCTGTCCAAACCCAAGCATCCTCATGGATGTATACATGTGTTGTTGTCACCATCATGTTCATCGAGGTATGTAATAGCGTATATTAAGGCAGTTTATATTATATATATGGAGTACAACAATACGAAAGATGCACATTTATATTATATTATACAATCACTTTTTGATTCTAGACGTTGCCATGGCCTTTTACTTTCCCAACTCTGATCTCCACACATCAACAGATGGTGAGATGTTCACAGCATGAGCTCATGGGCTGAACGGTTGTGTTTCTGTTGGGAGTCAGGTATCCTTTGACATCTGTTACCAAAGCCAAATATACTGGATGTTTTCATGCTGTTATTGGATAATACAGTTGCCTCAGTATTGTAGCTATTATTGTGTGATGGTGGTGGACCAGCACCACCTGCCAGGTGGGGCTGCAGACAAGGTATCATTTACAAAAGGGTGGCCCACACTGTGAACTGTTATGGTGTGTGTGTGTGTGTGTGTGTGTGTGTGTGTGTGTGTGTGTGTGTGTGTGTGTGTGTGTGTGTGTGTGTGTGTGTGTGTGTGTGTGTGTGTGTGTGTGTGTGTGTGTGTGTGTGTGTGAGAGAGAGATGTAAAGACTGTTATAGTTTCAATAGTAAACATAGCCTCAAAGATGAGGACTTGTGCCATATTATATTCTTGTTGCAATATAAGGTGTATTTATTTAAGTAGTGTTACTGCAAATACTTATCTATACTACATTCTGTACCACCCGCCACTCACAAGGCACTGATGTTTTTTAATTTCTCATTCTTACTGAATAGATACCAAATATAAATGATTTTAATACTTATCAGTATCAATATAACTATTTATAATTTTCTACCAAATCATGTATATGTTTGTGTGTGTGTGTGTGTGTGTGTGTGTGTGCGTGTGTGTGTGGGGGTGTGTGTGTGTGTGTGAAGGAAGATAAACAATATGGCTGTACTGTACATGTTTCATAACTAGTCTGGTATTGGTGTTGTTCTCTAGTTTGTGAATTCCTTGTCTCCTTCCTCCATCAATGCCTACATACTGAGTGTGTGTGTGTGTGTGTGTGTGTGTGTGTGTGTGTGTGTGTGTGTGTGTGTGTGTGTGTGTGTGTGTGTGTGTGTGTGTGTGTGTGTGTGTGTGTGTGTGTGTGTGTGTGTGTGTGTGTGTACGAACGCTTCCGTCCATGTTTGCACAGTTGTCATAGGGCAAGAATGTGCAAGATATGTACAAAAATAAAAAAATATAAATGCTGTATGATGTATGTGTGAATGTGGACTTGTGTGTGTGTGCATTGTGTACTCTTGTCTTGTCAAATGACTGCCAAAATAACATTAAATGATGCCCTTGATGCTCCTCTCTCTCTCTCTCTCTCTTCTCTCTCTCTCTCTCTCTCTCTCTCTCTCTCTCTCTCTCCTCCCCCCCCCCACCCCCCTTTCTCTCCCACTTAAGCTTATATCAAGTATATAAAGTAATGTATGTCGGTGAAAGATTGTATTGACCGTTAAGCCTGTATAGAAAAACGATATATGAAATATCAAATGATAAATATATGAAACATCACATAATAAAAATGTATGGAATATCTCAGGCGTTCATTGTTGTGTTTTCATTCATTCATCATTCATTCGTCCATTCATCACTTGGACCCTCCTGCTGTTAGCGATCCAAGGACCAAAGTACCAGGTATAAATTCACCTTATAATTACCAACAGAACACCGCTGCTGCCTCTAGCCTCAAGAGGCTCTGGTCCTTGCCGACATAAACTGGCTCTTTGAACAAGAGCAGGGCGGCCCGGCCAGGGGGAGTCAGTGGGCCGCTAATCGGCATAACAAACTAACAAAAACAACTGTTGCCTAGACGACCCACAGCGGGGTGACCATGGCCCACTAGGTGGGTGGAGCCTTTCATTTGATAGCCTATGTTTAGATGGTTTCAGTAGTAATGGCTGGCCAATAGGCCTATATCACGGCACAGTTGAAAGCCGGAAGTACCCGTTAAAAATCGCTGGAGCAGTGTATCCCAAGTTCCGGTTAATGCATTCCCCTTGGCATTCACCATGGAGGACAGTTATCGCTGGACAACATCGCTGCATAACCTTCCAAAAGTCGGTCCAGACGATGTGGTTCAACTAGTGAATGAACACTCTACAGTGAAGAAGTCTAAATCCAAATCATACAATTCCCCGACATTGTGTCTTGTGGCTCTATCGGGATCTATCGCCATATAACGAAGGCGATTTTGTGTAGGAGCAGAGGTATGCCTATATATTTAATATAGGCTATTTATTTGATGGATTTTGATTATTTCAATGTACCTTTTCATTTCCGTGTTAATATGTAGTGTGCAGCTGTATATTTTCTAAAAGGGAATGCCTGTTATTCTTGTGAATATAAGTTGTCTTAAAATAAAAGTGCTTGTGACATACTTGTGGCATTGAGTTAAATTTGTATAAAATACCGATATATATTGTATATCGCGATGCAGCCTAAAAATACCGGGTTTTGTCACGTATCTGGGGCAACTACCGGAAGTAAGAGTACACTGCTCGGCAATTTTTAACGTTCCGGAAGCAGGAAATGTGACATAGGCCTATTAACTTTGGTCCATCTGGTTTTGTCCCGCCCCTTTCCCTTGAGCTGTCACCTGTCAATCAGACAGCGTGAGCAGAGAGATGCACGTTGCCGCATTGGCTATGGAGCTAAGCTAGGCTAGGCAAGTTGTTGTATGGCAAAATGGAGCTACCTAAACACGCTACAAAGCTTAAGGGTGGTGCTGAAAAGCTAATGGAGAAGAAAATGGAGAAGTAGCTTGAGGCAGATGACGCAAAATTCTCATTAGTACTCATTAGTATGCACGTTTTTCGTGCCATATTTTGTGAGAAAAACGATCAATTCCAGCATCTGACTATCCGGGGTGGCTAGCATGCTAGTAGTTTTAAATTTGAATGCGAACGTGCAAAGTAGCTTCGTAACCGGTTATCGAAATAACTGAATTTAATCTCAAAGCTATCTGGTTCAGCAAGGTAAGTATAGTAGTATAGTCGTTAAAGTATTTACCCCCTGGCACAGTCCAAATAAATAACAAATATATTCATTGCATAAGTATTCATAACCTTTGTCATTACAAGCCCACATTAACTCATGTTGAGTATTTGGTTGCCTATCCTTTGCCTTCCATGACTTCCTGATTTCTGTGATCCATCAACTTCTAAATATTCTAAATATCCTTTTTCCAAGTACTCTTAAAATGAACCTTTGTTTTTGAATGGGTGCCTATATAAATTGGGTGGGAGAACTAGATTGCACTGTTCAAAATGATGCTGGTCCAGTATGGAACACATGGTTGGCTGAATAGTTGTAAGTCATCAAGGTACACACACTATCAATGATCTGTTAACATCTGTTCAAATCCCAGATGCATATAGCCACTGGGTTTGTATGTTAAATAGACACTTAAATCATCTTGTTGTAGGCTAATTGGTGTTACATGAACTCAAAACAAATAATATCATCAGTGTTTTTCATTGGAAATATGGTCCAATATTACGTTAAAATGCATACTTTTTGGTCAAATAACCGGACATTTTGTCAGGGGGCTACTGCCTCCCCAGCCCCGCCCCCTGGAGAGAGGGCCGTTCAGGTACAAATTCCTGGGCCGCTTTTTTGCCCCAGTCCGCCCCTGAACATAACCAAAACCTCAATGTGGGAAACTGTTGTTACATAACATTAGAATCATTTAGCAGACACTTTTGTCCAAAGTGACACAGTTATTTAGAGGGTACCCCCCTCTATATGACTCAGACTATAAGACTTCCCTGGGAAACCTCGAGGGGCTGTGGGTTTGTTATTGTTCTACTGTCATGACTGCCAGTCATGGCTTGTCCACAAAGAGGTGAAATCCAGGCTGCTCATCAGTGAACTTGATCCTACCACCTGATGGGTGCCTGCTCATCGCCCCCACCCCAGGACCTGGAGATGGACACACAGTGACACAGTGCCTCGCTCCTAATGCCTTAAGTACACTTAGAATACTCCATTTATATTATACATCTAGATATTTCCCATGAGTGCTCTTACTCTTAAATAAACCAAAGCAAAACATAGTAAATAATAATAATAATAATGCCGGCTTTTATATAGCGCTTTTATCCAAAGCGCTTTACAAGTCATGTAAAGTCCTCACATTACCCATTCATACACCGACGGCGGAGTCAATCCATCCTCATTGCAATGCATGTCTGCACATGACAAGATCATTGTCTGCGCTTTATATCCAAGCCAAAAGCCGGGAGAGCTGTCAAAACAAGTCTTAATTAGCACTGTAACTGTAACTGATAAAGGGCTATGCAAATCAAATCTACTGGATTATCTTGCTCTTTTTACCACCATAAACTGAAGGAGGAGTGGTGAAGAAGATGGGTGGAGGGTTCACCTCATTGTGTTATTCTAGTTGGACATTG
>CM050999.1:5335700-5390700 GCA_027704905.1 Muraenolepis orangiensis
TGTGTGGCGTCGCGTCTCTCCAGGCAGTGAGAGGGTTGTGTTGTGCTATAGCTGTATTATTATTATTAATATTGTTCATGGTTGGTGCCGCTGGCTGCTCTTATCGCGTGTGTTCGGCTCTGTGTGGGCCAGGGGCGTCTTTAGGATTTGAAAACATCCGGGGCTTAGCCCAGAGGCAGGGATGCAAACAGGAAACGCTGAAAAAAGAGAAGTTTTTCCAAAAAAGCTGTAACTTCCCTCCCGAATCCATGCGACCGAGCAAACATTTTTTTTTCATTTATTTATTAAAATAACGCATAAAAGTGTTTTTAAGGAAATCTTTCTCTGTGACATTTCTCTGCTTGCCTTGCAGTGACAAGTCTAGGCAACGACAACTAACGTGCGCGCCGACTGCTGAAGCTTGTGAGGGTGAATGACGACGTAGCGACCTGGTGTTAACCCTCTGTGTGCCAATGCTATATTAGTGGATTTAAAAAAGAATAATAATAATAATAATTCATTGTTATTCTTAACTGTTCAAATATCATTGAAACCACAGCATAAGAGAAGCTTTGAGAGCATGCAATCAAAAAATAAAAAAGTTATTTTTTGTTTGTTTTTTACAGAAAATGTATATATACATTCGGGGCTAATTACAAAACATCCGGGGCTTTAGCCCCGAATAAAACAGCCTAGCGACGCCACTGGTGTGGGCTACAGCCATAATAGGCTATAGCCCATGTGAAACAATGTAGCCTGTTTATGAGTCATTTTAAGTTGATTTAATTAAACAGTCAAACGTTACATTGGTGGTCCGTGGATTATTTATTATCAAGTTGATTGAAGTTTGCGTAGCCCATACATGCTCGATCTGTTGACATGACCATGATCCATCGGGACGTTTCATGTAAATGTAGACCTGTGGCACCACCCCGTGTGCAACAGATGTTCTCTTTATAATAGGCCTATGTCTGTGCTGTTGCTATTAATGCACGGATCAGCATTTACCCCCCCCCAAAAAAAAAAAAAATCCGGCTCCCCCGGAGACCGTGGTATAGTTCGCACACTGCTTGTGCCGTGCACTGACAATACATTTTAATCTAATCTAATCTAATCTAATCTAATACACTGTGTGTGACCCAATATGAATTAGTCATCATAACTGACAATGGAGCATCCCTCTAGTGAAGCTGAAACAGACGATGTTCCAGGGTTTGGACCAGTCCTCCACCATGTGTTCTGGAGTCATGTCGCCACCTTATGGTGGTCATTTGATTGCCTGCCGTACATGTTCGGACTCAGACATAAGTGTGTTGACTATAACTGACCACTGGGGGGAGTAAAGATGCGCGGAGAGATCCGAAGAGCATCGGGGTGTGTGGACTTGGTGTGGATTGAAGGAATGAAGGATTGAAGGAATGGGGGCGATGGTTTTACTCTGGAGGCTTTTAAAGGAAATGATTGCTCGAGTATATCATCGTAATCATAGAGATGCAATCCTCCAAAACCAAAATCATCCTCTACTCTTATCCTCATCTTACTCCCCCCTGCTCTCTCTCTCTCTCTCTCTCTCTCTCTCTCTCTCTCTCTCTCTCTCTCTCTCTCTCTCTCTCTCTCTCTCTCTCTCTCTCCTCTCTCTCTCTCTCTCTCTCTCTCTCTCTCTCTCTCTCTCTCTCTCTCTCTCTCTCTCTCTCTCTCTCTCTCTCTCTCTCTCTCTCTCTCTCTCTCTCTCTCTCTCTCTCTCTCTCTCTCTCTCTCTCTCTCTCTCTCTCTCTCTCTCTCTCTCTCTCAGAGCAGAGAGAGGCCAAGGCAGAGAGGCTCTCTTAGAGATTCATCTGATCTCTTTTATTAGCTTTGTCACTCAGTGGACATGAGAGGTTTGCTGAAGCTGCTTATGGGTCCGGTCCACTTGAAGAAGACTCCACAACTGAACCCAACTCACACATGCACACAATTAGGAGAGAGGAGAGACATATTAATGCCAGAGGGTTATGATGAATGCATTCAGGGCAGACAGCACTCGCACACACGCGCACGCACGCACGCACGCACACACACACACACACACACACACACACACACACACTCACTCACTCACTCACTCACTCACTCACTCACACACACAGTGTATGGTTTAGTAGGCTGCACACGTCATGCAGGGCTTTGGGGGGGGCATGGAGTAGGAGAGGTAGGAAGGGTCATCCATCATTCTGTCACTCCTCCATTCTCAATCACTTCTCTCTTCTCTTCTTCTTCTTCTTCTGCTCCTCCCTCTTTCTCTCAGGCTCCATGTTTGTTTTTCTTTAAATTCTATCCCCTAATGCCTTCCTTTCCTCTCCAATTCTCCCTGACACGTTGCCACGTCAGGGGATCAATACAAGGACACGGCTTGGTGTGTGTGTGTGTGTGCGAGCGCACACTTGCTTGTGTGTGTGTGTGCGAGCGTACACTTGCTTGTGTGTGTGTGTATGTTTGTGTGTGTGTGCATGTGTATGCATGTGTATTTTTGTGTGTGTGTGTGTGTGTGTGTGTGTGTGTGCGTGTGTGTGTGTGAAGGGGGATGACGATGTGGCAAGGCGGGCAGGCAATGACCCAGATAATGAAGCATGAGAATGAGCCTCTAGTGTGTGTGTGTGTGTGTGTGTGTGTGTGTGTGTGTGTGTGTGTGTGTGTGTGTGTGTGTGTGTGTGTGTGTGTGTGTGTGTGTGTTTGTAACTCTCTCCCTCAACCAACCCACAGCTGTTTCTGTCCCACCCCACATATATATACGAATATGATATGACAGTATATGACAGAGCAGCTTCCGCTTGGACAAGATGAGCGAGGAGCGGCTTGGATCCATTAACCTTGGTGCAGGTCTGGGTTAGCGGGAGGACCATCTTAAAGGGAGAGCAGCAAACCAACTCCACTGCTGCAAAGATGAACCACTTACTGTAATATCTCCCATGTTTATAGCTCAAATGTTTTTTTAAACCATAATATTTTCCACATCCTCTTCACAGTCCAGGAGATCTTCTTCTATATAGAGCTTCATGAGCGATGATGGAGGGATGAGGACATATTATACACATTTAGTCAAACATGTCACCTCCCAAAGTTGAGCTGCACTGCGGGGATGCTTTACGCCTTCAGTCTTTAGAAGCGCTTCACTTTAAGGTGTTAAAGGTTACTGCAGGTATGCAGGTTTTGTTAGGTTGAGCCCGTCTTTTGGTTCCCTGTATATTGTACACTGTTCATTGTAATCTGAATCTTAATTATTTTTCACAACATCCTTTGAGCTTCCCCAACTAAACCAAAGCAGGCAATCAGAGGGCTGGACGGGCTGTTTCTGAGCAGGCAGCAACCCCCCCCCCCCTCCTCCTCCATCCCCATGCGTCTGACAGCTGCTACCTGGTGCGCATGCGCAGCACGCCGTGTAAGCAGAACCCGGCAGTAACGTGTAACGTCTCTGGAGAAATGTTCCGTAACATTGAGATTGGAGGCACAGAAACCATGGAGGTTGGGCCGGAGGTTTCCTCACCTCGGTGACCGACAACAACAACATCAACACCGACAAGCGGGGACACCATGGCGCTGGTCACCGTCCAACGCTCGCCGACACCGAGCACCAGCTCCAGCCCCTGCGTGTCGGTGAGTACCCGGACCCGGGGCGACCAGGGGCGGCCACCCGGACCAGGGGCGGCCACCCGGACCCGGGGCGACCAGGGGGCGACTAGCCAGACCCGGGGCGACCAGGGGGCGGCTAGCCGGACCCAGGGCGACCAGGGGGCGGCTAGCCGGACCCAGGGCGACCAGGGGGCGACTAGCCAGACCCGGGGCGACCAGGGGGCGACTAGCCAGACCCGGGGCGACCAGGGGGCGGCTAGCCCGACCCGGGGCGACCAGGGGCGGCGTGCCGCTCCGAGGGCGGACCAGGGGCGGCTAGCGTCCGGTCAGCTGCTAAACTGTCGTAAAAAAAAGTCCTCTAAGTCCATCTAAAACATTTAAGCAGAGTGTGTGTGTGTGTGTGTGTGTGTGTGTGTGTGTGTGTGTGTGTGTGTGTGTGTGTGTGTGTGTGTGTGTGTGTGTGTGTGTGTGTGTGTGTGTGTGTGTGTGTGTGTGTGTGGTGTGTGTGTGTGTGTGTGTGTGTGTGTGTGTGTGTGTGTGTCCGGTGGATGATCGAGAAAGATAGGTTCGGTTATCTTTGAGTTTGTGTACTTATTGTGACCGTTTGTTAAGCTAGCGGTTCAGACCATCTAGAAGGTCCAAGGGTATATACACCAAGGGTAGTCCCATGGTCACATTGAAATAGACTTATTAGTGTTTTGGCTTGGGAGAAACACTTTAATCAGTGTTTAGTGTGTGTTTACTACGACATTCGTGACTATTACTGTCGGCTGGCTACTTCTACTTCTGCACTTGGGACGTATTTTATAGATGACTACTACTACTACTACTACTACTAGTTATACTTATACTAGTTATACTTGTACTACAATCATTACTATTACTATTGGCTGGCTACTACTTCTTCTGCTACATCATGATGTAATGAGTGGGTAATGTGTCTGGGGTTTGTGCAATAAGCGTGTCTATGTTGGATGGAGAAAGAGACGCCCCTTTATCCCTCTGTCCAGGGAGTTGTGTTTGTCTCTTAAGAGGCTAGGCTATGATGTAGGGCAATCTATACAACATTTAAAATGCCACCACCTAACCCCAACCCCCTGAATATGATTAAATATGAAGCATTGATGTAGATTGTTCCTCGTTCCAGCAGCACAGATAGTACCCCATAGTGGCCTGTGGCTGTCTACCACTTTCTCTTGTTTGAACCTGTTTGTGTTCCTCAAAGATGGGAACTTCTCCAGTTTAGGCGTTAGTTAAGATTGGTTCACTTGCACACACCCTGGGTGGGAAAAGGCCAAACCCTTTGTTAGTCTAAACCTCAGTGCATATATAATCACTTTTTGTTGCATAGCCCCAGCAGAAAGAGTGTAGACAAGCGTCTCTGTCTGAAAGGAGCATCAACTGAGCCCAGCAGCGGCTTGTCATGAGACCCACACTCTGCGACGTGAACCATCTAAGTTCACGTGCGAGAGGCCCGGAGGTGAGGCCCGGAGGTGAGGCCCGGCAGCACAAGGGACCTTAGGCGGGGAGATGGGTCTGGAGAAAGGGGACAACCACAGGCACACATGATGTAATGGTAATGGATGCTTTTATAAAGCGCTTTTCACCTCGACAGCAACCTGTGAGGCGACCGCTCTACCCCCTAAACTATACTGCTGCCATGATGTCAACCCCGCCAACCACCCCCAAAGCTGTACGTTAGGCCACCTTCCATTAGGTTGAGCAGTTCAGCCCTAGAGCTTGAGGTCCATAGAGGAGCTCTGTTTATGAGCAGCCAGCATCAGCTTATCCACCCCTTTGATTAATTATGAACTACGGTTGCCTGTTTCTTGCACAGTGGGGGAGCGCTGCCCCTACACCGGTGTAACGTAATCTGCCTAGCAGCACAACAAATGCCCTGTTCCCATTGGCTCCAAGGCCACTCCCTACCGATCCATGTGGTGTGGTAACCATGGAGACCAACCTCCTGCATTATACCACCGATCATTATGGTCTGTCGGTTTAATGAGATATTGAAGGTGTGCGTTGAAGTCACCATAAGTCAATTTGGTTGACTAAGCAGATTGACAGTGTCAATTTTGTGTGTGTGTGTGTGTGTGTGTGTGTGTGTGTGTGTGTGTGTGTGTGTGTGTGTGTGTGTGTGTGTGTGTGTGTGTGTGTGTGTGTGTGTGTGTGTGTGTGTGTGTGTGTGTGTGTGTGTGTGTGTGTGTGTGTGTGTGTGTGTGTGTGTGTGTGTGTGTGTGTGTCTTTGAGAGACAAGCGGCCTGTTTGTTGTGCTTCACTGTTGTCTTCTCATTACTTCCACACTTTTATCTCCCCTCGAAGTCAGTAGGCTGTAGCACCATGGATTTTCAATGCATGTCATTCACCCATCCATCCATCCATCTATTCACCCATACGTATATACATCCATCTATTCACCCATCTATTCACCCATTCACCCATCCATCCATCTATTCACCCATCCATCCATCTATTCACCCATCAATCCATCTATCCACCCATCTTTTCACCCATCCATCTATTCACCCATCCATCCATCCATCCATCCATCCATCCATCCATCCATCCATCCATCCATCATCCATCCATCCATCCTCATCCATTCATCCATCCATCCATCCACCCATCCATCCACCCACCCACTCACCCACCACCCCACTGACGAGCCAGCCTTCCTCCCTGTATGACTGCCGGTCTCTCTTGGTCCAGCCACATCTGTGGCAGCAGTGTGTGAGTGCAGAATGCATGAAAGCAGCTCCCTCTCCTCCCCTGCCCAGCCCACTGACCCCACCCCCACCCCCTGTGACCTACTGCTCCTCAACGCCTCCTCCTCCATCCAGCAGCCCCCATGACACTAAACAACACTAAATCATTATATATATATATATATATGTGTGTGTGTGTGTGTGTGTGTGTGGTTGTTGTGGTGGTATACACGCCTTTGGGGAATGGAGAGAACGTTCTCTTACAGTGAGTAAAGGGGAGGGATTAGTGAGTCATGCTGGGATTAGTGTATGTGTGTGTGTGTGTGTGTGTGTGTGTGTGTGTGTGTGTGTGTGTGTGTGTGTGTGTGTGTGGTGTGTGTGTGTGTGTGTGTGTGTGTGTGTGTGTGTGTGTGTGTGTGTGTGTGTGTGTGTGTGTGTGTGTGTGTGTGTGTGTGTGTGTGTGTGTGTGTGTGTGTGTGTGTGTGTGTGACAGACAGACAGACAGACAGACAGACAGACAGACAGACAGACAGACAGACAGACAGACAGACAGACAGACAGACAGACAGACAGACAGACAGATGTCAAGCCAGCCACGGTAGTCACTACACAGCCGCCAGCAGATGAGAAAGTGACCTGAGCAGAAGGTTAAGTCTCGTGACTCTGCACTCAGTGCTAAAACAGCAAACCTCCCCCGAAGCCAACAGGATGTGGGGCACTCTTAAAATGAACAAAAATGACTGCAAATGCACCCTACCAGTGTAAAACCACGGTTAACTTAACAGTTCAGACATAAAAATCAATGGCAAGTCTTAATTGACACAATTGAATGTGTTGCTTCCTGCTTTAACCTAACCGAGGGTCGGTCTTCTGTGTTTCCCCCCCCACAGGAATCTGGGAGTGGTGAAGACGACCGTCGGTCCCAGCCCCGGAGGTGAGTCCTGTTTGAACACCATGTGTTTCTAGATCTGTCTTTTCTCATGCAGCACCGACATTGGATTCTCTTGTTATGAACCTCCTGTTGTAGATCTGCACAATGTCCACCAGGGGGCGTGTGGCATCACTGTCCTGGTGGGAATGCTCCGTCTACAGACAATATTTGCGTTGTGGTTAGCCTATTCGTGTTGACAGGTCTTCTTCTCTTTGCATGAGAGCATAACTTCCTGTTATATGCTTTGCATTATATTGCATTATATGCTTGAATTGTGATGGCAACAACAGCGCTCAGAGCTGCTTGGTTTTGACGTAGGTCTTTCTGTGCATGGATGTCACTGCAGATACGGTCCTTTTGTTTCCTTGAATAGCAACCTATTAAGTGGTTCTGTTTTTATTTACGTGTGTGTGTGTGTGTGTGTGTGTGTGTGTGTGTGTGTGTGTGTGTGTGTGTGTGTGTGTGTGTGTGTGTGTGTGTGTGTGTGTGTGTGTGTGTGTGTGTGTGTGTGTGTGTGTGTGTGTGTGTGTGTGTGTGTGTGTGTGCATACATAATATTCTCCTTTCACTTCCTCATGGCTTCTCACCAGGTATTGTACTAATAAAGTCTGTCTTATCTAAAGTCAAATTCAACAACTGGTTATGGAGTTTGCTTTGTTCTATAATCCCAAATGCATCACACAATTTATATGTGTACATGTACAGAGACATGTTTGTTACTGTGCCTGGAGTGTTGGATATCAGCCACTAAGCTAGCTTGAGGCATGTTGCGAGGAAAAAAATCCATCATCCAAAAGTTGAAAAGCTGTTGACATCAGTCCTGAAACTCAGAACGTACTGTCCCTGCTGTCCCAGAAGGAAATGGAACCACATTCAGGCTGACGATGGTAGCTCAGTCTGTACGAACTTGTACAGGTCACCGGTTCAAGGCACTGCCGAGGTGCCCTTGAGCAAGGCCCCAGACCCCTACCCTGCTCCCCGGACGCTGTGTATACCATAGCTGCTCACTGCTCCTAATACTAGGATGGGTTAAATGCAGAGAAACTCATTTCACTGTGGGCACGTATGGGACCAATAAAGAGGATTCAATCCTCTTTACATTTAGACATGCTCATGTATATTGTTCAGTGGACACAAATGATTTAGCATTGAAAACAATAGTGTGTGTGTGTGTTCATCTCAACCATTAGTGAATAGTAAACTGCTTGTGTGGTAAGTGAGAGCCTCGGAGCCCAGTCTTAGTTCAGTTGCAGTGTTGCTCCAGGGAGACACGGGCTTCAGAGGCAATAGAGAGTAGGATATCAAAGGTTACTTCTTCATCTTGGCTCACTTTGAAAACTGATTTGTATGACCGATCTAAGCCGTTTGAAGTGAAATGTCAATGGTGGAGCTGGTCGAATTCGGACGGCGTCGTGTGTAAATGATGACGGTATGGTGTGTTTGTCTTGTTGCCGACATCCATTTCTAATGCTCAGAAGCAGCATCCTGGTCTCCTGGACGCCCTACACTTCCATGTTGTCCAGAAACTCAGTCCTTAAGGTAGTGCTTTGCTCTCATTCAACACAGATGTTTTAGAAGAACAAAACAAACAACATGGTTGTAGTAATGACTGCTTGGCTTGGAACAGCATTGCAGGTGTGTTGTTAATCTGGCTGTGAAGCTCCTCCCCCCAGGCCTGAGCAAACCCATGTTTAATGCATGCTGATTGGAGCATCGTGCTGCTGCGCTGAAACATCCCAGTTGTACTGTTTGTTGTTGTGCGCTTAATGTAAATGTCTGGTCCCGTTGGAGCAGTGAAGTGGAGAGAGGCCTCCTTTAGGAGAACCCACCCGCCCCTGATGGACGTGGGGCCCCGGGAAGAATGGTGGCCAATCGCAGCCCTGAACCAATGTCTGTGAATTGAAACGCAGTGACCTCACCACCACCACCACCACCAAGCCTTTTCACACACCCCCATATTCACACACATGTGGACCATATTATCTGTTAGGTAATTCTATGGGGCTACAGCTGGTGAAGTCATACCCATGTGCGCACACACACACACACACACACACACACACACACACACACACACACACACACACACACACACACACACACACACACACACACACACACACACACACACACACACACACACACACACACACACACACACACACACACACACACACACACACACACACACACACACACACAGGGGTGCAGCCAAAGGCCACATGCCTAACCCTCCAGAGTGTGCAAGTGAAGTTTTTTGTTTTTAAATTGTGTGGAATATGGAGGACCAGTAGGCCTGCGTCCAGCTGCCAGGCGCGTTATGTGGAGGGGGGGGGGGGGGGGGGGAAGAGGGGAAGCGCTATTCGAGGGCCGACACACAAACACAATGCAGTCGCACAGTCCAACCTGTTCATTATCTTTGGCTTGTGTTTATTTAGGGGAAGGGGGCTGGCTGTTTGTATTCTTTTGAGTCACACCCAACCATGCTCCATCTCTTTCTTCGACACACACACACACACACACACAGAGCTGTTTGTGTGTTACTAGGGGTCAGTCACCACAGCAGTCGAGTGTAACGCTACTGCAGTGCAGTCGAGGCATCTCTGCAACGCGCCTTGTCTCGTGGGGAAAGAACACGTCAAGTGGACACCTCTCTCTGTCTCTCTCTCTCTCTCTCTCTCTTTCTGTCCTGTCTCTGTCTCTGTCTCTCTCTCTCTCTCTCTTCTGTCCTCTCTCTCTGTCTCTGTCTCTCTCTGTCTCTCTCTCTGTCCTCTCTCTCTCTCTCTCTCTCTCTCTCTCTCTCTCTCTCTCTCTCTCTCTCTCTCTCTCTCTCTCTCTCTCTGCTCTCTCTCTCTCTGCTCTCTCTCTCTCTCTCTGTCCTCTCTCTCTCTGTCTCCTCTCTCTCTCTCTCTCTCTGTCCTCTCTCTCTCTCTCTCTCTGTCCTCTCTCTCTCTCTCTCTCTCTCTCTCTCTCTCTCTCGTCTCTCTCTCTCTGTCCTCTCTCTCGTCTCTCTCTCTCTCTCTCTCTCTCTCTCAGAGAGAGTCAGTCTCAGACGGCGGTTCCTGACCCTTTTTGGCCCTGTGACCCAATTTGTAGCTCTGAAAATGTTTGACAGCAACTTTGATGCCCCTTTGTTTTATCTGCTTCCGCAGAAATGTTTTTCTGCGGGTATTATCAATGTGTAATGGCTCTGCTCCACACCACGCTGACCCGTGGCTATGGACCATTAGGGAGTCGGGTCATGTGTGCATAGATACAGGAGGCTGTGTTCAAATGGATGGTCAATAGTCTGGAGCTTATGCCAGCAGTCACCTGTGACCCCGTCTGCCCGGTTTATTTTTGGGACGCTAATGTTTACTCTTCTGCCCACTGCCGCTGACCAACGGTGTGCAAATGTTGTGCAAAGGTAATGGTGAGGTACTCTGTATAAGTCTGGATAAATATAGGGCAGACCTGAAGGGGTCGAGGCAGCGAGGCGCCTCAGACCCTATTTTTTTTGAGGCCACTTCCGGGTCCTTCCATCCGATTTAGTTTGGTTCCAATATACTGTTTGTATACTGTGGGTGGGTGTGGGTGTTCAGGTAATTGGGCTCTGTGCCGGAGCTATAAGGGTGTACCTTCTCACTCCGGGAGTGGGGATGAGCACGGCTGAAGAGGAGGAAGGGAGGGATGGGAAGTGCTCAGTGTTCATCCCCTCTCTGACCTCGGAGGCTCCATTGTCTCTCTGTTGCACATCATTTCCTTTCATATGCTTCACCAAAGCTCAGGATGCTGCTGCTTACTGGGGGATGACTGAGCTGCTGTCACATGTGCAAATTCAGGTGGAGCTCCAGAGATCTTCTTGAAGAATACATTGGAAGATGTTTGGCACAAATGTATTTGGGGCAAGTTTTATCTGTGTACAAACAACTGACAACTCAAATCAGTTTTGACATTTAAAAAATCACAGTGGTTGGTGATAATATTGCAAAAATGGATGTGTAGTCTGCACCCATGTGTTGGAAAGACTATTTTCACAACTCATGTGTGGAATACAATAATAAGATATTAACCAGTAGTATGTTATTATTGTTGTGTATCAACTACATTTTGTATTGCCTGCTTGACATAATTATACCAACTCACTTCCTATCTATCACCAACACATAGACGGATGGCTCTGTTGCAGGTGGACGTGTTGGGGCCTGCTTCGCTGAGACTGGGGGCTGCTGTCCTGTCATTGAGACTTGACACGCCTGCTTCCTCTCTCACTACACCTGCTGTGTTAAGCTGCTTTTATTACAGTCGCATCATGTTGACATGTCTGTGTTGAAATGAACATGCATGTCTTATCTCTGGGAATGAAGGCCTCCTTGTTCTCCCAAGGTTAAGTGTCTATATCGCATCCTTGAAGAGTGTTTGGCCAACGTGTGTAATTGTGGATAATTTCAGACCCTATATATTTATAACGTGTGAAGGGTTCCATAGATTTAGCTGGTTTTCTTGTATATGGAGGAACATTCTTTGTGTGGTTACTGAAGTCCTCTGTGTACAGTCTTTATGGTCGTTATGGTCGTTATGGTCTTTATGGTCGTTATGGTCGTTATGGTCGTTATGGTCTTTATGGTCTTTATGGTCGTTATGGTCTTTATGGTCGTTATGGTCGTTATGGTCTTTATGGTCGTTATGGTCTTTATGGTCTTTATGGTCTTTATGGTTGTTTTGGTCTTTATGGTCGTTATGGTCGTTATGGTCTTTATGGTCGTTATGGTCTTATGGTCTTTATGGTCTTTATGGTCGTTATGGTCTATGGTCTCTATGGTCTTTATGGTCGTTATGGTCTATGGTCTCTATGGTCTTTATGGTTGTTTTGGTCGTTATGGTCTTTATGGTCGTTCTCCTGCTGTTTGGTCAGCCTTACGTTCAGGTATATTGAGGCAGAAACATCATCCGTTTAACGTGTGTGTGTGTGTGTGTGTGTGTGTGTGTGTGTGTGTGTGTGTGTGTGTGTGTGTGTGTGTGTGGTGTGTGTGTGTGTGTGTGTGTGTGTGTGTGTGTGTGTGTGTGTGTGTGTGTGTGTGTGTGTGTGTGTGTGTGTGTGTGTGTGTGTGTGTGTGTGTGTGTGTGTGTGTGTGTGTGTGTGTGTGTGTGTGTGGGGGGGGGGTCTGGTCTATTAGTTCAAATAGGCCTAATGACGTGTGGAATGAATGTGTGACTCGAATGAATGGTCTCTCTTCTCTCCCATTATGACGTGAGGCATGATGGGGTAACACATGAGTTGTGGAAATAGTCTTTCCTTCACATGGTACATCAATTTTTTGCAATATTATCACAAACCGTGCAATACCGTGGTATGATGACATTCCTCTACCGTTGCAGCCCTGCCTATTGCAGCACTGTATGGTAAACAGCTGGCCTTACACACACACACACACACACACTTACTTACTTACTACTTACTTACTTACTTACTTACATATACACACACACCACACTGTGACAAACATGACATCCTTGACATGTCTGCTCCTTGTAAGTCATTACAGCAGTCAGCATGAGTGGGGATGGGGGAGAGCGGGATGGGGGAGAGCGGGATGGGGGAGGTAACTTGTGCAACTCCTCTGAGGAAGACCAAACGGCCAAAACAGCCCTCTCCTGTTACCCAGCCCACAGATGGGGAAGAGAGAGTACCGGTGGAGACTGACCACTATAAACAGGTGTGTGTGTGTGTGTGTGTGTGTGTGTGTGTGTGTGTGTGTGTGTGTGTGTGTGTGTGTGTGTGTGTGTGTGTGTGTGTGTGTGTGTGTGTGTGTGTGTGTGTGTGTGTGTGTGTGTGTGTGTGTGTGTGTGTGTGTGTGTGTGTGTGTGTGTGTGTGTGTGTGTGTGTGTACAGTGATGGTTCCCTGGTTACTGTGGCTAATGTGACCTGGGAATTGTGAATTTGAGTGGAATAATTGGAATGTGAGATACCCTAATATCTCAGTGTAACCTGAGAAACACAGGTGAGTGTGTGTGTGTTGGGTGACAGGGTGGATTATACTCAAGAAAAGACCCTGCATGATTTTAAGCCAAAAGTCGAGTGAGTTACATAATAGGAGAAACACACACACAGTGCACGCTAATGTCAAAAGCATATGTTCCTAGAGGACAGGACTGCGAGTACTGTATTTCATAACATTCCTTAGGACAAAACGTATATATATTTTAACCAACCCCCCCCCATGACCGTGTTGTCACCCCAGCCCGGACCTCTGTGTGCTGTGTGAGATCACATGCTGCTCTGGTCTGTCTTGTGCTGTTGTTGTGCTGCTAGTTTGTGTCTAGAAGGACATTGGAAAGGGGAGAGGAGGAAGTGCTGTGTTCTTTCAGAAACCCCCCCACCCCTTCCTCACACCACACACACCACACACACCACACACACACACACACACACACACACACACACACACACACACACACACACACACACACACCACACACACACACACACACACACACACTGCGAGGCGAACATGTTTCACGTGTAGGTTTGTCGAGGTCTCATACTCCCCACTTCAGCTGAAGGATTTCCCAGGCTCACCAGGAGCCGCCCCGATGCTTATTAGTATTGTTATAACATTAGTATTATAATAATAATAAGGGGAAACCAGGATGGGGGAGGGGGATTGTTCCAGGTTAGCCGCGGGGTGTAACGGCAGACATGCGGTTGCCTTTTCCCTGGGCCCTACATGAGCTGAATACCTGTGAGTGAACACAGGTTTAATGTCAGGGCTACACTGACTCGCTTGTGGTTCCTACTAAAGATCTTACCTTCTCTTTAATCAGAATTAAATGAACTTGAATAAGTACTGCCATAACTAGAGGGCCCTCAGTAGAACGCATGCCTCTGCCACACCCAAAAGTCCAAAAGTCTGCACCCAAATCTCAAACTCGTCGTCTTCTGTAAATAATCTAACCACAACTTTTTGAGTTATCAGACAAACAAAGGCCGGTGAACGCATAAACACCGGTCCTTCTTGAATGGCGAAGGTAATAAACTCCACTACAACCCCATCACAGTACAAGGTCTAAGACAGACAGAGTATTGTAGCAGTGTGCATTTCTGGAGTTGATAGGAGAACTGAAGGAGCATGGGTTTTTTAACCTAACACAACATGGACAGTTCCTCCACTTTGATGCGTGGCTTTTATTCATGTCCACACGTATCTCCTGTGAATCCATGACGAACAACCGGTCGGAACCAAATAAATATGTCGGTATTCTAATACTTGTCCCTGCGCGGTGGCTAGCTGACTGCAGGGCCTAGCGACGATAACACGCCCCAGCAACACACCACACGCCACACACACGCACACGCACACCACACGCCACACACGCCACGCACACGCACACCCACAAACACACCATGTTTTGGCCTTTGTTTACTCAAAGATAACTCTAAAAGGTATGGAATTGGACAAAGATTACTTGTGTGGCCAAAGAACAGTTTTAATTTAGAATTCGGTGCAGATCTGAATCTGGATCAAGGGGGGGCTTTTAGGTGTGGCAGAGGTGTGCGCTCTACTGAGGGTGTGTGTGTGTGTGTGTGTCAGATACACCAGTCCAAGCGCATAGAGGCTGCAGCACTTTCCCTATGCCAGCCTTATCTCTGAAAGACGGATAGTAAAAGGCCAAGTCTCCTTTGTTCTGTGCCTTTATGTAACAAAACCACAATGTTCTGGGAAGAGGGAGGGAGGAGGGAGGAGGAGATGGGAGGAGGGAGGAGGAGATGGGGGGAGGGAGGAGGAGATGGGGGAGGAGACAAGGGGAGAGGAGACTCCAGTGTTATTTGGAAATTGTGAATAACCCATGGCCATGTGGGTATAATTCACTCTCACTCAAACACACACACACACACACACACACACACACACACACACACACACACACACACACACACACACACACACACACACACACACACACACACACACACACACACACACACACACACACACACACACTGTCTATTAATCTAAAAACATGCTGATTGCTCTTACACAAATGGTCTACAGTTAGTCTCCCCCCTCCCCATTGATATGTTGTCAGTATGAGAGAGGATGACCTTCCCCACGGGGGGCCAAGGACGCCATGCAGTAGTTTGGGGGGGGGGGGGGAGGCAGTAGCTCAGTGGGTAAGGACTTGGCTTGGGAGCAAGTCCCCGAAACACCAGGTTACTGCCTAAGTGCCCTTGAGCAAGGCACCCCTCCCCGGGCGCTTATAAATAGCTGCCCACTGCTCCTAAAATACTAGGATGGGTAAAATGCAGAGTGTAAATGTCCCCGCTGTGGGACTAATAAAGGGCTAAAAATAAAAATAAAAATATATCCATAAATAAATACATATACAAAATGTAAAACAGGAATGTAAAATGTGAGGCGTGACTACGTGCGTTCTAAAGATATCACGATGATATCTGAGATGATCTTCAGCTCTGCCCTCTTCTGGACGACGGGTTACGATTACTTTTTGACTTATAACGAGTGGTTGTTCTAGTTTTGCTGGCCGGGTGATGTGGACGGTAAAGCGGCGACTCCTCTCCCCCCACCCCGTCGCTCCTCCCCGTCACCCCGTCCCGTCCCGTCCCCCCTCTCCCCCTCTCGTCACTCCCCCATCCGAGAAGCACATGTCTCCCAACTCCTCCCGCAGGAAAGACTTTGAGCCAAGTCCTCTTCCTCCAGACAGACAGACGGTTATCCGGAGCCGGGGAGACTGTGTGCGTCTCCTCCTCTACACACGTGGATGGATGTTGTGTTGGCGTTAAGATGACTATTTGATTATTATTATTATTATTATTATTATTATTATTATTTTAGTAGCGGTGGTGGTGTTTTGTTTCTTGAGTCTCGAGTAACTCGAGTTAGTGTTTAATAAACCGTCGACTCGTCACTGCGAGGGGAGACAGTGTGTCGTAGTAGCCGGGATCGGATACCAGGCTGCGGGCAACAAGGCGCTCTCTCTCGCTCTCTCGCTCTCTCTCGCGCGCGCGCGCGCTCTCTCCGCTTTTCATTAACACGCGTTCGGATGGGTCAGCGTTCGGATCCCCGCCATGAGGTTTGACGTGAGCGCCGGAGTGGAGGGTGTCAACACCTGGTGTTGACTTGGTGTTGTGCCCCCGTATATCTGTATTTTATATCGGTTTCGCGTTTTTGCCGTCCACTCCCGGGGACGCCCTTCCCAGAGACCCCGGAATGACCCTGGGAACGATGCCCGCTCCCCGCGGCGGTGGCGGCTCCTCCACCACCGACGGCGGCTCCTCCTCCCCGGGGGGCTTCTGCTCCTGCTGCGGGGCCAAGGTGGTCGGGCCCTACTTCAGCGGCGATGCGGTGGTGGAGTCCCGGAACCAGATCAACCAGCTGTGAGTCCACGGAGGAGCGCCGTGGGATACACACACTCAGGCTACACACACATATACATACATACAGATGCATACATACATACACTACACACCTACACTACACTACATACATACACACATATATTGGGGAGGAACTCGGGTTAGAAATGAAATGCACTTTTGGCCTCTGGGTGACGAGTTGTTCTCTCACCTTCCTTTGTTTTAACACACTATTGTATGTAAGTCGCTTTGGATAAAAGTGTCTGCTAAATGACAAATGTAATGTAGAACTCATGTTGCAAACTTCACTGTACTATGTTTTTTGGAATGTTTGTCCAAAAATATGAAATATTTGTTATTTATAAGTCTTTTTATTTATAAGTGATGGGGTTTTCCGGGCTTGCTCAGTGCCAGTCTGAGGAGGCTGCCTGCCTGTGAAGAGTGCCTGTTCAGGGTGTGACTCACGGCTCTTTTAATCGCTGGTTCCTCTGACACACACCTTAACCGGCTGAGCAGACGTCCATATAAGTAAGGAAATGGTGCGCTCTTACCGACACCCCGCCCTGGCACGGTGGTGGTGGTGTTTTTTGTTATGTTCTTGTGTGTCAATTGGTTTCCCCAACAAAAAAACCGACCAGCTGGAAGAAGAGCACAAAATGACCAGTTCTGGATGTTGTTCAGTCACTTGGAGAGACCTGGACTTTGTCCATCTCATCTCATTGTACGCTGCCCGTGGGAAACTGTAATCCAAGTCTTCTTCAGTTGTGATCTGTTGTTCCAGGTGGCTACAGATTGGTTCAACTATTCTTCAGCAGGGATATGTGATTTGATGTTAATCTGTGCCCCTACTTTAGCAGACAAAAGGGAAAGTATTAAGTAAAGAGTGGATACTTGTTAAGATAATTCTCCCTTTTTGTACAACAGATCAAAGGCCAAACCTATTCTATTCTATCAGCAAATAAGTAGGTTGCAGTACAGTATCTGACTTGCTTATAGAATATTGTTGGAAGTGTACTGCATTAGTCCATGTTAAATATACACACACACACACACACACACACACCCACACACACACACACACACACACACACACACACACACACACACACACACACACACACACACACACACACACACACACACACACACACTGATGCCAACTTGAGAATACCTCAGTGTTCCAAAGCCATTTCAGGCTATTCATTCACTCTCTCCAATTAACATAGTAGCGTTGAATGTAATGGCTAACAAAAACCTAACCTAACGACGGCATCATTCTGAATCTATTGGCTACCGTCGCTGTCTGGATCACACCCCCCCCCCCCCTCTAACCTGGTTCTGCCCTGTTTATATTTGAATGTTGGAGGATGTTGTTATTGTGCCACCAGTCTGTTAACCCCAGCCCAGGTATTGAGTAAACATTTAAGAAAGTTGCACAAGACGGATTTCTGGGAAGCTTTTGTAGCAGGCAATGTAATTAAAGGCACGTGTTGCTGGTGCTTTGCCAGCAGATTCAGTAAAGCCTGAACTGCCATGTTTTCAACAGCTCATGCTGTTTTGTTGGGGCAAGTGTTTGTTTATACTCCAGTTGGCAGGGGTCAGCTGACACCAAAGTGTGTGTGTGTGTGTGTGTGTGTGGTAATGTTTACCAAGGGTGTGTGTCTGTGGGTAAACTACAGGGTCACAGAGCTGTTCAGTTGAGATAAGTGTTACCTTGTGCATTGTCATTTGCTTATTATACACACACACTCCTTCCTCTTGTCTGCGTGCTTGTGTGTGATCTTGAGACTCTTGCACACAAACAATAGTTTGGCCGGTCAACAAAGACGGTTCCTTTTCTTGACAGCCACGGTTGTACAAGGAAGCTTCATACAGTAGAAGTCCCCTTGTCTGTGTTCCCATCACAGTGTGTGTGTGTGATGTGGGCCCGCAGGGTGGAGTAGGGTATAGCCATAATATATTCTGATGGTTCTATTGACTGGATTAATTCCGGTCTGCCTCTCCTTTATGTCATATTAATGGTTTCCAGTAAAGGGCGAAAAGTTTAAATGTCATTGGCTCCAGTGCTGTTTAATGACTCCTTGAAATGGGCCTTGGCTTTCCTAGCCTGGCTTTCCAGTCTCTCTTGCAACAATTAGTTGTACAAGGCGGCCTGGAGGACCAATGAGGACCACAAGACCCATCAGGCAGGCCAATCCAAGGGCATCTCAGCTGTGATTGGTCTGATTGGCCTTGACACGAGTTGATGGGCCAATGCAACCATGATTCTGAAAGCCAATAGAAGTGAGGGAGCTTGACCGACAAAAGCATCAATGGGTCAGACTACTGCTGTGCTGACTGATGCCATTTTCTCATTCATGTTGTTGTTCATCCTAACAATTCAACCTCAAGTAGAACCAGATGTAGCTCTTAGTGGTTGTCCTTAGCTTTGGACTATTGTGGAATGACATGTTTGTGCAACCCATTTTCACTGAATTATTGAGGTACTACGGGCTTCAACCTCTGACCCCATAGCTGGACTAATAACCAGTTGGAGCTGTTGAATCCTGGCAGAGCGTTTTCCATTCATCATATGGTTCTACTGTACTAGTTTACTGAAGGGGCTTTCCAAGCCCACCTTCTCAGAATAGCCCCACACTGTACCTCTGGGTCAGCGTGCGTGCATGTGTGTGTGTGTGTGTGTGTGTGTGTTGGGAACTGGATATGTAGGAAGATTCCCACGCCTCGTCTACACAGGGCATCAGGTCTGGGCCTGCAGAGCTCCGACAACCCACTGCCTGTTATAATGTCTCACTGTTGGCCCAGGAGTATGTCACTTTTGATCAGTTCACCCTCTGCCAACACACTTAATCAGCCACTTGTGTTTACTCCTGCATATTGAATTTTTAATCTACCCCCTGATTCAAACAGTATTATCATTAATGTACCACCTAATAATGATCCTTTATTTGAGATGGGAGGTAAAGACACGGCACACTAAAAACATAAACAACTAATACTTCTTCAAAAACGACTGTGGGGATTTCCATGCACCTCACAAACTACCTAACAAAGTGATATTTCTATGTTGCTTTCTCTGCATTATCCAGTAAGGTCGGTCTCTGTCTGACTCTCAAAGGTTGTAGTGTGCCCGCTGTGAACTCATAAGGCTAGCCTCAGCCTGGCCTGTATGCAGCCTGGCCCTATATTTATCCCGGCCCCCCATCTTGGGAGTGACTAATATGGGCAGGAAGAGAGAGAGGTTGGGGGGGGGGGAGGGGTGTTCACCCAGTTGATCTGCCTGGTGCTGCAGAGCAGTCCCAACATAGCGATGGTGGTGTGGATGCCTGTTGCCCTACTGCCTACTGCTTGTGCCCAGCCTAAAGGTGACCCTGGCTCCATTATCCGGGCCTTGTCTCGCCCGGACGGTGATCCGCTCCTCCGCACCGGTTAGTTTTTCCTCTCGCTCTGCGCTCCTCCTCTCTGACTTCTCCATTCACACGCTGTTTGTGGGTTTGACCCGGTTGTTGCAGCGGGCCTGTGTCATTTGTTTTCTATTTGTGTTACACAATGTGGGATAATGGCGCTGACATGCATGGAGGAGAGGCGTTCATGTTGGGTTTGGGTCAGATGGGGACTGTGTTGACGGCACACGCAACACACAATTGAATGATTGATTGAAAAAGCTTGCTGTGTCTGTGCTTTGCTCTTTCTTTAGGGAAATGTACCACTTCAGAGGTCATGACTCAAATGCAATGCACATTTATTTGGTTTGTTCTAAATGGACCACAGCTCTCCCAAAGGAAGGACAGCCGCAGCACACTTTGACTGTGTGTGTGTGTGTGTGTGTGTGTGTGTGTGTGTGTGTGTGTGTGCGTGTGCGCACCGTCGTTACGTCGGCTGCTGTCTTTCAATTGGAGAGAGTGAATGAAATTGGCTTTGGAGCACTGAGGTATTTCTCAAAACCTCGAAGTTGACTCAGTCGGGTCACGTCAGTGGTGCCAAGTTGCTGATTCAATGGGAAGTGTTGACACATAGTGAGGGGTAACGTGAGAGGAGGAACGGGGCAGAAGAACAAGTGATGATGCCTATGCCAGGAAGTGGTTGTGGTGTTGATGAGAAGTGTGTGGGAAAGAGGAAGTGAGATTCGGGGCAGACAGGAAACGGTGAGGCCTGAGAGTACATGGCTGACCGGGAAGCCAGCTGATTTTTCGCCACTGTCTGAACTCTGTGACTTCATCCCAATGAAATACGCTAGATAATTGGAATTTGTAATTAGCTAGATAAAAAAATGTTTTATTATATATTTGTCTTCGTTCTGCTATAATTGAGCTAATGCGCAGATGTCTTAAGTCTGAGAGTATAATATCCTTAAAAAATCCTCCATGGTAGAATGTTCTATCTAAAACATTGTGTCAATGTTTAAGTAGGCAGTCAGGTTGCACACTACTATGCGATATTATCTGCGTTTCCGATTTTGCTATTGTCTGAAGATTTAAGATGTTTAATTTCCATTATGCATCAAGTACAATGGACAGCTTACTCCCCACTCCCTCCCGCAGTATAGATTTACTACAATTGAACACTATACACTATACTGAAGCTAGTATTACCAATAGTGAGGTATTTGCAGTTTCAAGCACGCTTCCCGCTCATTTCAGTCCCACCAGAGACGGGTGTCCGATGAAGAGATGGAACACAATGCAAATTAATCCCAGCTAGTGGTGGAGGATTCAAGATTATTATTGTCCATATGCAGCAAGTACAAATAAATGCTTACTCCCATTCCTGAATTTCTAAAACAATACAAAAAATTCTAAATTGGTAAAAATAACATTAAAGTGACTGATGGATGATATGTACATGTGTTGAATTGTGCAAAAGTATTTAAAAGCATTTAAAGTGCGTCGTGCAACAGCATCATGAATACAGTGCAGCACAGTGCAGTTACTGTAGTGAGTCCAGAACGTCTAGCAAAGTAGGATAGTGTAATGTAATATGGGTGACTATGTTATGATAGTGTAATGTAATATAGATGACTATGTTATGATAGTGTAATGTAATATGGGTGACTATGTTATGATAGTGGCAGCACTCCTAGCAGTTCAGTAAGCGCACTGCCTGTGAACCTGAAGGAAGCACCTCTCTCTCGCTCTCTCTCTCGCTCTCGCTCTCGCTCTCGCTCTCGGGCTGCAGGTGGTGTTCGCTGTTCTTTCAGTGTTCTGGACCTGAGGCTACGAAACCAATGGCTATTGTACAGCGATTCTTCAGCTTATCATATTGCTGCTCTAGGAACCGACTCCAGAGCTGGTTTGTCCGGCAGGACCAATAGAAGGCAATGCAACAAATGAGCAGCAGACTAGCAGCTGCTTCGTAGCCAATTAGCTGAAAACATCAATGCTAAGTTGGTCAATTATAGAACGTGCAGAGCCATTGCAGAACACATGCTTTTGTTTTCCCACGTCTTGTCGCGTTGTGTCAAGTTGTGCTGCGCAATGGCTGTATTTATAAAATAAACTCTGTTGGAAGGTTGATGTATTCATTCTAAGCAATTAGAAGTCCTTCAATCTTTTTATGTGCCAAACAGACCTTGTGCTAGGATTTATAGGCCGAACCAAACTCGATTCTCCCTCTCATTGATCTGGGTCTTCTGCATTGGCTACGCAAAGAGATTTAAAAGTTTCAAAGAGTGACTTTCCCCTAGAATATTATGTGTGCGTGTTGCATTACAAGTGTTTGGCGTCTCGTGGTTATCATGTGACTGTAGGGCCCGAGTCTTGCTTTACGACCCGGTACACAACTTCAGAGGCATCCCAGCAAGTCCGGTTCATCAAAATCCAATAATTAGATGAACTGAGAATTGATCTCTCCCTGGATGTGCTGACCTCACTCAGAGTTCACGTCGGTCCTGATCATATGTGGGATCACGTGGGCCCTCTAGCAAAACATCACTTTGTTTATGGTCCCATAAACCCTCGTAACTCCACTCCACCACTGCTTGACTCATCTTTATTGGCAGACTGGCTGTGTGTGTGTGTGTGTGAGATCCAGCGTGTGTGTGTGATCCAACGTGTGTGTGTGTGTGTGATCCAACGTGTGTGTGTGATCCAGCGTGTGTGTGTGATCCAGCGTGTGTGTGTGATCCAGCGTGTGTGTGTGATCCAGCGTGTGTGTGTGATCCAGCGTGTGTGTGTGTCATCCAGCTGTGTGCTGAACCAGCGTTAGAACATAGTGTCCTAAGTTGAGCAGAGTTCACCCCGGGGCTCTGGTCCTTGTTGTGGCCCTGAGTCAGGGCGGCTGTGGGAGCTGAATGGAGCTTTGTGCGAGTGACATAACGCTCCTTCGGCGGCCCTCCCGCTCGCCGGCCCCCTCTCCCGGACCCTCGAGTCGTCGGCGAGGGCGTGCGAGGAAAGAGAACGATGCAAATGATGTCACTGCATGAACATGTTTTTGGATTATGTCACTGGCTGGGGGGGGCTGGGGAGGTGTGAAGTCCAGCTTCAAAATGTATTTTGATTCAAATTTAGGTAATTTTCTCCCTTCTCCCCTGTCCCGCCCTCTTCTCTTCCTATCCTCGCCCCTCGTCTCCTTCTCCAGTATCAGCGAGAGCTTCCTGACGGTGAAGGGCGCCGCTCTCTTCCTCCCCAGGGGAAGCAGCCCCACCCCAAGCTCCTCCTCCCATGTCAGCCAGCGCCGGAATAAACACGCAGGTGAGGACACACACACACACACACACACACACACACACACACACACACACACACACACACACACACACACACACACACACACACACACACACACACACACACACACACGTGTCAATTCAAGGTCTTCTAAGACATTCTCCCTCCGGCCTCTCTTTGAAACTCCGCCCCCGGTGGCCGAGGACCTGGCCCTCCAGGAGCAAACGGTGAGCGCTCAGACCCAGCTGGTGTCGTGTGTCCACAGGCGCATTGGGATAGTCTCACCTGGCGTCAAACGGGCGTGTCCGGTGACCGTTGTGTATTCGGCCTCCCGGCTCGACATGTAAACAACTTTTAGGTTGTCGCCCGTAGTTAACATGGGAGAACTACCGGGGCATCGTGACCATCACACTGAGGAGCGGAGAGCACCGCGTGGGCCACGACTCCATCCCTGGTCCCGTGTTTCTAGACCAGCCTTGAAATGACTACTTTGTTTTATTTACACAAGATCCAAATCCTTGGATTTACTGCCTCCCATTCATACACTGACGGCGAAGTCAGCCACGCAAGAGACGGCCGGCACGTTTAAGGTGTCTTGCTCAAGGACACCTCCACACTTGGCTAGGAGTAGCTGGGGGATCGAACCTTCTTCCGGTTGCGTGACAGCTCGCACTACCCCCCCCCCCCCCCACCCACCCAAACTGAATTGAACCACAGACGAGGTGGTCTCCGTGTGTCGTGTATACCAAGGAGGTACTGATCTTTCACTGTCTGTTGACGTCCAGGTGACCTCCGGCAACACCTCCAGACCATGTTCACCCTGCTACGGCCGGAGGACACCATCCGCCTGGTCAGTACCCACGCTCACACACAAAATGATGCTCGTTTAAAAAGGAGGGAGGTAAGTCAAATCTTACCTGTCTCTCCCCGCCCCCCTCCAGGCGGTGCGTCTGGAGAGCTCCTACGCCCAGTTCACGCGCTACATGGTGGTGGTCTCCACCAACGGCCGGCAGGACACTGAGGAGAGCATCGTGCTGGGCATGGACTTCACCTCCTCTGATAGGTCAGTGCCATGGCAACGCAACACAACATTCCCTGGCGATTGGGGGGTGCTTCCTTAGCCAGTTGTTGTTGTTCTAGCTCAGGCATCCATGGGAAATGAAACAGAGCCCTTTTAGTAAGAGGTTCTAGAACAGCTGGATGTGTTTTTGTCCTCTAGTTGCTGCACCCTGGGCCTGGTTCTGCCCCTGTGGAGTGACACCCTAATCCACCTGGATGGAGATGGGTAAGACCACCTGGACAGACCACCTCCCTGTGCCCATACTCTATCGTACCTCTGCCCTCGTGTGGACACTGCCGACACCTTCTAGAAGCCGACATTTATTTGTGTGTTAATTTGTCTCTCTGTCTCACTTTCTCTGTCTCATATTTTCTCTCTGTCTCTCTCTCTCTCTCTCTCTCTGTCTCTCTCTCTCTCTGTCTCTCTCTCTCTCTGTCTCTCTCTCTCTCTCTGTCTCTCTCTCTCTCGGTCTGTCTCTCTCTCTGTCTCTCCCTCTCGGTCTGTCTCTCCTCTCTTGTCTGTCTCTGTCTCTCTGTCTCTGTCTCTCTCTCCCCTCTCTCTCCTGGTCTGCAGTGGTTTCAGTGTGTCCACAGTCAACAGGATCCATGTGTTTAAGCCTGTGTCGGTCCAGGCCATGTGGTGAGCATTCTCCTCTTCGTTCCTCCCTTCCCATTCCTCCTGTCCAACTAAACTAAAATGGAGAGTTTGTATCTATTTATTTGTGTAGATTCCTGTAGATCGGTCTTCTGTGAACAGGTTGAGGTTTGGCAGCTGCACTCTGTGGCTGTCTCTCCTGTGTCCTCCACCTCCTCCTCCACCTCCTCCACCCTGCCTCTTCCCCTGCTCCACCCTGCCTCTTCCCCTGCTCCACCCTGCCTCTTCCCCTGCTCCACCCTGCCTCTTCCCCTGCTCCACTAACTCCTTATCAGGACGCCTTTCTCTCTCTCTCTCTTTTCCCCTTCAAGTTATTCTTTTCTTCTCCTGGTTTGTTCCAGTGACCTCTCAGGGATGACCTCTGACCTCTCCCCGCTATCTTTTTCAGGGAGAGTGGCGGCATGAGCCTCTCCTCTCGCTGTATTGACCTTTTTTTTTTGTGGACGACCTATGACCCCTCAACCCCCCCCCCCCCCCTCCTCCTGCTGGCTTTTTCATTTGGAACTTCAAGTGCACTTTTGTTTGTCTTTCCCTGTTTTTATACAGACCCTTTTTTTTTAATTTATTTATTTTTTATTATTTATTTTTTCCTTAGGAAAACATTTACAAAAGACCTGTTGTATCCCCCAGGCTACCCTGCTATTTATGTGACTAAGTTATGGCGTAAACCAATACCGTTTTCACACTGAATACGGTATCGACCCCCGCATTAGTGAATACGGGAGTCGATACCGTATTAGTTAGCACTTTGTTCACTCTCTTCTAATTCGCGATTCGCTGCGCACTCGATACCAGGTTTTCGTTCAGATTCTGTTCACACACACACACTGGAAGTGTAGTAGTTTTATTGCTTTGCACCCAAACTAGTCCCAAACCCAAACTACTTCGGGATCGAAACCACCTACCCAAGCTGGATTAGTTAATGCGCACTAGTTGGGTAGTGAATGCGCATTACTTGCCAGTGTGAAAGCAAAAGCGAAGCGAAACTAGTTTTGCAGCGCTGCAAATACCGTATTTTAGCCCAGTGTGAAAACAGTACAAGAGGCACGCCCACCGCATGTCCTTATCCTCTCTTATTGGTCCGGAGGTGAGAAGCAAAAAAGAGAAAGCAACAAATCGAAACGCTTTAACCCATAGTGTGACTTCTCTCTCGGTGTGTGTGTGTGTGTGTGTGTGTGTGTGTGTGTGTGTGTGTGTGTGTGTGTGTGTGTGTGTGTGTGTGTGTGTGTGTGTGTGTGGTGTGTGTGTGTGTGTGTGTGTGTGTGTGTGTGTGTGTGTGTGTGTGTGTGTGTGTGTGTGTGTGTGTGTGTGTGTGTGTGTGTGTGTGTGTGTGTGTGTGTGTGTGTGTGTGTGTGTGTGTTAGGTCTGCGCTGCAGTCTCTCCACAAGGCGTGCGATGTGGCCCGCTGTCACAACTACTACCCAGGCAGCCTGTTCCTGACCTGGGTCAGCTACTACCAGAGCCGCCTCTCCTCCGACCAGTTCTGCATCAACGAGTGGAACGCCATGCAGGACGTCCTGTCCCACCGGCCAGACTCCCCCGTCCTCTTCACTGACGTGTAAGAGCCCGTGTGTGTGTGGACAACATGCTGCCGGGAAGATTGCACTATTTGATATGTGCACACTCACCACACCGTGCACTAGAAACGCTCACTAATGAGTATATGTGCACCGACCCAGACAACAGTTCCTCTGTGGCTTCTCCTCCAATGAGAGAAGAGGAGCCCCCCGGGGTGGTGGGTCGGGGGGGCGGGGCATACAGCCCCATACAGTCACACGCCCGCCGCCCTGATGCCGATGGGAGCACGAGGGGGGGCGCACGCACCCTGACCCCAGGCCTGACCCTGACCCCAGGCCTGACCCTGACCCCAGGCCTGACCCTGACCCCAGGCCTGACCCTGACCCCAGGCCTGACCCTGACCCCAGGCCTGACCCTGACCCCAGGCCTCAAGGCCTGCTTAGAGCACCCACATGACCCCACCTACTACAATACACACATGCAGATAGATATATAGATGGATATCTATATATGTGTATATAGATGGATAGATATCTATAGATAGATGGATATCTGTAGAGAGATATCTATAGAGAGATATTTATAGATATCAATATCTCTATCTATAGATATCTATCAATATCGAGAGAGAGGGAGAGGGAGAGAGGGAGGGAGAGAGAGAGGGGGAGGTATGTACAGTCTTGTCAGAGCATGGAACATCTGAAATAGCCCTGGCTTTACACTGGCCTTGATCCATGCTCTGAGGAAGGGGGGGGGAGAGAGAGAGAGAGAGAGAGAGAGACACACACACACTCCCCATCTCTCTCTTATCTCCCCGTTTGTTTAGTGTGTATACTACCCACTGACCTCATTTATGGTCCATGTTACCGGACCCAACGTGCTCGCTCTGCCTCCATGTTAAACACCACTTCCAAAACAAAGGCTGTGTTTGTCCTCCCCGTCAGGGCGGGGCTCACAGGGCCAGTTATGAGTTGAAGGCGGAGGTTCAATTCCCGTAAGCATCCTCCTACTTCTTGTATCATACATTTCATGGGAATTACATATCATTTCCATGGGTGCACTGCTCTCACTCACTCACTCACATATATTGTCTCGGGTTGTTGTCTTTGGGATGATGCTGTAATGTTTGGTTGTTTGTCTCGTGTGTTGTGGTGCGTTTTGAGGTCAAGGTCACTTTGCTGCCTCTGTAACCTGACCTTTTTAGTGAGGACTCTGAGGGGGACAGACAACCTAAGAGACCAGTCTATACTGACACACACACACACACACACACACACACACACACACACACACACACACACACACACACACACACACACACACACACACACACACACACACACACACACACACACACACACACACACACACACACACACACACACACACACACACACACAGTAGAAGGCATCCGAGAGAGATAAGAGAGAGAGAGTGTGTGTCTCTGGAGACATAATTAGGCCACTTGTTGTTATCATCCGCATTGCGTTTGGTAACCAGAATATTCCAGGCCTCAGAGCCTGGATAGCGAGGACGCCCGGGGAGCACGGTAACTCCACAAGGCCACTCTGTTAGGGAACAACCAGCGGTCACCACACATTCTCCTCTCGTCCCACTCCGCTCTGAACTCGGGACAAGAACAGCAATTCTTTCCTCTGAAACAAGTCATCCCATTGAGATCTAAAGAAAGACACACACCAGGGAACAGTAAAAAAACAACAACAACACACACACACACACAGTGCTCTGATCTGACAAGGTGGCGGCTACCATCTAGTGAGTGAGTGTTTTTGAAGCCACTGGTGACATTCTCTGTGTGTGTGTGTGTGTGTGTGCGTGTGCGTGCGTGCCCACACAGACCTACAGAGAGGGAGCGCACGGAGCGGCTGATCAAGACACGCCTTCGAGAGATCATGATGCAGAAAGACCTGGAGAACGTCACCTCCAAGGAGGTAGGACGGACACTTCAAATGGGTGCTTGGTAACCGTGAGGGGAGAACGTCTGTACCCAAGGTCAAACTGCTATTCGCCAAAAGATATCTGAAGAAATAGATATCTGGTCCTATCTCTTCAATCGATTGTCATGCACAAACATTTAAAGTAGTGCTGTCAAGATCAAAATATTTAATCTGATTAATCACAATACAATTCTGTGATTAATCAGATTAATCACAAGTTTAAAATATACATATTTACTTGTAGTTTTGTTTTTTGCGGGTGGCAAAACTAATGCAGGTATGGAAGAATGAAATGCTAAAAGCAGTTAGAGATCAAGATTTTTATTTAATTATTTTGTTCCTTTTCACTTTAGTTTTTCTGAGCAAAAAGATGTTTGCAGGACAGTGTTTGAAATATATACCATGCCTTTAAAGAAAGCAAAACATATTATTCTAGGCTTATTGTTCATCAAGTCAAGTCAAGTCAAGTTTATTGTCACTTCACAGTTTACAGTTTAGTATAAAGCAGTGATGTGAAATTCTTGTGTGCAATACCCGACGACAGACAGCAGTTATAGAATAAGATAAAATAAAAATAGATAAAAATAGATAAAAATAGAATAAAAAATAGAATAAAAAATAGAAGGAATATAAAATAAAAATAAAAAAATGCAATTTATAAAATGCAAAAATCAGCACAGAAAAGAGCAATATATATATATAAATCAATGTAATAAAATATACATTGTTATATGTTATACGCCCTTGTTCAGCAGCCTGATGGCCTGACTGTGGAAGCTATCTCTAAGCCTATTTGTACGACACTTGATACTGCGGTATCGCCTGCCTGACGGTAATAGTGAGTAAAGTTCGTGGCTGGGGTGGGCAATGTCTTTTATAATTCTTTTGGCCTTGGCCGCACACCGCTGGTTGTAAATGTCCAGGAGGGAGGGGAGCTCACCTCCAACGATATACTGGGCCGTCCGCACCACCCTTTGAAGCGCTCTGCGCTCGAGTGCCGTGCAGTTCCCGTACCAGGCGGTGATACACCCTGTCAGAACACTCTCGATGGTGCCGTTGTAGAATGTTCTCAGGATGCGGGGGCCCATGCTGAATTTCTTCAGACGCCTGAGAAAATACAGGCGTTGTTGGGCCTTTTTCACCACGTGTGTGGTGTGCGTGGACCATGTGAGGTCCTCGGAGATGTGCACGCCGAGGAACTTGAAGCTGCTGACCCTCTCTACTGCAACGCCGTCGATGGAGATAGGGCTGTGCTCTCCCCTCTGCCTCCTGAAGTCCACGATCAGCTCCTTGGTCTTCTTGACGTTGAGGGCGAGGCTGTTCTCCTGGCACCACTGCTCCAGCGATCCGACCTCCTCCCTGTAGGCTGTCTCGTCGTCGCCGGCGATCAGGCCCATCACTGTCGTGTCGTCAGCAAACTTGACGATGACGTTGGAGCTGTGCATAGCCATGCAGTCGTGGGTGTAGAGGGAGTAGAGGAGAGGGCTCAGCACGCATCCCTGGGGGGCTCCCGTGTTGAGGGTCAGTGGCTCTGATGTGGTGCTGCCCATCCTGGTTGTACATGGAGGACTACTCGGCCCTCCAGAGATACTGACCCAGAGATTCTGACCCAAATCCATTCCTCTATTGTGTCTATGGAGTGGACCTCCAGAGCGCTGGTAGTAACAGCCCGTGTGTTTCCCCCTCCGCTCCAGATCCGCACCGAGCTGGAGATGCAGATGGTGTGCAACCTGAGGGAGTTTAAAGAATTCATGGACAACGAGATGATCGTCATCCTGGGCCAGATGGACAGCCCCACCAAGATCTTTGACCACGTGTACCTGGTGAGAACACACCCTGTGTCTGTGTGTGTGTGTCTCTCTCTCTTCTCTCTCTGCTGGTTTCATTCCATCTGGACTGTGTTCTGTGTCTCCAGGGGTCTGAGTGGAATGCATCTAATCTGGAGGAGCTGCAGAACAGCGGGTGAGCGGACGTTCAGACATTCTCCTCAGACCACCTCCTCTTCCCCCCACGTTATCTTTCACACGATGCTCTCCCATCCCATGACATAAATCCCCCCCCCCCCCCTTTCACAACAAGATGGCGTTCATGTGTTGTCTTTTTCTTTTTAAATGTGTCACCACAGGAGAACTCTGAAACGTAAATCTGTATTAAGTGCCACGGTTCTATTATCTGCCACGTTGTGGAGCGTAGCCGCTTCCTGGCTCAGGGCTGATTGGCTGATTGTGATGTGGCGTCGGCAGGGTGCGCTACATCCTGAACGTGACCCGAGAGATCGACAACTTCTTCCCGGGGGTGTTTGAGTACCACAACATCAGGGTGTTTGACGAGGAGGCCACCAACCTGCTGGAGTACTGGAACGAGACGTACAAGTTCATCACCAAGGCCAAGTATGAACACACACACACACACACACGTACACACATGCACAGCACACACATAGCACACACATAGCACACATACACACGTGCATACACACACACATGTTCAAACGCACACACCCATACACACACACGCACACATACCTGCACATATACACACGTACATACACACACATGTTCACACACACGCACGCACACAAACGCACCCGTACACGCACACACATTCACACACGCACACGTACACACACACACACACACATTTGGGAATGGGGAGTAAGCATTCCATTGTACTTATTGCATCTGGCAAAAATACTTTAATACGTACACACATACACACACACATACACACATACACACGCACATATCAGGTACACATACCGGATACACACACACATATGGGGTACGCATACACACAAACACACGTACACACACGTGCGTACACATACCATGTACACACACACACGTAAACATACACACATGCACCAACAACAACAACTCGGCCCACACATAAATCCGGCACAATCATTTTCAGTGGTTGAACGTTGATCTCTGTGGGTTAGCCCATCAGTCCAACAGAGTTGGTCCAAGAGTTTTAAATGTGTGTGCGGGATGTCGTCCAATGTGTGGTTCAAAGGAAAGCGGGGGCCAAGTGTCTGGTGCACTGCAAGATGGGCGTGAGCCGCTCCGCGTCCACCGTCATCGCCTACGCCATGAAGGAGTACGGCTGGGACCTGGAGCACGCCTTCCACCACGTCAAGCACCGCCGCGCCGTCACCAAGCCAAACTGCTCCTTCATGAAGCAGCTGGAGGAGTACCAGGGCATCCTGCTGGCCAGGTACAGGAGGAGCACCGTGTCTGCGTGGACATCAGCTGGTTTCCTTTGATTGTTTTAAGGATTGAGGTTTTTTTGTTTGGGGTAATCAACGATTAATGTTCAGCACTTTCTCGCCGTTTGTTGGTCCTGTGTTCCTGTTTGTGTTCCTACACCCAAGGCCACTCAAAGCGCTTTACAAGCTATGCTTCATGTTTACCCATTCATACACACATTCACACACGGCGGTGTAAACCATGCAAAGAGAAAGCCAGGTCGTCGGGAGAGATCAGGGTTGTCTGCTCAGGGACCCCTCCACACTTGGCTGGGTTCCTTCCCCCGGCTCCTAGCCATGCCAGGAGATGGCCAGCTGGTCAGGAGCAGTTGGGGTTAGGGTGTTTTGCTCAGGGACATCGCCACACTTAGCTTGGAGGAAGAGCTGGGGGAATCAAACCAGCAACCTTCTGGTTGCCAGACAACCCTAACCCTACCCCTCCCCAGTAATTGTCTCGTTGTGTTTCTTCTCCTCAGTAAACAGCGGCACAACAAACTGTGGCGCTCCCACTCGGATGGCGACCTCTCGGACCGGCCCGAGTCCCTGTGCACGGCCTCCTCCCGCTCGCTGGGCCGCTCCGACCCACACAACAACAACAACGTCTCCTCGCCGTCGCTGCATCACTTCCTGGGTGTGGCCGTGCTGCAGGCCCTGGGCGCCGGGCCCCCGGACGCCCAGCCGGTCGAACCCCGACCTGAACCCGCCGACGCGCGCTCGCCTCCTCGCTCCGACGGCGTGCGAGACTCCGCCCGGGAACCGGCTTCCCCGCCCCCCGGGGCCCGCCGGACCCTCCTCGTCCCGGTCGGCCTCCCCGTAGCAACGCCCCCTCGCACGCCGCCACCCTCTCTCCTCCTCCCCCCGCCCGCGTCTTCCCCCGTTAGCCTCGATTGCGGCGGCACAGAGCGGGAGGTCTCCCCGCTGACCCCGGACTGCTCCCCATCCGAGGGTCCCGCCGGCCGCGCCGCCAGCCCCCTCCTCTGCTCCTCGCCTTCCCCGGGTCCTGCGCCCAACAACAACAACCACAGCACCACATCCTCCAGCACCTCCACCTCCAGCACCTCCCCCTCTAGCCGCGACGACAACAACAACCCCAGCGAGGCGGGTCCGGGCGGCAGACCCGAGGGCCGTGGGGACGGCGACGGCTCCTCCGGCCACGGCGGCGACAGCATCGACTTCTTCAGCGCCAGGGAGAAGTTTGTGGGCCTGGCGCTGGACGGCGGCGGAGGCCGGGCCCCGCCCTCGGACCGCAGCCCACAGCCCCGCACGCCGCCCCTCTCCTCCCCCGAGGAGGAAGAGGAGCAGAGGAAGGAGGTAAGCTCTCACGGTTCTATTGCAGCGCGTGCCAAAACTATATATGATCAGTAAATCCTAAACGTGTCAGTTCCTCCTCCATGAGTGACACGTCGCCTTTACTCTGATGCTGCTTTCACGTGTACTATACTGACACCTGCTGGAAGTCCGCAGTATTTTCCCTTTGAGACGAGAATATCATATATTTAGTGATTGGTTGCTTCAAATAGGACTCACAGAAAGCTGTTCAATAGAGCAATTCACATTCTCTTTTCACAGCTTCCTCCGCGCTCTGAGGACCACGACGAGGCCAGCACTGAGGCCCATACTCCTCACCACGACAACGGAGTGTGTGTGCGCCACATCGTCACGGAGATTGAGTCCATATCGCACCTCCCCGCCGCCTCCCCCGCCCCGCCCTCCCCCTCCCCTGCTGCAGCCCCACCCTGCCTTGCCTTGCCAACCAGCTGCTGGAGGACCAAGAGACCGGCGAGGTCACCGGCGATGGCGGCCGTCCCTCAACCCCGCCCCCCTCCCAACCCCAGTCTACGCCCCCCTCCCAACCCCAGTCTACGCCCCCCTCCCAACCCCAGGCCTCGCCCCCCTCCCAGTCCACGCCCCCCTCCCAACCCCAGTCTACGTCCCCCTCCCCCCCCCAGTCTCCCTCCCCGCCCACCTCTCCCCCAGTCCCCTCCCAGTCCCCCTCCACGCCGGTGCAGCCGCCAGCCGATTGGCCGGCCGGCTCTGTGCGCCGGGCCACCAAGCAGCTGGAGCGGCGGCTGCAGCAGGGTCTGGATGTGTCCCTGACCTCCTCTCCTCCACACCACCTCCCCGTCCCCCAGCGCTCACCGCTGAGCTCCCCCACCACCGAAAGCCCTCCCTCCCCCCTGTCGGCCCCCGCAGAGCCCCCGCTCGTCTCTCCGGTGCGGCCCGTGACCGCGCACGCAGACGGAGAGACTCCCGGAATGGACTCCCCTAACCCGGGTCCCCTAACGGCAGCCTCCGACGGAACAGCCTCTGTTGTGAGTTCAGAACCCTCCGTGAGCTCGCCCCCGCGGTCCTCCAGCCCAGAGCTGCGGCTGAGCGTGTCTGGAGTGACGGTCCGGGAGTCGGACACAGACTCCGGGACCCGGGACTGCGGCCCCTCCTGTCACGCCCGCAAGAAGCTGGCTCACAGCAGCCAGGAGCTGGAGAGGATCCAGCAGACGCTCCGAGAGCTGCAGACCTTCCTTCATGAGGGAGCACCGCCGGAGAGAAGCCAGGAGGAGCCTCTGACCGTCCCCTGCTGCCCGGAGAGAGGCCAGGAGGAACCTCCGACCGCCCCCCCCTGCCCGGAGAGAGGCCAGGAGGAGCCTCCAACCGTCCTCCGCTGCCCGGAGAGAGGCCAGGAAGAGCCTCCAACCGTCCTCCGCTGCCCGGAGAGCGGCCAGGAGGAGCCTCCAAGCATCCTCCGCTGCCCGGAGAGAGGCCAGGAGGAGCCTACTACTGTCCTCCCCTGCCAGGAGAGAGGCCAGGAGGAGCCTCCTGCTGTCCTCCGCTGCCCGGAGAGAGGCCAGGAGGAGCCTCAGGCTGTCCTCCGCTGCCCGGAGAGAGGCCAGGAGGAGCCTCCAACCGACCTCCCATGCCCAGAGAGAGGCCAGGAGGAGCCTCCAACCGACCTCCCATGCCAGGAGAGAGGCCAGGAGGAGCTTCCAACCATCCTCCCTGGCCCGGAGAGAGGCCAGGAGGAGCCTCCTACTGTCCTCCCTGGCCCGGAGAGAGGCCAGGAGGAGCCTCCTACTGTCCTCCCTGGCCCGGAGAGAGGCCAGGAGGAGTCTCCTACTGTCCTCCCCTGCCCGGAGAGAGGCCAGGAGGAGCCTCCAACCGTCCTCCCCGGCCCGGAGGCAGGGCCGGGGGAGGGGGACGCCCGGGGCTCCGGAGAGGACATGGACACCGAGCCGGACGCAGTGGCCGACGAAGGGACTGAAGATTCGGCCCTTGGCCCGGGGCCCACGGAGAGGCGGGGGCTCCGGGACCGGCAGGGGAAGAGCTTCCGGGAACCCGCGGCCCGGCAGCGCACAGTGGAACTGGAGGCCCGGATCCGACAGGCGGGCCTCACGCCGCCGTCTCAGATGAAGCGCTCCGCCTCCTTGGCCAAGCTGGACCGCCTGGAGCTGTCGGCCGACGACCTCAGCGACTGGGACCTGAGGGCCCCCGGCAGGTCCCCGTACTCACGACCCCTCCCCGGGCCCGGCCCCGGCCCCGATGACTCTTGGAAGAAGCAGCGGGTGCTGGTTCAAATCCCTGCCACTCACCGCTCCTCCCGGGGAGAAGGCTGCGACGCCGTGCCTCCTGCCCCGCGGAGAGAGGAGGAGACGGGTGAGAAGGAGGAGGTAAAGGTGGTGGAGGAGGAAGAGGTGGGGGGGCGTGGCCCATCGCCATGGCACCGGCGCCGAAGGTCCACTGAGAGAAAGCACCAGCAGACCGCCACTGTGCTCTACAACACCATGTGACCTCACTGCAGGGGACAGACCACTACTGGAACGTGTGTGTGTGTGTGTGTGTGTGTGTGTGCGTGTGAGAATAGATGTGAGCTCCATCTCCCCACCCCAGATTTATGTCGGTTTACCCGACGTCCAGTAGCAGGGAGCGTGGAGGTCCGATCTGTGCCGACCTCTGACCTCACTTTGTATGTACAGAAGGTGGAGGATACAGGTTACCTCTGCATGTATGCCACTGGATGTGAGAGAGAGATTGTGTCCAATAATGAAATATGAATGTTTAAAAGATGCTGAACCTGTGTCTGAGTTTTATTATTTTTTTACATCCCCTTTCAGGTGCGTTTAGGTTTTTGAGTTATTTTCGACGTGGCCCTCTGCCGGTTGGGTTTCTAAACACAGACTCGGTTCTCTTAAATCCCAAGGAGGGTCTCTTCAGAACATGCACTTTACTCTTGTTTTGTTCTCCCCATAACCCTCTTTCTTTTACTTTAAATACCTTCTTTTTTTAAATAGCTGACGTTAATTCCCAGTATTTTTGCACTGATTGATTAAGGCGGGGATTTTCCTCTTTTCGTTTGCCTGTCTTGATATTGATTGGAAATACAAGTCATGTGACCAGGGCTAGAAAAACCTTATTTTTTAACCTGTTTTATCCATGAATAAAGAACATGTGCTTATCCAATCTAATGAGCATGCATCCATTTTTGGAGTATATGTGTCTGTATTAAGATGCTTACTATTTACTACTATTTACTTCACTTCTTACAATGACTTCTCTTGAGAGCCACCTGCTGGTAAAATTGCGTACTGCACAACATACGTTTTCTTGTGGCCTTACAGGTGAGGCTGACCAGCCATTCTAAATAATAATAATGTAGCGTTCGCCGCTATTAAAGATCACAGATCACTCCGATGTACGAAGGTTGTCTTTATTTCCGACAGTTGTTAGCCACAGCCACGCCTTACAGAACCAGAACTTTGTATACCTTTCCCCACACTCGAACCAACTGACACGACTCGTACTCCTCACGCCCCCGGAACACAAATGTCTCTCCTGTTGGCGTTGTTGTTGGGGCTGGCTGCTACCCCCTCCCTTAGATGTCGCAGCAGGAAACCAGGGCCCCCCCCCCCAGGCACCTGAGGTGATGCAGAGCCCCTGTAGGGCGCTAGTCGGACAAGATGCAGCGCCACTTTGCGCCTCCGCATAGGAAACCGCACCCGATAGACTAGCTCCCCTAACTGCTCCAGGACTACACATGGTCCCACCCAGTGGCTGTCCAGTTTAGGACACCTGCCCTTCTTTCGCTTCGGAGAGAAGACCCAAACTAGCTCCCCAGCTGCAAAGTGTCGCCCCCTAGCACAGATGTCATAATTCCTCTTCTGCCGCACACCTGCACTCTGCATTTGCCTCCGGGCGTATGCATGTGCAGTGTCCAAGCGATCCTGCAGCTGTCTGCCGTAGTCGGTCCTGCAGGCGCAGATGTTGCATCTGGGGGTGGTCCGAAGGCCAGCTCTGCAGGGGTCCTCATTTCCCTGCCCAACATGAGGAGGGCGAGTGTGCACGAGGTAGAGTCCTGGACCGCAGAGCAGCATGCCATAAGAACCAGGGGTAGGTGCATATCCCAGTCAAGCTGATGGGTGGATGTAACGATGGAGAACTGTTCCACCAGAAAACGGTTGAACCTCTCCACTAACCCGTCACTCTGTGGGTGGAGGGGAGTTGTGCGGGTCTTGGTGATTCCCCGGCACTCACACATGGTGGAGAAAACCTTGGATTAAAAATTTCTCCCCTGGTCACTATGAATGGACTCGGGGACCCCCAGCCTCCTTAACATCCACCCAACCAGGGCATTCACAACGGACCAGCCTCCTGGTACATAGGCCTCTGGCCATTTAGTGAAATAATCCATGGAGGAGAGTATAAAGCGATTCCCTCGGGAATGGCCCCACAACGTCAACAGACACAACTTTTTCAGCCCCGCCCCCCTGATCCTCTCCAGCACTCTGCACAGTGCGGCCATAGCTGATTCGAATGTCATCCAAAAAAATGAAACATTCTGTATGTGGGACCCCAGCTAAGACCCTCTCCATTAAGTGCTAAAATGTGGCAGGTACATTGCACAATCCGAAACAAAGCACTTAAAACTGCCACAGTCCCTTCCCTGTACAGAATGCGGTCTTGTGTCGTGCCTCAGGGGAAAGTGGGACCTGCCAGTAGTCACTCCTTAATTCCAAGGAAGAGAACCAGGAGGAGCCGCCCACCATATCTAGGCATTCATCCACACGTGGAAGAGGGTAGGAATCATTTTTGGTGACCTCATTCAGTCTCCTGTAGTCCACAGAGAAGCGCCATTCTCCCCCCCTTCTTTGGCACCATGACCACCAGTGTTGCCCAGGGGCTCTCAGAGGGCTCTATTATGCCAGCACGCTGCATTTTCACTAGAGTCTGCTCAGCCGCTTCCTGTCGGCCCAGGGGGAAGCGCCGTGGACGCTGTCGTATGGGCATGGCGTCCCCTGTGTCGATAGAGTGCTGTACCAGAGGGGTCTGTCCTAGTGCCTCGTCTTCCCATGAAAAGCAGTCTTGGAATTCAATCAGCAGCTGCCACAGTTGCTGCTGCTGTTGTCCCTCCAGGTCAATGGCAGATCTGCCAGAGCTGCCATCCTCCTCCCCTCGCTGCCGGACGAACATTCAACGCTCTCATGCGCTGCTGCCACCGGGACTGTGGTGCACACTGGGGTAGCAGAAACAGCAGTGGACGTTGCGGCCGTCGCCTCATGGCTATTCTGGGCCTGTACCTTCAGCTCTCCAGGACGTGGGGTCTGCACGGAACATAGCTGGGATGTACTGGGTGTACGCCGGCTCACTCTCCCCCACACAGCACCTGTGAGGTCCCGCCGCCAGCTTTGCCACACACTGGGGGTCCTGCGGCCTCATATTCACCACATGACCGCCACTAAAACTCAATGTGGCCTTCCCCAGGTCCAGCTGGTAGCAATGATCCCTTAAAAAGGACCACTGTAACTGTCAATCCTGTGTCAACTAAAGCAGTACATGAAACCCACTCTATGCAAATAGGAATGTGGCAAAAGTCTGATATAGAAGTCCTTCCCACAACGACAACTTCCGGCCCTGCTGATGGGCTTGCTGTTGCAGCTGAACTGTGTGGTTTGCGAACGGGACATCGGTGTAGGGGTACGCAGTGTCTACTGCGACCCCATGCTGTTTCCCGTCACCTTAGCCAGGGCAGGGCAATTCCTCACCACATGTCCTGCCTGACCACAGCCCCAGCAGAGGCGCGTCTGTGGATGTGTCTGCTGGTGCCTGGCTGGAGGTTGGGCAAGCCCCCTGATCATCTCGGTCACTTCCTCCAGCCACGCCGGCTGAGCTGCCATGTCACCCCCTGCTGCCCTGACCATTGGAGAGGTTTCCATAAGTATGCTGTGCTGCTTCTCCCATAGCCATCTCCCGCTCTAGTGCATACTCCAAAGCATCAGGCAGGTTGCAAGGGCGAGCCAGCTGAGTATGAACACGCAGGTCGGCTGGGGAAAGTGCCCAGAGAAACCTCAGTTTGCACCTCAGACGGCATGTGTGCATACGCCTGTCTTGTCAAATGTCATTCACCAGAGCTCGTAGCGGTTCCCCCATACCCCTCTGACATCCATGCAGCTCTGACCACAGGAGCTCTGACCGGAAACACTGACCAAAACGCCGCCCCAGTGCACCTGGCAACGCACTGTAATCTCCCCTCTGGCTGGGGTCTGAAAGCAGCAGGCAAGACAATGCATCGTCTGTTAGAGAACGGGCAAGCTGGGGGGCTTTATGTTCGTTTGACCGGCCACTTGCTCTTGCCAACAGTTCAAACTGGGCCTGGAAAGCCTCCCAGTCGGATTTGCCACCATCTTTCAGTGTCTTTATGCCTACCTGCTTATGCAGCTGGGTGACGTCATCTTTGTTTACATTCCTGAAGACGTCTCCGGCTGATGCTGTGGCGCGAGGCACAAAATGGTGGCTAACCTCTGAGCTCCTAGCAGTGGCTAAGCATGGCTCTCCCATGGATAACGTGGGCTCTGGTTTCACCTCGACGCCCCTCTGACCAACATCCAGTACCTCTCCTCCTCCTCCATCTTCACATACACTGAAGGCTCCATCACACAGAAGCAAGAACAGCCAAAGCTAACAAGTCCATGTCACATCAAATAGCTAGTGCTAGTCCACACGCACACCGAATGTCCACAATTACGTTTTTTATTCTGACACCAGTTGTAGCGTTTGCTGTTATTAAAGATCACAGATCACTCCGATACGAACGTTGTCTTTATTTCCGGCTGTTAGCCACAGCCACGCCTTACAGAACCAGAACTTTGTATACCTATCCCCACACTCGTATACCTATAACCAACTGACACGACTCGTACTCCTCACGCCCCCGGAACAGACACACACACACACACACACACACACCCGGAAGGGGCGGTTTCTCGCCCCAACAGCAGTGCCTGAAAAAACTGTACAACTGTACTTAACTGTCTTGTAACTAAATGCACATACACATACAATAATTTATAATAATAATATACAACTGAAGCAGCTGGTACCATGCATTGTCTAACAAACGACCCTGGTACATGTGGCCTAAACTATTTTACACGTGGCTGTGCTTCATATAGTTTTTATATTGCGAGGCTACTGCAAGAACCAACCTCGTCGCCATGGCACCAGCGCCGAAGATCCACTGAGAGAAAGCATTTTATCCAAAGCGACTTTCAAGGTGTACATTTGTTGAAGCAGACGATAGCATAACACTGAGGTACGCGAACATAAAAATAGAGCAGTTCACAAGTATTCATATTAACAAGATGAATAACACAATTTCGTACTGTCAGGTCACCTGCTTAAGTAGCTGTGATAAGAGCGTGTTATCAACATTAAGGATATACACTTGCTAGAATATCCAACATGCTAAGAGCTATTAATGTCAGGACTTAAGCAAGTTAGGGGTTCACAGAGGAGAAGGAGGGTTCAAGGAGAGTCCAGGTGGACTCTAAACAGGTGGGTCTTGAGTCTCTTGTGGAAGCTGGCGAGGGACTCTGCCGTCCTGACATGAGACGGGAGTTCATTCCACCACTGTGGAGCCAGAGCCGTGAAGAGCTGGGTCTTGGACGAGCGATGCTTGGTTGTCATCAGTGAAGGTCGAACAAGTTGCCTGGCAGAAGTTGAGCGGAGCGCTCTGGCTGGAATGTAGGGCTTGACCAACGCCTGGAGGTAGGCTGGGGCAGTTCCATTGACTGCCCTAAAGGTCAGCACCAGAGTCTTGAACTTGATGCGAGCATTTACCGGAAGCCAGTGGAGATCGTGGAAGAGAGGGGTCACGTGGGAGAATTTTGGTAGGTTGAATACCAGGCGTGCTGCTGCGTTCTGGATGCGTTAGAGGGGCTTGGTTGCAGAGGCGGGGAGTCCCGCCAGGAGAGAGTTGCAGTAGTCGAGGCGGGTGATGACGAGCGCTTGGACCAGGATCTGCGCTGCTTCACGTGTGAGGAAGGGCCGGATCCTGCGGATATTGTAGAGGGCAATTCTGCAAGATCGGGCCACCGCGGTGACGTTGGCATTGCAGGACAGCTGGTCATCTACCACCACACCAAGGTCTCTTGTTGTGGTTGAGGGGGAGACTTGGGTGTTCTCGATGGTGACCAGTAGGTCCATCTGAGGGCAGTCTTTCCCCGGTATGAAGAGGAGCTCAGTCTTGTCAAGGTTGAGCTTCAGGTGGTTGACGGCAGTCCATCTGCTGATGTCGGCCAGGCATTTAGAGATGCGTGTTGCGATTTGGGTTTCTGAGGGGGGAAGACCACTTAGACCACTACTGGAACACGTGTGTGTGTGTGTGTGTGTGTGTGTGTGTGTGTGTGTGTGTGTGTTTGCGTTGTGAGAATAGATGTGAGCTCCCCAACCCAGATTTATGTCGGTTCACCCGACGTCCAGTAGCAGGGAGCGTGGAGGTCCGATCTGTGCCGACCTCTGACCTCACTTTGTATGTACAGAAGGTGGAGGATACAGGTTACCTCTGCATGTATGCCACTGGATGTGAGAGAGAGATTGTGTCCAATAATGAAATATGAATGTTTAAACGATGCTGAACCTGTGTCTGAGTTTTATTATTTTTTTACATCCCCTTTCAGGTGCGTTTAGGTTTTTGAGTTATTTTCGACGTGGCCCTCTGCCGGTTGGGTTTCTAAACACAGGTTCTCTTAAATCCCAAGGAGGGTCTCTTCAGAACATGCACTTTACTCTTGTTTTGTTCTCCCCATAACCCTCTTATGTTGAGCAGGGCGTGCCCAAAACATCCTCTCCAGCAACTCGGACAGTTTACTGTCGCCGAGTCCGTTGAGCAACAACAGACGATCCGCCTTCTCTATCTCCGACAGCTCGAACGTTCTTAAAAGAAGCGCTTTGAGAGCCATGTCCTTGCCTCTAGCAGCCCCATCGCCTTGCCTCTAGCAGCCCCATCGCCCGGGCCGTTGTCGAGGCATCCAACGCCGCTACCACATGGTAGTATCTGGTAACGTCCTGGTTATCAGTTGGAACTGGGCTTGGATGTGTTGAACCACGACCGCTGTGCTGCCAGAACTCGGGCAACTTACTCGCTGCGGTGTAGACGTTAGCCGGAGCTCCTGCCGGCGCTGCATCACCGTTAGCCTCGAGCATGATTTCTATCAGTGTTCGGGGTCGCCAATGTGGGAATGAGTCATAACGAGGAGACGGTAGACAGGTTGTCGAGTCCTGGGTTAAACGTCTTAAAGGAGACGCACCTCCTCTCATGCCTCGTTTCCACCCAGGCATTTTGAGGGCTGCTTCGGACCAGTTCTGTGCATTTTCACCGCAAAAGAACGGGTTGTTGGCCCGGAAAACTGGTTCCAGAGCGGCCCCAAATCGAAGCTGGGCTAGCAGCAAGAACCACTAGGTCAGGGGCTAGGGGCGGGGCTTATCGTGACCAACAGACCAACTAAAACTTTGTGACCGCCATTTTTAAAACACCCAAGATACCCTGAAGGCGAAGCAGCAGTGTTCCGTGGAGGAAACAAACGGCCTGCTTCATGGTGTTCCTCCACAGAAGTTTACAATTAACTCGAGGAGCTTCTAGAACAAAACCGGTATTAAAGAAACTACAGCGAGATGTCTTCAGCGGGGGACAGAACCGAGAAGCAGATCGATAACAAACTGGATGATCCGCTGCTGCAGTCACTCTGATCCTGGTAAGTTTTACTTTATAAACCTTTCACCGTGTTGCCAACCAGCTTTGAATTTGTAAGCTGTTTAGCAAGCTACTAATTTCTCACATCAATGTTATGTTCGTATCATCGGAAATGAGTAGCTATGATTGCTAGGCTTGTTAGCTGCCAGCATTGTCATATGTGTTTACACTCTGTCCCTTTAAGAAACAGGTTTTGCTTCCGGCTACGTCACCATACAGGCGGCACCTGCGACAAGCCGGCTGGTGTTGAACAAAGCACGAGTTGTACTTGTTTGTATGAAGTTAATAAAGACAGCAAGCAGAAACCTCTGTGTGATAATTTCACTACATGGTGTCAGAAGTGGCCAGTGAGTCACCACGCTGGAGGAATGGCGAAGTTGAACCCCCCCATCAAGTTTTTCTTTCAACAAACCTACGGAATGGCCGGAGTGGAAACAACGTTTTCAACGCTATAGGACTGAGACCAAACTGGATAAAGAAGATGTGCAGGTGAGCTGTCTAATTTATGCCATGGGCAGCGAAGCGGAAAACATTTTTAAGTATTTCAAGTTTGAAGATGAAGAAGATGGGAATGACCGTTGTGGGAAACTTTGATGAATTTTTTTCCACAGAGGAACGTTACCCACGAAAGAGCGTGTTTCTACCAACGTGTCCAGCGGCCGGGGGAGAAGGCAGAAGGTTTCATCAGAGCCTTATATGATTTATCTGAGCACTGTGAGTTTGGGAAATGTCGAGAGGAGAACATCCGCGATCGCATCGTCGTCGGGATGTTGGATAAAGAGCTCTCACGCAAACTACAGCTGATGGCAGATCTTTCGCTGGCGGTGACGATACAGACCATCAGACCATCTGAGGAGGTCACAGCAGCAAGTGTACATGCAGGGGGATGCTGCAGGATCCGTACAAGAAGTACAATATACAAATAAATATAAGAACTGGAAACAAGGTGATAAGTCAAAAGATAATATATGGGGAGCACATGCAAGAAAATGTGGCAAATGTGGGAAAGAACGCCATGACAAAGATGAAAAGTGCCCTGCAGGACAAGCAACATGCCATAAATGTCATAAAATTGGACATTGGGCTAGAGTGTGTCGCAGCGGCAGGTCAGTGGAAGAGGTTACCGAGCCAGAGGAAGCTAGGCAGCAGACCTCTTATTTTTTTTGGTTCAGTTAGCAGTACAAGTGAGATGAGGAAACAGTGGACTGTGCAGCTACATATGGATTCTACTCCAGTGCAATTCAAGATAGACACTGGAGCAGATGTCAACATAATAGGTGAGCACACGTTTCACTCTCTCACTCCAAAAAGAGCATTCGGATTAACCTGGTGAGGAGAGTAGATGAGGTAATGCAACCACACTACAGCAGCGACCACCTGCAGACATGCAGCATGGCACACTGCAAACCGAACCAGTAAAAATACGGTTGAAAGAGGGTGTGCAACCCTCTACCATACACACTGCACGTTGTGTGCCCTTTCCCATGCTACAGTAAAAGAGGAACTGCAAAAAATGGTGAACAATGGTATCATCGAGCAGGTCACACAGCCTACAGACTGGTGTGCACCCATCGAACCGGTCCTGAAAAAAAACACAGGCAAGGTAAGAATCTGCGTCAACCTCAAAAGGCTTAATGAATCCGTCAAAAGAGAGTGTTACATCCTACCTACCTGTGATGAGATAACGGCCAAGTTAAGCGGTGCAACAGTGTTTTCATCCCTCGACGTTGCAAGTGGATTCTGGCAAATTCCGCTGCACCCAGACAGTTGCAAACTGACCACGTTCATTTCCCCGTTTGGACGATACTGCTTTAAGCAGCTATCTTTTGGGATTTCCAGCTCGCCGGAGATCTTTCAGCGGAAGATGCTGGACTCTGCAGGGGCTGGAACCACGGACGTCTTCATTGATGACATCCTGGTCTACGGGGCCTCAATAGAGCAACATGACGCCCGGCTGGAAAAGGTAATGCAGTGGGTTGAATCAGCTGGTTTGTAGCTCAACAAGGAGAAGTGCTCCCTCAGACAGAGCCAGCTGCGCTTTTTGGGCCATCTCATCGACCAGTCAGGGGAGAGACCTGATCCCGAAAAGGTGGAGGCGATTCGACAACTAGCACCACCTGGAAACGTACAGGAGCTAAAACAAGTGCTGGGGATGGCAAACTACCTGGCGAGGTACGTTCCCGGCCTATCTTCAATAAGTCTACCACTGTGCGAGCTCCTAAAGAGCAAGAATACGTGGAACTGGGACCACTCACAGCAGTCTGCTTTGGAGGATATTAAAGGGATGCTGATGACAGTTCCAGTCCTAGCCTTCTATGACGTCACAAAGCCCACAGCTGTGTCTGCTGACGCCAGTAGTTACGGACTGGGAGGCATGCTCCTCCAGCTCCACGGAGAGAAGTGGAAGCCTGTCGCATACTGCTCCAGACGTCTCTCTGAAGCCGAGACACGTTATGCCCAGATAGAGAAGGAGTGTCTGGCGGGGGTGTGGGCCTGTGAGAAATTTGTAAGTATCTGTGCGGCTTGGATCAGTTCAAGCTCGAGACGGATCATAAACCATTGGTGCCACTTGTCAACAACAGGAGCCTAGACAGCGTTCCCGTGCGATGCCAGCACCTTCTGATGAGACTCATGAGGTACAAGCCTGTGGCGGAATATGTGCCTGGGAAAGCACTGGTCGTTGCTGATGCCCTGTCCCGGAGTCCACGGACCCACACAAGGGAGGAGAAGGAGACACACGACGAGGTGGCATGCTACGTGGCCGCAGTGATACAGGGCATCCCAGCATCACCAACCAGAATGGACAACATCCGAAGAGAAACCGCAGCTGACAGCGAGCTACAGTCAGTCGTCAACCTCATAAGAAGAGGATGGCCTGAACATAGGGCAAGCGTCCCATTAAATGCCAGGGAGTACATTCCGGTGAAACATGAACTGACGGAGGCTGATGGCTTAGTCATACGGGGAAATCAAATTGTTGTTCCAAGGGCATTGAGAGAGGAGATTCTCCAGAGGATACATGACGGACACCAAGGGTGTCCACCATTTCTCAAGTGGAGAATTCAAGGAGCTGGCAAGACAGTTAGACTTTAGACACGTCACGTCAAGTCCCCACCATCCCCAGGGGAACCATCCCAAAACCTGATCAAACACCGGGACTGGTTCAGACCAGGTCTGGACGTGTCATTAACGTCACCATATAGGCGGCACCTGCGACAAGCCGGCTGGCGGTGAACAAAGCACCAGTTGGACTTGTTGTACTTGTTTGTATGAAGTTGCGATCTACAAATAAAGACAGCAAGCAGAAACCTCCGTGTGATCATTTCATTAAAAGCATACCCTTGGAAACAATAGCTAACGTCAGGATGCTACTTTCTAAAAACAGTGTGTACTGTAGTGGAGACATGTTTTTAATGCACTTTTCTCTTGTTTTCATTCATGGAGTCGTCTGCCGTAGATGTGGAGCTAACACCACCACTGGGCTGCAGCTGCTTGTCTTTACAGTTGGTTGGCAACTCTAAATATATTCTAAAATTCACCTGCTTCAGGAAGTCTCATTTCTATTTCTAAATTTCTACATTTTGACCTTCATAATTTGCGCCAGTCCATTGGAAGACTTGTACAGACGGCAACAAAGGCAAGTAAAGTTGACTACTTTCTAAGGGGATTCAATTAGTCACTTGAAGGCTAGACTAAATGTATTCACTATTTATTGGTTTGTGTCGAGTCAGGTTTGACCCTGACTGTACCAGAAGTCTGTTGACAGACAGAGGGGTCATGCTGGCCTTCATAAAGGTCATACATGTGTGGAGTGTGTGGGGTTGGTGGCTGGTTGAAGCAGCCTCACCTGGCCCCAGTTAGACTGATTCCTCTATGGCAAGGCTCATTGGTTAAAAAAGCCACCACTACACAGACTCGAGGAGAAGAGATCTAGCATGTTCCATCTGCTCTGTTCTCCATGATTCAAACTCTGCAATAAACCAGATTCCTTATCACCCTGTGTCCGTGTCCTTGTCTGTGAGGCTCCTGTTCAGGCGCCAGCGTAGCAGAGGATGCTGCCACCAGCCATTAAAATGTCTGCTTGAGGCTCCTCCCGAAGACAAGGAAACAGGGTGATGAGGAATCAGGTTTATTGCCGTTTTGAATCATGGTGAGCAGATGGAACATGCTAGAGCTCTTCCTCTAGTGTGTGTGGTGAAGGCTGCTTTAACCTGTGAGCCTTGATCAACAATGACCCACAGGTGTGCAGCCTCACCAGCCATAGAGGAATCAGTCTAACTCAGGCCAGGTGAGACTGCTTCAACCAGCCACCAACCACACACACTCCACACTATACTAGTTATAGTATATGTATGTTAAACAATTAAACTGTCTTTATAAACTCTGTTGTTTAAAGTTGTAACCAAGTGATGTAATGGGCTACTGCAGTCAACTTAGCCAAGAGTGATTGCAATGCCAAACCGCTACCTGCTTCTGAAATCACAAAGTCACTTGTATAGAAGTGTCTGCTAAATGGGAATGTGTTTTAAATCCCAGGACCCGAGGACGGCCCACAGGCCTGCAGCAGGACCCGAGGACGGCCCACAGGCCTGCAGCAGGACCCGAGGACGGCCCACAGGCCTGCAGCAGGACCCGAGGACGGCCCACAGGCCTGCAGCAGGACCCGAGGACGGCCCACAGGCCTATTATTCAACCTGGTTAGCTTCCTATGCTACTTTGATGCTAGCCTGGATTTCTAGTCTTTTGTGACAATTGTGTAGTGCAAGAGGGCCTGGAGGAAGACCCTCTCAGTTTAGGCGGGCCAGTCGTAAGGCAGGAGGGGGACTTCACCCGTGATGGGCGGATTGGTCTTGACCAGAGTCTGAGGGTGGAACGGACTGTACCGTGGAACAGAGGCTGGCTGCAACCACACTTCTGAAGGTGATGGTGATGACGGGTAAATTCAAGGCACTGGGTCTACTTTGACCCTAATGACTCATCTAAATTCATAAAGAACAGACTCAACATTTCAGGAAGCCATCAACAAACACTAACTTACCCTTTATGGCCCCTAAAAAGAATTCCTGTCTTGACTGGGTCTAGTTGTGTTCTCTTTTTGCTTGCTCTGACTCACGTCCTCTCGGGGACCAATGACGTTTATATTTTCAGTGGGGTGAGGATGGAGAGCAGCGGGCGGGTGTGGTGCAGACAGGAGAGAGCAGTGAACATGAACTACTCCCTAAAGAGGGAGACCAAACCTGTCCGGAGAAGATGCAGTAACTCCTATGCACCTGGCAGGCACCAATTCAAACATCTTGGATTGGATTTGTTTCCTGTAGCTACCTATTTTATTGAATGCAGTTGAACTTGCTGTAGCTCTTGATTTTAATATTTAGTTTGTTCTGTGCTTCACCCCTATCAAATATTTAGCCGAGTGTAAGGACCCACATTATCCTGTCACTGCTGGCTATTTGAATGCCCTTCAATTGTTGTCAGTCATATTAATAATGAAACATCCTCTCCTCCAGTTGGCGGTTCAATGCTGAGGTCTCTCTTGAGCTGAAGGGAGAGTTCTCCATGCAGATCTCCAGACTGCTCAGACATGTCTGTGAACCCAACTATTGAACAGACACCCACAGCCTCTTTCTCCACGGGAGTTAAGTTGGAACAACGGCCATACCATATTTGACATCATTTGTGGTTAATGTGGCCAGGGAAAATGTAAGTTTGGGTCCCCTGCTGGAACTGCTACCTCCGTGACCCGATCCAGGATAAGCGGTAGAAGATGGATGGATTGCTGAGAAATAAACATGTATTTTTGCAATGGGTGGTTTTGGTTTTCATGCTGTCATTTTGCTGTAGCGTGAGAAATGTACTCCCACTAATGTAATGAACCATGTATTCATGGTTATTGTCCATGTTCAGGGACATTGGATGGTGACCATGAAATGAACAAATGTAATTAAAGTTCCAATTAGGGTAGCAGCCATGGCCTTAAGGTGCTTGAGGGATTTTACAATAGCTAGCTTGCCATAAAACGTAATGTTGGTGTTCCAAGGTTGGTTAGTGCAATGGTTACAAAGTGCATTCAAATCACAAGCACTAAATTATCATGCCTAAAACTCAATCAATTACACTTTCAGCTTGCCTATCTTTGAGACTTCAAAATGACATAGCCTTAATGGGTTGGAACCCTGGTGGTGCAGATCTATTTAACTTGAGCGTTAATTAAGATGAGTGATTTGCGTGGTGTGCGACACCAACTGTTCATTGTGTTGGTCTGACTCAGTGAGTGACTGATTGAATTGTGAGTTATTTCCTCCATTACTACCCCACCCCTCTTTACCCACACACACACACATGCACACGCACTACAAAATACAAACATCTGCTAGACGTTAGAGAATCGTTAGAATATAATGGTTTTCGTGCCGTTGATGTTGTGAATACCAAATCCACATCCAAGCCTTATAATAACATCCCACCAAAACACAATGACCCTAACCCTGCAGGCTGAGAAGCCAGGGAGAGCAGTTGGCAGGTAGGTGTCAGGTCGTCCAGGAATGGCAAGAAGATGGAGGATGACCCGACTGAATGACAGGCGCCTGCTAGAACAGACAAGCTCCCCAACACCGTCCTCACTCCATCAGACGGTGTCTGCTTCCGCTGAAACAGATCTGTTCTTCTTCTGTTGTCTGCGTGAGTCGCAGTGAGATCATTAATAAGGAATAGATGGTTGGGAGAAGGGGGGGTGGGGGTATGTGTTTGCGTCTAATGATGTTTATATTGAATCTTGGTGCTAATTATGTGGATTGAATCTTGCCGGTTGCATTCTTCTTTCGTGTATGGCCATCAGATGCCCAACTCAGTGTCGTGTAGCCACACCCTGGTCTCAGGTGGTGGTTATGTGGTCAGTCTGCTCCAGCTCCCCACATGTCTGCCAGGCCCTACTTCTTCTGTCCATTCCCGGCGTGGTAGATCTTCTCCTTCAACGCCATCTCCCGGGTCCCGCATGTAATGGTGGATACGTGTGGGCGACTCCCACTCCTGCTTCCAGGAGTTGGCCAGCTCTGCTTTTGTCGACAGGTCCTCAGGAATAGAACTAAGCATCTCTTGTGCCGCCTTACTGTAGGGGTGGCGGGACATGAGCCTGCATGGAGGCCCTGCTTTAGTTGTTGTGTCATGCAGGATATGCCAGTCATGTTCCCGGGCTTTCCTTGCTAGGGCGAGGGTAGCAGCCTCTGTTCAATTTCCATTTTGCAAAAAGTACAATGGAATGCTTACTCCTCATTCCCCCCTGCAGTATGAATTTAATACAACAATACTAAACTAAACTATACTATACTAAACAATACTATACAGTAAACAACACTATATACTACCTATAATATGCTATACTTTATACTATACACCACTATAACAATACTATACACAATATAAAGAACAATAAAGTGACTGATGATATGAGTTATGATAAGATATTAGATCTAGTTATGGTCCGGAGGCATTGGTTATGGCAGCATCAGCCTTTGTTCACCGGTTGCATGCAGGGGTTTGAAGAGCGGCCAGTCAGCACCAAAAATACATTGTTGTTTAAAAAGCGTTGTTTTATTATATTAATTCACCTTCCAACATAAACCACAAAAATGGCTCACCTCCTCTGCACAAAAAATCGTTAAAAATATAATTGTTTTACATAAAAAAAGAAGCATTCATTAATATATTAACCAGGCAAACTTGACATTTTGTGCTGATTTCCACTGGATCATGAAGGCCTGATTGACTATTTGACATTTTCCTTCAAGGTACGTAAAACAAACACACCCAAGCACAGGAGCCATGGCGATGTGGGTGCCTGGTGCCTCCATGCGCTCCTCTCCAGCACGGGGCAGAGAGGCTGCACTGGACGATCTCCCTACACACACAATGACCCTGTTGGATTCTGGGGGAATTTTGGATGCAACAAAGATATATATTAAGTTTTTAACAACAAATTGAATAGTAATGATTCTCCAGAGGAAGACTTCAGAGTGGATCTGGCACTTCTTGCCTCCGGACCGAATCTGTGTCGAAAACAAACAACAGAACTTTACACGGGTGCCGGTCATGCGTAAAAAAAAGAACAAAACACACCTTGACTTCACAGAAACACAAAGAACCCCAGGGACCAGAGAACCCCCAGGTGGAGGAGAGAGGGACCAGAGAACCCCCGGCCAGAGGGAGGAGAGAGGGACCAGAGAACCCCCGGCCAGAGGGAGGAGAGAGGGACCAGAGAACCCCCGGCCAGAGGGAGGAGAGAGGGACCAGAGAACCCCCGGCCAGAGGGAGGAGAAAGGGACCAGAGAACCCCCAGGTGGAGGAGAGAGGGACCAGAGAACCCCCGGCCAGAGGGAGGAGAGAGGGACCAGAGAACCCCCTGCCAGAGGGAGGAGAGAGGGACCAGAGAACCCCCGGCCAGAGGGAGGAGAAAGGGACCAGAGAACCCCCAGGTGGAGGAGAGAGGGACCAGAGAACCCCCGGCCAGAGGGAGGAGAAAGGGACCAGAGAACCCCCAGGTGGAGGAGAGAGGGACCAGAGCATCTTCCGCTAGCATTTCTAAACCATCCCTATAGGTCATGTGACACACAGGCCAAAGTCATTCACAATCACATATAGTGCAATATTTTATTATTAAGTGCTCATCCAAAGTGTTGTACTACTACTGCTTTTTCACCTAAGTAAGTATAAAGTTGTGCTCCGGCCATTAACCACACACGGTCTATATAACGATGAGTCACTCGGTATGATCTACCCTCCCATCTAGACACAGTACAAGTGGGATTTCATTTGTGCAAATCAAGAGAAGAAAACACAGGTAATATCTTTTTTTCAATATTTTCATTTAAATGTTTTAATTTTCTTTTCCTAATAAACAAAAAATGTGAACATTCATCTTCAGCTCCCGGAAGCTCGGTCCACCGGCTGCTAACACCAACAAGCTAACAGGTCAGGGGTCCGCGGGGAGACCATTCAAACTGTTTACAAGAATCACCAACCTGACGGAAGCTCTGAAACTGAAACATCGCCTTGTGGACCCCTATAAGTACAGCTGGTTTTTGGATGGACACACACACTTGCACGCACACACACACACACACACACACACACACACACACACACACACACACACACACACACACACGCACACAATGTGTTTCTTGTACCGGTGGAGGGGTTGGTTGTAAACACCGGAACCTCGAGGTACCAGAGAGAGTCGAGTGTAGGCGGGCCAGTCTGCATCAGGGCCATGAAAGACCAATGTACCACCTGTGGCTTCACAGGAGTCTGGTAGTCTGGTAATCTGGTAGTCTGGTAGTCTGGTAATCTGATAATATGAGAGTCTGGTAGTCTGGTAGTCTGGTAATCTGGTAGTCTGATAGTCTGATAATCTGGTAGTCTGGTAATCTGGTAGTCTGGTAGTCTGGTAATCTGATAATATGAGAGTCTGGTAGTCTGGTAGTCTTGTAATCTGGTAGTCTTGTAGTTGTATAGTCTGATAGTCTGGTAATCTGGATATCTGGATGTCTGGATATCTGGATGTCTGGTAATCTGGCAGTCTGGTAATCTGGTTGTCTGGTAGTCTGGTAATCTGGTGGCCTGGTAGTCTGGTAATCTGGTAATCTGGTTGTCTGGTAGTTTGATAGTCTGGTAATCTGGTAGTCTTGTAGTCTGGTAGTCTGGTTGTCTGGTAGTCTGGTAATCTGGTAATTTGATAGTCTGGTAATCTGGTAGTCTTGTAGTTGTATAGTCTGATAGTCTGGTAATCTGGTAGTCTGGTAGTCTGGTCGTCTGGTCGTCTGGTCGTCTGGTCGTCTGGTAATCTGGGAGGACGGGGAGGAGGAGGGATGGGAAGTAGGCTCAGAGCGTTGTTATTCATTCACATATCTCTCGTCAATCCCGTTGGATTGGATTCCATGTTGGCTTGGGAGTGTTTTAGTTTAGTTCTGTTTATCGCACCGTTTGGTCTCGCCAAGCACCATATTAGTATTAAAATGTGCCGTGCAGAAGATCATCAACCATCGTATTGTAATTTGTACTACTTTACATATAAAGCCATTGCTTCTCTTGTTGTTTTTTTGTGCTTGTGTCTGTGTCCTTGCAGTCTGTTCCTAATCTCAGTCTACTTCCAAAGAACCAACCTTCCCAAGGGCTTGCGATCAGGCTATGTACTAATACACATTACACATTACTAATACACCTTGCAAAATTGTTCATGAACTGAAATAGTTGCGTCAGCTTTCCTCAAATCAAGAGAAAAGTGTGGGAAGTCATACAAATATATAAATATTAACAATTGGATTAAATAGTTTCCTACTATACGGTATGTGTATGCAACTCTGAAAGGTTGTTGCTGTAATCAAGGCCAAGGATAATTTCTTATACACCATGAAGTGTATTTTGTGGAACTATGGAAGCATTTCATTAGAATTCCCCCACACTTTGGGTGCAAACATGAACAAGAAGTTAATGTCTTATTTATTTTAATTCCTGTTCTTTCAATCCGTGCCTTGAAAGACAATATTCAATATGCTCCCTCCTTTCAGGAGAAGGAGAAGGGCAATTCCACGGTTTTCATCATTACCTGTGAGATAAATGATACGTGTTTGGAGGCTAATCAATATTGTATTGTGTATTTCTCTTGGTGGCAGCAGTACTTCAATCAAGGTTGTAAACATTACCATAGTCATGTGTTGGGCCTTTTAATCATACAGCCAGCCTGCAGGCGCTAAGCCATTAATGAGACTCCAGAGCCAATAGCGTTTGCGGCCAATAAATAATAAAGGGATAAAAACCTAGAGAGACTCGTTGGATTGTGATCTCTTTGAAGGAACCACTAGTCAACACTTGGTTATGTTTCCATCCACCGCCCAGACATACGTAACTTCAGTTACGTGAGAGTGTCTTGAGGATTGCTGAACAATTTCATTGTACTTGAACGACGAGAGAACAATGGCATTCTGATTCTGATTCTGATTCTGATCCAATTTACACAAACCAAACTCAACACCCAAAAGCCCAGAATGAAGCCCATAATTCATCTTTCTGACTGTAGCTCACGCCCAGCCACCGCTCTCTGACCCTACTCTCCATTACCTGCTGCCTCTGTAGAATCGTGTCTCTAGACCCCTCCCACTCAGGCCCAGCCAATGGGCTCTCACTTCTCCATGAGTGACAGCCGAATGATCCTCTGTAGCTCCTCCTCCTCTTGCCGCCGCCGGTTCTCCGCCGCCTCCTGCTCCCGCGCCGAAATCTCCATGGCGATGCGCAGCTGCTCGTTGTAGCTGCGTGGGTTTGGCGGCTTCTTGGTGGGGGTGGAGCAAAGGCTGGTGGGTGGGCGGGGCTTGTGCTGGGGGGTCCTGGAGAAGAGGAAGCAGGTTATAATGATCATCATCTGGTGTGACCTGACAGCTGTATGAACCACATCAGACCTGCTGCAGCCTGGTGCAGTACAACAGCTCTACACGTCTACCAGACAGGCCCATTCAGACAGCAGGGACAAACGTCTACAGAAGAACAACTAATTGCCGTCCCATTTGTGCCGAGTGTAGCAAATCTCAAGGGCAACAAGTGCAATATTTGACACAGCGTGACAGAGAACACAACTGAGTAATCACCAAGATTAGACGTACGAAGATGAAGTAGATACGCTGAGAGAGAGAGAGAGAGAGAGAGAGAGAGAGAGAGAGAGAGAGAGAGAGAGAGAGAGAGAGAGAGAGAGAGAGAGAGAGAGAGAGAGAGAGAGAGAGAGAGAGAGAGAGAGAGAGAGAGAGAGAGAGAGAGAGAGAGAGAGAGAGAGAGGCAGAGAGAGAGCGAATACAGTGTGGTATTGAACGGGAAGCAGGACACTCATGTCCTCCAGCCGGCTCCAGCCGGCTCTCTCTCACACACTCAGACACTCACACACACACACACACACACACACACACACACACACACACACATCATCAAGTTTGCTGACAACAACGACAGTGATGGGCCTGATCGCCGACGACGACGAGACAGCCTACAGGGAGGAGGTTGGATCGCTGGAGCAGTGGTGCCAGGAGAACAGCCTCGCCCTCAACGTCAAGAAGACCAAGGAGCTGATTGTGGACTACAGGAAGCAGAGAGGAGAGCACGGCCCTATCTCCATCGACGGTGTTGCAGTAGAGAGGGTCAGCAGCTTCAAGTTCCTCGGCGTGCACATCTCCGAGGACCTCACATGGTCCACGCACACCACACACGTGGTGAAAAGGGCCCAACAACGTCTGTATTTCCTCAGCGTCTGAGGAAATTCAGCATGGG
>CM050999.1:5395700-5418200 GCA_027704905.1 Muraenolepis orangiensis
TCTTCTTCCCATGCCTTATGAATACGTTTGAGAAGCCTGCAGGTAAGTTTGTTTCCACCAAATTTCCAGATTTCCGCAGGGATTCAAGTCAAGTCAAGTTTATTGTCACTTCACAGTTTACACAAGTATAAAGCAGTGAGTGAAAATCTTATGTGCAATACCCGACGACAGACAGCAGTTATAAAAATAAGATAAAATAAAAACAGAATTGAATAAAAAAAGTTTAAAAAGTAAAAAACTGTATAAAGTTAAATATATAAAAGTAAAAATGCAATTTATAAAATGCAATATATCAGCACAGAAAAAGAGCAATATGTATATATAAATCAATGTAATAAAATATACATTGTTATATGCTATACGCCCTTGTTCAGCAGCCTGATGGCCTGACTGTGGAAGCTATCTCTAAGCCTATTTGTGCGGCACTTGATACTGAGGTATCGCCTGCCTGACGGTAAAAGTGAATACAGTTCGTGGCTGGGGTGGGCATTGTCTTTTATGATGCGTTTGGCCTTGGCCGCGCACCGCTGGTTGTATATATCCAGGAGGGAGGGGAGCTCACCTCCAACAATATACTGGGCCGTCCACACCACCCATTGAAAGGCTCTGCGCTCGAGTGCGGTGCAGTTCCCGTACCAAGCGGTGATACATCCTCTCGATTGTCCCGGGGTAGAATGTTCTCAGGATGCGGGGGCCCATGCTGAATTTCCTCAGACGCCTGAGGAAATACAGGCGTTGTTGGGCCCTTTTCACCACGTGTGTGGTGTGCGTGGACCATGTGAGGTCCTCAGAGATGTGCACACCGAGGAACTTGAAGCTGCTGACCCTCTCTACTGCAACACCGTCGATGGAGATAGGGCCGTGCTCTTCTCTCTGCTTCCTGTAGTCCACGATCAGCTCCTTGGTCTTCTTGACGTTGAGGGCGAGGCTGTTCTCCTGGCACCACTGCTCCAGCGATCCAACCTCCTCCCTGTAGGCTGTCTCGTCGTCGCCGGCGATCAGGGCCATCACTGTCGTGTCGTCAGCAAACTTGACGATGATGTTGGAGCTGTGCATAGCCATGCAGTCGTGGGTGTAGAGGGAGTAGAGGAGAGGGCTCAGCACGCATCCCTGGGGGGCTCCCGTGTTGAGGGTCAGTGGCTCTGAGGTGGTGCTGCCCATCCTCACCACCTGGTGGCGGTCCAACAGGAGGTTCAGTATCCAGCTGCACGTGGATGGGGGCACGCCTAGACCTCTAAGCTTGGTATCGAGCTTGGCAGGATCGTGTAGACCACAAACAGCATTCGCACATAACAGTTCTTTCCCTCCAGGTGGGAAAGGGCAGTGTGGAGGGCCATGGCAATTGCGTCGTCCGTGGATCTGTTTTGACGATATGCAAATTGCCATGGGTCCAGCGTGGCAGGTAACAGAGCAAATAAAGTCCTTGACCAACCTCTCGAAGTATTGTAGTATTGTCACAATCTTACACTGTTGGATATTGGCAAGTGCTGTAGATTCAATGTCACCAGGTACATTGAGCAGGTTTTGGAAATGCTCTGTCCATCTCTCCAGGACCCTCTTATTGTCTGAGAAGATCTCCTTTCCATTGGATGATTTCAGGTTGTCACGGGTTAGGTTTGGACCCAAATGCAGCACACGGACACCAAGGACAGATAGTCAAGTCAAGTCAAGTCAAGTCAAGTTTATTGTCACTTCACAGTTTACAGTTTAGTATAAAGCAGTGATGTGAAATTCTTGTGTGCAATACCCGACGACAGACAGCAGTTATAGAATAAGATAAAATAAAAATAGATAAAAATAGATAAAAATAGAATAAAAAATAGAATAAGGAATATAAAATAAAAATAAAAAATGCAATTTATAAAATGCAAAAATCAGCACAGAAAAGAGCAATATATATATATAAATCAATGTAATAAAATATACATTGTTATATGTTATACGCCCTTGTTCAGCAGCCTGATGGCCTGACTGTGGAAGCTATCTCTAAGCCTATTTGTACGACACTTGATACTGCGGTATCGCCTGCCTGACGGTAATAGTGAGTAAAGTTCGTGGCTGGGGTGGGCAATGTCTTTTATAATTCTTTTGGCCTTGGCCACGCACCGCTGGTTGTAAATGTCCAGGAGGGAGGGGAGCTCACCTCCAACGATATACTGGGCCGTCCGCACCACCCTTTGAAGCGCTCTGCGCTCGAGTGCCGTGCAGTTCCCGTACCAGGCGGTGATACACCCTGTCAGAACACTCTCGATGGTGCCGTTGTAGAATGTTCTCAGGATGCGGGGGCCCATGCTGAATTTCTTCAGACGCCTGAGAAAATACAGGCGTTGTTGGGCCTTTTTCACCACGTGTGTGGTGTGCGTGGACCATGTGAGGTCCTCGGAGATGTGCACGCCGAGGAACTTGAAGCTGCTGACCCTCTCTACTGCAACGCCGTCGATGGAGATAGGGCTGTGCTCTCCCCTCTGCCTCCTGAAGTCCACGATCAGCTCCTTGGTCTTCTTGACGTTGAGGGCGAGGCTGTTCTCCTGGCACCACTGCTCCAGCGATCCGACCTCCTCCCTGTAGGCTGTCTCGTCGTCGCCGGCGATCAGGCCCATCACTGTCGTGTCGTCAGCAAACTTGACGATGACGTTGGAGCTGTGCATAGCCATGCAGTCGTGGGTGTAGAGGGAGTAGAGGAGAGGGCTCAGCACGCATCCCTGGGGGGCTCCCGTGTTGAGGGTCAGTGGCTCTGATGTGGTGCTGCCCATCCTCACCACCTGGCGGCGGTCCGACAGGAGGTTCAGTATCCAGCTGCACATGGATGGGGGTACGCCTAGACCTCTCAGCTTGGTGTCGAGCTTGGCAGGAACTATTGTGTTAAATGCTGAGCTGTAGTCCACAAACAGCATTCGCACATAACAGTTCTTCCCCTCCAGGTGGGAAAGGGCAGTGTGGAGGGCCATGGCAATTGCGTCGTCCGTGGATCTATTTTGACGATATGCAAATTGCCATGGGTCCAGCGTGGTAGGTAACACGGAGCAAATAAAGTCCTTGACCAACCTCTCGAAGCATTTGCTAACGATCGAGGTGAGGGCCACAGGTCTGTAGTCATTCAGGCATGTTACCTTGGTTTGTTTAGGGACAGGCACGATGGTGGATATCTTGAAGACCGCGGGGACAACAGCCTGGGACAGGGAGAGGTTGAAGATGTCTGCAAAGACTCCTGCCAACTGGTCTGTGATATGTATTGTTACTATCACACATATAGGGGCAGGCAGAGACGTAGTCGGGGACAGGCAGGTGATCAGGAACCAGGCAGGGCAGACGAACCAGGCAGGAACAGGCAGAGGCGTAGACAGGGACAGGCGGTAGATCGGGAACCAGGCAGGGCAGACGAACCAGGCAGGAACAGGCAGAGGCGTAGACAGGGACAGGCGGTAGATCGGAAACCAGGCAGGGCAGATGAACCAGACAGGAACAGGTAGAGACGTAGTCAGGGACAGGCGGTAGATCGGGAACCAGGCGAGGCGGGCAGGTCCGGGGCAGGCAGGGTCGGCAACGGGAATCAGTCCGGGTAAATGCTGGAGAGTCTGCGTTCATCAGGAACAATCTGGCAAAGTATGAGTGAGCGGGGGTAGGCTTAAATAGGCAGGTTGATTCTAATGCGCTGCAGGTGTGGGGGAGACATGAATGCGGGTTGATGCTGCCCTCTAGTGGAGGCAGGGTGAATAGAACATTGTGACACGAGTAATATGAGTTCTGCGTACTCCGAATCAAACCAGTCTTGGTGTTTTCGATTGGGACTTCCAATAGAGTTTTTGGCTGTGTCATACACCACCTGTCTGAGAGGTGAACATTGTTGATCAAGTGATGTATTTTCATGCACTAGGTCTAGTGCTTTTTCTAACTCTTAGAGGGCTTAACTGATCCTTGTCTGTTACGTTTAGGGCATATGGAGGCAGCTATTGGTCTAAGCATTTGGTGATCGGTCGCATGGCTCTTGTGCCAAGGATGTCCTTTTTGTCCCGTTGTAATTATGTAATCAATCAAGTGCCAATGTTTGGAACGGGGATGCATCCAGGTAGTCTTGTGTTTATCTCTTTGTTCGAACATGGTGTTAGTAACTAACAGTTCAAATGCAGCGCAGAGGGCCAGTAGGAGCTCACCGTTGGAGTTACAGCTACCAATACCATGTCTTCCTATGACTGTAGGCCATTTGTCAAAGTCTTGTCCTATTCTGGCATTGAAATCTCATATCAGCAGCATATCTCATATCCCTCTCTTCGAGGGATGTTACGTAACGTCTGCGTTAGTTGGTTGTAGAAGGCTTCCTTAGCTTCATCGGGATTTGTCATAGTTGGGGCATATGCGCTGATTATCGCGGCGTTACAGTTCTTTGTCAATTTGTCTCATCATCATAATTCTGTCACTTATTGGTTTAGGCATTTCTGTGAGTTTCGGTATTATGTCTTTTCTGATTGCAAATCCAACTCCTGATTCTCTACGCTCTCCTTCTGGCTTTCCACTCCAGAAGAATGAGTATCCTACGTCATCAAGGCTGCCAGATTCAGAAAACGGCAATGTCAATTCTGTATTTCTCCAACTCCATTGCTACTAATGTGGTGTGTCTTTCAGGTTGATTGGTAGACTCTCTATCAAGAAGCGTCCTGACATTCCATTGGGCTATCATCATAGACTTTTCCGATTTATCTTTTTACTTCCTAGCTGATTTTTCACTGTCGACGGAAGTTGTACTCGATCAGCGCTGTCCTTTCGGGCGACGGCCGAGCCGGTATGGAGATGAGTTTGGTTGTACATTTCATGAAAGCTGCTTGCAAGCATGTTGAAGTGCTGGTAGCTTTTGCAAGTTACTATCAGCACTCTCTCGGGGAGCTAGAGTTGTTTTACACCGGCAGGATCAGATCAAGACAGGCGTAGACTTGCCCTGCAGTGGCTGACCGGAGGTTGCTGGGAAGTTCCAAGCAAACAACCGCCCTCTATGCGGCCACAAAGCATGGTTTTCTGTCAGGGTTTTCTCCCTTAGTCCTTGGCTCTGAGGAGAGTCTAATCCGCAAGACAGCGGGTTTTAACTATGCAAGGCAGGGCCGTTACTTAGTACGTTACTTAGTACGTTACTTAGTACACTAGTAGGCTCACCCTAACCCCTCACAAACCTCTCTGGACTGACTTGTGTGATATACACACAAGTCAGGTTTTATGAGACTGCTGTGCAGAACAAGGAGAGATTAATCATGAGGATATTTGACGTTCACCTGCCAGAATTCTTTATTCTCTTTCTCTGGTATTGCAGTGTTAAACATTTTATTTTTAGCGGTCACAGTTTCTAGTCCATCCACCACAGTTTCTAGCCATCGAGGGATGTTCTTTCACAGATGGATCCCTTCGCTCCTCTGCATTCTGCACTGTCCTCCGTCTGGGCCTTCACCTCTCACCTATCTTGACGGGGAAGCCCGGTGGCAGGCGCAGGGTGATGAAGTCCCTCAGCTTGGCGAACAGCGCGTTGGAGATGGCCATGAGGTCTATGATGGGCGCCACCTGCTCCTCCAGAGAGAGGGGGTGGGCCTCGCTCAGCCACAGCTTGGCTTTGAACCTGCAGAGTGAGAGACACACACACAACACACACAGGAGAGCATGTGAAGTCTGTCTCACTGTTATTACAGACGTCTCCCTGCTCTGTCTTTCTGTCTGTGGGGGCTCTAAAGAAGAAAAAGACAGCGGATAACAGCTCCCTGGTCAAATAAAACCGCAGAGCAAAATATGAAGAGATTGGGCGGCAGTATAGCTCAGGAGGTAGAGCGGTCGCCTCACATCGCTGGTTCGATCCCCGGCTCCTCCTAGCAAAAACTGTCGAGGTGTCTCTGAGCAAGACCCCCTAACCCTTACTGCTCCTGACGTGCTAGCTGGCTGTCTCCTTGATGGCTGACTCCACCGTCGGTGGTTGAATGTGTGTATGAATGGGTGAATGTGAGGCAGGACTTGTAAAGCGCTTTGGATAAAAGCGCTATATAAATGCATCCATTACCATTGTAAATGGCTGTAGTTTAGTATAAGAATAGTTCCTCGTAGCTGAGGAGTATAAGTATAGTTATGAGAGACTTGTATATATACAAGTCTCATATGAGGGAGTGGGAGTTTCGTCTGAACAGAGCTGAGCGTTTGCTCAGAGGAAGGAGCGGCTGTTCTCCAGGCCTTGAGACGGATCTCTAGGTCCTTGTTATGAATGGGAGGCTCGTTCTCTGGCAAAGGGAAACATATTTAACATGCTATTTTAAGAAACCAATAAGGCAGGTTTTTATTATTATTACTCCTGGGCCTTTCTCTTTAATTTGGCTCACTCTACTTTCTCCCGCCTGTGCGAGCGGGAGGAACCTTAGTGCGCTTTTATTCATGAATCGAGACATCAAGAGCTATGAGTCATCCAGGCATCAAGAGCTATGAGTCATCCAGGCACCGCTTGCTTTCAGATTCCATTGCAGCTATTAGTGTGTGTGTGTGTGTGTGTGTGTGTGTGTGTGTGTGTGTGGGCTGTTATTAGTGTTTATGTGTGTGTGTGTGTGTGTGCGTGTGTGTGTGTGTGTGTGTGTGTGTGTGTGTGTGTGTGTGTGTGTGTGTGTGAATCTGTGTTTGTGTGTCTGTATGTATCAGTGTGTGTGTGTGTGTGTGTGTGTGTGTGAGAGTGAGTCTGTGTGTGTGGTTCTGTATGTGTCAGTGTGTGTGTGTGGGTGTGCGTGCATTCATGCATGTTGTGTTTGTAATAGAGTTGTCGCTGAATCTATGCAGCGACCTTTCTGCCACACTCTCTACCGCAAAGTGTTTCTATACGCATTCTGGTGCCCTTGACTGTGTGTGTGTGTGTGTGTGTGTGTGTGTGTGTGACTGTGTGTGTGTGTGTGTGTGTAATGTAACGTAATGAATGTGCTGTGTAAGCCTCACCTCTGGGTCTTGGTGGTGAGCTGGCAGGGGTGGCCTATGTCCCTCGGGGCCAGGGACAGGCCGGGGTTGAAGTACTCCTCGGCGGTCAGAGAGGCCGGGTTGGTGACCGCCGGACACGACATGTGGGTCACCAGGGCCTGGTGGAGGGTGGAGGACGGGGAGGGTGGAGGACAGGGAGGGTGGAGGGTGGAGGACCGGGAGGGTGGCGGGTGGAGGGTTAAGGACAGGGAGGGTGGAGGGTGGAGGGTGGAGGACGGGGAGGGTGGAGGACAGGGAGGGTGGAGGGTGGAGGACAGGGAGGGTGGAGGGTGGAGGACCGGGAGGGTGGCAGGTGGAGGGTTAAGGACGGGGAGGGTGGAGGGTGGAGGGTGGAGGACGGGTAGAGTGGAGGGTGGAAGGTGGAGGATGGAGGACAGGGAGGGTGGAGGACGGGGAGGGTGGAGGACAGGGAGGGTGGAGGACGGGGAGGGTGGAGGGTGGGTGTGCAGGTGGTATGGAGGGGTGGGTGGCGTTTGGGTGGTGGGGTGGGGTTTTGGTGGTGGGTGCGGGGTTTGGGTGGTGGGGGTGGGGTTACAGGCGAGAGAGAGTGAAAATGAAGCGTAAGCACTGCAGGGACCGATGAAACGTTGAGGTCACCTCTCACACAAGCAGCAGCTGCTATTAACTGAGCTCTGAGATCTGACTCTCTGTTCATGAACACAAGGACGCACACACACACACACACATAAATGTCTTACCCTTTTCCCACACAGTAATTCAGAATATATAATGTAAAATAATAATCAATTGAAATATTATATGCAAACTCCACACAGTAATTTATGAGGACTTCCCAGTAGTGCAGCAGCATTATGAATTCAGTGCAGCAACTGTGATGAGTAATGAATATAATAGTGTTATGTTAATGACAATGTTATGATAGTGGCAGCACTCCTAGCAGTTCAGTTGGCACACTGCCTGTGGATAAAAACTATCCTTAAACCTGGTAGTCCTTGTAAGGATGCTGCGTTATCGGCGACCGGACGGCAGGAGGGAGAAGAGATGGAGCCCAGGGTGGTTGTGGTCCTTAGTGATGGAGATGGCCTTCTTCTGACCTCTGGTCCAAAAGATCCCCTCAATGCGTGGAAGTGCACACCCGATGATCTTCTCTGCCGTTCTCATGACCCTCTGGATGGCTTTCTTGTCCTGTGCAGTGGTGTTGCCGTACCACACGGTGACACCACACACTTTTCCTGAGGCACCGCAGGGCATAGAGGCGCTGGTGGGCCTTCTTCAGCATCACCTCCGTGTTGCGGGTCCACGCCAGGTCGATGGAGATCTGTAGCCCAATGAAACGGAAGCCGCTGACGACTTCCACCGGTGACCCGTCCAGGCTGATGGTGGAGTGGGGGCCCCGTCCAGGCTGATGGTGGAGTGGGGGCCCCGTCCAGGCTGATGGTGGAGTGGGGGCCCCGTCCAGGCTGATGGTGGAGTGGGGGCCCCGGTGGCTCCTGAAGTCCACGATGAGCTCCATAGTCTTGCTGACGTTCAGTGCGAGGCTGTCGTCCTTGCACCATTGCGTTGGTCGATATACCTCATCTCTGTTCTCCGTTTTGTCGCCCTCGCTTATCAGGCCGATGACAGTGGTGTCGTCGGCAAACTTGATAATCTGATTATTGCTGTGCGTGGCAGTACAGTCATGTGTGTACAGCGAGTACAGCCGGGGACTGAGGCAGCAGGCTTGGGGTGCTCCGGTGTTGAGGACCAGAGGGGATCAGATGTTGTTCCCAATGTTCACCACTTGAGGCCTGCCCGTCAGGAACTCCATAATCCAGTTACAGATGGGGCCGCCCAGACCTAGGTCTGGGCGGCCTTGGAGTGAACGATGGTGTTGAACATCGAGCTGTAGTCAATGAACAGCAGTCTGATGTAGGTGTCCCTCCAGTCTAGGTGCTGAAGGGCCGTGTGTTATGCCAGGGAGATGGCGTCGTCTATAGACCTGTTTGGTCTGTATGCAAACTTGGAGTGGGTCTAGGGACTCAGGGATGGAAAAGTTGATATGCGACATGACAAGCGTCTCCAGGCACTTCATGGCTAAGGGTGTTAAAGCCACTGGACGATAGTCATTGAGGCTTGATACCTTGGTCTTTTTGGGTAACAGCACAATGGATTTCTCTTTTAAGCACGCTGGGACGTTGGGACGATGGGAGGAGCTTATGTTTGTTTATCTGTTAGCAAGATAACTCAACAGGTTGTGTTACTACTTTACTTTGTGTCAACAGGTTGTGGTTAGATTACTTATGGAACTGTTCGATTTTGGTGCAGATCTGAATCCGTATCCGGGGGACTTTTGGGTGTGGCGGAGGTTTGTGCTCTACTGAGGGCCTCTAGATATATTATATACTTTTATATTTATGGTTTATATTGAAAAGTATCTTTGTCTGCTTACCCCGTTGTTTGGGCCAACGTGCTGCTCAGCGATACCCAAGAAGTTCTGTAGGGGCGTCTTCCCTCCTGGAAACACACACACACACACACACGCACATGCACATGCACACGCACACGCACACGCACACACACACACACACAGATAACCCCCCCCCCCCCCACACACACACACACACACACACACGCACACGCACACGCACACGCACACACACACACACACACACACACACACACACACAGATACCCCCCCCCCACACACACACACACACACACACACACATACACACACACATTAATTTCCGCCCGGAATGTGACAGACATTCAAAGCCGAGGTATTGTCGACCCGCTGTCTCTCTCTACATTTCATTACATTAGTCATTTAGCAGACGCTTTTATCCAAAGCAACTTACATACAGTAGTGCGTTTCAACAAAGGGAAGGTGAGAGAACAACTCGTCACCAGAAGTCAAATGTGCATTTCATTCTCTATACAGATAAACGTCCAAACGTATTAATGTATTATTTCATAGATAAGTTGCCGTCGCAGCTTGGGTTTGTAGACTAGCGGCAAAACGAGCAGACGACGGGGGAAGTGACGGCGTCTCTCCTCTCCCAGGCGTCGGGAGCACTAAGTGCTTCCTCCACGACCTCCCCCTCTCACGCCTACTGCCTGAGTACAGATGATTACCTAAGGGGCCTCCAGGACCACCCCCCCCCCCCACACACACACACACACAAACACACACACACACACACCCAGAGGGCCCTGTGATGCCTAATGCTGGCTGACAGCAGCAGCCTGGGGAGAGGCAAGAGGCCTGCTAATCGGGTCTGATTGATCCAAACCAGAAAATTAGCCTCCTCCTCCTCCCTCTCCTCCTCCTCCGCCTCCCTCTCCGCCTGCACCTCCTCCTCCTCCTCCTCCTTCTCCCCCTCCCCTCCCCCTCCCCCTCTGCCTCCACCTCCCCCTCCCCTCCCTCCTCCCTCCTCCTCCTCCTCCTCCTCTCCCCTCCCCTCCTCTCCTCCTCCTCCTCCTCCTCCTCCTCCTCCTCCTCCCCTCCCCCTCTCCTCCACCTCCTCCTCCTCCTCCTCCTCCTCCTCCTCCTCCTCCTCCTCCTCCTCCTCCTCCTCCTCTCCCCCTCCCCCTCTGCCTCCTCCACCTCCTCCTCCTCCTCCTCATCTTCCTCTTCCTCCTCCTCTATTAGTGTGTGAGTGTGAGCTTGGCCATCAGATGGCTCCAGAGGAAGCGGTCCAACTTTCTTCCAGAGTTTGTTGGTCTCAGTAAGCGATGGTGACCGTCTGCTTTGCTGAGCTGTTGACGCTGGTTTGTTGTTGTGTTGGTATTGAGTCAGAAGGGGAGTAGTGGAGTAGATAGGGAAGTGGTGTTTGTGTCCGCAGCGGTCGGATGTCTGAGGACACAGACTGGACGGAGCGGTGTGGTCTGACCTCTAACCTTTGGTCTTGGTCTTGTTCTGGTCCGACAGGTGGTCGGTTCTGGTCCTGGTGATGAGCTCCACGTTGGAGGCTCCGTACACCTGAGTTACAAGAATTACAAGAATTACAAATTCTCAAAAAAGGCACAAAAAATCTTCTGTTTTCACAAATGTTAAGTCTATGTGTGTGGACATGCAAACCAAGAACTCTTATTCCCCTCATACATGGTGAATACTTGATTCTGATTTGTGGAGAGCGTGTGGAAATATGGTTCATTATTGTTGTTCCATCATTAACAACAACGGTCAATACAATATCAATTATCAATTATCAATTATCAATTATCCATTATCAATTATCCATCTGATGTTTCTTTGACAAGGCAGAAACAATATCCTCAAAGCACCACGAGAATCATTTTAATTTCAGCCGATTAGGTCGATAGAAAAACAGTAACTTTACAGATGAAAGCAGCTCAGTGTGTACAGTTGGTAACTGGTATAAGCTGAATAAACCAGTTTTTAACTGGTATTAGCTGAATAAACCAGGACACCTGGTATGTCCCGTTACGAGACATAATGGACTGTGTGTACCTTATATTTTCCAAGTCAATTGGTTTTATAGATTATTTTTCATTGCAGCTATCGGTTTTGTTCACTTTTTTTTAAATGTGTGGCACCAATAATCCATAACCATAGATCAGTTATGGATTATACAGCAGGGTGAGTCTGAGAAGGATGTGAGGATAATACTGGATAAAACTGTAAATTATATATTATGCACTTTACTGCAAAATGTGCACTCTGGTTAGATGGCAAATTATTTTCACTGTACTGTACTTGTTCTGTACACTGACAATACATTTGAATCTAATCTAATCTAATATTCCTTAAAGTGCTCCAGACAGACAGACAGACAGACAGACAGACAGACAGACAGACAGCAGACAGACAGACAGACAGACAGGGCGAGCGAGCGAGAGAGAGAGAGAGAGAGAGAGAGAGAGAGAGAGAGAGAGAGAGAGAGAGAGAGAGAGAGAGAGAGAGAGAGAGAGAGGAGAGAGAGAGAGAGAGAGAGAGAGAGAGAGAGAGAGAGAGAGAGAGAGAGAGAGAGAGAGACACACAAAGAGACAGACAGAGCGAGAGATAGAGACAGACAAACAGACAGATAACGGCAAGATACACTCCATGTCTGACACCTCAGGAAAATGTTCACAAATTCAGCAGTTTGGGGAATTCCCAAACCACGCTGTGTGTTTATTTTTGACACAGAGAGGCTATTACAGATTCGTTTTTGGCATTCCCCGACGTTACTGTGGTACCACACGTCCCCCAATTTGGAAACCACTAGTTTGGTTAATAATACCGAGTGTCTTAGTGACAGGGTTCTGTGTGGTGTTCTGTGTGGTGTTCTGTGTGGAGGGTCCGGGGGGCTTCACCTTGGTTTGGTATCCGTTCACCAGCTCTGTCTTCTCACTCCTCCAGCCCAGGATGCCCGTCTTGTTCCTAACCCCCAAACACAAATCAAAAAATACAAAACAACAACTTGAACCAACTTCAACTGAGCTCCCAGTCTTTCTGAGTCCATATGCTCTCTCTGACCACTCTCTGACAGCTCTCTAACCGCTCTCTATCACCGGGATCCGCTCTCTATGGAGTATGGCGCCGTACGAGATGGCTGTCGTGTCGCGAGCTCCTGCACGACGATGCAGTTTTTTGTTATTTATTCTTTTTATCGCGAATATCTTTGTTCAGGAAGTTAGCAGCACGTTCATTTATAACTTTTGCACACTTCTGGAGATCAGATCGACAGTCGCTCGCCGCCTACCAGAGTTTTTTCATTCTTTCGACTCGGACGTCCCGCCTGAAGTCACAGCTGGATTATCTCCCACCATCTTGGGCACTATTACACACAAGAGTCGCAGGAAGAAGCGAGGGAAGCGAGCCGGCGTGCTCGTCAGGCTGAGATGTCCCCCACTACCCACCATTCTACTGGCTAATGTACAGTCTCTGGACAATAACTTAAGCGAGCTACAGGCTCGTATTCAATTCCACCGGGAAACTAAGGACAACTGTATCATCTGCCTTACGGAGACATGGATGTCGGAGGGGGTTACCGACGCAGCTATCGAGCCGATGGGATTTTCCGTCCACCGGGTGGACAGAACAAAGGCTCTCTCCGGTAAAGATCGCGGAGGGGGGGTATGTCTCATGATAAGCAGATCTTGGTGCAACCAAAGTCATGTACATCCCCTCAAGTCTTTCTGTTCCCCGGACCTGGAGTACCTGATGCTTATGTGCCGTCCATACTGGCTACCTCGGGAGTTTACAGCGGTAACCGTGACCGCTATTTACATTCCCCCACAAGCCAACACGGACACAGCGCTGAAGGAACTGTACGGGGCTATCAGCGAACAGGAGTCGGCCCACCCCGAGGCTGCTCTCATCGTGGCGGGGGACTTCAACAAGGCGGATCTGAAGAAGGTTCTCTCGAAGTTCTTCCAACACATAACGAGCGACACACGGGGCGAGGGGCTCCTCGACTACTGCTACACTCCCTTCCGTGATGGCTACAAGGCCCTCCTCCGCCCACCGTTCGGCAAATCAGACCACCGCTCTATCCAGCTACTCCCCGCCTATAGGCAGAGACTGAAGCAGCAACCGATCGCTGTGAGGGAGGTCCAATGCTGGTCGGACCAATTGGACTCTATGCTGCAGGATTGTTTTGATCGCGCTGACTGGCACATGTTCCACGTTGCCTCGGACAATAACATCAACCGTCGTCGGTCACCGGGTTCATCAAGAAGTGCATAGATGACGTTGTTCCGACCGTCGGTTCGGATATACCCCAACCAGAAACCGTGGATTAACGGCGATGTTCGCACTGCCCTACACGCGCGTAACGCTGCCTGAATGACTATAGATCTGTAGCCCTCGATTGTCAGAAAATGCTTCAAGAGGTTGGTCAAGGACTTTATTTGCTCCGTGTTTCCTGCCACGCTGGACCCATGGCAATTTGCATATCGTCAAAACAGATCCACGGATGACGCAATTGCCATGGCCCTCCACACTGCCCTTTCCCACCTGGAGGGAAAGAACTGTTATATGCGAATGCTGTTTGTGGACTACAGCTCAGCGTTCAACACGATAGTTCCTGCCAAGCTCGACACCAAGCTTAGAGGTCTAGGCGTGCCCCCATCCACGTTCAGCTGGATACTGGACCTCCTGTCGGACCGCCGCCAGGTGGTGAGGATGGGCAGCACCACCTCAGAGCCACTGACCCTCAACACGGGAGCCCCCAGGGATGCATGCTGAGCCCTCTCCTCTACTCCCTCTACACCCACGACTGCATGGCTATGCACAGCTCCAACGTCATCACGTCATCATCAAGTTTGCTGACGACACGACAGTGATGGGCCTGATCGCCGGCGACGACGAGACAGCCTACAGGGAGGAGGACGGATCGCTGGCGCAGTGGTGCCAGGAGAACAGCCTCGCCCTCAACGTCAAGAAGACCAAGGAGCTGATTGTGGACTACAGGAAGCAGAGAGGAGAGCACAGCCCTATCTCCATCGACGGTGTTGCAGTAGAGAGGGTCAGCAGCTTCAAGTTCCTCGGCGTGCACATCTCCGAGGACCTCACATGGTCCACGCACACCACACACGTGGTGAAAAGGGCCAGAACATTCACCATCGAGAGTATATCGCGAATACAGGGTGTATCAGCGCCTGGTATGGGAACTGCACCGCACTGGAGCGCAGAGCACTTCAAAGGGTGGTGCAGACGGCCCAGTATACCGTTGGAGGTGGGCTCCCCTCCCTCCTGGATATATACAACCAGTGGTGCGTGGCCAAGGCCAAACGCATCATAAAAGACAATGCCCACCCCAGCCACGAACTGTATTCACTGTTACCGTCAGGCAGGCGATACCTCAGTATCAAGTGCCGTACAAATAGACTAAGAGATAGCTTCCACAGTCAGGCCATCAGGCTGCTGAACAAGGGTGTATAGCATATAACAATGTATATTTTATTACACTGATTTATATATACATATTGCTCTTTTTCTGTGCCGATATATTGCACATTGCCGATATTTTGCTTATTATTATAACTGCTGTCTGTCGTTGGGTATTGCACATAAGATTTTCACTCACTGCTTTATACTTGTGTAAACTGTGAAGTGACAATACACTTGACTTGACTTGACTTGACTCTATCTCTGACCCGCTCTCTATCACCGGGATCCGCTCTCTATCTCTGACCCGCTCTCTAACCGCTCTCTATCACCGGGATCCGCTCTCTATATCTCTGACCCGCTCTCTAACCGCTCTCTATCACCGGGATCAGCTCTCTATCTCTGACCCGCTCTCTGACTGCTCTCTATCACCGGGATCCGCTCTCTATCTCTGACCCGCTCTCTAACCGCTCTCTATCACCGGGACCCGCTCTCTATCTCTGACCCGCTCTCTAACCGCTCTCTATCACCGGGACCCGCTCTCTATCTCTGACCTGCTCTCTAACCGCTCTCTATCACCGGGACCCGCTCTCTATCTCTGACCCGCTCTCTAACCGCTCTCTATCACCGGGATCCGCTCTCTATCTCTGACCCGCTCTCTAACCGCTCTCTATCACCGGGATCCGCTCTCTATCTCTGATCTGCTCTCTAACCACTCTCTATCACCGGGATCCGCTCTCTATCTCTGACCCGCTCTCTAACCGCTCTCTATCACCGGGATCAGCTCTCTATCTCTGACCCGCTCTCTGACCGCTCTCTATCACCGGGATCAGCTCTCTATCTCTGACCCGCTCTCTAACCGCTCTCTATCACCGGGATCCGCTCTCTATCTCTGACCTGCTCTCTAACCGCTCTCTATCACCGGGATCCGCTCTCTATCTCTGACCCGCTCTCTAACCGCTCTCTATCACCGGGATCCGCTCTCTATCTCTGACCCGCTCTCTAACCGCTCTCTATCACCGGGATCCGCTCTCTATCTCTGACCCGCTCCTGGACACCCGGCGCTTCACACTCCATACCTCACCTTATTAAACACATATCCTTGTCAATAAACTATAATCATCCTTCCTCTATATTTACCATGGAGTGCACTCCATTAGCTTCATGATGCGTCCCGCCGTTAGCTCAGTTGCTCTTTATAGACAGGGGATGGACAGTTGGTTCTAGTAAGAGTAAGAAGCACGAGGCCCCGGCTCCATTATGGACTCTTCATCACTCAGTTCAAACACACGTCTGCTGCTCTCCAGTCGTTCATTCATTCATTCATTCATTCATTCATTCTGGGTTTCTTCAAAGATCAATCTTTGCAGTAACGGCATTGATCGGGAAAACAGGAGAGGAACGTTCGGACCGAGCCGGCCTGATCCACTTCTTCCTCAATGCTTTCATTTTCCTTTTTTTAGTTTTACATGTCGGCAGAAGTGCTGAGCAAGAGAGAGAGAGAGAGAGAGAGAGAGAGAGAGAGAGAGAGAGAGAGAGAGAGAGAGAGAGAGAGAGAGAGAGAGAGAGAGAGAGAGAGAGAGAGAGAGAGAGAGATGGGGAAGAGAATGAGTGAGTGAGGGAGTGAGGGATAGAGTGAGGAGGATATGACTGAAAGATTACTCAGTCTCCCAAGAAAGGCTGCCTCTACGACCTCATAACAATAATCTGTGTCTCTCTCTCTCTCTCTCTCTCTCTCTCTCTCTCTCTCTCTCTCTCTCTCTCTCTCTCTCTCTCTCTCTCTCTCTCTCTCTCTCTCCCTCTCTCTCTCACTCTCTCACTCTCTATATATTTTCAGTTTTACTATCACCCCATCCTGTCTCTTTCCCTCTTTCATCGATCCATCATGATGTTCCTTGATATAACCTTAGCTTTCACCCTATCTCACTCTCTCTCTCTCCACACGTACACACACACACACACACACACACACACACACACACACACACACACACACACACACACACACACACACACACACACACACACACACACACACACACACACACACGGGCACGCTCTCCATTCTATTGGGTATTTAACCTCATCTTGGTCTTTGTGTGCCTTGCTCTCTCTCTCTCTCTCTCTCTCTCTTTCTATCCTTTTCTCTCTCTTTCTATCCTTTTCTCTCTCTCTCTTGCTCGCTCTCTCTCTCCCGTTCTCTTTCTATCCTTATCTCTCTCTCTCACTCTCTTTCTTGTTCTCTCTCTTAATCTCTCTCTGTCTCTCTTTCTATTATTCTCTCTCTCTCTCTCTCTCTCTCTCTCTCTCTCTCTCTCTCTCTCTCTCTCTCTCTCGCTCGCTCGCTCTCTCTCTCTCTCTCTCTCTCTCTCTCTCCTCTCTCTCTCTCTCTCTCTCTCTCTCTCTCTCTCTCTCTCTCTCTCTCTCTCTCTCTATTTGAGTTTGCTGTCTTGGTGTTGGTCTCTTCTTCTAAATTGTTTCTCTCATCCTGTTGATGGATTGCATCTAATGAACGGTTCGCTCTCACAATCTCACTAAATCAGACTCCGCTGCTTGATCCAGAGACTTTCCTTCTCTTGTTGGCGTTCAATTTTCACTTTACTCTCTCTGTCTAAAGTAAGAGAGAGAGAGAGTGTGTGTGTGTGTGTGTGTGTGTGTGTGTGTGTGTGTGTGTGTGTGTGTGTGTGTGTGTGTGTGTGTGTGTGTGTGTGTGTGTGTGTGTGTGTGTGTGTGTGTGTGTGTGTGTGTGTGTGTGTGTGTGTGTGTGTGTTGGATAGGCTTCTGCAGCAGCTCAAGACTTAAAGTCCTCCCAGGATGTAGAGCGGCCGCCTCACAACCAGAAGGTTGCTGGTTCGATCCCCCGGCTCCTCCTAGAAAAAACTGTCGAGGTGTCCTTCAGCAAGACACCCTAACCCTACCTACTCCCTGGGCGCTGTATAAATAGCTGCCCACTGCTCCTAATCTCGGGTAGTATGGCGCCGTACGAGATGGCTGCCGTGTCGCGAGCTCTCGCACGTCGACGCAGTTTTTTGTTATTTATTATTTTTATCTTGACTATCTTTGCACAGAAAGTTACAGTCGCTCGCCGCCTACCGGAGTTTTTTCACTCTTTCACCTCGGACGTCCCGCCCAAAGTCACAGCTGGATTATCTCCGACCATCTTGGGTACGATTACACGCAAGCGTCGCAGGAAGAAGCGAGGGAAGCGAGCCGGCGTGCTAGTCAGGCTGAGATGTCGATCCGATCGCCCCCCACTACCCACCATTCTACTGGCTAATGTACAGTCTCTGGACAATAAGTTAAGCGAGCTACAGGCTCGTATTCAATTCCAACGGGAAACTAAGGACAACTGTATCATCTGCCTTACGGAGACATGGATGTCGGAGGGGGTTACCGACGCAGCTATCGAGCCGACGGGATTTTCCGTCCACCGGCCGGACAGAACAAAGGCTCTCTCCGGTAAAGATCGCGGAGGGGGTATGTCTCATGATAAACAGATCTTGGTGCACATCCCCTCAAGTCTTTCTGTTCCCCGGACCTGGAGTTCCTGATGCTTATGTGCCGTCCATTCTGGCTACCTCGGGAGTTTACAGCGGTAACCGTGACCGCTGTTTACATTCCCCCACAAGCCAACACGGACACAGCACTGAAGGAACTGTACGGGGCTATCAGCGAACAGGAGTCGGCACACCCCGAGGCTGCTCTCATCGTGGCGGGGGACTTAAACAAGGCGAACCTGAAGAAGGTTCTCCCGAAATTCTACCAACACATAACGAGCAACACACGGGGTGAGCGGATCCTCGACCACTGCTACACTCCCTTCCATGATGGCTACAAGGCCCTCCTCCGCCCACCGTTTGGCAAATCAGACCACCGCTCTTCGGTTAAACATTCGTAAGGCGGCAGGCCCCGACGACATCCCGGGCCGCGTCCTCAGAGCATGCGCAGACCAGTTGGCAGAAGTCTTTGCAGACATCTTCAACCTCTCCCTGTTCCAGGCTGTTGTTCCCGCGGTCTTCAAAATGTCCACCATCGTGCCTGTCCTTAAACAACCCAAGGTAACATGCCTGAATGACTATAGACCCTCACCCCGATTGTCAGCAAATGCTTCGAGAGGTTGGTCAAGGACTTTATTTGCTCCGTGTTACCTGTTACGCTGGATCCATGCATATCGTCAAAACAGATCCACGGACGACGCAATTGCCATGGCCCTCCACACTGCCCTTTCCCACCTGGAGGGAAAGAACTGTTTACAGCTCAGCATTCAACACGATAGTTCCTACCAAGCTTGACATCAAGCTTAGAGGTCTAGGCGTGCCCCCATCCACGCGCAGCTGGATACTGGACCTCCTGTCGGACCGCCGTCAGGTGGTGAGGATGGGCAGCACCACCTCAGAGCCACTGACCCTCAACACGGGAGCCCCCCAGGGATGCGTGCTGAGCCCTCTCCTCTACTCCCTCTACACCCACGACTGCATGGCTATGCACAGCTCCAACGTCATCATCAAGTTTGCTGACACGACAGTGATGGGCCTGATCGCCGGCGACGACGAGACATCCTACATGGAGGAGGTTGGATCACTGGAGCAGTGGTGCCAGGAGAACAGCCTCGCCCTCAACGTCAAGAAGACCAAGGAGCTGATCATGGACTACAGGAAGCAGAGAGGAGAGCACGGCCCTATCACCGCCTGGTACGGGAACTGCACCGAACTCGAGCACAGAGCGCTTCAAAGGGTGGTGCGGACGGCCCAGTATATCGTTGGAGGTGAGCTCCCCTCCCTCCTGGATATATACAACCAGCGGTGCGTGGCCAAGGCCAAACGCATCATAAAGACATTGCCCACCCCAGCCACGAACTGTACTCACTGTTACCGTCAGGCAGGCGATACCTCAGTATCAAGTGCCATACAAATAGACTCAGAGATAGCTTCCACAGTCAGGCCATCAGGCTGCTGAACAAGGGCGTATAGCATATAACAATGTATATTTTATTACATTGATTTATATATACATATTGCTCTTTTTCTGTGCTAATATATTACATTTTATATATGCACTTTTGTATTTTTATATATTTAACTTTATACAGTTTGTACTTTTTACTTCTTTTTTATTCTATTCTATTTTTATTTTTATAACTGCTGTCTGTCGTCGGGTATTGAACATAAGATTTTCACCCATTGCTTATACTTAAACAAATAAACTTGACTTGACTTGACTTGACTTGACTAATACTAGGATGGTTAAATGCAGAGAACACATGTCACTGTGTGAGTACATGAGACCAATAAAGAGGATTCAATCCTCCAGATTTAGATTTAGAAAGGAGCCCTTTGCCTGTAGCTCAGTGTGACCCCTTTAGGGCCGTCTCCACTGACCTCTCGAAGGCGATGTTGCGAGTGTCCAGCTGGGTGGTGACCACAGGGGCCGTCAGCCGGGCCGCCACCTGCTCCTCGCTGGGCTGCGGCGCCCCCGGCTGCCCCAGGTCGCCCGCGGTACCGCAGCCCCTGCCGATGCCGTTGGTGCCCACGCAGCCATTGGCGTTTCCGGGGGCGGGGGTGGGGGTGGGTGGGGCCAGGGAGGAGAGGCAGAGGGTCTCACTGAACACCAGCTGTCTGTCGTGGTCCACCTCCATCACCTCTGCCCTGGAGTCTGCTGGATGGGGGGGAGGAGCGAGAGAGAGAGAGAGAGAGAGAGAGGAGAGAGAGAGAGAGAGAGAGAGAGAGAGAGAGAGAGGAGAGAGAGAGAGAGAGAGAGAGAGAGAGAGAGAGAGAGAGAGAGAGAGAGAGAGTTATGATGGAGAAATCGAGGTCTGAATGTGGGTGAGCCAATGAGCCAAAAAGGCAATAGCCAGAAAGACACACACACACACACACACACACACACACACACACACTATCATAACATTGTCATTAACATTACACTATCATACTTTGCTGGACTCATTACAGTTTCTGCACTGTATTCATGATGCTGCTGCACGACTGGCACTTTAAATGCTTTATTTAGTTGCAGGAGTAAGCATTCCATTGGACTTGTTGCAAATAGAAGGCGCATAGAAGACAAAGAGAGAGAGGAGGGAGGTGTGTTCAAGCGTAGAAATATGATCATATTTTATGGAAGAGAATAGGAGGTTGGTGTTAATTGAGGATAATGAGAGACAGTCACACAATTAAAAGCGGAAATTGGTGCAATTTGCGGCAGTAACTCGCAAAATCACATTACTGTGGAGAGAATCAAAGAGAGAGAGAGAGAGAGAGAGAGAGAGAGAGAGAGAGAGAGGAGAGAGAGAGAGAGAGAGAGAGAGAGAGAGAGAGAGGAGAGAGAGAGAGAGAGAGAGAGAGAGAGAGAGATTATATCAGAGAACAGATTATATCATCCCGGAAAGTACTGGAAAATTCGTTTTCTGAGCCGGGGGCCCGGGAGAAGAGAACGGAAGCACAGACAGAAAAGGAAGAGAGGCCCTTGTGTCACCCCAACACCCCCCCCCCCCCCCCCCTGTCTCTCTCTCACTTTAAATCTCACAGGTCCCGTGGTCTACGATTGGTCCCTCTGCATGTCACTCATTGTTTACCTGTGCAGCTTCTGCTCCAATCAATAGGGCGTCAGTCCCTTTAAAAAGCTGATTCCATTGTTCTCTCTCTTTCCTGTTTGGCACGCTGGGTTGGCCTTTGTTTACCGTAGTTCTGTGTTAATGGTTTGTTTACAGTCGCCGTGTTAATTCTGTGTTACCTTACTGGTCATTATATCTCTGGAGGTGAGGGTTTATAGAGTTATCTAGTTAGTCTACCTTTTGTCTCTACACACTAGTCAGGGCGTACCCCCACTTGTAGTTTTTAGTTAGTTTAGTTGATAGTCGGTTCCAAACGACTATACACTATAGCACATACTATACTATACACACTATAGCACACATAGCACTATATGCTAGTTTAGTTTCGGGGGATTTTTGTTGTTTTCTTTGCTTTGTCTCCTTGGTCCCAACAATACATCACACAACACATCACACAATACATCACACAACACATCACACAATACATCACACAACACATCACACAACACCTCACACAACACATCACACAACACATCACACAACACCTCACACAACACATCACACAACACATCACACAACACATCACACAATACATCACACAACACATCACACAACACATCACACAACACATCACACAATACATCACACAACACATCACACAACACATCACACAATACATCACACAACACATCACACAACACATCACACAACACATCACACAACACATCACACAATACATCACACAACACATCACACAACACATCACACAACACATCACACAATACATCACACAACACATCACACAACACATCACACAACACATCACACAACACATCACACAACACATCACACAATACATCACACAACACATCACACAACACATCACACGACACATCACACAATACATCACACAACACATCACACGATACATCACACGATACATCACACGACACATCACACGACACATCACACAACACATCACACAATACATCACACAATACATCACACAACACATCACACAACACATCACACAACACATCACACAATACATCACACAATACATCACACAACACATCACACAATACATCACACGATACATCACACAACACATCACACAACACATCACACAACACATCACACAACACATCACACAACACATCACACAATACATCACACAACACATCACACAACA
>CM050999.1:5425700-5435700 GCA_027704905.1 Muraenolepis orangiensis
CTGTGCACCACTGCAACGGAGCAACACTGCCTTTCTCTCAATAATTTAGCACTTTTTAGTTCGCTACAGTTCGTATAGACGAGAGAGAGAGAGAGAGAGAGAGAGAGAGAGAGAGAGAGAGAGAGAGAGAGAGAGAGAGAGAGAGAGAGAGAGAGAGAGACACACACACACACACACACAGTGAGAGAGAGACAAAGAGAGACAAAGAGAGAGACAACATCGACAGCTACAAGACAAGCAAGAACTAAAGACGAGGAGAAATAGAAGCGCTGCGAGAGGTAAAGACTAAATAAAGAAAGCCTCTTAAGGCAGACAGAGAATAATAATTATAATAATAATAATAATAATCGTAATAATAATAATTACAATAATTCTAATAGTAATAATCATCTTAATAATAATTATTATAATAATAATAATAATTGTTATTATTATTATTATTATAATAATAGTGATAATATTCAGATGTGGTGTATTTGTCACGTGTATAAAAAGGTACAGTGTACCGTGAAATGTTATTTTATTATATATATATATAAAATATAATATAGATGTGGTTTATTATTCATGTGTATAATAAGGTACATATATAGGTATATATATATATTTATATATAACCTTTATAATACATATATACAGTATAATAAACTATAGATGTGGTTTATTAATCACGTGTATAATAAGGTACAGTGAGATGTTATTATATTCTATATTATATATATTTATACTATGCTATAGACGTGGTCACGTTTATAATAAGGTAAAGTGCACAATGTACAGTTAAATGTTATCGTCAGCTAGCTCCCAACATGTGCGCAAAATACTTAATAAATTACTATAAATATAAATGACAATAATTACAAAATGACAAAAAAGAGACTCAAATGTACATCTTCAAGTCAAGTCAAGTCAAGTCCAGTTTATTGTCACTTCACAGTTTACACAAGTATAAAGCAGTGAGTGAAAATCTTATGTGCAAAACCCCACGACAGACAGCAGTTATAATAATAAGATAAAAATAGAATAAAAACAGAATAGAATAAAATAAAATATAAATGAAAATAAAAATGCAATTTATAAAATGCAGTATATGGCACAGAAAAAGAGCAATATGTATATATAAATCAATGTAATAAAATAGACATTGTTATATGCTATAGGCCCATCAGCAGCCTGATGGCCTGACAGTGGAAGCTGTCTCTAGTCTATTTGATACCACGTGACACTGAGGTATCGCCTGACTGGCGGTAAAAGTGAATGAACATTATCTTTACATAACTGCAGTATTTATATGACTGTATAAACTGTACAGGATAAATACCGCTCAAACTGGTCATCATGAAGTCTGAAACACTCACCTGTACCGACGGAGAACAATCTTTCTCAGTAAAATATCTAATACAGCATATGTTGATATGAAGTTATATATGGAAGTGATATGAAATAGACGCAGATATGTTAATGTGTAAAGATGGACAGAAGAATGTGTGACAATGTGTGTCACCATGTTCATTCATTTATTTATTTTAACACACACTTTAAAGCATTCTCCTTTTTTCCTGGAGTTTCAAGTTTCATAAGTGCATGAATCATGTCTTCATATTTCATATGGAGGCCACCTCCCCCTGGTCCAACCAGTCTGGTTGAACTAATATTTAATTTAGCTGTACATTACACAGTTCTTTCCAGAGAACAATATTGTGTAACCGGAACATTTGAGGTACTTTTGAAGTCCAGGTGAAGTCTGGAGGAGGACAGAGGATAGAGAGCCGGGAAAAGGTAACAGGACCATGGAATATACATTATGAATATGATTCATCAGTGGCTCATCGATTAGGGATGTTTTCAATCAAGCAGCGTGACAATTATGTGATGAGTGATGACTGAAAAGAGACACTGGTTCCTTACCTGGGGCCCTAATAGCGGCCCGGGGGCCCCTGCATGTAGTGAACTGAAGTAGTGTTCTGTGGTGCAGGGGCCCCAAACAAAGCACTTGTCTGTTAAGTCACATTGATTTATATACACCGCAAACAACCTGGATACGGACAAAGGACCATGTTAAATGACCGATGGCATTGAATGCTAAATAAGTGAATTCAGTCTATAATGTACAACGAGGAGGCTATTCTATACTCTTATACTTGCTGACACTTAGTACCTTATAAGTAAAACGTATAGAAATGCTGTAACATTTTGCATTGTGGCTTCATTTACTCTAATACACCCTGACCCACAGACACACTTCTACTGACTGTAACACCACAGACACACTGCCTCACTTCTACTGACTGTAACACCACAGACACACTGCCTCACTTCTACTGACTCTAACACCACAGACACACTGCCTCACTTCTACTGACTCTAACACCACAGACACACTGCCTCACTTCTACTGACTGTAACACCACAGACACACTGCCTCACTTCTACTGACTGTAACACCACAGACACACTGCCTCACTTCTACTGACTGTAACACCACAGACACACTGCCTCACTTCTACTGACTCTAACACCACAGACACACTGCCTCACTTCTACTGACTCTCACCATCGTCTAGAAGCCCTCATTCAGGGTCATACATCAAGACCCTCTGGAGGAAAGGGTTGTTTACAGCTAATGGGCCATGTAGATTCATATCTCTCTCTCTCTCTCTCTCTCTCTCTCTCTCTCTCTCTCTCTCTCTCTCTCTCTCTCTCTCTCTCTCTCCTCTCTCTCTCTCTCTCCTCTCTCTCACACGCACGCCGCACACACACACACACACACACACTTCAGGTCAATCCCAAAGGTGTGCGATTCACTACACACTCTGTGGACATTAAGTCACCTGTGCCTCTCTCTCTCTCTCTCTCTCTCTCTCTCTCTCTCTCCTCTCTCTCTCTCTCTCTCTCTCTCTCTCTCTCTCTCTCTCTCGCTCTCTCTCTCGCTCTCTCTCTCTCTCTCTCTCTCTCTGTACCAAACTAACAACAACAACACCACACCACGTCCATCGCCATGTACCATGTACCGAGTCCCTCCATCTGTGTGAGGACAGAACCACGGTCCCTCACACAGAAGACGCTCTTATCTCCAGTTCCGTCTCTCCAAGAACAACAGAGCTCCAGAGGTACACCTACTATATATACTACATACTAGGCGGCAGTAGGGCTCAGGAGGCAGAGCGGTCGCCTCACAACAGGAAGGTTGCTGGTTCGATCTCCAGCTCCTCCTCGCAAAACCTGTCGAGGTGTCTTTGAGCAAGACACCCTAACCCTAACTGTCTCCTTGCATGGCTGACTCCGTCCTTGGTGGATGAATGGGTGAATGTGAGGCTTGACAGGTAAAGCGCTTTGGATAAAAGCGCTATATAAAAGCCTCATTACCATAACACCTTCTTTATTTGAATTACGATTTCAAAGATGTTGGTGTTGTTCCAGTGTTGAAGTTAACACGTGAACTCATTACAATGAGTTTCACAGAACAAGAATATAAAGGTGTTCTGTCAAACCAGCACCCAAGAGAAGCTGAGAAGTACGTTGAACTTGTTTCACGGTTGATGGATTGTTAGTGATTTAGTGACTTGACTTCAGTGTTCTCAAAGGATAGCAGCTAGCACAGGTTGAAGGTATTTCCCTGCTTCATCTCGGGGAACGCACTTCATCTGTGTCAACTTCTAGCGTCTGTTGGTTTTCATTTCCTTGTGTTTAGTTTCTTCACACCAACTCATCCTATTTTGGCACTCCATGCCATCACTGACTTCACTTCCAGTCTTCTGTCTCTCTCCCTGTCTCTCTCTCCCCCCCCCCTCTATCTATCTCTCTCCCCCCCCCCCTCTATCCATCTCTCTCTCTCCCCCCCCCCTCTATCTATCTCTCTCTCTCCCCCCCCCCTCTCTATCTATCTCTCTCTCCCCCCCCCTCTCTATCTATCTCTCTCTCTTCCCCCCCTCTCTCTCTTTCTCTCTCTCTTCCCCCCTCTCTCTCTTTCTCTCTCTCTCTCACACTCTTTTGATTACATAAGATAACGTATATGTTTCTTATGAACATACTATATGTACACATACAAATACATGTATGTCTTGTTTAAAGCTGCATCTATGGGATTCCTTACATCTCTCTCTCTCTCTCTCTCTCTCTCTCTCTCTCTCTCTCTCTCTCTCTCTCTCTCTCTCTCTCTCTCTCTCTCTCTCTCTCTCTTTCTTTCTCAATATCTCTCTCTCTTTCTGGTGAGCTCAGTAGAGGCTGCATTATTGATAGGCATTTCTGTCCCTGGCATCTGCCCCTTCTACATTGCTCTCTCTCTCTCTCTCTCTCCTCTCTCTCTCTCTCTCTCTCTCTCTCTCTCTCTCTCTCTCTCTCTCTCTCTCTCTCTCTCTCTCTCTCTCCTCTCTCTCTCTCTCTCTCTCTCTCTCTCTCTCTCTCTCTCTCTCTCTCTCTCTCTCTCTCTCTCTCTCTCTCTCTCTCTGCATGCGCTCGGCCTGATGCAGCTTGGCAGGTACTTAGGCCCACATCAATCTTTCATTTGTGCACCTACACCCTGTGTGTATACACACACACACACACACACACACACACACACAAATGCATGCATGCACACATATACACACAGACATGAACACACATCATTAGTGTGTGTGTGTGTGTGTGTGTGTGTGTGTGTACCTTGCATCACGCACATCACAAACAAACTGCTGTCCTGAAAATAAATTCTCCATGGGGCACACCAGAGAGCAGCAGGGGGTGTGGGGCCAAGTGTGTGTGTGTGTGTGTTTGTGTGTGTGTTTGTGTTTGTGTGTGTGTTTGTGTGTGTTGAGTTTTAAAAATAACTCGCCCCACCCCTCGCCCTTTCTCACCCGACTGTGGTGACACCCTGATTTTCTATAACCATCTCTCAGAAGCTACCTGTGTATGCTGAGTGTGTGTGTGTGTGTGTGTGTGTGTTTGGGTGCCCCTTTTTTACATTCATCTCACACCCACCCTCACTTCCAAGCACCCTTCCTTCCACGGCGGCATGGCGGGCGTCTCTCTGGATGGTGATCCAAGCAGTGTGACATTCAGTGTGACATCCAGATAAGCACAGGAACAAGTTCTGACCTAAATCCCAGAATAATGTATAATGTGTCTCTTCCCTCTCACTCTCCAGCCAGCACCATGTTAAAAGGACACCTCGAAATTGGTAGTTGTCTCACTTGCACTAGATAGGCAGACAGATAAACACACTGACACACACACACACACACACACACACACACACACACACACACACACACACACACACACACACACACACACACACACACACACACACACACACACACACACACACACACACACACACACACACACACACACACACACGGGTAGATAGAGAGGAAGGCAACTTCTTGTTTGAGGCGATTCATGTGTGGCAGTATTGTGTGCAGATGCGTGATGTTGTGTATCCTGTTCTTCTGATGCCACGGTTGACGTGCTGAATGTGTGTTGTTGTTATTGACGTCAGCGAGAACAGAATGGTGGTGAAATGATAGTCGAGCCTGAGAAAGAGCTCATAATAAATTCAGCAGCTCACTTTATCTGTCACAGAAGACAGTTTTAGGCGCAGTTGAATATAAGCTTTATCCACAATACATATATAGTAAAATAAATGTTACTTATTTAATGTAATTCTTTGTCTCCCCTGCCACTAAAATGGCTACTAAAAGGGTTCCTCTGACGAGAAGGACTCAGGATGATGAGTGATCCTGTTTATTGTGAAGGTTGTAGTGGTTAGCAGGGCAGATGCTACATGCTAACACTACATTAGCTTCCAGTTTTTGGATGTAAACTGAGAACATGAGAATAGCAGAGATTTCCCTCTGTAAGAAAAAAGGGATTTGAATCAGAATCAGAATCAGAATCAGAAAGTGGTTTATTGCCATATACCATCGTAAGAACACGCATAGGGATTTGACACGTCGGGTCCGGAGCAACACAGAACAGTACAGACAAGGCAAAACAATAAGACAATAGGTAATAGGTAAGACAATAAGACAATAAGTCCAGTGCAAATTTAGCATTTTAAAACATAAGTATAAATATAAATATAGATATAAATATTGGTCTGTATGTGTGAGAGGAAGGGTGTGAGATGGAGACCGAGGAGGGACAGAGGAAAACATAAGTGTATTTACGATGAGGAGTATCTGTCTTGGTGGCTGCCACAATGTAAAGGCCCAATGAGATAGACATGAGCAGGGGCCTTGTAAGAGAACAGAGACCGGAAATGAATTAAAGATCCCTTCTCTCTGCCTGTTTCACGTCTGCACTTTGTCTGATTATCTTTACCGGCTCTCCATCCATCTATTTGTCTCTCCCTTGTTTTTTCTCTCAATGCCATTTTGTCCTTCTTATTCCTCCTTATTTTGGTCAGACTGTGTTTCCCCGGGCAAGGTGTTAATGGTAATTTGCCGATATAAATTGTTATGGCTTTGAGCCGACTCAGAGGCGCACAGCCGTAAATTCAGCTTGGAGGGTTCATCCCTTTCTCTGGATCTGCTTCACTTCACTCACCATCTGCTCAGCACCAGCCCTTTCCCACCACCAGGCTCAAACCATCTCCTCTATTCCCTTCTCCTCTCTCCTTGTCTCTCCTCTTCCACTCTCATCTCCTCTCTTCTCCCTCTTCTCTCCTCTCTCCAATTCTCCCCCCTCATGTTCTCTCCTCTTCTCTCCTCTCTCCTTTTCTCCTCCCTCATGTTCTCTCCTCTTCTCTCCTCTTCTGCTGCCTCCTATCTTTCCTGATAACTCCATCTATCCATCCTGTAATTCCCTGCCCTCCATCCACTCTCCCTCTCCTCAGTGTAATGAAATCTGAGATGGTTCCCTGGCCAAGCAGGGCCACGAGGGGATGCCGTGAGGGTTGAGTTTGGGGTTTAATTTAGTTAAGTTTCTGAAAGCTTTTAAAAGAGAGAGAGAGAGAGAGAGAGAGAGAGAGAGAGAGAGAGAGAGAGAGAGAGAGAGAGAGAGAGAGAGAGAGAGAGAGAGAGAGAGAGAGAGAGAGAGAGAGGGAGGGGGGGGGAGTGGAGTATGTGTGGTTGGTGTCTGGTTGAACCAGCAGCCTCTCCTGGCCCCAGTCAGACTGATCAGAGTCTGGTTGAAGCAGCCTCATCTGGCACCGGTCAGACTGACCCATCATAGCGGGGGACTTCAACCACTAAAATTTAAAGACAGTATTGCCAAAATACTATCAACATATCTCATGTCCGGCAAGACTCTTGATCACTGTTATACCACCATTCAGCACGCTTTTTTTATATCCCTGACTCTTTAGACCCATTCCAGTTTGCATACAGACCAAACAGGTCAGTAGAAGACACCATCTCCCTGGCACTACACACGGCCCTGCAGCACCTAGACAGGAGGGACACCTACGTCAGACTGTTATTTATTGTCTGCAGTTCGGGGTTCAACACAATCGTTCCCTCCAAGCTGGTCCTCAAACTGAGGGACCTAGGTCTGGGCACCCCCATCTGTAACTGGATTATGGACTTCCTGACGGGGAGGCCTCAAGTGGTGAAGATTGGGAACAACATCTCATCCACTCTAGTCCTCAACACCGGAGCACCCCAAGGCTGCTGCCTCAGTCCCCGGCTGTACTCGCTGTACACACGACTGTACTGCCAAGCACAGCAATAATCAGATTATCAAGTTTGCAGATGACCACAGGTATCGGCTTGATAAGCGTGGGCGTGGGAGTACAGAGATGAGGTGATCAAGCTAACGCGATGTTGTGAGGACTACAGCCTCGCACTGAATGTCAGCAAGACTAAGGAGCTCATCGTGGACTTCAGGAGCTACCGGGGCCCCCACTCCACCATCAGCCTGGACGGGGCCCCCACTCCACCATCAGCCTGGACGGGGCCCCCACTCCACCATCAGCCTGGTGGAACACCGGTGGAAGCCGTCAGCTGCTTCCGTTTCCTTGGACTACAGATTTCCGATGACCTGGCGTGGACCCGCAACACGGAGGTCATGCTGAAGAAGGCACATCAGCGCCTCTATGCTCTGCGGTGCCTCAGGAAAAGCGGTATAGGCCAGAGGTGACTAGTGAACTTCTAGCGTGGCCCCGTAGAGAGCGTCCTGATGGGTGGCGTCACTGTGTGGTACGGCAACACCACTGAACAGGACAAGAAAGACATCCAGAGGGTCGTGAGGACGGCAGAGAAGATCATCGGGTGTGCACATGCATTGAGGAGATCTGTAGGACCAGATGTCGGAAGATGGCCATGTCCATCATAAAGGACTGAAACCACCCTAGGCACCATCTCTTCTTCCCCCTACCGTCTGGTCGCCGGTTGCGCAGCATCCGTACAGCAAGGACTACCAGGTTTAAGGATAGTTTTTACCCTCAGGCAGTGCGTCTACTGAACTGCTGGACTTTCTGGACTCATCACAATTACTGCACTGTACTGCACTGTATTAATGATGCTGCTGCACTACTGGCACTTTAAATGCTTTTGAAAGATTTTGGTAAAAAAAAATAAAAAGAAACGTACATATCATTTAACTTTCACTTTGCTGCTCTTTCTTTGTTTATTTGACTGTACATATTATTTATATTTTTATGGTGTTTTTAAGATATTCTATGGGAGGGAATGGGGAGTAAGCATTCCTATGTACTTGTTACAAATGGCCAATAAAAATCTTGTAAGTGTAAGTGACGACTATGAAACAGAGTACAAAGATGTGGTAGTCCGGCTGACGCGATGGTGCAAGGAAAACAGTCAGGTAGTAGTTAGTAGTAAGTAGTAGTATAGTAAATAGTAAAGTGTTAACTTGTAGTAAATTCATACTGCGGGAGGGAATAGGGAGTAAGCATTCCATTGTACTTGTTGCATATGGCAATTCAAAATCTTGAATCTTGAATCTTAAAATCCAATCGGGGTTCATTAAAATGTTAACCAATAACAATATAGTGATCATATAAATACATCGTAAAAATCGTTCATGTCTCTCTCTTTATTCTGGAGATTTCTTTGACATCATCAATGATGATGAAAATGATGACTTCATCATTTTCATGTCACCGCATCTTGTCTGAGATATTCACCCTCCCTTCCTCTAACCTGGGCAACCTTTGAATTCACTCTGATCTTCATGTTCCTCTCTGCTGTGTCTACAGTTTCTCTTTCGCTCTCTCTTTTGCTCACTCTCTCTCTTTCTCCCCCTCTCTCTCTCTTTCTCCCCCTCTCTCTCTCCCCTTCTCCCCTTCTCCCCCTCTCTCTCACTCTCTCTCTCTTCCTCTCTTTCCCTCTCCCCTCTCTCTCTCTGTCTCTCTCTCTCCCCTTCTCTCTCTCTCTCTCTCTCTCTCTCTCTCTCTCTCTCTCTCTCTCTCTCTCTCTCTCTCTCTCTCTCTCTCTCTCTCCTCTCTCTCTCTCTCTCTCTCTCTCTCTCTCTCTCTCTCTCTCTCTCTCTCTCTCTCTCTCTCTCTCTCTCTCTCTCTCTCTCTCTCTCTCTCTCTCTCTCTCTCTCTCTCTCTCTCCATCTCTAGCCCTCCCCCTCAATTTTTCCACCCAGTCTGCTGCCAAAGCATTTTTTTCTGTCTTTAAAACACACACACTTCCACACGCCCTCTGAAACACACAAACACTCACAAGCCACTGACACACGCCCACACACCGCTGCTGACACACACCCACACATACACACACACGCGCACACACATGCACAAACACACACACACACACCACCTCTGACATACACCCACACACACTCTATCCTACTTGGAGAGTATCGATCCCATGTATAGCTCCAAGGCGTGCTGCCTGTGGATCATCGGATGCATGAAGGAGTGTACCTCTGGTCCCAGGTGGAATGGATGCCAGCCAAGCAAACAGGCCCTTGGCCCTTGTTATCACAGCTACGAATGGACACCAGCAGCACACTATTGTGAGGACTTAACCAAACAGCAGCTATCGCTCCAACACAGTGGTAGAATCTGGAATTTTTATTTTGGTCCCAGTCCGTTCGTGATCACTGT
>CM050999.1:5440700-5520700 GCA_027704905.1 Muraenolepis orangiensis
AGTCCTGTGTGTATAGCTCAGTTTAGTCACTGCATGGAGAAACGATCCCCGCGACTGATTGCCTCACAACTGCACCATTATCTCCCCTCACTACCTCCACCTCTTGCCTCCCTATCCTCCTCCTCCTCCTCCTCCTCCTCCTCCTCCGTTGAGCCTCCTATGCTGATAAGCGATGGCAGCAGCATCTCCTCTCTCCTCCCCTCTGGATGACAGACACCAGATACACGCAGCGCTCAGCCAATCGCGGGTCAGCAATTGGTTACGATTATATTATTATTATATCCAGAGAACACGGAGTTAAAAGCAATAAAATCGAAAAGATTTTTATAAATAGTATTTTTTTTGTAATTTTTTATTATTATTGTATTCATGGCCAAAACGTAAATAAATTGACATAAATAGGCTTATTCAAAGTATTGCAAGTATATTATAAAGATATTATATTAGATTTTTGTGCCGAATGGTAGCTCAAAAATCCATATTTGTGAAAATGTAATCTTACTATAAATGCTCGTTTTGTGTTACTATTCTTTAACAGCGATTTGATTAACGAAAAAGGTTGGGCTCAGGGATAGAGAGAGAGAGAGAGAGAGAGAGAGAGAGAGAGAGAGAGAGAGAGAGAGAGAGAGAGAGAGAGAGAGAGAGAGAGAGAGAGAGAGAGAGAGAGAGAGAGAGAAAAAAAAAAAAAAAAGAACCTGACAGGTAGAGAGAGAGGTTACTGCCCGTCTTCTCCTCCATGCATTAAACCCCATTGGACTGAAGGGTGTATTCTCTCTCCGCTATGAGGAGCTTCTTCTTCCCACCAACCGCCACTGACTGTCCTGTCGGACGGGGGTCGAGGACCGACGGTGGACCGCCGGCGTGACTGCGAAAAAACAGGGGAAAAGAAGTTGTAGTTGGCCGGGGGAAAACCATACCATACCCCCCCACACACGCCCGGCTTCCGGGGATTCGGGGCTTCGCTGCGACGGGAGACGGCTGGCGGACAGACGGGTCGGAGGAAGAAGAAGAAAGGACGAATAGACCCATCATCATCATCGTTTCCTACTTCTATATCCCTGCTGGATTGCCGGTTGGAGCATTTATTAACTCCCGCCCCCCCCCCCCCGAGATGTCCAGAAAGCTCCACCACAGGACGGAGGTCTGCGCCGACTGCAGCGCCCCAGGTACGGCCAGCCCGCTAACCACCAACCCCCCTCCTGGTGGGACGATCCGCTGGCTGGCGGGGCGCGGACCCGCCGAGGGCCCCGCGGACCCCGCGTCACCGTCGGCCGGCATCCAGAGCTCAGGAAAACGGGCCGGTTGATACAGGTTGAAGGCCCCGAAATAAAACGGGTGTCAAAAATAAATAAAAGGAGTGATGGGGTCGTGTGAGCGATACGTGTAGATGGAGTTAGACGGAGCGGGAATGTGTGTTTATGGGACTGAATTAGGGGCCGAAAGTGGTGAAATAATGACGTTATTAGCGCAATGATAACTTTGTGTGTGTGAGTGAGTGGGAAAGCGAGACGTTTGTTTTGATTTTCTTGGTTAGCTTAGCCTCCCTGTGGCTTTCGGTGCAGTATTTCGTCTCCCCCCCCCCCCCCCAAGTACCCGTTCACAAGTCACCAAGTCGTGGTATGGACACAGCTACACGTTTGTGATCTCGTATATAAAGAATACGTGTATAACTGCGTTTAAATGTGTTATTCGTGTTAACTCACGAAGCCCAGTGGCACCACTAGGCTGGTGTTAGCTGACCTAATAGCTAACGGCGTAGCTAACTTTTTGCTAGTGGATGGGCAAAGGGGACATTATCATCATTGTTATTTATTATTTATTTTCCATAGTGCGCCTCCTCCCCGGGGTCCACACACTTTAACCCTCATTCTAATCAACGTGATAGAAAGGCGGCGCTAAGGTACAACTGACAGTCCATACTAGTACTACTACTAGTAGTAGCAACTGTAGTAGTGGTAGTAGTAGTAGTAGTAGACTGAATGAGATGTTGCTATAATATGAGATGTTGCTATAATATGAGATGGGAAATGAGTGATTTGTGATAGGAAACACATGAGTCATATTGATGGTTACTACATCATGCGTGTGTGCATGTGTCGGGGTGGAGTGATGCCAAAACAATCCGGTACCCATGCCATGGGTGCTGCCAAGTAAACACTGAGTCCCACATACCCCCCCTCCCCCCATGTGGGAGTAGAACTGGGCTGCATGGTGGATGTTTGGGTGTGTTGATGTGTTGTTTGCAGAAATGTGTGTGTGTGACGGGCATCTGCTGTTCTATCTACAGCTGCTCAATGTTGTTTGTTGTGTGCAGTGGTTTTAATAGGGTTTTGCCATGATTGTCCACCACTCTCCAAATTGCTCATCCATGGCTTTATGAACAAGCCATTGAGATGTATGACCCAAACCAAGTCTCTGCTCCCTACTTAAGCTTCTTGCCACAGTCATATCCTCAATCAATCCTAGTCGCAAGTCTTGCAAATGAGATCGTCACCACCACACTTTGAAGTGAGTAGTGTAAAACATCTTCAGATGAAGGTGTTTCTGGGGTTTTAATTAGTCATGGTTTGGTAGCAAAGATTGGGTACAAGTAGACACACATCAAGTGCAGCTGTATATATTTTGGCTGCACTTTATGGACTGGACTGATTCAGCAGAAACAGGCTAACCTACATTAGGTCACTGCTTGATGGGTGATGGTTCTGTCGGTTAAGGCCCAAAATCCCCTCTGGACGACACATGTATATGCACTGTGTACACATCATCGTATTTACACCCAACAAGATGCTGACCGAGCCTCTGGTCCCACTCCATCTCCCAGGAGGAGACCTGCCTGGGAGGCTTTGTGCCACTCGGAGCATGTACTGAGGCACTGACATGCACCTGTGACACTACGATGTGGTGTCAGTGACAGAGGCTCCGTACCAACTTAACAGAGTTAAGGGAAGTTAAGACAACTATGAGTTGAGAGTAGTGGGATACTGTGGCCTGAAGATGAAACCACTAGGATAAAAATCGAACCCATAGAGGGTTATATTGTAGCCTATAATTAGGCTACGGTCGTTCATCCTGAGTGAGCCAGCGCTGGATGTAGGGTAATGTGGTCTGAAGATGTTGCTTCTAGGCCCCACTGAGAGCATGGCTCGAATATTCAGTCAACTCCTAGTAGCACTTCTTGCTAATTGCTGGCTTGGATCCTTGTCAAAAAAATAAACATAGTTATGTGTGTTGTAATATTTCTGTGTAGAAAACAAATGTTGTAGGACAAAGACTTTCTGTCAAATGAAAAATGCCCAACAGTGGTCGAGAACTGTGTGGGAGTTTGGTATGGATGCTAATGCTATGCTAATATGGATCCATTCTTTTCCTGTGTATAATGTCCTAGCTTTGTGCCGGCCTCCAGATTTCATTGTGAATGAATCCCAAACCAGTAGATGTAGCCTGTTTGCATTTTGTATGCACAAAAAGAAGTCCAACTTGTCCATTCTTCATCCAATCATACAGTATATCCGATAATTAAAGCTGTTTCAACCGTAGTGTATTTGAACTGTAGTGTTGATCTAGCAGGCTTTTTTATATCTTTTTTCCTTTACAGATTAAGGAATTGGGTTGCTAACCCTATAAGCCAATGCTCCCAACTGGCCACTAGTCTCTCTGAAAATCATTTAGCATTTGGTTCCCCCTCCTGGGCCAGCAAAAACAGAAAGAGCCCAGTTTTAGCTCTTGTCATGGTGTTAGCCCCTGTAGTTTATATCCCAGTGTGAGAGTGACTAACTCCAACGGCAGGTGTGTTAGTGCACCTGTGTTTCTGTGCACACGCATGCGTTGTTTCTTAATGGTTCCGTGTGTCAGCAGCAAGTCATCCCATCGCGGTCGTCAGGCCGTCAACACGACCCACACTGCAGGACTCCTCTATGGCTGAGCCTCACAGGCCTGCTCCTCCTTCCCTTTGCCTTCATTTCTTTCCTTCCTACCTTCCTTCTCTTGCCTCCCCTTCTTTCCCTCCTCCCTACTTTCTACCTACCACCCTTCTTATTGAGGCCTCCACATATCCACCTTCTACAAACCGCCAAGTGTCTCTTTCCATTTATAATAAAAATTTAAATTAAAACTGAAACGACCTATGTCGCAAACCCCTCAGTGTTGTCATCGGAAGGACCAGGAAAACGCCATCACTCGACTGGATGAAGGGAAACTTTTAGGCAAGTGCTAAACGACTATCGGAGAACAGCAGGCCCCACATGGCACCGCTAGGTTTATACCAAGCTGCTTATAACTGATTAAAGGTCAGAGGTGTGTGTGTGTGTGTGTTTTGATGTCTATAAACATATGCATTATTGTATAACCATACACGATACTTTCAATTTCACACATTTCCATTCGCTGCACTATAGACTCTAGCCCCGTGGCACATTATTAAGGAAACAGCGTTGTTTTTTAGCTTGAATGCTGCACAATAGTGTAGAAAGGTCACATGATTCTCAGTCCTCTGTGATCGGACGGGAATTGTTCCTTGCATATACTGCATAACTTAACTCTCAGATGTTTTCCATTATTCACTGTCAACTGTTGGCACTCTGGGTCAAACAGTGCAGGTATAAACCTGATATGAATGAGGTGTATGGAAGGATCAAGGCTATTTTCCAGTAGCAGGGCAATGGCATTTAGGTCATTTCACTCCCACGCTAGTCTTTCCATCCTCCAATAGCCAGTGATTTTGGTGGTGCAGTGCATGCACTTTGAGTGTCAGTCACCATGGTGTCCTGCTCTGAAAGCTGCTATTAGAGGCATCAGTGTCTCCCACTCACTCCCTAAAGGACAAGGCCAGGGGTCCCCCCGCGCTCAGCCTGCCCAGACGTGGGAGAAAGTGAACAAATCCCTCTACTAGGTATGCACATGTAGGAGCTGGAAGGGACACGGGGCTCACTGACCCTCTGTGTGGTGTTTCTGGATAACAACCGGAGTGTGTCACAGTGTTATTCTGTCGTTTGCCAGTCCAGGAGTCTGCCAGACCTATGATCAGGATTACTTTTGGTAATTTCCAAAGGGAAGTTAGCAATACAAACGGTTAACTCTTTTTCCTTTTCCATTTGGGGCATTGTTCATGTGTAGCTCAATAACTGTACGACAACACTGTTTGATAGATTGCACTAGCTGTCATGCAAGAAGGTTTTTTAAAATATACTAACTGCAGGCACTTCTTCGATCTGTCTTTATCAGTCTGACTGTCACTTGCTTTGATCTGCCTGTCACTCTTTGCCTTGCTCTGTCTGTCTGCCTGTCTATCTCTGTCTGACACCATTTTTTTCTCTCTCTCTCTCACTCTCACTCTCACTCTCTCTCTCTCTCTCAGACCCGGGCTGGACCAGTATAAACCGAGGTGTTCTGGTCTGTGATGAGTGCTGCTCGGTCCACCGCAGCCTGGGCCGCCACGTGTCCATCGTGAAGCACCTACGACACAGTGGCTGGCCCCCAGCCCTGCTGCAGGTACCGAGGGGGGAGGTGGATGAGCAGGGAGCAGGGTTCCACTCTGATGGCAAATCAATCGCTTTTCAATGCTGTCAAGCAGTAAAGGAAGGATTCGGTGCACGCTGTAATTTGTAACCACACGAGGTGAAGCTAGGGGCCTGAGAATAGCTGAAAGGTCATTTGACATGTTTTTTCTGGTCCCTGTGGTTGACTTACAGGTGACCAAGGCTAAGATAGTGGATATGTTGTAAGCGTGGAGTTCTGCAGTCATGTGTGTATTGTATATAATTATGTGTGTTTCAGATGGTGCAGACCCTGGCCAGTAACGGGGCCAACTCCATATGGGAGCACAGTCTGCTCGACCCTGCTCAGGTGCAGAGCGGCCGTCGGAAACCCAACCCCCAGGACAAAGTCCAGTAAGTCCTCCAGCCCAATGAGTCACAGGCTGAGGACGGAGGAGCCTCCACCCATCAACTAGCCTCGGCTAGTCTCTGTTTTCCAACAAAATTCACATGGCAACTAAAACGGCTGCCACAGAGCAGACGGTATTTGTCCAGGGCTGGTTCTAAACGGCAGAGCCCAGGACATCGTCCCTTTAGGCTACAGTAGGCTACTTATTTACTCAAAGAAACAGGGTCCTCTTTTCACTGCACTACCATCGTAGCAGATGATGGGACCACACGTTCCCCTGGTTTCCCCCATGGGTCACCCCTTCTTCTCTACTACCTGTTCAACACATGTCTAATCATTTCCCTAAACATACTGTACACACATACATGCTTACATTCACATATACAGTACATGCATACCTACATATACATACATGCATGCATACAAAAGCTCAATGTAATTCTGCATTCGTGGTTCCTCATGGCAATGATTCTTTTTGTCTCATCCTCAGTTTTTAGTGCTCTGGTCTCATAACTCTTTTCCCTCCCTCCCTCTCTCCTCCCCCCCTCTCTCCTTCCTCCCTCCCTCCTTCCTCCCTCCCTCCCTCTCTCCCTCCCCCAACCCTTCCAGTCCCACCAAGTCTGAGTTCATCAGAGCCAAGTACCAGATGCTGGCCTTCGTCCACAAGCTTCCCTGCCGCGATGACGACGGCGTCACCACCAAGGACCTCAGCAAGGTGAGTGCTCCCCCCCCCCCCCTCTAGGGGTCAAGGGTCACGGACCCCAGCTTAATTAGTGCACAGAGTGGTGGTGGAAGTCACAGAAAGTGCTGAGCTGCGCGCAAACACGATGTCATCTAGAGATGATCTCATGTGTTGACACAGCACACACACACACACACACACACACACACACACACACACACACACACACACACACACACACACACACACACACACACACACACACACACACACACACACACACACACACACACACACACACACACACACACACACACACACACACACACACACACACACACACACACACACACACACACACACACACACACACACAGAGCTAGGTCATTTGCAGGCCCCCCCCAGGGGCTCGTGAATGACACAGCAGGATGTTCTAATGATCTCTAAGGCTGCACCGCTCCATGGGGCTAATTAGGGGATGCTCTGTCTATTTTTCTTACTAACCTTTTTATTTCTCTCTGGTGTTTAATCTGATACTTAGTCTCTCTCGCTCTCATTCATGCTCTCCCTGTCTCTCTCTGTTTCTCTCTCTCTCTCTGTTTCTGCTTTCTGCATCTCTCTCTCTCTCTCTCTCCCCCCTCGTGTCTCATCTCTGTCCCTTCACCTGCCCGCCGGTCTCTCACTTACCTCCCCCCTCTCTGTCCCTTCACCTGCCCACCCGTCTCTCACTTACCTCCCCCCTCGCTGTCCCTTCACCTGCCCGCCGGTCTCTCACTTACCTCCCCCCTCTCTGTCCCTTCACCTGCCCACCGGTCTCTCACTTACCTCCCCCCTCTCTGTCCCTTCACCTGCCCGCCGGTCTCTCACTTACCTCCCCCCTCTCTGTCCCTTCACCTGCCCGCCCGTCTCTCACTTACCTCCCCCCTCTCTGTCCCTTCACCTGCCCGCCCGTCTCTCACTTACCTCCCCCCTCTCTGTCCCTTCACCTGCCCGCCCGTCTCTCACTTACCTCCCCCCTCTCTGTCCCTTCACCTGCCCGCCTGTCTCTCACTTACCTCCCCCCTCTCTGTTCATTCCAGCAACTCCACTCCAGCGTGCGGACGGGGAGCCTGGAGACGTGTCTGAGGCTGCTGTCCCTCGGAGCTCAGGCTAACTTCTTCCACCCGGTCAGTCTCTCAGTCCCTCTCTCACCCAATGCTGACGCATCACTGTCTGTGTGATGCGTGTGAACCGTGAACCATGAAACTGAAATAGACTGTGCCTTCTGCTGACTGTGTGTGTGTGTGTGTGGTCACGTCTGCGTCATGGGCCTGTCTTGAATCCTGTGTGTGTGTGGTCACGTCATGGGCCTGTCTTGAACCCCGTGTGTGTGTGTTTGGTCACGTCATGGGCCTGTCTTGAACCCTGTGTGTGTGTGTTGTCACGTCATGGGCCTGTCTTGAACCCCGTGTGTGTGTGTGTCATGGGCCTGTCTTGAACCCTGTGTGTGTGTGTGTGTGTGTGTGTGTGTGTGTGTGTGTGTGTCATGGGCCTGTCTTGAACCCTGTGTGTTCCAGGAGAAGGGCACCACGCCGCTCCACGTGGCCTCCAAGGCGGGCCAGATCCTGCAGGCCGAGCTCCTGGTGGTGTACGGGGCGGACCCCGGGGCGCCCGACATCAACGGGCGCACGCCCATGGACTACGCCAGGTACGGTACCCGGACGCGGTCGCCGTGGGAACAAATGGGGGGCGAGCCCAGAGCTGCACAATAAGAGTCAAGGAAGTGCTGTGGATGGTTAAGATATATTTAGATTATTAATAATAATCATAATGTTTTAATAATAATAATAATAATATAATAATAATCAAAAACAATTTGGATGACAAAGAACACTGTAAAATGAGCTTGCGTTCTTGCGAACCGCGCCGCGTTATGTTAATTATTAGACGCTGAAAAGACACGGCCGTTAGAATGATCTTTTCTAGGATCATTGCACCTGAAGGCTGTCAACACGACACCTTGGCCATGTGTGATGTAAATGTTGTCGCCAAACAAGTTGTTCATTCAGTCGCTTGGATACATCGTGTGTGTGTGTGTGTGTGTGTGTGTGTGTGTGTGTGTGTGTGTGTGTGTGTGTGTGTGTGTGTGTGTGTGTGTGTGTGTGTGTGTGTGTGTGTGTGTGTGTGTGTGTGTGTGTGTGTGTGTGTGTGTGTGTGTGTGTGTGTGTGTGTGTGTGTCCCAGGCAAGCGGGGCAGATGGAGCTGGCGGAGCGGCTGGTGGAGTGCCAGTATGAGCTGACTGACAGACTGGCCTTCTACCTGTGTGGCCGCCGCCCAGGTCAGCCACCAGAGCTCTGCTCAAGGCACAAACCCTCAGGCCCCAAGTGATATGGTGGCTGCTTTAGAATGTGCAACGTTCTGTCCTCTGAAACAATGTTGTCAGCCTCCACTCGCTTGGCTGTCTTCACTGTGTGTGTGTGTGTGTGTGTGTGTGTGTGTGTGTGTGTGTGTGTGTGTGTGTGTGTGTGTGTGTGTGTGTGTGTGTGTGTGTGTGTGTGTGTGTGTGTGTGTGTGTGTGTGTGTGTGTGTGTGTGTGTGTGTGTGTGTGTGTGTGTGTGTGTGTGTGTGTGTGTGTGTGTGTGTGTGTGTGTGTGTGTGTGTGTGCTTTTGTCCATTCCAATTTATTTTTGTCTTTTTTTTGTTTCTTGGCGTCTCTTGACTTGACAAATATCTTTTTTTGTAGCCTCAAGTGGAATCTTTTTAGTTGTTCTGTTCTATTTAGTGTCATTGAGTTCAATGAGATGATGGTCAGCACTTGACCACATTATTTTGGCATCTTCCTGCAGATCACAAGAATGGCCACTATATCATTCCACAGATGGCAGACAGGTGCGTACCACGATGTGTGTGTGTGTGTGTGTGTGTGTGTGTGTGTGTGTGTGTGTGTGTGTGTGTGTGTGTGTGTGTGTGTGTGTGTGTGTGTGTGTGTGTGTGTGTGTGTGTGTGTGTGTGTGTGTGTGTGTGTGTGTGTGTGTGTGTGTGTGTGTGTGTGTGTGTGTGTGTGTGCGCGCTTCACTTGCTAGCCGGAGATGCATGACAGTGCTGTGGTGTGTTTGAATGAGGAAGACTATCTGGGCAGGCGGGCGAAGCTGCATGTTTGCCCAGTTTTGCCATTGGTTTTACCATCTGGGATGTTATTGCATTAGTATGCAAATGTTGGAACGCCTTGATATTTTTTCCAGTTTCTCTAAACTGATAAATTGCCACCGGTCAAATCAGAATGGGCTGTGATTATGAAACGTGGAACTGTGTCTAACTGATGTGGGTTCTCAGATGTAACTAATGGTGATACATATTTAAGGCTCTACTCATCAATCATTAATACAGGAATTCATTAATATAAAAATAACAGTTGAGTTAATCCTAGATGGGTGAATGAATAACATGGACCAACATAGTGGCCCTTCTTTAACAGTGTACATGAATATATCCATTGTGTCTTTAGCATTTTATTGTTTATCCAGTAGGTGGCGCATTCGTATTTGTCACCCTTTCTCCCCCATACCGGTGAAACAGGGAAAAGCCTTCTTAAAGCTGTATAAAGTTGCGTCTGCAAACCAAAGAGTTCCAGATACTTGTTGATGGTTCTTGGTTTATGAGTGAGAGCCATGGCGTAGACTGAGACAGTTTGGTAAATCAAGTGGGATATTTCTGGAATTACACAAATTCGGCTTTGATTGAAAGAAATGAATTGGAGCATCCAATTCACGCTTGCTTTATCCGACACTTCCGCTCCTGATCTGTTACGTAACGGCCTGTCTTACTCTTCTTCTGCACTGTTCTTGTGACTGGTATCTCTTTATTAAAGCCATGTTGTACCTGTGTGTTCTCCCCTCTCCAACCCTCTCTTTTACCTTTGCTCACTTGTTTCCTCTTCTCTCTCTCTCCACCTTTGCCACGCTTGGTGGAGCCAGAGCTCGTCCTAAGTGCCCGACACAGAGGTATCTTTGCTTTCACTTTCCTTCCTCCTCACCTCCTCCCTTGTTCCACCACCGGAATGCTTCTCCCGTCCACTTCCTGTTGTCCACTTCCTGTTGTCCCCTTCCTGTTGTCCCCTTCCTGTTGTCCCCTTCCTGTTGTCCTCTTCCTGTTGTCCCTCTGTGTCCCCTCCCGTAGTCGTCCCCCCCCCCCCCCCCACATCTAATGGCTCAACCTTTTTCGCCACCGGTTTCACGCAGAAAAATGTGTTCAATTAAACTCTAGCTGTGTGAAAAATGGAAATGGAAATCTTCTTTTTTGTGTTTTAAAAGGAAAACATATATTATTATATTTACTCAAAATATAAACTTCACGATCCGTTGGAGAATGACTTTGGTTGAATCTCGTAGTGTTCCCACAACAATGTCACAACTAGGCAGTGACCGATTGGTCCTCAACATGAGGTGGGAGAACCACTGCGCTCACACAGATGTGAACGTGTTCCATGTGCAGCCCTGACTTCCCCTGAGTACTCACTATGAAGGAAGCCTGTATCCCTGTATGTGTAGTCTGTCACCATGCATTCAAGTGATGAACTCATCTGTGTTACTCCCTCCCTAACCCCTCTAGCCTCTTCGTAGCCAAACCTCCCTTTACTCATCCTGCTCATTTGATCACTGTCCCTCCTCATCTCCCTTCCTCCATTCCACTCTCTCCTTCCTCCCCCTGTACTCACACACTGACTTCCTCTGTGTGTGTGTGTGTGTGTGTGTGTGTGTGTGTGTCTCTCTGACTTCTTCTGTGTGTGTGTCTCTCTCTCTCAGCCTGGACCTCTCTGAACTGGCCAAGGCTGCCAAGAAGAAACTCCAAGCGGTGAGTCAGGTGCTTGGTTCCCCAGATCAATAGTTCTTCTCGGCCAATTGGTGGGCTTTAAGAAATAAACCACAACTGTGCCGGGGAAAACAAACAAGACTCCCGACTGTCTCAGTCAATAATACCGCTTTCACACTGGGCTAAAATACGGTATTCGCGGAGCTGCAAAACTAGTTTTGCTTCGCTTTTGCTTTCACACTGGCAAGTAATGCGCATTCACATTCAGTGTGTAAACGGTATATGTAAAACTGCCTTGTTTAAAGCTTCTGCATGCAGCTGATGCTGATGGCATTTTAATTTCTGTATATCTCCAGCTCTCTTTTAAACAAGTGTCTTCAAGGGCCACAAGACTATTACTGAAGTCAAACAGTGTGTGTGTGTTTCAAGTGTAGTAATCTGTAATGTTGGTGTTGTCTGTCCCTTTGCCATGTGTGTTGGACAGCTGAACAACAGGCTGTTTGAGGAGCTAGCCATGGACGTCTATGACGAGGTGGATCGCCGAGAAAACGATGCAGGTGAGTCTCTCTCTCTCTCTCTATCTACTCTCTCTCACTCTCTCACACTCTCGTTCTTTCTCTATCTTTCATCTCTCCTGGCCTCCATGCTGTCTGACTCATCTCTTGATCGAAGACCAGATTCATAGTTCTCCAATCTTTATACACACAACACAACACGTCAAGTCCAGAGCTAAAGGCCACCATGACCAAAAAGGGTTCCCTCATAATACCTACCTCCTTAGCTTAGTTACCGTGTAGGTAAACAGGTTAAGGAAATACAGAGTGATGTACTGAGAAAAACGGAAGCAAAGGATACAGACCGGAAGGATGTAATGCACAGAGAGAGAGAGAGAGAGAGGACAGACAGACAGACAGAGAGAGAGAGAGAGAGAGCTGGACAGAGAGAGAGAGAGGACGAGAGGAAGAGAGATCTTAAAAGGAGAGAGCGTCTAGTGAAGGACCATATAGAGAACACAGGGAGGTGAAGGAAGAGAGCCAGAGTTACTTGTGCATGCGGGTGAGGAATGCCAGAGTTTCTCTCCTCCTCCTTCGTTGCTCTCTCCCTCTCACACACACACACACACACACACACACACACACACACACACACACACACACCCACACACACACACACACACACACACACACACACACACACACACACACACACACACACACACACACACACACACACACACACACACACACACACACACACACACACACACCACACACACACACACACACACACTCTCTCTCTACTGTCTTCATCTTTTACGCCCCCTTTCTCAGTAGCGGTAGGATTTGTACTGTTGTACTCTTTGCCAGAGGCACTACAGGTACGTAAGAGGGACACACACACACACACACACACACACACAGTCAGAATTATATACCAATTTCCCAATCTAAATATTTTTTGTCCTACTCCTTAAAATACGTCTGCTTGCCAACAGCATGTTTGTTTGGACCGGACATTGAGCTGCCAGGGTGCTGGCCCTGTTTCTTCATCCAAAACGCTGACATTTCTCAAGTCTTAAGATATGTGTGCATGTTTGTCTGTCTCTGCAGTGTGGCTGACCACTCAGAACCACAGCACCCTGGTCACAGAACGCAGCGCCGTGCCTTTCTTGCCCGTCAACCCGGAGTACTCTGCCACAAGGAACCAGGTAACCGCACACCCACATGCCCCCGTGACACGCCGCACGCTGCGCTAATCGCATGCAGATGTTTAGGGGAAGTAGGAGCGGCCCCTCCCCTGATGAATATGTGAAGCGGCGTTGGCGTGGGGGGGGGGGGAATAATTAGCTCCCCTGTAGAGTTGCGGTGAACGCGTGGGTGAAGAGCAACGGCCCGAGCCACAGGTTCCAGCTGCGGCGGTCAAGAATGTGTTGTGTTGTGTGAGGTGGACAGGGGATGGTCCTCGGCTGCACTAGAGACGGACATAGAGGTTGTCCAACTGCGTTAATTGTCTCTCTCTGTCTCTGCATCTGTCTCTCTCTGCCAATGTCGCTCTCTGCCAATGTCTCTCTCTGTCTTTCTCTGCCTCTCTCGCGCTGCCACTCTATTGCCCTGCCTCTCTCTCTCTCTCTCTCCTCTCTCTCCTCTCTCTCTCTCTCTCTCTCTCTCTCTCTCTCTCTCTCTCTCTCTCTCTCTCTCTCTCTTTGCCCTCAGCTGTTTGGCTCATTAGTGTAAACGTTGGCCTGCACTTAAACACACTGGCTGAACTTCTTTTGTTTACACGCCTGTGATTGGGTCTGCAAACTGTTTATGTTGGGCAGTGAGCTGGACCCCCCGCCCTCTCCCAACAACACAATGCACTATGAATAGACACGCAATCCCACAGGTCATGGGCGCATACCTTGACTTTTCTTATTATTTTTTATCTAAACGGCGGCAGGCTGATGTCGTGTGTGTGTGTGTGTGTGTGTGTGTGTGTGTGTGTGTGTGTGTGTGTGTGTGTGTGTGTGTGTGTGTGTGTGTGTGTGTGTGTGTGTGTGTGTGTGTGTGTGTGTGTGTGTGTGTGTGTGTGTGTGTGTGTGTGTGTGTGTGTGTGTGTGTGTGTGTGTGTGTGTGTGTGTGTGTGTGTGACATGTTTTTTCCACAGCTCATGACTGTTGACCACAGCAGTAGTAGGCCCGGGAGCCAGTCCCACAGACGGGGGGCGAAGCCAAACTCTGTGGGCCTGGCTCCTGTTGCCTCTCTACTGCAAAACGCATGACATAACATTCAGCTTCCTCGGTCTCTGTGTGTCTCTCACTCTGTCTCTCTCTCTGTGTCTGTCTGTCTCTCACTCTGTCTCTCTCTCTGTGTCTGTCTGTCTCTCAGGGCCGTCAGAAGTTAGCCCGGTTCAACGCCCGGGAGTTTGCCACGCTCATCATCGACATCCTGAGTGACGCCAAGAGGAGACAGCAGGGGAAGGGTCTCAGCAGCCCTACGGGTGAGACCACGCACATGCACATGCACCCGCACACACACAGGCTTGCTCATACACTCACCCCCATGCTAATACCGTGTGGATGATAGTGTGGAAACACACCTCTGGAAACAGCGTTTTGAAAGGGTAGGAAATTGAAACGACAAAAGATAGCCAAATGAAAGATGGCGGCGAAAGACTACAGGCGTTGAGGACGAAGCCCACAGACACACCACAGGGGGGCCGTGTGTAACAGTGTCCCGCACTGGGCTCGAACTCACAACCCGACCCGGCATGAGAAGCAACGTTGTAACGTGAGAGCTAAAACCCATCGGCTCCAGCTTCATGGCTAGAAGGTCTACGTGTCGGGGAGTGAGGTTTACCACTGCACAGCGCCACCTGCTGGTGTCCGTTACACGTACACAGAATTACGTGCATATGTTCTATAAAGGATGATTTTAATGTTCACAGGGATTACTTGTGTGTCAAAGGGACAACCCAATTGCATTTATTAGTATGTTAGAGGAGGCAGAGCGGGTTGTCTGGCAGCCGGAAGGTTGCCGGTTAGATCCCCCGGCTCCCCCTCCTAGCTGCGTCCCTGAGCAATAGACCCTGACCCGAACTGCTCCTGACGTGCTGGCTGTCTCTTTGAATGGCTGACACCGCCGTCTGTGTATGAATGGGGGAACGTGAGGCATAGCTTGGATAAAAGCCTTATGTCTATTTACCGAAGGATGTCATCACTGACGTGATGAGGCCCTCTTGTGTGTTTTAAAATGCCTGACAGACACCCTGCATGATCCACCTCGGTGGATCGTAGACGGTTACGCATTTCTTTATCTTTCACTTTGGACCCCTGCAGACCCGCTGGACCTGGGCATCGACGACGACGACCAGCACGACTACGACAGCGTGGCGTCCGACGAGGACACGGACAGCGAGCTGACCGCCCAGAACCACAACAACACACAGCGGAACAACCGGGCCAAGGTACACAACCACACACAGGAAGATGAGCTGAAATCCACAAGCTAACAAATCCACATCCATCCGCACGCGTGTGTTTCTACTCTAAATGTGTTTAGAGTTGAGGGTGAGAGTCGTCCATTGGCCTGTATTTTTCACTACACACACACTCAAATAAATTAGGGTTGATAACGCATTGTAAGCCGTGAAACATTGTGGAGCCTCCAGAATCTTTTCAAGAGCAAGTATCTATGGCCGGACAGCTGCTCTCCCTCTCTCCCCTGCTGCTCTCCCTCTCTCCCCTGCTGCTCTCCCTCTCTCCCCTGCTGCCGGCCTGTCCCAGCATGCTTTGCGGGGAGCGGCTACAGCCAGGACAGCCGCATAGCTCCTGGCTGACATCATCGACTCTTGTAGGATCCGCTCAGAGAGGCATTGTTCACAGAGGGGGAGGGAGGGAGGGAGGGAGGGAGAGAGAGAGAGAGAGAGAGAGAGGTAGGAAAGACACAAGTAGGAATGCAAAAAGACCCGAGATGATTGGGAGTTGTGGAAATTTGTAATCAAGTATTTATTATATATACTACTGTACTTTATATTGTTCACTACACTGTGCTGATAGTATTTCAACATCTTTAAATAAACCTATTTAGTTTATTCCAAAAATATATTCCAGTAGAGCTCCGTCTTGTGGTTTCATTATGAGAAAAATATGGAAAGGGGAACATAAAACAAAGCGAGGGAATGAACATCTGATGAGCACTCTGAAGTTATGCAGAGACGATGCACACGGCGGACCATACTGTGGAGCGGAGGGTGGAGGAGGTGGTGCTGGGGGAGCCCAGTCAGGATATGTGTCTGAGCACGCTGCTGCCACACTGGCAGGCGGAGCCAGAGGAAGAGCAGCCAGTGTGGACGGGGGACAACTGTAGCGTGTGTCTGAGAGCGAGGCAGAAGTCCTCTGCAATCCATTCCCCCCCGTAGAACTAAAGCTCCTTTTGTCCCCGACTGGAAAGGCCCTTGATTTGTGTGTATTAATACATGCGTGGTGGTGATAGATTAACGAGAGGGGGAGGACACATTTGGTCTTGAAAAGTGGGCCGTTTGTTTTTGAACCAATGGTTGCAGTGTAGGCGATCTCTCACACACACACACACACACACACACACACACACACACACACACACACACACACACACACACACACACACACACACACACACACACACACACACACACACACACACACACACACACACACACACACACACACACACACACACACGTCGGTACACGTCTCATATTTCTTTAATGTTTTCATATTTCTTTCAATGGGACCTCTATCCGCACATCAGCTTCAGGTTTCGATTGGGCCCACGTTGATCTCTTGTCCCCTCCCCCCGGCTGACAGAGCATGGACTCGTCGGACCTGTCGGACGGCCCCATCACCCTGCAGGAGTACCTGGAGGTGAAGAAGGCCCTGGCGTCCTCGGAGGCCAAGGTCCAGCAGCTGATGAAGGTCAACAACAACCTGAGCGAGGAGCTCAGACGGCTCCAGAAGGAGGTAGGAAGCAAGGAAACGAGGGAGGGAGGGAGGAGGAGCTCCGACGGCTCCAGAAGGAGGTAGGAAGCGAGGGAAAGAGGGAGGGAGAAAAGGAGATGCTGGAGGAATAGAATATGGCGTGGAAAAGATTTCTGGAAGGATAATTGTTTTTTACTTTCCCGCTAGAATCTCACAATCCCCGATTCGTCGCTGTCAGATTCATGATGCTGTATGCCGATATTTGTATAATTTCATTTCAGTCAACACGGTTTCAACTGACACACACACACACACACACACACACACACACACACACACACACACACACACACACACACACTTTCTCGATGTAAGACAGTTCAATTCAATGGCAGTACTTTGGTGCAGGGCACCATTATACTCCTCACCACCACCACACTCCAATTCCCTAATCCACTCTATTTAGCTCCGCTCCCCACCCTCCATTCCTCAGGCCTAAGCTTTAATAACGGCATGTAAGTTAGCCCAGCGCCCCCTACTGCTCATTACCTCCCCGTGTTTTAATGTGAACCAGATCTGTATCCCCGTGGGGGAGGGGTTCCTCTGCCTCCCCATCCCCCACCCCCACGCTGTTTCAGTGGATGCTGGTCCTTGATCACCTGGTTTACACCCCCGTCCCTCACCCCCTCCTCACCCATTGTCATTTCCTCCCTCTGCCTTCAACGTGCCCATGACCATCCCTTCCACCCTGACCTCCACCCCCCCTCCTCCTCCTTCCTCCCGTAGATCACGCGGATGCAGACGGAGAACAGTTCACTGCGGGTGGGCCAGCAGGCTGGGGGGGTCGCCGGCCACGGGGGTCCGGGTGGAGGAGGAGGCCACTGGCCTGGGGGTGGGACAAAGGCAGGGCTAGTAGGAGGTGGCGGAGGGGTGGGAGGTGTTGGGTCCGGCGGGGACCCCGCTGCACTGTACTCCCACCCACACCCGCACCGGAGGGACCGCCAGGCCTTCTCCATGTACGAGCCGGGGGCCACCCCGGGCCCCAAGGCCCACGGCCCCCCAGCCCTGGACTCTCTTGCAGCCCGCCTGCAGCCCCTCAACACGCCCAGCGTAAGTCTCTCTTTCTCTGGGCTCCTGGAGCTTCTCGTCCCACTGCCTGCCTACTGGCGGCCCCTCTCTGCCTCTGGCTCTCTGTAGCCAGAAGGGTTGACCTGTCTCTCTCTCTCCTTTCTCCTCCTCCTGGTCACTCTCCTCTTCCCCCCCCCCCCCACCTGCATCTAACCCCCTTCCCCCCTCGAGACGTGCACTCCTGCATGAACCCGGCTCCCATCTGAAAGCATAGCGCGCACCACCACACCCATGGCTATGCTTTCAGATCCATACGGAGCATGACGTGTGTACACCCAGGGAGACCGGTGGAGGATTTGTCAGCTGTGCCGTTTGCCCTTTGACCTCTGTAATGTCTACCTGCAGCTCGCTCTGCGGTCCTCCTGCACCGTCGGGACTCTTTTTGTATTGAGATACTGGACACCAATGCTAACATCTCACATGGACAGGGATGGCTGTGGTTCTATGTGAATTGGACGTTTCACTTTTCTGAAAATGTTGCAATTCGCCGGCTTCTACACGATGCTAAAATGTTGGCAAACACCGGCACAGTCGAGGGATTATTGCTTGCCTGCCAAACAGTCTTGTTGGGTTCAACTCTAAAGTCGTGTTGCCAGCCAAAAGCCCAACATAGAGAAGCATGTTCCTCTACAATCTCTCTACAGGGATACACACGCACACGCATATACGCGCACACGCACACACACACAGGCAGAATTGTGCCACTTTCTCACAGTTGAAAATTCAGCTGTTGCTAAATAAAACTTCTTGACAACCCAACTACTTTCACACCACATTCATTGGCACGTTCATCAAATGAGTACAACCATACGTCATGGAGTGAAACAAGTCTTTTTCCCGTCCATCTGTATCTTTTCCTAGCTGGTCCTAATTCTTCACCGTTCATCCACGATGCATCATCCAGGTGGAAACACTTTGTCTGGGGATCTGTCTGTCTGAGTCCCGGTGTCTTCCATTCTATTAATAATGTTCAACTATTTCCGCTGCACTACTACCAGTACCGTTATGATGTATAATGGGGAACGGCTCTGTATGTAAAGTGCAGCCGTTCCTATTTGGTGTCTCTGTGGAGCCGTTTGGTGTTCATAACATGTCAACCTCCAAGTTGTTTGTGTCCTCCAGGCCAGGAAGGTTCCTGGGGGCCCTTCACCCTATGGGGGACACCACCTCTCTGCCTCCACAGAGATGGGCCGATACATGGTGGGCCTTCATTCATGTGCTTGAGATCCGTGTGGTCACAGTGTGTGTTTTCTTCATAACGACCATTCAGAATGGACAGTGTTTTCTTTGCAATTGCATTGTCAGTCAATATTTGCCAATCAAACTTCCCTTTTAAGCGACTCAAATGTTGTTTTAGGGGTGTCATTCATGTTATAACAGACCCATACTGATACTCTGCTGTAGGTCTGCCCTTAAGTCGCATGCCACCTCATTAGTAGAACACACACACACACACACACACACACACACACACACACAGTCCCCTGCTGAGTCCCCTTCCCCCTCTGGACAGGTCTCCCGGTCGGAGAAGCACGGCAGCGGGACAGACAGCGACTACGACAACACGCAGGTCTACGACGTGTCCCTGAGGTCAGGTTCTGGGGTTGTTTACTACCGGCTTGCCACATTTTCGCTTAACTTCATTGATGTTCTTTCTTACTTTGTTTAATGTTCTTAGTGCTCTGCTTTGTGTTAACCAAAAGGGGCCACAATGAGAAACTGTGTGTGTGTGTGCGCAGTATGGGGCGCAGCAGCGAGGAGGATAGCCGCGGGGAGTCCGAGGAGGGCGGGGGAGGCGGGCCCGAGCCGGACCCTACCCTGCCGTGCACAGAGGACGTCATCCTGAAGACGGAGCAGGTGACCAAAAACATCCAGGAGCTGCTGAGGGCCGCGCAGGAGAGCAAACATGACAGGTACCGGGACCCCCAGACCGCTCCGTCTTCCAGTCAGAATACCACAGAGACTGCAGCATCAGCACCACCACCTCGTGGCACAGCTGCAGAGCCTTGTAGTGTGTGTGTGTGTGTGTGTTGATGATCGGCGGCAGTATAGGCTCACAACTGGAAGGTTGCTGGTTCGATCCCCCGGCTGGTTAGATGTGTGAATGAATGGGTGAATGTGAGGCATGACTTGTAAAGCGCTTTGGATAAAAGCACTATATAAAAGCATCCATTACCGTTACCAAGTCCAGGTTGTTGACATAAATCAATAAACAAAAGAACACATTATTTGGATCCGGGTAGCATGGCAGTATGTAGCGGATGTAATCAGTGGGCCGGTTTCACCAACTCTGGGTCCCTCCTGCTGTGACGTTGAGCTTCTCTCTCTCTCTGCTCCCCAGCTTCGTCCCGTGCTCGGAGAAGATCCACACGGCCGTCACGGAGATGGCTTCGCTCTTCCCCAAAGTAAGCGCCCTTCATCCGGCTTTGGTTTGTTCTTTTTCTTTGTTCTTCCGTCTTGCGTGTGAGACGGCCGCCGTCTTCTGTTCCACTTTTTCTTTAATAAGTCAGTCGACAGTTCCAACTTTAGAACGTTTTAGTTTTTTTGGTTCTCCACCTCTGCACTTGATCCGGCTGATTTCACTCGCATCACGCTGGTGGATTGGTAATCTTACTGCTTACCATGCCACTGTATTGATGTATGTATGTAAAAGCCAAAGTTTACAAATGAGTAATGGAGGAAAATAAGTAAGGAAATCTTGGGTTCAACCCAAGGCACATGACCCCTCGAGCTGCATTCAGTCAGCTGTGTGCTTTTTTTACTGCTATAAAAACGATACGATTCTAGTGTTTTTTGGGGTCACGCTACACAATGGCAAACACAACCCATCCCCCCCCATGGTTCTGAGCGTAACCCCCCTTCCTCCCTCCTCCCAGCGTCCGGCCCTGGAGGCGGTCCACTGCTCCCTGAGGCTGCTGGCCTCCAGCGCCTCCCGGCTGCAGGTGGAGTGTCGCAAGGCGGCCCCCGCCGACCCCGGGGCCCCTGCCGTGGACTACCAGCTCCTCACGCAGCAGGTCATCCAGTGTGCTTATGACATTGCCAAGGCTGCCAAGCAGCTGGTCACCATCACCACCCGGGAGAAGAAGCAGTGACACCACGCACAGAGAGCGAGAGAGAGAGAGAGAGAGAGGGGGGGAGAGTGAGTGAGGAGGGAAAATTGTGCATGTATACAAGGTGGGCGTTCAGAGGGAGAAGAGTGGAGATGATGACTTGACGGTGTTTGTTGTTGGCGGGGAAGAGGTGAGGATGGAGAGGGGACCGCTGAAGCAGGCGCTATGGCAACTGGTCGCTGGAGGAAAGCAAAGGAAAGTGCCGGACAGAAGAGTCACCGTGGTGGTGTTAAAGATAGTTTAGAAATAGTTTGGCAAAGTGAGACAAAGAGGAAAAAGAGAGCACTGAGGGGGGTAGAGAGTTGACCCTCGGTCCGACTGATGCTGTGGTGCTGGAGACGCGGTGACCTCCGGAACAGAGAGAGAGTTGACCCTCGGTCCGACTGATGCTGTGGTGCTGGAGACGCGGTGACCTCCGGAACAGCCCTGGGAGAACAAGGGCCATCGCTCACGGTGGAGCAACGTGATTGGTCCAGTGCAGATCTTTCTATTAATTTATTTGCTTCTCCTTCTGCACACACACACACACACACACACACACACACACACACACACACACACACACACACACACACACACACACACACACACACACACACACACACACACACACACACACACACACACACACACACACAAGATAAATACAGGGCATAAGAGACCTAATACTAGCTAGCTCCCTTTGAGGAAACCAGGAATACTGGTCCTCTCTTCTCTCTCTTTGTCTCTCTGTCTCTGGTCCAATGTGAACAAGGCCCTCTCTATGCTCTTAACTTCCATCCTGACAGGAAGAGGCGCTTTGCCTCTCCCCCCCTCCTCCTACTTTAACCACCAGAATCAATGGATTGTCCAGATCTCCCTCACTCCCTCTCCCCCCGACCGAAAGCTCGCTGAGGGAACACAGCATGACTGCCATAATATTCCTTATTTCCTATTCCTTCTCTTCTTTTCAACTTTTCTTTTTGTTCATTTTTTAATTTTTAATTTTCTTTTGATTTGTCCAGCTCACTAAGGACAACAAAATGACTGACTTCAAAAAAAAACAAAAAAAAAACACTTACACTGGAATAATTGTTGATTTATTGTTATTGTTACTCATGACTATTGTTTTTGTTATTGTTGGTATTGTTACAAGAGGGTCGTCCACATTCTACAGGTTGGCTTTTTTTGGTTGATTTTAATGTCCCGGCTGTGATCCTCATTCAGCTGAAACGGTGGCGTGACCAGCACACACACACACACACACACACACACACACACACTCTCTCTAACCTGTGAAGCCCTCCTGGACACTCTCCAAGCACTCTGTGTGAGTGGCAGTTGAGTGTGTTTCTATTGATCGGTATTCTCTGTTGTCATGTTGGGATATTTCAGTCAGAGTTGAACAGTTGCCATCAGGGGTTCTCTGGTCCTTTTTCCTCTCCGTTTGACACATGATGATTCCACCCCGGGACTTTCACTACTACTTCTCTGCTTGTTTTGTTGTGCACTTGGTTCACCTTACGAACCTGCCTGACTGTACAGGACCAGTGGAGTCATCTCAGTCCAACAGGGCCCGCACCTCGTCCAGTGGTGCTGCTGCTCCAGACCAGTATGCCGTCACACTACAATCCTCAATACTACAATGAGAGCTCTGGGAGAGAGAGAGAGAGAGAGAGAGACGAGCTTCAGCACACTACAGCTTTGTATCGCATGCATGTCTTGGGTGAAAGTTCAGCCGGTACGCTCCACAGCAGTGAGGTTGGTTATAGACCGTTGACCCGTGACTCGCCCCACGTCTCCACACGCTCTTATCGGGGAGACCTTTGGGTTTTCACATATTTCAAGTGCATCAATTGTACTAATACTAATGGTTTGCTTCGTCGCTACAACATCAAGCTTGTTTTGTTTGGGATGTCATTGTACTGTTGGTTAGTACTCCCTCCCACCCGGTAGTCCCTCCCACCCGGGCATTATCTCTAAACTCTGCCAATGGGAGACGAAATTTGGGAGCTAAATGTTGCCCTGAAAGTTTTCAGGGCAGTTTATTGTTGGGTTGGTTTATCTCTTTTCCATTTAATGCTCAGCACTTGGCCAGGGTCGCCGACCCATATATCTTCCAGAACCGGCCATGGAAGCTCCTCCCCTCCCTGGGCTGTTATCCAATCGGTGTGCCTCCTCTGAACCCATGATTTTCTTGGTGGGGGGGGCGTTTCCAATTCAGAGTTAATACCCGGAAGGCCATCCTCTGGCCACACCTTGTATTTGACACACACACACACACACACACACACACACACACACACACACACACACACACACACACACACACACACACACACACACACACACACACACACACACACACACACACACACACACACACACACACACACACACACACACACACACACACACACACGGGGGTTCCAACCACTTGTCCCATTCATTCTAGTTCTAGACTAGAGCCATAGCGGCTCTAGTCTAGAACTATGGATATAAGAACCTATGTTTTTCACGGTATATTTTATACTCCGCTATATGTTAGTAAGATGTGTATCTCTGAAGTGTATTTCCCAAGACTTCAGGCTGTGGGATCTGGACACCTGTTTTCCGGTCAAATAGTGGACCCAGGGAGCCTTCGCACTTGATCATTTAGTGTGTGTTTTCTATTGCCTTTTGCCCACTTGTCACTGAGTTGCATTTTTGTACATGGTGTGCATTACAATTACTTTTGTTGTTTTTATCACCATGAAACAATTCAACAACTGGCGCATGAAAACTAGCATGCACAACAAGCAGACCGCAGAAGCAGTCTTAAGTACATCCAGGTTTAGCTCTACACAGTCATCTCAATCAGTGGGGGGGGGGGGGCTCTACTGCACTGGGCCTCAACCCCCCCCCACCCTCCATCTTAGTGGACACTATGTAGGGGAGGGGCCACCCCGGGGGACAACCTTATACAACACACACACACACACACACACACACACACACACACACACACACACACACACACACACACACACACACACACACACACACACACACACACACACACACACACACACACACACACACACACACACACACGATGTCCAAGCCGTCTAGGGAAAGGCACGGGGAGAGTTGTGTTTTAACATGTTTAAAAACTGTATAAAGTAGAACAAAAACAATTACTAAAATGAAAAAAATAAAATAACGGTCAACCGTAATGGAAACTCATAAGCTGTACATTTGTAATAAAATAATAAAACAATTTAATTGTTAAGTTGGGTTGTTTTTCATACAATGTTTAGTACAGATGTTTAAGCCTAAATGACTCAATTTTGCAACATTTTTCCACATTTTTTGCTTTTTGAAAATATTTTCATTGACTTGTTTTAATGTTCACAGCAACATCAGTGTTTGCACCAGCAACCTACTGAATCCTCACTTAAAAATGGCATCAAATCATCACCATGCACCACTATCCCTTGAATAATCTGTGAAATCACACGTAATGCTAAGCTAATGGTTATTGATTGTATTGAAGAAACTGTAGACCATAAAATGAGAAGAAGAATGATAGGAAGTTTGGCATGACGGTTTTGACTGTTTTGATTTTATAACATTTGAGTTCTACTTAACACTGACAACCTTCTTCATAAGCATGATGTGCAAATGTGTTGGTCTGATCAACAGTAAAGTTAAGAGAGACATCTCATGGCTTCACTGTCTCTAAACAATGAGAAGACTTGGTCAACAGACCACATCCACTGCACTTGCCTTTTGAAACAATTAAAAGTTTCTTTCCCATTTAAAAAAAAAACTAACAAAAAAACAACAGACAGACAATCAGTTGAGTCAATGGATCTGCTGAGAACAATGAAGCCTTGGCTTCTTCACCTCTCAGAGGAACCGGCCCTGACTGGTCCCTCTACTGGTCACCATCAAGGTCTTCTGATTCTTCTTCTTCAGAGCTGGGTAGGAGCGCGCACTCCTGTCTCCGAGGCTGGGAGGACCTCCTCTTGTGCCTCCGTTCTGCTATCCTCAGCCTCCTCCGGATCACGTCTTGTGTACGGAAAGAAAAGTAAAAATAACAGATTGTGAATACCGGGGTACATGTGTACATCCCTCCATTGATCTACATGTTATATACTGTAGATTGTAATGCCCCACTCCTGATGACGGACGGCTGAGATGTTTGGTGGGTTTGACTGAACATCTGCTTAGTGTATACTTTGTAGTGTAATGTATTTATACAATCTGACAGTTTGAAAGTGTCATGTGAAGGGATATGATTGTCCTTTCTCAAATCACTCCAAATTCACTCAATGCTTGAATTCCAAGAACCTTCTTTCTGCGTCTTTCTACTATCGTTTACTATTGTAAGTCGCTTTGGACAAAAGCGTCAATGCTAAATGACTACAGTAATGTCATGTTTAATGCTTAACCCCCTCCCAAAGCCAGAGAAACCTCATGTTATCAGTCATCTTAGAGGAAGCCAATGAATGGTACCATCCAACAGAGGGCGCTATAGGGCCTTCACCTCTAGTCAATTTGCACCGACTGTTCTTTTCTCTTCAGGACACGTTCATTAAAAAACAATGACTGTCTTCCCGTGGAACCAAACCGTTAAACCAAACCAATTCCACAATCACAAAAAACCTAACATCGCAATATTTATAGAATCGCTAAATATATTGTATAAAAAACACTTGTTTCTGTCGAGTGTGTTTGTGGTTCGTAGCTGGTTGAAGCAGCCTCACCTGGCCCCAGTCAGACTGATTAGAGTCTGGTTGAAGCAGCCTCACCTGGCCCCAGTTAGACTGATTAGAGTCTGGTTAAAGCAGCCTCACCTGGCCTCAGTCAGACTGATTAGAGTCTGGTTGAAGCAGCCTCACCTGGCCCCAGTCAGACTGATTAGAGTCTGGTTGAGACTCTAATCTTGCATTGACCATCTGCTATGTTGTCTAACAACTACAAACGCAACTCTACAATAAACCGGGATACTCATCACCTTGTGTCGTTATACCGGCATGTGGCAGCGCTGTCTGCAACAATATGGTAACAATTCCCCCCGGTAACCTACCCGCCACGCTGTCGTAATCCCGCCGGGGGTCGTGCCAGTACATGCTGGGCGTGGTCCTCCACTGGCGGTAGAGGCGCGTGTGGAGGACGGACAGCGCCAGCAGCGCCAGCAGGAAGCCCAGGGCGCCGGCCGCCCACATGGCCTCATCCGTGCGAGGGGTCCGTGCCTTGCCTGGGGCGGGAGTCGGGGCGGCTCCCTCCCCCGGGTCCGGGGGGTCCGGGTGAGGAGGGAGAGCGGGGGTCTCCCCGTTGTGTGTGTGTTCATGCGACAGCTGCCTCTGCTTTACGTCTACCCTGTTCTTCGCTCTCCCGCCTTGCGGGTCGGTCGGCGCTTTAGGCTCCGCAGAGTTCTGTCCAGCAGAACCACTGTCTGTGTCTGTGGATTTCCCTCCTTTAGCCGGTCGGGTCTCTGTACCCGGACCTGAACCTCGGGGTCCGGTCGCAGTCGCTATTACTGGAACAGATCCCAGAAGAGCCGGATCGGGATGTTCCGGCCCTGGTCTCACAGGACCCGGACTGGGTTTAGACTCGGTTCTACTAGAGGCCTGACCGGAGGTGGATGGAGAAGACTCATGGGTGGTCATGGTCTCCATCTTCTCCTGCTTCTCCTCTCTGCGCTGCCTTCCTCTTCTCCTTCCCACTCCTCCTCCTCCTCCTCCTACCCCCTGCCTCCTCACCTCCTCTCCTTGATCCAGAGGCGTGAAGAGGCTCTGCTCACAGCAACGCCTCACAGACCGCTGTGGAGGACAACAGGAACTTTTAGGTGCATACACCACACACACTCCACTAGCTGTGGAGTGTGTGGCTGGTTGAAGCTTCACACCTGTGGGTCATTGTTAATCAGGGCCCACAGGTTAAAGCAGCCTTCACCACACACTGGAGGAAGAGCTCTAGCATGTTCCATATGCTCTGTCCACAATGATTCAAACTCTTTTTCAAATTATTTTTTGTTTATTTTTATTGTATATATTATTTTTATGATATTGTTTTGGAGATGTATACTGCGGGAGGGAATGGGGAGTAAGCATTCCAATGTACTTGTTACAAATGGCCACTAAAAATATCTTGTATCTAGTAAGTCTGCAATAAACTCTGGATTCCTCATCACCCTGTGTCCTTGTCTTCGGGAGGAGCCTCAAGAAGCCATTTTAATGGCTGGTGGCAGCGTCGTCTGCAACATATACTATTGACCTAGCAGTGATGGCCGGAGAGATGAACCAACATGCTTCTGAAGCACAAATATTAGCATTAGTCCCAATGGATACGCCTCCCTACCTGTGTTTGTGCATGCTGCCATGCGGGCCTGATCAGCAGAAGACTGTACTTCATGTTTCCTCCGACCACATCATCCCGATTGGTTCCCGTCGCTGTCCCCGCCCCCGCCACTGACTCCAGCCAATCACAAACGCGGGAGGAGAGAGCGCCGGACAGCTCCAGAGTTCGGCCCCAGGACACCAAAGCCACTCGCTGGACAAGAGAGAAAAAGATGAAGATATCAAATATAATATGATATATATGATATAATATAATATAACTATTTTGTATTCCCACCACCAAAAATGATTCCTTTCTTTGTGCTTTCTGTTAACTATATTCTGTATCCATGAACAAAATAAAATAAGCCTTCACCTTGAGGTGAAGGCCTTGTTTTGAAAAAAAAATCAAATTTACTAATACACATTAACATGTCAAAATAGATTTATAATTGTGTGTGTAAAATGTAGTAAGCTGAATCATTTGTTTATTTGGGTTCTATACTTTAATACTAGGTTCTTGAAACACTGAGTTTGAGTACTAATCCAGGTAGTAGACCCATCTTCACTAGTCCACCACGATGCCCCATCTTTTGATATTTAAAAAAATTGTATATAGATAAATAGATATATATACATTTTTTCAAAAATAAATTTCTTAATGTTTTTAAATAATTTTCACTATATAGTGAGGAGTGAGTGATTTTGGACACAGCCTGTAGTAGGTAGAATAACGGTCCCACGACGGATAACTTCTACTTAACTACGACACACACATCCGGTTAGCCTGGTGGGTTGACTTGTGTGTGTCTCACCGTGTGTGTGTCTCACCGTGTGTGTGTCTCACCGTGTGTGTGTGTGTCTCACACCGTGTGTCTCACTGTGTGTGTGTCTCACCGTGTGTGTGTGTGTCTCACCGTGTGTCTCACCGTGTGTCTCACAGTGTGTGTGTCTCACAGTGTGTGTGTCCCACAGTGTGTGTGTCTCACAGTGTGTGTGTGTCTCACCGTGTGTATGTTTCACCGTGTGTGTGTGTGTGTCTCACCGTGTGTCTCACTGTGTGTGTGTCTCACCGTGTGTGTGTGTGTGTGTCTCACAGTGTGTGTCTCACAGTGTGTGTGTGTCTCACCGTGTGTGTGTCTCACAGTGTGTCTCACAGTGTGTGTGTGTCTCACCGTGTGTGTGTATGTCTCACCGTGTGTGTGTGTCTCACCGTGTGTGTGTGTGTGTGTGTGTGTCTCACTGTGTGTGTCTCACGGTGTGTGTGTGTCTCAGTGTGTGTGCGTGTCTCACCGTGTGTGTGTGTGTGTGTCTCACAGTGTGTGTCTGTCTCACCGTGTGTGTGTGTGTCACACCGTGTGTGTGTGTGTCTCACCGTGTGTGTGTCTCACCGTGGGTTCCAGGTCCGGGTGTGGGGTGACGATGTAGTTGGACAGACAGGAGTGAGCCAGGACAGACAGACGGACGCGCTCGGCGAGAGGGGCACAGGGGTGGTAGAGCAAGACAGTGGCCCCACGCTGTGAGAGAGACACACACACACACACACACACACACACACACACACACACACACACACACACACACACACACACACACACACACACACACACACACACACACACACTTTATAATAATGCATCATTGTATCACTCAACAATCTGTTGGCTTCATTCTGAAACCAGTAACATTCTACTGTGGTGCGTCCCCTCTCTCCATCTGTCTCTCTCTCTGTCTGTCTCTCTCGTCTCCAGTTACCGTGGAAACGGACATATAGATCGTTGTGGTTTCGGGGAGCCGTGACTTACATGCAGGTTGCTGAGCCATCGTTGAGGAGGACAGTACAAGTACTCTCCACTCTCCGCCGCCACAGGCCTGTATGGACCACTACACACACACACACACACACACACACACACACACACACACACACACACACACACACACACACACACACACACACACACACACACACACACACACACACACACACACACACACACACACACACACACACACACACACAGTTGTAAATCAAACTAATGTGTCAAATGAAATCCGTGATTCTGCAGTGCAGCTCTTAAATGGACCGTTGCCCTTTCGACAAAAGCGTGCGCTAAATTGTGTTTGTTTCTCCGCCCACCTGCGGACGCTAAGTCTTACCTGTTGGGAATGGGCCGGTTGTAGCTGATTGGTTCTCTCATGCAAACCTGCCTGGCCGGCTGGAATCAAAAACAAACGGTCATACCGGGCGTCGCCCTACAGGCCTGCCAAGTGTCAGGTATTCACACCTGAACAAACACACGGGCGTGAGCCGCTTTAGCTTCCACAGCAGGATAAATGAAGCCAGGGCAGCACTTAATGAGGCATTCTTTAGAGGCGGGACTACCTGGCACGACAGGGGGGGGTCGAAGGTCGTGTGGCAACTCTGCACGAAACAAAGATTTCTGTTTGTGTTTCTGCTGACTTACCTCAGAATCATACACAGTGTCAACAGCAGGAGAACTCTACAGATAAGAGAAAACACACACACCACACACCCATACACACACACACACACACACACACACACACACATTGTAAACGCTATAAAATTAATAATAAAAACATTTCCAAATAGAAGCGCTGTGATTGGTATCTAAATCCTGTCTTTATCTTAGGCGTGGCATGGTGTGATGTGATGTGATGTGATGGTAACCCACGGTTACCTGGGTGGACTCGGACCCAGGCGGTGCCGGACACGCCCACGCAGCGTCTCCATGGAGGTCCCTCTCTAACAAGAGCTGTTATACACACACACACACACACACACACACATATAACACACATAGATCACTATAACACATTCACGCACACCATTGTGTTACACTCTCTCTCTCTCTCTCTCTCTCTCTCTCTCTCTCTCTCTCTCTCTCTCTCTCTCTCTCTCTCTCTCTCTCTCTCTCTCTCTCTAAATAACCTGGGGGGAACACTGAAGAAAGAACAGCTCCCAACACACACACACACACACACACACACACACACACACACACACAGTGTCCCCCCCATCAATTATGCAATTGCATTATTTGTTTCCCCTTGCATGCAAACTAGTGGGAACTAGTGCGTGGTATAGGCATACCTTTCCATTGTCGCACCCTGACCCCAGTGACCCCCGGACCAGAGAGATGGACAGCAGGGCGACCAAAGAAGTTGCCACCAGCGCCAGGGACATGTTGGGCGGTCCTGCTCCTCCTCTGCTGGAGACAACACGTGACGTCACACGATCATCGGACGCACAGACCCAGGTCTCCAAGCGGTCCTCCTCTCATGGTCCCTTACGAGCATCTGGGGAAGAAAAGAAAACACACATTCAGAAGTGCACAAACAGCCGCTGCACACAACGGGTGCCCAAAGCGCACAAACACCTCCAGCCATTCCCCCCAAATCAACCTTCTGAGTTTGGTTGTTCCCTCCTCGTCAACCGGTTGATCCAGTCATGCCATGCATGCATGCATGAGCAGTTGCACGTACATAAAAATTGAAAGGTTACACATCCATCCCATCCCATCCATCCCGAACCGAACTACTGTGGTACGGAAAGTCAGAAGGCACACAACGACTTGTCAAAACCAATTGCTTTTTTCCCAGTGCTGTGTCGTTTTGTAGCCACACGGGGGCGCTAAATATCCTTTTATGGGTGGCGAGGGAAACTTTCTTTAACTCAGGGAGTGTTTTTTGGTCACTTTCGCTCTTTCTCTTGAAGGACACACACAGACACACAAACATCATGTGACACATTCATGTGTTTGAACGCCCTTTATGTCACTTATGTGCCAGAAATTAAAACGGTCCCAATCCGAATCTGTTCCCATTCGTGTCTGTGATCGTCCTGTGGCCCGCAGCTCAGGTGTCCTAGGAAACCAGTCGTACCTGTTGACGCCCACAGAGGACCCGCCCTGTGTGTGTGTCCATGTGGGAGTGTTCTCTGTGTGTAGTCCTACTAGTCCCCCCTAACCTCGGTGTGTGAGACACAACGGAAGGTCTGGAGGTCGGTGGAGATCAGAGGACACCCGATGGACTCCTACCCATCCCCAGGTTCGGTGATTATCAGTAAAGCGCTTCAAACGGTTGGACTAATGTTAATGTGCGTTGTGTGAGCGTCGTAGCTCTACGGGATGGTCTTGCTATTGGGAACATCTCAACAGATTTGGTAAATCAGCTGTTGCAAATGCGTGATGAAGACTTGTATTCTGCGTAAATGTATTTAAAGGAAAAACAACATTAGATTAGATTAGATTCTAATGTATTGTCATTGTACAGCACAAGTACAGTACAGCGAAAACAATTTAGCATCTAAACCAGAGTGCAAATGTTGCAGTAAAGTGCATGGTAATATATATAATATATATATATATGTATATGTTTAAATGTACAGGTTACTGTACTACTGGCTATTAAAATGGGATATGAGTATACTAATAGGTATATATATACACAGGTAAGTGAGTATTTAACAGGTAGTGATCAGTTATTGAAAGCAGGATACATATATATAAATGTAAATGGATATACAAGTGAGCATATATAAGTGTATGGCATATATATGTATGTATATACAGGAGCAGGAGCAGTTCTATCAACTGTACGTGGGCGTGCTGCAGACTAACTACGTTGTACAGGCTGAGCTTTCTGTAGGCCTGATTATTTGTATGTTGCTCTACTTTTGCACAATCGACTTAGTGCACGTTTATTAACGTGATATCATCCATCATATAACGTCGTTAACCGTGTTATTACCACTAGTATACGAGAGTAGTATACTTGGAGTAGGCTAATTGGCGAATTGATTTTGTCAAACACCTCCACGGTGCTCTATAAACAAAGTACAGTGTCTCCGGAAGTCATAACCTGATGTCATAACCGATTAACCGGCGATACTCCACCTAACGTGACACCACCTTCCTTCGCTCCAGCCGCGGCGCCCTCGGGAGCCGCTCCCCCTGGGGGAGTCCCCGTCCCCACCAGCTGCCTGGAGAGCTCGGCCCCCTCTGCCCCCCTGGGACCCCCGTGCCCCCTGGGACCCCCGTGCCCCCTGGGACCCCTGGATGGAGAGCAGGGCAGCCTTGACCCTGACTTGGGATCCTGTGTGAGTTCACCGGGGATGGATTGACCAACTGGGGGCTAATTAAGCATTTCTTCCAATACATGTTTTTTTGCCAATAGGCTAAGTTGCCCATGTTGGTTTTGTTGAAGTATAAGTGAAGGGAAATGATGTAAGTCTGTTACAATGACTCAAAGCACGAGTTGAGGGGTGACTCACCGCTCACTGGTGACTGATTTACTCATGATCACGACAATAAACGATGCAATAACGAGATAGTCTGCCATTTGTTTTCACCAGGTGTTGTCATTGGACATCTCTCTGTCCTCAGAGGACAGTGATGATGAGGGTTTCAGCAAGAAGCAGAAGAAGAAGAAGAAGAAGAAGCTGACGAAGAAGAAGAAGAAGAAGAATGTAAAGTTAATTCTTAAAACATCAATTCATTATATTCTTGAAATGACAAATAGCTTGCAAGCTACACGTGACAACTGGAATCTTGCTATAGTCGTCATGTGGTAAGGATACTTCCCCCAGTCCAGCTTCCTATATATATAGTAAGCTGACTTACTAGAATATATTACTATATAGTAATATACGTACAATACATATAGAACATAATATATAATATACAGGGCTATACACACTGTATACACAGCCAGGTGCCAAGAGGCACAAGGGTGTGACACGATTTCACAACCTCTGGAAAAGGAAGTGTGTGTGTGTGTGTGTGTGTGTGTGTGTGTGTGTGTGTGTGTGTGTGTGTGTGCGTGACTTGTAAAAAAGAGGCTGTGGCTGTCAAAATGACGGTCCATCTAACCGCCTCTGTTTCTAAACAGGTTTCCAGTTCATCGTCTTCATCATCGTTGTCCTCTTTCTCGTCCTCTTCCTCGTCCTCGTCCTCGTCCTCCTCCTCCTCCTCCTCCTCCTCCTCCTCCTCCTCCTCCTCTTCTAGCAGCTCATCTGACAGTGACAGCGAGGTAATGTGGTGCTTCATGAAGAACAGAAGAATGTGTATTTTCATACTTCAAGTTATAATTTATAACACAAAATGTATAATTTATACAAAAAAGAATGCATGCTTTGAGACGCATGTTTGAGTTTCTTGTATTGCTGGGACATTAAGGCACTAGTTATTGATTTGATACTTTTGATAACTCGCCGTCAATCAATTCTCCATATAAGGGCATGGCCCTGGTTTTATTGATCAGGGACTATTGTCCCAGTCGTGCGATTCACATTTGATACACGGATGCAATACAAGGTGCTCCCCCTGGCTTAGAACAAAATACAAGACAAGAGAACAAAAGACAAGAGAACAAAACCAGGAAGAATTCGCCCCGAAAAGCTAAAGAAAAAGCTCCAGAATGTTGCATGACTATACAAATACATGAGATAAGAACCACATTTGTGGTTAAACTGTTGCTGTTGTTAAACATTCTTCCTGAGGTCTTCAGGGCTTTTAACTTTAAGCCTATTGACTCAACCTTGTGTTTGGATCACCTTCATAAATAATTCAAATAGAAACTATTAGTTTCCAAAAAGCCAGCTATAGTTTAAAGGCTTTGGTTAAAGCACCTTTAATCTCCCAGATTTAGACTATAATCAGGGACTCACTGGAAGTATATTTGTTATTGTTAATAAGTACCTTGTAGGTAGTATTCATGTTGTGGGTGATAATAGTTTTTTTTCTGTCACATGTTTCGTAATCTTTACCCAAGGAACGGTGCAGACATACGGTCCAGCGTTAAACACAAACGCGAGAATGCGTGAAATTACACTGAAGTCCTCTCCTCTGCTTGCAGGATGAGAAGAAGAAGAAGAAGAAGAAGGAGAAGAAGAAGAAGATGAAGGAGGAAGACAGCACTGTCGTGTGTGGTGAGCCATGTGAGTGTTACTCAGTGTCCATAAGCTCAGACATCCCGCTGTGGTGTGATGGGATGGATCCAGGGGGTCTGAAGGGAGTTCCACTGGCTTCTTATTGAATGCCTGGTGAATGGTTAAGCGCGTGTTTAACAGAGTGGGAGGTATAATGTGTCATGTTCAGTGGTTGTTGACTTTCTTTATGTTCTTATGGTGACGTTCAGTCACCATAAGTTATGTTGCGGTGCGGATATAGACTTCCGTCACCGATACAAATGGGTTCTGTCTCTGTTGATTGATACAACACGCCTATTTCCCATTCAAATGTCAACGGACACAGCGGGTCGTGAAGTTTGCATTTGCACGAACAATGAACGCATGTTCTGTTCATTCTACATTACGGCTTTTTTTTTTTTTTTCAAGAGGTGGAGCCAACCGTGTTGAATGTTGTTTTAAAGCTGCAGGGCTCCCACATACCTGTGACTGGATGACCACCATTGGACAGCACTCTTCCTAGCGCTGTCGTAAAAACTAAAAGCGTTGAATACAAAATCATAATGATAATCAGCAAATCATCTCTCATGTGTTTTCAGGCCCCCCCGACATCAGGATCTGTCAAGAGCCACCACTTAAGATGATTGTAAGAGATCGTTATAAGACAGTTCATCTGATCTGCCTGTGCGTTTGTGCGGGTCTGTCTGTCTGCCTGTCTCCCTATCTGTCTTTCTGCCAGCCTGTCTGTCTATCTGGCTGTCTGCCTGCCTACCTGTCTCCCTATCTACCTATCTGTCTTTCTGCCAGCCTGTCTGTCTATCTGGCTGTCTGCCTGCCTGTCTCCCTAGCTCCCTATCTCCCTAACTGTCTTTCTGTCTGTCTATCTGGCTGTCTGCCTGCCTGTCTTTCTGCCAGCCTGCCTGTCTGTCTGCATGCATGTGTATATATATATCTGTATATATATATATATATATATATGTATATACACACGTATACATGTGTGTAAAGTCATATAATGATGTATTCTACGTTTCTACGTATCCTACAGGAACTGGAACTGAACTCATTGGACAGTACTAACGACGAGAAGAAGGACAAGAAGAAGAATAAGAAGAAAGACAAGAAGAAGGACAAGAAGAAGAAGAAAAAGAAGATGGTATATAAATACAAACTTAAAGAATGTAACTATTAACACTGAAGGCTGGTGGAGTTGGGCTGGTCTTGTTCCTCCGAGGGTGTGGTGGTTGTAGTATTTGAACCAGATTCATCTTGCCGTGATTTTTAGGCCAAGAAATGTTTCTACCTGCCAATGTTCCATCATCTTTTGTTTGGTAGGATTCCAGCTCCTCCTCTTCCTCTTCTGACAGCGAGGATGAAAAGAAGAAGAAGAAGAAGAAGAAGAAGAGAAGAAGAAGAAGAAGGTATGGTTCCATGATAGTGTGAGTGAATGATCTGTTATTGATTACCTGACAGTGGGCAGTGAGAACATTAGATGTACTTTATTTGCTTTCTTCCTTCTGTTCTTTGTTTTATCATCATGCTACTTCTTCAGCGATTGCCTTCTATAGAAAATGGCTCCCAGTAAATGGGCGTTTTATAGAATTATACAAACGTTTACAAGAACCACAGATTCAAGCAAACTGTCCGACTCCGACCCTTTTAACTCATATGACCATATGACCATATGACCATATGGTCATATGGTCTATAAAATGACCATATGACCGTATCCCCATCAATTAATTCAATTTTTTTTTTAAACGACTCTTCCTCCTTGTGCAGGACTCCAGCTCGTCTTCTTCAGATAGTTCATCTTCATCCTCCTCCGACAGCGAGGATGACAAGAAGAAGAAGAAGAAGAAGAAGGAGAAGAAGAGGGTAATTTGGATCCTCATGCGTTTCCACACAATGTTGAGTCAGTTTCAAATCAAAATACAATTCATGAATGCAACATTGTTCATTTTTAGATATATAATAGACTATATTATTCAATATAATGTGTTGATCTTTGCTCTCTGTGTTCCTCAGGACTCCGGCTCTTCCTCTTCAGACAGCTCATCATCCTCTTCCTCCTCCTCAGACAGCGGCAAGGACAAGGAGAAGAAGAAAGACAAGAAAAAAGACAAGAAGAAAGACAAGAAGAAGGACAAGAAGAAGGTTACTTTCCTTTGTTTTCAGAAGCCTTGCTGCTGTACGAGGCTGTCCCTGTTCATTTGCACAGTGAGCGGTAAAGGCTGTTTAACCAACTACCCTGATAGGTGGAAACATTCCAGGACCCTCAATACACTTGTATGTCTGGGCCTGCTGAGGAGTGCAGCATGGCTGGCTCTCAAATGACTTTCCCTCTGACAGAAACCCTACAGAGAACAGAAGGAAGTTTAGGTTTTTAAATGCTATCTTCTGATCTACCGGCTAGGACTGTATATTGTCTATTGTAAAATGAGCCACAGTGTGTGCTGATGTGCCATGCATTGTGTTTGGTTCCTGCAGGGGAAGGAGGAGGACGGTCTGCAGAATGACCAAGAGGGCGGCGCTGTTGTTCTTTCAGTCGCTGGTGAGCAGAAACTCACACCTTGTTAGTGTGAGAACTAGTGAATGCCACCAAGCCTGCTGATCACTATTTTCTTTTGTGTGTGTGTGTGTGTGTGTGTGTGTGTGTGTGTGTGTGTGTGTGTGTGTGTGTGCGCGCGCATATGTGCGCGTATGTGTGTGTGCGCATATGTGTGTGTGTGTGTGTGTGTGTGTGTGTGTGCGCGCGCATGTGTGCACGTATGTGTGTGTGTGTGTGCGCGCGCATATGTACGCGTATGTGTGTGTGTGTGTGTGTGTGGTGTGTGTGTGTGCGTGCATATGTGTGCGTGCGTGCGTGCGTGCGTGTGTGTGTGTGTGTGCGTGTGTGTTTGAAGGTGATGAGGGGGTGGAAGCAAGCTGTTCTGGAAACAAGGTAATTGAAGAACCGGTTCTTGTCTGTTGTGTGATCTGTAGAACCCCATGTCACTCCGGTTGTAAGACTCCACTAGACTCCAGTAAGAGTTGTTTGGAGGTGTTTGGAGTACGAGCATGTCCTGTGCCCTGTGTGCTGTGTCAACAGAACAGAACAGGGAAAGTGATGGCTTGACAAACACATTCTTGATAAAGAAGAGGAAGACCTACATACATAAATCAACACACAAAAGTAACACGTTTCCTTGTTCAGGACAAGAAGGAGGACAAAGCAGGAGAGGACCGCCCCGTGGCAGCTGACCACACTGGTATGCGTTGCTTTTATTTCTTGACAGATTCCAATCAAGGGGAGAAACCTTTTTTTCTGCACTGAGAACCACACTGAACTGAAGTGTCTGACACCCCCAGCTGAAGGCGTCCAGGTGGGGCCGGGTGATCTGGACAAGGGCAACATGAGTGATGATGAGGGCGACGGGGAGACCGCCAAGGACAGGAAGAAGAAGAAGAAGTTGAAGAAGAAAAAAAACACCGTAAAACTCTAATCATCAACTCTAATGTATTTGGTTGAATTGAATAATTGTATACTTGTTTGGGTATATATCGTGGTATTAGCAGCTGTAGCCCTCGCTCAGAAGTATTTTAAGTATATGGTTGAAGTAAATATTTTAAGAAAGCTAGAGGGAGATTTATATATATATATATATACTACAAACAGGACAACACTGGTTATGACTAAGGGAATATACACACCAGCAACATACTGTCTTTACAACAGGATTCAGGCGCGTGTTCATCAGACAGCGATGATGACGAGAAAGACAAGAAGAAAGACAAGAAGAAAGACAAGAAGAAAGACCAGAAGAAGAAGAGGGTAATATACTGAACATAACAATAGAGTACATGACCACCCAACCTTCTCTACACCCTACAGTCCAGCTGTCCTGGTCCTGTGCACCAGTCCCAATCGGTTTGCATCAGGCCTTCTCTTTCTGTCTGGTACCAATGTTATAAAAACCCATATATGTATTAGAATTATTAATAATAATAATAATAATAATAATAATAATACATTTTATTTATAATGCACTTTTAATTTGCGTGGGCAAAACTCAAAGTGCTAGATAATAATACTTTGGTACCATTGTTATAAAAACTCATATATGTATTCTAATGAACACTTCCACTCCGCAGTGCTTCCACTAGTCGGGGGACTGTCACCGATAGACTAGCAACCTTTTTGCATCCAGCGGTGGCCAGGGTGGCTAGTTAGGCAACAACACACTGTTGTCTCAGGAGGAAGAGCAGGTTGTCGGTTCGATCCCCCGGCTCTGAGCAAGACACCTAACCCCCGTTCTCCTGACTGTGTTGTCCAGATGCAGCCTTGCCGTGTGCTCAGCTGTGTAACTCGACTGCATCCACGTCACAGCGCCATTTAGACCCATGAGAACGTGTCGAATCCGTTGAATGCACATTCAGGTATACGACTAAACGCTGACGGAAATGTGGTTTGCAGAAGTCCGACTCTTCTGACGACAGCTGCTCCTCATCGTCATCTTCCTCCGACTCTTCGTCGTCCTCTGACAGCGAGGAAGATGTGGTGAGAAAGCAAAGCGCACAGAATACACTTTCAATTCAAAATAGACTTCAAAATAGTTCACTTCTAAATAGACTTCTGGACAGGAAGTCAGCGCTGTACTCTGTACTCACGCTCTGTCAAATATCTGAATCAAAAAACAGAAAAAGGACAAGAAAAAGAAAGACAAGAAGAAAGATAAGAAGAAGAAGAAGAACAAAGACAAGAAGAAAGATAAGAAGAAGAAGAAAAAGAAGGTGAGAACTTAAGGCAGAGACCTGAGACTTAAATTCTCTGGTCTCTGGTGGTCTCAGGTCTCTGGTCTCTGGTGGTCTCTGGTGGTCTCTGGTGGTCTCTGGTGGTCTCTGGTGGTCTCAGGTCTCTGGTGGTCTCTGGTGGTCTCTGGTGGTCTCAGGTCTCTGGTGGTCTCTGGTCTCTGGTGGTCTCAGGTCTCTGGTAGTCTCTAGTGGTCTCTGGTGGTCTGTGGTGGTCTCTGGTCTCTGGTGGTCTCTGGTGGTCTCAGGTCTCTAGTGGTCTCTGGTCTCTGGTGGTCTCAGGTCTCTGGTGGTCTCAGGTCTCAGGTCTCTGGTGGTCTCTGGTCTCTGGTGGTCTTAGGTATCTGGTGGTCTCTGGTTGTCTCTAGTGGTCTCTGGTCTCTGGTGGTCTTAGGTCTCTGGTGGTCTCTGGTGGTCTTAGGTCTCCGGTGGTCTCTGGTGGTCTCAGGTCTCTGGTCTCTGGTGGTCTCAGGTCTCTGGTCTCTGGTGGTCTCAGGTCTCTGGTGGTCTCTGGTGGTCTCTGGTCTCTGGTGGTCTCAGGTCTCTAGTGGTCTCTGGTGGTCTGTGGTGGTCTCTGGTGGTCTCAGGTCTCTGGTCTCTAGTGGTCTCAGGTCTCTGGTGGTCTCTGGTCTCTGGTGGTCTTAGGTATCTGGTGGTCTTAGGTCTCTGGTGGTCTCTGGTGGTCTTAGGTCTCCGGTGGTCTCTGGTGGTCTCAGGTCTCTGGTCTCTGGTGGTCTCAGGTCTCTGGTCTCTGGTGGTCTCAGGTCTCAGGTCTCTGGTGGTCTCAGGTCTGTGGTCTCTGGTGGTCTCTGGTGGTCTCTGGTGGTCTCTGGTCTCTGGTGGTCTCAGGTCTGTGGTCTCTGGTGGTCTCTGGTCTCTGGTGGTCTCAGGTCTCTGGTAGTCTCTAGTGGTCTCTGGTGGTCTGTGGTGGTCTCAGGTCTCTGGTGGTCTCTGGTGGTCTCAGGTCTCTGGTCTGAGACTTAAATTCTCTGGTCTCTGGTGGTCTCAGGTCTCTGGTGGTCTCTGGTCTCTTGTGGTCTCTGGTGGTCTCTGGTGGTCTCAGGTCTCTGGTGGTCTCTGGTGGTCTCTGGTGGTCTCAGGTCTCTGGTGGTCTCTGGTCTCTGGTGGTCTCAGGTCTCTGGTAGTCTCTAGTGGTCTCTGGTGGTCTGTGGTGGTCTCTGGTCTCTGGTGGTCTCTGGTGGTCTCAGGTCTCTAGTGGTCTCTGGTCTCTGGTGGTCTCAGGTCTCTGGTGGTCTCAGGTCTCAGGTCTCTGGTGGTCTCTGGTCTCTGGTGGTCTTAGGTATCTGGTGGTCTCTGGTTGTCTCTAGTGGTCTCTGGTCTCTGGTGGTCTTAGGTCTCTGGTGGTCTCTGGTGGTCTTAGGTCTCCGGTGGTCTCTGGTGGTCTCAGGTCTCTGGTCTCTGGTGGTCTCAGGTCTCTGGTCTCTGGTGGTCTCAGGTCTCTGGTGGTCTCTGGTGGTCTCTGGTCTCTGGTGGTCTCAGGTCTCTAGTGGTCTCTGGTGGTCTGTGGTGGTCTCTGGTGGTCTCAGGTCTCTGGTCTCTAGTGGTCTCAGGTCTCTGGTGGTCTCTGGTCTCTGGTGGTCTTAGGTATCTGGTGGTCTTAGGTCTCTGGTGGTCTCTGGTGGTCTTAGGTCTCCGGTGGTCTCTGGTGGTCTCAGGTCTCTGGTCTCTGGTGGTCTCAGGTCTCTGGTCTCTGGTGGTCTCAGGTCTCAGGTCTCTGGTGGTCTCAGGTCTGTGGTCTCTGGTGGTCTCTGGTGGTCTCTGGTGGTCTCTGGTCTCTGGTGGTCTCAGGTCTGTGGTCTCTGGTGGTCTCTGGTCTCTGGTGGTCTCAGGTCTCTGGTAGTCTCTAGTGGTCTCTGGTGGTCTGTGGTGGTCTCAGGTCTCTGGTGGTCTCTGGTGGTCTCTGGTGGTCTCAGGTCTCTGGTCTGAGACTTAAATTCTCTGGTCTCTGGTGGTCTCAGGTCTCTGGTGGTCTCTGGTCTCTTGTGGTCTCTGGTGGTCTCTGGTGGTCTCTGGTGGTCTCAGGTCTCTGGTGGTCTCTGGTGGTCTCTGGTGGTCTCAGGTCTCTGGTGGTCTCTGGTCTCTGGTGGTCTCAGGTCTCTGGTAGTCTCTAGTGGTCTCTGGTGGTCTGTGGTGGTCTCTGGTCTCTGGTGGTCTCTGGTGGTCTCAGGTCTCTAGTGGTCTCTGGTCTCTGGTGGTCTCAGGTCTCTGGTGGTCTCAGGTCTCAGGTCTCTGGTGGTCTCTGGTCTCTGGTGGTCTTAGGTATCTGGTGGTCTCTGGTTGTCTCTAGTGGTCTCTGGTCTCTGGTGGTCTCAGGTCTCTGGTGGTCTCAGGTCTCAGGTCTCTGGTGGTCTCTGGTCTCTGGTGGTCTTAGGTATCTGGTGGTCTCTGGTTGTCTCTAGTGGTCTCTGGTCTCTGGTGGTCTTAGGTCTCTGGTGGTCTCTGGTGGTCTTAGGTCTCCGGTGGTCTCTGGTGGTCTCAGGTCTCTGGTCTCTGGTGGTCTCAGGTCTCTGGTCTCTGGTGGTCTCAGGTCTCTGGTGGTCTCTGGTGGTCTCTGGTCTCTGGTGGTCTCAGGTCTCTAGTGGTCTCTGGTGGTCTGTGGTGGTCTCTGGTGGTCTCAGGTCTCTGGTCTCTAGTGGTCTCAGGTCTCTGGTGGTCTCTGGTCTCTGGTGGTCTTAGGTATCTGGTGGTCTTAGGTCTCTGGTGGTCTCTGGTGGTCTTAGGTCTCCGGTGGTCTCTGGTGGTCTCAGGTCTCTGGTCTCTGGTGGTCTCAGGTCTCTGGTCTCTGGTGGTCTCAGGTCTCAGGTCTCTGGTGGTCTCAGGTCTGTGGTCTCTGGTGGTCTCTGGTGGTCTCTGGTGGTCTCTGGTCTCTGGTGGTCTCAGGTCTGTGGTCTCTGGTGGTCTCTGGTCTCTGGTGGTCTCTGGTGGTCTCAGGTCTGTGGTCTCTGGTGGTCTCTGGTGGTCTCTGGTCTCTGGTGGTCTCTGGTCTCTGGTGGTGTAACTGTGTTGGTTGTGTCTCTCAGGACGACAGCTCCGACTCGGACAGTGATGATGACAAAAAGAAGAAGAAGAAGAAGAAGAAGAAGGAGAAGAAGAAGAAGAAGGTGTGTGTCTTAGTTTAGTGTTAATGCCACTTACAATATACAATAATAATAATAATACAATAATTCACTTTTTGTTTATATATTGTATAATATATTCTCTATTCTATATTCACATATATTCACAGTGTACTATAAACATACAGTCACTACAAAGGTATATAATGCATCTTCTCTTGTTGTTTTGAGTGTCACATATTACAAATATTCACTTTAAAAAGTTGTTTTTTTTAGGATTCTTCCGACAGCGAGGATGACAAGAAGAAGAAGGACAAGAAGAAGAAAGATGTGCGTCTGATTTGTGGAATATTAACGCTGCTCTTTACAGCCGCGGAGCTGGCTCCTAATTGCTCTGCAATTTGGCGTCAAACAGCAGCAGAGGCTCGTTCACCACACTGGGCTCTCAGAGTCAATTCAGTTCTATTCTATTCTATTCGGTCTCTGGGTCCAACCTGTTCATGAATGAGTCAGAACCCAGGCTGACTGGAAGTGGTGCCATTTAACAGAGAAGGCGTCCATGGATCACTGTCACACATAACCAGTTCACACGCCTTCATTAGTTAATGGAGATGCACTTACTTCAACTGAAAACTACCACTTACCTCTGACTGACAACTTTTTTTTTCCAGAAGTCCTGCTCTTCTGACGACAGCTCTTCCTCTTCCTCCTCCTCCTCTTCCTCCTCTTCCTCTGACAGCGAGGACGATGTGGTGAGAATACAGAACACGACAGGACACTCTTTCAATATATAAAAGTCAGTTATGGACGGTGAGTCTGTGTGATGCCTTCACGTCACGTTGATCTGTCTTCCAAAAAAATAAGAAAAAGGACAAGAAAAAGAAGAAAGACAAGAAGAAAGACAAGAAGAAAGACAAGAAGAAAGACAAGAAGAAGGACAAGAAGAAGAAGAAGGTGAGAACTTAAGTCTGGTCCTTAATGGGGAACTTGTTCAACAGGCTTGGTATCATTTCAATGAGGGTAGTAGAGGCAGACTAACGATGTTTACCTGCCATGTTGCACCCAGTGGTCGCATCTGCACTGAGCTGCACCCCCAGAGGCTCAGAGAGGATGTTGTTCTCACCATGTCCCTAATGCAGATGGACAGAGATAAGGTTGGATATCAGTTATCCTTTAAGTGGTGTCTCTGTGCTGGTTGTGTCTCTCAGGACGACAGCTCTGACTCGGACAGTGATGATGACAAAAAGAAGAAGAAGAAGAAGAAGAAAAAGAAGGAGATGAAGAAGCAGGTGTGTGACTTAGTTTAGTAATAATGCCACTTGTACCTGGATTCACAATAATCCACTTGTGGACAGTGCACACACATATTATATGATATAACTATTGTGCAAAGTGGACATTTGAAACAATCTAAATTACATTAAACATTTGAAATATAATTTTAAAAAGATGCAGTCAATTATAACAAATCTTGTCTTTTGTCATCTTTTTTTTAGGATTCATCCGACAGCGAAGATGACAAGAAGAAGAAAGACAAGAAGAAGAAGAAGAAGAAGGATGTGCGTATTGTTGTGGAATATTAACGCTGCTCAAATAAATCCTTCTCATTACTGCCCCCGTTGGCTGAGAAGTGAACTGCATCCTGCTGAAGCGCGATACACTATTGTCAATTTTAATCAGAAATGAACATTGTCAAATTTCAAATGTTATTTTTACCATTATCCGTGGTAAGACTCTACTTCCTTCCACTTTCCCGGGCAAAACCGTCGCGGTTAAAATACAAAAAAACTAACAGTCCACATGCTGTTCTACACAACTGAGAGTGGAGGAAGCTCTCCTCAGTTTAATTTCAACCTGTTCATGAATGAGTCAGAACCCAGGCTGACTGTAAGTGGTGCCATTTAACAGAGAAGGCGTCCGTAGATCACTGTCACACATAACCAGTTCACACGCCTTCATTAGTTAATGGAGATGCACTTACTTCAACTGAAAACTACGACTTACCTCTGACTGACACGTTTTTTTTCCAGAAGTCCTGCTCTTCTGACGACAGCTCTTCCTCTTCCTCCTCCTCCTCTTCCTCCTCTTCCTCTGACAGCGAGGACGATGTGGTGAGAATACAGAACACGACAGGACACTCTTTCAATATATAAAAGTCAGTTATGGACGGTGAGTCTGTGTGATGCCTTCACGTCACGTTGATCTGTCTTCCAAAAAAATAAGAAAAAGGACAAGAAAAAGAAGAAGGACAAGAAGAAAGACAAGAAGAAAGACAAGAAGAAAGACAAGAAGAAGAAGAAGAAGGTGAGCAGGAGAACTCCGGTCCTCCCAGCCCTGTCTAACCTCACAGTCGGACCTGATGACATTTCTGGAAGCTCCAGAGTAACGTCGTTGCGGTGGCTGCTTGGCCTTGATATCTGAATTTGTCAAAAACCAAAGCTAGCTGTCAATCACCATGCTATGAGTTACAGTTGACAATAGAGCAGTGTAAGTGCACAAAATACATGTCAGTTTGACGTCAGCGCAGGCCAGTGTCACACACACACAGCCGTAGTCCAGAAGTGAGCACAGGCTCACACTTTTCGAGTGCCAATTCATGAGAAATATCTACATTGAATTATTGTATTTTCAATGAGGGTAGTAGATGCAGACTAACGATGTTTACCTGCCATGTTGCACGCACCCAGTGGTCGCCCGCCATCAGACCCCAAACTCCGTCAAATGATGGAGTTTGGGGTACGATTTAGCATCTGCACTGAGCTGTACCCCCAGAGGCTCAGAGTTGTTCTCTCCATGTCCCTAATGCAGATGGACAGAGATAAGGTTGGATATCAGTTATCCTTTAAGTGGTGTCTCTGTGCTGGTTGTGTCTCTCAGGACGACAGCTCTGACTCGGACAGTGATGATGACAAAAAGAAGAAGAAGAAGAAGAAGAAGAAGAAGAAGAAGAAGGAGATGAAGAAGAAGGTGTGTGTCTTAGTTTAGTAATAATTCCACTGGATACCTGGATTCACAATAATCCACTTGTTGACAGTGCACACACGGCCCCACAAGGCACTAGAGATCCAAATAACCTACATACTTTTGAATGCAGGAAAAATAAGAAAAAAAGCATTGTTCTTTAAATAATCAGATCCATTCATTCCATATTATATGATATAACAATAATTCCTTTTGGTATATATCGTGGGATTGAACTAAACTTTAAGTCTACGGCTGTGTCAGTGTTTGCTGAAGCAGCTGCGGTCCTCTCTAGGGAAGCCTGGTGGTGTAACTGTGTTGGTTGTGTCTCTCAGGACGACAGCTCCGACTCGGACAGTGATGATGACAAGAAGAAGAAGAAGAAGAAGAAGGACAAGAAGAAGAAGAAGAAGAAGGATGTGCGTGTGCTTGTGGAATATGAAAGCTGGCCAGGTTCCTCAATGCTCTGCAGTCCCATAATATCTCTTTACTGTTTCTCTCTTTCTTCCACTTGTGTTCAGGCTTCCTCCTCCGACTCTGAGTCTTCTGGTGACGATGACAAGAAGAAGAAGAAGAAAAAGAAGAAGAAGGATAAGAAAAAGCAGAAGAAGAAGGATAAGACGGTAAAGAGTCTTATATCTCAACGGGTCCAGTCAGCATTCAGGGGGAGGAGCCTAAGCATTGATTGGTTTTCATTTGTTGTTATTGTTTGCATCCAGGACTCCGATTCTTCAAGCAGTGATGACGATAAGAAGAAGAAAAAGAAGAAGAAGAATAAGAAGGATAAGAAAAAGAAACCGAAGAAGGATAAGGTATTCTCAGGTCCATTCTCAAGGATCAATGCATCACGGCTCTCAGTGTTGTTTTTAAAGAGTTGTTTTGAGGATGCATCGTCTCTTTGTTTCCAACAGGACTCATCCGGCAGTGGCAGTGACACCGATAAGGACAAAAAGAAGAAGGATAAGAAGAAGAAGAAGGAGGTCATCCTCATTTTTCATGAAAACCAAACCAGTGGAGGTAATGCCTTTCCTATTGTGGGATAAACAAACGTCTCTCATTACAGGACCAAAGTTCACCGCCTTCCTGTGACGGTGACAGTGGCACAAATAAGAAGAAGGAGGATAAGAAGAAGGTGAGTGAACACACCAATCAGGTTAATACAATACCAACACAACCAGTGAGGCATAGCAGTGAGGAGTTGGATGTTGTGCGACCTTCAGTTGACCTTCACAGTAAAGTCCATCCCTAAAGCCGTGTCCATGACGACCTCAAAAGGAAGGGCAGCCTCCCTATCGAACGGGCGTTGGAGCTTGGATACAAACTGGGAGGAGCCTATTTATGCGTCGCCCAGAGATCAAATATGTTCAACTCATTCAATCGATGTAAACCAATATCATCTAACCCCCACACCCTAGGACGCCCAGGACGACGGTCGGTGTGGGAAGCCGGGGGCGGAGGGATACGCCGGAACACCGGAAGGTTATCTGACCACAGGAGGTGGGGGGGTCGAGGGGACCGGCGAGGGCGGCAGCGGCCCGGTCATCATCCCCTTCGGCGCGGGAAGCCCCAAGCTCGGCGGCGGCGGAGGCGGCAGCTGTGGCGGCGCCGGTGTGGGCGGCACCGCCTCCATAGCCACCGTATTGCTCCCGTCCAGACCCGTCCTCAAACGGGAGCCTCTGGAGGGCGGCGCCGGCGCCTGCGAGGCCAAGCCGTCCTCCCGCTTCGAGACGGCCAGGAGCACCCCGAGTGCCGTGGGCTCCTACCGCAGGCCCCCCAGCCCCATGGAGTCCCTGATGGGGAACCCCAGGAGGACCTTGGATACCGGAGGTCTCCCCACCGCTACTTCCACCCCCTCCTCCACCACCTCCTCCTCCGCCAGCACCCACCTCACCTCCTCCTCCGCCAGCACCCACCTCACCTCCAGCGACTTGCTAAAAGGCCCAAAGCCGTATCGTCGCTGAAGAGCAGCAAAACAACCGACGTATTATGGTGGTCCAATAGTGTTACAGGGGAGGAAATGGGGCGGAATATAATAATATTCGGGTGAAAGTGAAAGTTGATGAAAGTGATGATGATGATTTCAGTGATTTAGGAGATGTGCATGTATAAAAAAAATGATGATTTATTCCCCTGATTAAACAAAATGTGTGCCTGCATTGTTCAGAGCTGGTCCGGGTACAGTTCAGCTGGCCGAGGTCATTGCTATCATCTCGTGTCAACTCTTCTCTTGGCCTTTATGCAGTTTGAGCAAAGAATGAGATGATCATCATTTCTGTGTGATCGTAATCTAAATTAAAATCATACGTGGGAATATGGAAATACAATGTGTGACTCTTCTATTCTACACTGTGTGTGTGTCGGTATAACACACAATACATACCACCGTCATACAACCGTCGAAAGGTCCAATACATTACATTACACATTACACAATACATTCGTCATTTAAGATTCAAGATTCAAGATTCAAGATAACTTTATTTATCCCGAGGGAAATTAAGGTGCAACAGTTGACACAGGGGGAATAAATGCACACAAAAATATACTAATACCTAAAAACTAAATAACAACAACTAACTAAACAAAACTAGTATAAACAAAATACTAAATAACTAAAATAACTCTAAATGAAATCTAAATGTATTTATAGATGAATTGCACAATTTACAGTATTATTACAGTAATACGTAGGTATACAATACACAACAATACGTATAGTGCAAATTGGCAGTAATAAAATATTAATAAATAAATAACTCAGATGAATACTGAAAAAGTGACATGTGAAAAGTGTAAAGTGAAATTGAATTTACAGTGCAAAAGCCTACGCTTTTGGCCTTTAGCCGACGCTTTCGTCCAAAACGACTTACAATAAGGTTTTTCAACAGGTAGACAAGAGAACTACTAGTCACCATAATAATATAATATATAAATACATATACACATATATAATAACATAATATATAATACATTACATTACAATAAGGTCATTCAACAGGTAGACAAGAGAACTACTAGTTACCAGAAGTCCTAAATGCATTTCCTTCCTAACAAGCCATAATAATATACATATACATATACACATATTTAATAACATAAAACAAGCCTCCAAGAGGTTATATTTTCGCCCCTGTTTGTCTGTTTGCAAGATAACTCAAAAAGTGATATACAGAATTGCAGGACACAACTTGGTGGTTAGATTAGGCTACTTATGGGCCAAGGAACAGTATTATTGTTAATTGTTTGTGTTTAATTCATAATATATGATGTATAATATAATTATAATAATATAGTATATCAGTTTCTAATTCATTATTATTAAATTCATATTTTCGCTTTTTTTTTTTTCGCGGATTTGATTAATCATCTTATTATTATTAATATTATTTTGTATCATTCATAATATTTCGTGTATAATATAATACTACCAATATTAATAATAATAATAATAATAATAATAATAATAATAATATATTATATCTATATATATATATCTATATATATATAGATATATATATATATGTTAATAATATTGTAATAGTTTAGTGTGTATCATAATAATCCCACTAATGATTAAATGGATCACGTGTTTCCTTCGGTGACTCACAGGTAGGGCTGGCTCTCTAATAACAGGACCCCGCCCACCGCCGGCTCCCTGGGGGCCCAGACTCACCTGTCTCCAGGCTCACCTTTAAGACGCGTCGCTCCGGGCTGTCCGTCACTCCGAGCTGTCCGTCACTCGATCTCCTCCTCCTCCTCCTCAACACCATGGACTCATTCTCTCTGTGCGATGGTATGTTTTTTAGTTAGTGTTATAATATAGACTACTAATATAGAACATGTTGTTGTGCGTCGCAGAAGAGTTTACCGACTGGACGTTTGCAACTAGGACGCTGCGCTTTGCGACGGGCCCGATCCATTTAGTGTTTTCGTTATATAATATGTCCTTGCTTGAGCATTCTCTCGTTTTCTGCCGTTAGCTACAATGATCAATTATGATTGGTTGGCTCTCATGCCTCAACAACAACAACAACAACAACAACAACTGTAGCTTACGTGTGGCGGTCCCATGACCAGGGGATACCATCCGGACCATGGGATGAGGGACTGAATGTGTGTCTGCTTGTCTGTCATCTTCCAGCCGTCGGTGAGGACAATGTGAAGAAGGAGGACGCTGAAAAGCAGGAGTGGTCTTTATTCAAAAAAGACAAGGTATGAATATTAGGCCAATAATCCCCTCATAACTCATTTAGTCATTATATATATATATGTATATATTTATATATAGTTATTTATATTTATATATCTTTTATTAAATTCTGCTGAGAGTTTCCTCTCGTGTCTGTTAGACTGTCAGACTATATGGTTGCAGTTGTATATTTTAACGACCAATCTGAACACCATAATACAGCTCAATGTACTATGGTACTCAGGTGAGGAGCATAAACCTTCCACACCCTCTTGATTTGAATTTGATAGAAATGTGTATTAAAAAAAAATATATTTAACATGATAAGTGGATTGGGATTGTTCTATTTCAAGGACAAGTGCAAGGACCACAAGAAAGACAAGGACCACAAGAAAGACAAGGACCACAAGAAAGACAAGGACCACAAGAAAGATGGAGACCACAAGAAGGACAAGAGCCACAAGAAAGACGGATGCCACAAGAAAGAAGGGGGCCACAAGAAAGAAGGGGGCCACAAGAAACACAAGGAACACAAGGAACACAACGGCTCCTCCTCCTCTTCCTCCTCCTCCTCCTCCTCCTCCTCTAGCAGTGACTCGGTAGGTCATACTCTATGTTCATAGCCTCTATTGTAAAGCACACACTGCAGGCATATCTCTATGATTACCATGGTGCCTCCCCAGCCATTCTCTGCACATTCCAAAACAATGGTTGACCTTAAGGGAAATGCAGCTGAACAGGTAGTTAGTTACGCCTTTAGTGTCAAAGGTTTCTAGTTGAAGGATGCATTGAAGGGTTGGAATGCAGTTCCTTACCAGAACAGGTTTAGTGAGCCATCTTAAGAAACACTCAAAGCCTGAAAACAAGCTACTCCAACTACAATATATAGATTGACTGTCCAATCCAAGCAAATATTTATGTTTCTAATGAATTCGAACGTTTGATATTAATTCAAGGATTGATATTGGATCAACGCCATTATTCTAATGTTATATATTTTAGGGCACATAAATGCCGGCTCTGTGCTGGTGATTATTGTTTTTGAGCTATTGTCCTGCCCTGTTCTACTCTGGGTGTGACTGTATTGACTCCTGGGTCAAACGCCACTGCTGCAGCCTAGGTGTAGTGAACTTACTTTTAACACGTTTATTTACAGATCTACATGACAGTCTGTGTGGCTCTCTGATTAAACGTTGTTGTGTGTTTTAGCGCCACTGTCATGCCTAAGAAAGGAACACACCCTGGGGCGTGGGACAGCTACAGATCAGATAGGGGTCATAAAATAAAGATTGTGTCCATGGAAACAAGGTTAACACGTACACAAATTGGAGTGTGCTTGTGGCATGCGGATGCTAGCTCTAAATGGACATTCATTGGAGACGTGTTTTCATCACCTGTGCTAACACCTTATGTGTTTTTGTTCCAGGATTGAACAGCGGACGCATGACGAGGAACCACGGTTCTGCGGACCGGTAACACTTGGTACTCCTGTGTGTTGTCTGCCTGTGTACTATTGGGTTCCTCTGGCCTAATGACAGAACATGGATGTTATGTTTATGTAAACTAATAAAGGATATTTACAACATGCATCATGAGTGTTTGCTTTGTTTTAAATCCCGGTCTATACAAGGTTTTGCCTTGTTTTTGTAGGCCTAAGACTCTAACCTTACTACCAAGCAAGTTCAACATTCCCAGGATATCTTTTCATTATCTGGCTTCACTAAGCTAACAACCGCAATCACACTAAGAGGTGTCACAATGGTTCTCAAGTCAATCAAGTTTTTCCCGATCTAGCTAGAAGTGCGTTCATGTAAAAGGGTTTGTGTCATGTGAGCAATCACAAGCATGGACAAGACTACAAGATCCGCATATTTTACAAAAGATGACCAAACTAAAATAAACAAATATGGAGTTTCAAGATATAATCCAGGCAAAAAGCAACAGTTGCTGCTGCCAAGGGAAGGGAGCTGGAAACGCTGTTTCCCTCCACTGTCAAGTCAAGTCAAGTTTATTGTCACTTCACAGTTTACACAAGTATAAAGCAGTGGTGTGAAAATCTTATGTGCAAAACCCGACGACAGACAGCAGTTATAAAAATAAGATAAAAATAGATAAAAATAAAATGGAATAAAGTAAAAAAATAAAAATGCAATATATATAATGCAATATATCGGCACAGAAAAAGAGCAATATGTATATATAAATCAATGTAATAAAATATACATTGTTATATGCTATACGCCCTTGTTCAGCAGCCTGATGGCCTGACTGTGGAAGCTATCTCGGAGTCTATTTGTACGGCACTTGATACTGTAAGACCCTGTAAGTACACTCTCGATGGTGCCGTTATAGAATGTTCTCAGGATGCGTTGTTGGGCCCTTTTTACCACGTGTGTGGTGTGCGTGGACCACGTGAGGACCTCGGAGATGTGCACGCCGAGGAACTTGAAGCCGCTGACCCTCTCTACTGCAACACCATCGATGAAGTCCACGATCAGCTCCTTGGTCTTCTTGACGTTGAGGGCGAGGCTGTTCTCCTGGCACCACTGCTCCAGCGATCCGACCTCCTCCCTGTAGGCTGTCTCGTCGTCGCCGGCGATCAGGCCCATCACTATCGTGATGGGCTGAGAATGGGCTGAGAATCCAGTTTTTAATTTTATTTTTCCGGTCTCTAAAACCTTTGCTGTCATAAGAGACCCTCACTATTCACACACCGAGGTCCTGATCTTCTGACACCATTTTCCAAGATGATTTATTGATGAAGTGGTCGACGCTGCCATAAGCCATTCAAATGGTTACTTGGGGCTCCTCCCGACGACAAGGACACGGCTGATGAGGAAACCGGTTTATTGCAGAGTTTGTAGTTGTAAGAAAAACAGAGCAGATAGTCCATGCTGGCGCTCCTTCTGTGTGTGTGTGGTGGTGGTGGCTGGTTAAACCTGTGGGTCCTGATCCACCACCACGAACACAGTGAGCAGATCCCGGAGGAGATCGTTTACCAAGGCCTGAAGAACAGCCGGGCGTTGGTCAACCCGAATGGCATCACCAGATACTCAAAGTGTCCGAGGTGGGTATTGAACGCCGTCTTCCACTCGTCCCCCTCCCTGATGCGGATGAGGTGGTAGGCGTTGCGGAGGTCTAGTTTAGTGAAAATGGTGGCGTGGGTCAAGGGTTCGAATGGTAACGATTCTTTACCGTGATTTAATTTAGGGCCCAAAAGTCTATGCAAGGTCGGAGGTCACCGTCTTTCTTCTTAACAAAAAAAACCCCTGCTGCCACCGGGGAAGAAGTAGGGCGGATGATTCCGGAAGCCAGGGATTCTGGGATGTAACTCTGCATGACAGTCTATACAGGAACCGAGAGGTTGTATAGCCGCCCGGAGGGAAGGGGAAGGGGAGTTCTATGGGACAGTCATAGGGACGATGAGGTGGAAGGGAAAGGGAGCACTCCTTACTGAACACCTCAGCCAGGTCGTGGTACATAGATGGAGCTCCGGAGAGATCAGGAGGGGAAGGCGCGTGTCTGGGGTCTGAGGCAGGAGGAGTAGCTGACCGCAGGCAGTTGGCGTGGCATGGAGAACTCCACCCGATGATGTTGCCTGAGGTCCAGCAAATGTGGGGATTGTTTCTCTCGAGCCAGGGTCTGCCAAGGACCAGTGGATTGGTGGGGGCGTGAACGACTAGGAACCGGGTGGACTCGTGGTGGTTTCCTGAAATTGACAAGCTAATGGAGGCAGTGCTCTGAGTGATCAGGACCAGGGGGTTGCCATCCAAGCCGTGGACTGTGAGGGGTTTGGAGGATAACTTGCGGTGGCCCATTTAAGTGCTCTGCCAGACAAATGGGACAAAATAAAAGCTACCCTAGCACCCTCGCTACCATAACGACTCGGCTGGTGAAAAAAAATAAGCTCACAGTGGATCAAAAAGCCACGAAACTAATCAAAATCTCCCTCAAATTGTCTGGGGCTTGCCAACGAGGGTTCTGTCAGGGGAAGTAAAGGGGAAAGGGCGGTCGGAGCAGAGAGCTCTCCCGTAGGAGGGGACGACGGGGTCGGAGCAGAGAGCTCTCCCGTAGGAGGGGACGATGGGGTCGGAGCAGAGAGCTCTCCCGTAGGAGGGGACGATGGGGTCGGAGCAGAGAGCTCTCCCGTAGGAGGGGACGACGGGGTCGGAGCAGAGAGCTCTCCCGTAGGAGGGGACGACGGGGTCGGAGCAGAGAGCTCTCCCGTAGGAGGGGACGACGGGGTCGGAGCAGAGAGCTCTCCCGTAGGAGGGGACGACGGGGTCGGAGCAGAGAGCTCTCCCGTAGGAGGGGACGACGGGGTCGGAGCAGAGAGCTCTCCCGTAGGAGGGGACGACGGGGTCGGAGCAGAGAGCTCTCCCGTAGGAGGGGACGACGGGGTAGACTGGGGATCGACAGCGGGCGGGGAGGCGGGGCGAGGGCGAGCAGCCGAGAGCGTCTGGAGCTCTCGCTCCTGTCGATCCTAACGAGTGTTCACCTGACTGAATGCGTTCTCCGGCCGAGCAGCCGTCTCATGGAACGCACCTCCTTGCTGCTGCGCGGTCCGGATCAACGCCCCTAAGTCCTTACAATAACAATAGCAATCTGACCCGTCTGCTGTACTACCGGGTTCCATGTTGGCCAGAACTTTCTGTTATGCCACACATGGATTCTTGTTTGCGGAACCCCGTGGTAGCACAGACCGTGTCGGAGAACCCCGTGGTAGCACAGACCGTGTCGGAGAACCCCGTGGTAGCACAGACCGGGTCGGAGGCTAAAGGAGTTCAATAACCTGTCGCGTCTTTATTTGATTTAATGCTATGAGGTGTGAACAATCAACTGTGTGTAAATTACGGAAGTAATAATACAATGTGTAATGCGACTTATGTGAGTGCGAAATGGAAATCCAAACAGGGGGTGTTGTGTAACGTGCTGCGGGGAGAAGGCTGAAGTCCAAAAACAAACACAAAAACATCCAGGGGTAAAAATCAAAGTAGAAAAATCCAACAAAGGAACAAAGAGAAAAAAAGAAAAATATTCCAACAAGGAAATACCAGGAATCCACGGGAGATTGCGACTGAGTCGTAACAACGGGAAAGTTCTGGCAACGAGTGACAGGGAGCGGAGTCTAAACAGGGAGCCTGATTGGGAATAGGGAACAGGTGGACTGACGTGACTACGGTCCTCTGGGACGGAGTGTTCTCCTGGGTGTAGTAACCCCAGGTGGACACCAGGGGGAGGCAGAGGAGAGTGGCTGGAGAGGAGAGTGGTGTGATGCTGGAATCACAACAGTGTTGTCACCAGTGGTGAACCGTCAGGGCCTTCAAGGTATTCAGAGAAGACCCTGGAACCCCCAGATGAAACAAAAAAGGATTGAATTAATTCAGTTAAATTTTTTTTAATAAAATTTAAATAAAATGAATAAATGAGAATCGTATCTATGTTGTTAATCTGTAATATTACAGTGTTATGTTGATTTGTTTGTCTTTCTCAGTCCATGCACCATGCATTTGAGTGGTTTTGTGTTTGAAAAAAAATGCAACCAATCACATTTTTCTGGGTTGCTGGGAAGAATATCCTTCAGCCAAGGTACTCTCTGTCCTTGAGCGAATGCCCTGGCCCTTAAACTGAATGAGAGCGTATGTTTGGATTGACAATTTGATCAACCAATCATATATTTATTTGTATTATGGGTGTATTCTTTCAGATTTCCCCACGGTTCCAGGGTACGCTAGAAGACCCGTTAGTTCACTGGCTCGAGACAGAGGATCTAGCTTAGTGCTACGTAGCAATTCATTTAAAGTTTTATTGGTTTATTACAATTATATTGTGTATCGATCTAATTATAGTAGAGAATCACCGTATGGAAGTCGGGCAAATCAGCGGAATCAGAAAATCGCTCTAGCTAGTCCGACGGTGGTGACCCGTGTCAGACACATTCAGGGCAAAGTCTTGGTCAATCTGGAGCTCTGGAGCTCGTTCAAATCAGCGGTACATCGCTCTAGCTCAGTCCGATGAGGGGGCCCCATGTCGGACTCCACTCAGCAACGTCCCGGTGCCTCTCGTGAGTCCTGGAGGTCCCGCGACAATAAACCCGATTAGTTTATTTTATTTGTTTTATTGGCCTCTGTTAGGAACGTGCTCGTTTTCTGTTGCATGTTGCATGCATGTTTGTTTCTCCCTCTGTTTTCTCTCCCAGGTACTGGTTCGTCCCGCCCCCTGTCACTCATCGTTGGTCTGTCAGTCCCCCTGTGATCAATCAGCCAATCAGCCAATCGGCCAATCAGAGGGGCGGGGGCGGTACTTCAGTCTCCCACTCCCTTTGTTTGGGAGAAGAGGGGATGATATGTTTGTTTGGCATGCTGTTAGCGCTCTGTGTTGTGCCTGCTTCTCTTTGCTCTTCATTAGTAGTGAAGCCCCATGGGGAGGGCGAGGTACGCCGAGGTAAGACGCCCATGGGTTTACACCACGCATCACGTAGGTTCAACCCTGTCTAGATACACTAGGCTAGCTTTTCCAGGCGGGTGTCGCCTCCTGTATTTCTGGGATTAGATTAGGTGGGACAGCTAGTAAGACATTGTATTGTGTTCTTAGTTTAGGGCAGGGGTACTCAACTTCAGAGGCCGAGAGGGCCACATTTAAACCACAACAGGTGCAAAGGGCCACAAAATATTATTAACATATTTGTACCATTTTATTCACTGTATTTACTACAGCTGTTTAATATGCTGTCTTGCATGTCATTTTTAATGCATTCCAAAGCATCATGGAATATTTAAAAAATATTCTCAATTTGAGTAACAAATGTAGTGTCAAGTGTTGGTCAAGCTGATGTTTTATTAACACTGGAGTGAATAGCTTTGCATTGATGACATTGATAAAGTTTGCAATTGCTACTTATTCCTATTGAGAGCTCTGAGTCTGCATTTCACAAATATTAATAACAATAACAATATAACAAACAACTTTTTACTTATTCCAATTGAGAGCTCTGAGTCTGCATTTCACAAATATTAATAACAATAACAATATAACAAACAACTTTTTACTTATTCCTATTGAGAGCTCTGAGTCTGCATTTCACAAATATTAATAACAATAACAATATAACAAACAGTTGTTACTTATTCCTAGTGAGAGCTCTAAGTCTGCATTCTTTTCAGATCAGTACTTTCAGATCTGGTTGTTGCTCAGTTGCTCTGAGATAGTCTGCCAAATGTCTGTCAATGATATGGGAACGCTGCTTTGATTCCCATGGCAGAGAAGGAGCTTTCACACACATAAGTAGATCCAAAGATTAACAATTATTTTGTTTATTTTTAATTTTTTTTTTTATAATTCATAACCAGGCATGTTGGGGGCCACACAATCGTCTCATCAAAGCGTCTGCGGGCCGGATGCGGCCCGCGGGCCGCCTGTTGAGTAAGTCTGGTTTAGGGTATTAGAAGTGATAGGGCGCCAGGAATAGCTGGGGGTTTTGCTGTTTTCATTCCTTTGGCACCCGGTCTGTTGGCGTCCTCCCCTAGTCTCCCTTACGTGTGTGTCCTCGTGAGAGGCTATCATTGTGGTTTAGTACTGTCCTTATTTACGCCACAAATAAAGCTGTTACTTTTTTTCACCATATCCACGTGGTCCTTGTTCCGTTACGTTAGCATAGCACCACATTGCATGCTGCCACGGCCTGTTACGTTCACCCCTTCTTACCCCTAGACGAGCCATCTAGGGAGTTCGTAACATGTGGGGGCTCGTCCGGGATCCCATGAGTCTCGTATGAGTCGTGTCTGAATGTGTTGTCGTGCTCTGTTTGGTGTTGTTGCATAGCTGAGTTGCGCGTGGTTAATTATTGCGCGTGGTTGCGATTATGGCTGCCTCTTTGGTACATTTGTTTGTAGAGACACCGTTGATTGATTTATTGCACCAGTGTCGCAAGGAGGACCTCTTCAATATTGCTGAAGAGTAGGGATGGGACCATCACGTTTTTTGCCACCGATCACCGATCACCAATTGATCACCGATTTCTTTTTTTTTGCAGCTATAGCGGTCTACAGTGTATTGCTGCTATAGCAGTCTATTATAGAACAGTTTCATCCATCATGCTATGGAAATAAGTATCTCTGTGTGTTTCAATATAGGCTATATATTTTTGATCTTTACAAACTCTGGAGTTATTGGACATGCGAGTGAGAAACAATCAGCCATGCAGTAAAATGCAGATGAGCCGACTGTGAACAAGTCTGCGTCTATCCACTGCGCTGTCAAACTCAGCATTGACACGGGGCTGACATCTGAGCTCCAAATGTCACTCGTAAAGCTGAATGATGACGCGTTTTCCTTCAGAAGGCCATCAATGTGCGAGTGCACTGCCTGGTGGAGCTCGGGGAGGGCAACGTTAACAAGATGCCTGCCAGATGGGAGGGTGTAGCGTGGCTCAATATGTGCGAGCGGTCGTCTGAATCCCACATCTTCAACCACCCTAATGGCTGATCATCCAGCGCTATGAATTCCATCACTTTTTTTGTGATGGCCTTGGCTTTCCCACTATCACGGCTATATGCATGTGTGCTCTCTAAAGTGGGTTGTGTCAGCAGCCGCTGTGGTGTTTTCTCTCCTTTCTTTTTCTCGTTCTCCGCGGTCAGTTTAACAAACTCGCCATGCTGCGCTGGGTGATGGGTTTTCAGGTGTCTTATTAAATTAGTCGTGTTGAAATTTTTTACCTTGCTTCCTCCACGAGATATTTTCTCTTTGCACACACTTTGAAGAAACTCCACACTGCAGACACCGCTGACATGTTGAGGCAGGGCGAGTATCACTCTGTTTAGAAAAGAGGCGGGGCCCCACGTGTTTTACTCGCTGGTAAAGAGATGAGCTCACGTGTTTCTCACGTGCAGGATCGGCTATGAAATCGGCAACATTAAAGCAAGATCGGCATTCTCCGATTGCCCACTTGAGGCCGAGGTTCAGATTCAGACTCTTGCTCACGCCCAGCGGCCGGCGGGTGACCCTGTACCTACATCCCCGACTCATCTGACACAGGTTCGACGTGCACAAAAACATTTTGTTAGTTCCACCATTTAGAGAGTCAGATGTTGACTCCTATTTTGGTGTGTTTGATTGTATTGCTGCCGCCCTAAGGTGGCCTAAATAGATGTGGCCGCTACTTTTGCAATGCAAGTTGTTTGGGAAAGCTAAGGAGGTTGTGTCTGCTTTGTCTCTTGAGGAAAGTCTGCAGTATGACTGTGTGAATGCCGCTGTGTTGCGGGCTTATGAGCTGGTGCACCAATAGGACTTATGTGGAGTTTGCTCGAGAGAAACAGACTCTCTTTGACAGGTGGTGCTCAGCAAGTAAGGCTACCGAACATGCTTCCCTACGTGAGTTAATCTTGGTGGAGGAATTGAAGAACTCTCTACCAGAGCGTTTGGTAGTCTATCTGAATGAGCAGAAAGTGAAGTCTCTCTCTCAGTATGTGCTGACGCATAAGACTGTGTTTTCCACCCCTCGAAATGGGAATAGGAGTGTAGAGAGTCCTCCTAGCTCCCCACCAAGTCGGGGACCAGCAGTGACTCGAAACTCGAAGGAGGAGCGTGAGTGTTTTTATTGCCATAGGACAGGACACGTTATTGCTGATTGTATAACGTTAAAACGGAAGCAGTCAGCAGCTCCGACCATTACCGTAGTTCCTGCAAAAGGTTTTCCACTGTAGTTGCTCCGCTAACTAGTTTGCTCAGCCCGTCTGTCTCTTCTGTTTGGTCGGCTGAGGGTCAGAGTGCGTTCACCATGGCCAAAGCTCTGCTTGTAGTTCCCTGTTCTCGCTGCCCCAGATTTCAACAAACCATTTAAACTGGAGGTGGACGCCAGTATGGTGGGTGCTGGTGCTGTCTTACTGCAAGAAGACACAGACCCGGTCTGTTATTATTCCCACAAGTTTAACGACTGCCAGTCTCGGTACTCTACCATCGAACAGGAGACTCTTGCTTTGTTGCTCGCCCTACTGTTTTTTGAGGTTTACGTTGGTTCTAGCACCCTGTTGTAGTGTACACGGATCACAATCCTTTGTGTTTTTTAAAGAAGATGTACAACCACAACCACCACCTCATGCGGTGGGCCTTAATGGTACAAGGGTATCATTTAGTGATCCGGGTTCTGAGAACGCGTTGGCCGACGCGCCTTCATGCGCAGAGTCTCTTTTTTGTCGTTTGGTTGTAGGTTACTCCGTTACATCGCCCATGTGTTCGGTGAAGTATCCTTTTGTATCACAAACCCTACAGGTTTGCTCTTTAGGGGTATCAAGACAAGTCAAGTCAAGTCAAGTTTATTGTCACTTCACAGTTTACCCAAGTATAAAGCAGTGAGTGAAAATCTTATGTGCAATACCCGACAACAGACAGCAGTTATAAAAATAAGATCAAATAAAAATAATAGAGTAAAAGAAGTAAAAAAAGTACAAAATTGTATAAAGTTAAATATATAAAAGTAAAAATGCAATTTATAAAATGCAATATATCAGCACAGAAAAAGAGCAATATGTATATATAAATCAATGTAATAAAATATAAAATGTTATATGCTATACGCCCTTGTTCAGCAGCCTGATGGCCTGACTGTGGAAGCTATCTCTAAGCCTATTTGTGTTGCACTTGATACTGCGGTATCGCCTGCCTGACGGTAACAGTGAGTACAGTTTGTGGCTGGGGTGGGCATTGTCTTTTATGATGCGTTTGGCCTTGGCCACGCACCGCTGGTTGTATATATCCAGGAGGGAGGGGAGCTCACCTCCAACGATATACTGGGCCGTCCGCACCACCCTTTGAAGTGCTCTGCGCTCCAGTGCGGTGCAGTTCCCGTACCAGGTGGTGATACATCCTGTAAGAACACTCTCGATTGTCCCGGTATAGAATGTTCTCAGGATGCAGGGGCCCATGCTGAATTTCCTCAGACGCCTGAGGAAATACAGGCGTTGTTGGGCCCTTTTCACGATGTGTGTGGTGTGCGTGGACCATGTGAGGTCCTCGGAGATGTGCACACCGAGGAACTTCAAGCTGCTGACCCTCTCTACGGCATGAAGATAGGGCCGTGCTCTCCTCTCTGCTTCCTGTAGTCCACGATCAGCTCCTTGGTCTTCTTGACGTTGAGGGCGAGGCTGTTCTCCTGGCATCACTGCTCCAGCGATCCAACCTCCTCCCTGTAGGCTGTCTGGTCGTCGCCGGCGATCAGGCCCATCACTGTCGTGTTGTCAGCAAACTTGACGATGACATTGGAGCTGTGCATAACCATGCAGTCATGGGTGTAGAGGGAGTAGAGGAGAGGGCTCAGCACTCATCCCTGGGGGGCTCCCGTGTTGAGGGTTAGTGGCTCTGAGGTGGTGCTGCCTATCCTCACCACCTGGCGGCGGTCCGACAGAAGGTCCAGTATCCAGCTGCACGTGGATGGGGGCACGCCTAGACCTCTAAGCTTGGTGTCGAGCTTGGCAGGAACTATTGTGTTGAACGCTGAGCTGTAGTCCACAAACAGCATTCGCACATAACAGTTCTTTCCCTCCAGGTGGGAAAGGGCAGTGTGGAGGGCCTTGGCAATTGCATCGTCCGTGGATCTGTTTTGACGAAATGCAAAATGCCATGGGTCCAGCATGGCAAGTAACACGGAGCAAATAAAGTCCTTGACCAATCTCTCGAAGCATTTGCTGACAATCGAGGTGAGGGCTACAGGTCTATAGTCGTTCAGGCATGTTACCTTGGGTTGTTTAGGGACAGGCACGATGATGGACATCTTGAAGACCGCGGGAACAACAGCCTGGGCCAGGGAGAGGTTGAAGATGTCTGCAAAGACTCCTGCCAACTGGTCTGCGCATGCTCTGAGGACGCGGCCCGGGATGTCGTCGGGGCCTGCCGCTTTACGGATGTTCAACCGCTTGAAGGTGCGGCACACATCCGCCTCCGAGATGTTCAGCAGGCTGGTCTCCTCAGGCGGCGCTGGCTTCGGCGGCCTGCTGTTCACGTCGAACCGAGCATTAGCCAATAGACTGGTGGGTAGTCGGGGGCGATCGGATTGACATCTCAGCCTGACTAGCAAGCCGGCTCGCTTCCCTCGCTTCTTCCTGCAACACTTGCGTGTAATCGTGCCCAAGATGGTCGGAGATAATCCAGCTGTGACTTCGGGCGGGACGTCCGAGTCGAAAGAATGAAAAAACTCCGGTAGGCGGCGAGCGACTGTCGATCTGATCTCCAGAAGTGTGCAAAAGTCATAAATTAACGTGCTGCTACCTTTCTGTACAAAGATAGTCGCGATAAAAAGAATAAATAACTAAAAACTGCGTCGTCGTGCGGGAGCTCGCCACGCGGCAGCCATCTCGTACGCCCTCTGTTTTCTCCCTCTGTTTTCTCTCCCAGGTACTGGTTCGTCCCACCCCCTGTCACTCATCGTTGGTCTGTCAGTCCCCCTGTGATCAATCAGCCAATCAGCCAATCGGCCAATGAGAGGGGCGTGGGCACTACAGTCTCCCACTCCCTTTGTTTGAGAGAAGAGGGGATGATATGTTATTTGTTTGGCACGCTGTTAGCGCTCTGTGTTGTGCCCGCTTCTCTTTGCTCTTCATTAGTAGTGAAGCCCCATGGGGTGGGCGAGGTACGCCGAGGTAAGACGCCCATGGGTTTACACCACGCATCACGTAAGTTCAACCCTGTCTAGATACACTAGGCTAGCTTTTCCAGGCGGGTGTCGCCTCCTGTATTTCTGGGATTAGATTAGGTGGGACAGCTAGTAAGACATTGTATTGTGTTCTTAGTTTAGGGTACTAGAAGTGATAGGGCACCAGGAATAGCTGGGGGTTTTGCTGTTTTCATTCCTTTGGCACCCGGTCTGTTTTGGGGTCCTCCCCTAGTCTCCCTTACGTGTGTGTCCTCGTGAGAGGCTATCATTGTGGTTTAGTGCTGTCCTTATTTACGCCACAAATAAAGCTGTTACTTTTTTTCACCATATCCACGTGGTCCTTGTTCCGTTACGTTAGCATCGCATTGCATGCTGCCACGGCCTGTTACGTTCACCCCTTCTTACCCCTAGACGAGCCATCTAGGGGGTTTTGTAACAGCCTCTTTAAGTGAACATCATTGGTGAGTGAGACTCATTTGTCGTTGCTGGTTTTGGCGCATTGTTGCATCTCGTTAAGCTGGTTGCATTGTTTCCACACACTTGTTGAATGATTAGTTAATAGCTGTCTTGCGTTTGTACCTCCATTCAGAAGGTCCAGTTGTGATAGACACAGTTCGCCACTGGTTGTCACCATCGGACATACACTGGACACCGTGCCACGTACCACAGGCCCACACGTACCCAAATACATTTCTACAAACACGTAGCCTCACACAGGACCCTCCAACTCTCCACCGCCCTCATCCTCACACCAGCACAAACCAAGGAGATGGCTTTGTTCCCCCGCCCCTCCACACTCAGACCGAGGAGGAGCTCAAACTACTTGACCATGTTCAATACACCCCCGACTCGTACCAGTCACCCTTTAATACACCCATCACATTGGGAAGTACTATCCACACACCTTGACCTCAACATCCACCGGTTTATCCAAACGGACTGTTACTCACTCCCATACCTACGCCCTGACACCCTGACATTCTCCAAATCGCACCAGGCCAGTGTATTATCTCGGGACACACCCGCACACAGTAATAAATTGGGCTGGCAAAGGATCTAAAAAAAGTGACACATCAATACCTCTTTGAAGCCAACTGTCAACTTCTAAACACACTGTCAACACATGCCAGTAAACATCCAATCAGACACACAGCTCACATTATCAGACACATCATTACATTCCTCCATACCAACCAATACTCGGACCAGAAGTCCCCAGACCCTCCTCCCCAAAACATCACCTCAACTCACTCTCCACATCCCACCCCAGCTACCGCAGAGACTCATCACAGCCTAACCCTAACCCTCTCACCCTAACCTAACTCTAACCCTAACCCCCTCTCACACACACGCACACACACACACAGCAACTTCACCTTTGACAACCAAGAATATCTCCAGATACAGGGAACATGTGCAAACATGTGCAAACGTAACCATGAGTGAGAAACCACTACTTCTACTACCGGTACTTAGATGATGTGGAGTGTGTGTGGTGATGGCTGGCTTCACCTGTGGGCCTTGATTACCAAGGACCCACAGGTGTGCAGGTGAGGCAGCTGTAAGCAGCCACAAAACCAGCCACACTACACAGATTACATTATAGGGCCATAGGCACACAACACACCACTCTTTCCACACTTCAGCCACACACTCAATCAGCCCAGCACAATTCAAATGACATACACTCTAGATCAACAGCATTGATGCCAAATGACGTAGTGACTACAGGTTGGTGAACTGGTTTGCTATAAATCCAGCATCTGGCACTGAGATCACTGTCACTTTCACCCAGCGGGACACACACAATGGATTGCAATTCGGCAGCAGGTAACTTTATCTTTTGTCTTTGCAATATTCATTACATTTGTACTATTTGTGTTATGTTCGTTATGTTCCTACATATTTGTGAATTTAAGCCTACATTTTGTTGTGGGACAAAGTCTTGTAAAAAACAGACCTCCACCCTCACGGGTGGAGGTTTGTAACTAGTTGCTGTGCTTTGCGATGGGCCGGTTGATTTTGTGTTTTCGCTAAATATTTCCTTGCCTGGGCTCTCTGCTGTAAACTAAAATAATCAATAATGATTGGTTCTCTCATGCCTCAACAACAACAACAACTGTAGCTTACGTGTGGCGGTCCCATGACCAGTGGATACCATATGGACCATGGGTAGGGGGGATGAGGGACTGAATGTGTGTCTGCTTGTCTGTCCTCTTCCAGCCGTCGGTGAGGACAAGGTGAAGAAGGACGACGCTGAAAAGCAGGAGTGGTCTTTATTTAAAAAAGACAAGGTATGAATATTAGGCCAATAATCCCCTTAAGACTCATTATGTGACTATGATATGGCCACTCCCCCCCCACACCCGAATATGGCTGTTAAGCCATTTCTATTCAAGTATGTTCAATGTAAACAAATAGGTGATTTTAAGTGGATTGTTGTTCCATTTCAAGGACAAGGACAAGTCCAAATGTGAGGACCAGAAGAAAGACAAGGACCAGAAGAAAGACAAGGACCAGAAGAAAGACCAGGACCAGAAGAAAGACAAGGACCAGAAGAAAGACCAGGACCAGAAGAAAGACAAGGACCAGAAGAAAGACAAGGACCAGAAGAAATGCGGAGCCAAGGACAAGGAGCGCAGAGACTCCTCCTCTTCCTCCTCCTCCTCTACATCCTGCAGTGACTCGGTAGGTCATACTGTTATTATTTAAAAATGAAATAAATAGGCACCATTGTAAATCACACACTGTAGGCATTATATAACCATGTTCCCCCCCAAAATGGATGGCCAACAAGCCTTTTGTAATCAATTACCTTACATGTTACGTGTTGTTATTCAATATTGTTTTCTGAAGCAGAAATCTGAATCTGCTGCTATTTAATTGACTTTCCAATTAACACAGCTCACAGCTATATGTTCTTGCCCTCGCTTATCAAGCCGATGACTGTGGTGTCTTCTGCAAACTTGATAATCAGATTATTGCGGTGCGTGGCAGTACAGTCATGTGTGTACATCGAGTACAGCTGGGGACTGAAGCAGCAGCGTTGGGGTGCTCCAGTGTTGAGGACCAGAGTGGATGAGATGTTGTTCCCAATCTTCACCACTTGAGGCCTGCCCGTCAGGAAGTCCATAATCCAGTTACAGATGGGGCGCCCAGACCTTGGTCCCTCAGTTTCAGGACCAACTTGGAGGGAACGATGGTGTTGATCGCCGAGCTGTAGTCAATGAACAGCAGTCTGACGTAGGTGTCCCTCCTATCTAGGTGCTGCAGGGCCGTGTGTAGTGCCAGGGAAATTGCGTCGTCTACAGACCTGTTTGGTCTGTATGCAAACTGTCGCTTTGAAGCACGCTGGGACGACAGACTGTTGCAGTGATGCATTGTAGATGTCGGTAAACACAGGAGCCAGCTGGTCAGTGCAGGCCTTGAAAATGGGATGGAACTCCGTCTGGGCTCCGTCTGCCTTCCCTGCCTTCACCCTCCTGAAGATTCTGCGGACCTCGGACTCGGACAGTTGTAGAACGTAGTCCTCCGGGCTCATGTTCAAGTTGTTGGTCGGCTCATGGTCCCTTTCAAAGCGGGCGAAATTTTTTTAACTTGTCTGGTAGGGTATTGTCGTTGTTGGTGATTGCCCCTGAGTTCCCCTTGTAGTTGGAGAGGACCCTCAGACCTTGCCACATCTGGTGTCAGAGCCCCCAAACTATAATTCCAATTTGTTTTTGTAATCCAATTTACTCTTTTGGATGGCTTTTCTGAGTTTGTACTTGGCCTTCTTGTAGTGATCGGAGTCACCTGTTGTGAAAGCGGTACTCCTTTCCTTAACTTTGTTCCGTATGTCAGCATTCATCATGTTTTGTGGTTCGGAAATGAGCGAACAGACCTGGTCGGGATGCATTCTTCCACTAGCCACTAGGGTAGCGATTCTGAAATATGCTCACTTCAATGTAAAGTTCGTCCAATGCGATGTTCCATCAGCCCGTGGTTGGATGTAATCCGCCGACATGAGAATAGCGGAGATTTCCCTCAGCAAGTAAAAAAGGGCGACACTTGGTAGTCAGTAATTCCAGATTAGATGAGCAGTGCTGAGAAAGCACCTGAACGTTCGTACACTAGCTGTTCTCTGTAATGGAGAATAACTATTTCAAACCCTCTTGATTTAATTAGATAGAAATGTATAGAAATATGGTGAGTATAACATGTTAAGTGGATTGTTGTTCCATTTCAAGGAAAAGTCAAAGTGCAAGGAGCAGGGGAACGACCAGGAGCTGGAATGTGCCTCCTCCTCTCCTCAGGTGAGGCCTCTGTAATGGAGTGTAATCTTTCTACACCCTCTATATTTAATTCGATAGAAATGTATATTTAAAGGTGATTTCAACATGATGAGTAGAGTGTTGTTGTTCTGTTTCAAGGACAAGGACAAGTCAGAGTGCAAGAAAGACAGGTCTCAAAAGAAAGATGGGGGACACAAAGACAAGACTCACAAGAGAGACAGGAAGCACAAGAAAGGCGGAGCCAAGGACAAGGAGCGCAGAGACTCCTCCTCTTCCTCCTCCTCCTCTACATCCTGCAGTGACTCGGTAGGTCATACTGTTATTATTTAAAAATGAAATAAATAGGCATCATTGTAAACCACACACTGTAGGCATTATATAACCATGTTCCCCCCAAAAATGTATTGCAAATAAGCCTTTTGTAATCAATTGCCTTACATAATACTGTTTTCTGAAGCAAATTCAGCTGGAATCTGAAGCAAATTCAGCTGGAATCTGAAGCAAATTCAGCTGGAATCTGAATCTGCTGCTATTTAATTGACTATCCAATTAACACAGCTCACTATAGGTTCTTGGCCCAGCAGTATATGGTTCCAGGTGATTCCTCTGTAATGGAGAATAACTATTCCAAACCCTCTTGATTTATTTTGATAGAAATGTAAATTTATACGGTGACTATAACATAATGAGTTGATTGTTGTTCCATTTCAAGGCGGTAGTCATGTATGTACAGAGAGTACAGCCGGGGACTGAGGCAGCAGCCTTGGGGTGCTCCAGTGTTGAGGACCAGAGTGGATGAGATGTTGTTCCCAATCTTCACCACTTGACGCCTCCCTGTCAGGAAGTCCATAATCCATTTACAGATGGGGGCGCCCCGACCTAGGTCCCTCAGTTTCAGGACCAACTTGGAGGGAATGATGGTGTTGAACGCCGAGCTATAGTCAATGAACAGCAGTCTGACGAAGGTGTCCCTCCTGTCTAAGTGCTGCAGGGCTGTGTGTAGTGCCAGGGAAATTGCGTCGTCTACAGACCTGTTTGGTCTGTATGCCAACTGTCGCTTTGAAGCACGCTGGGACGACAGACTGTTGCAGTGATGCATTGTAGATGTCGGTAAACACAGGAGCCAGCTGGTCAGCGCAGGTCTTGAAAACACGGGATGGAACTCGTTTAACATGTCTGGTAGGGTATTGTCGTTGTTGGTGATTGCCCCTGAGTTCCCCTTGTAGTTGGGGAGGACCCTCAGACCTTGCCACATCTGGTGTCAGAGCCCCCAAACTGTAATTCCAATTTGTTTTTGTAATCCAATTGACCTTCTGGATGGCTTTTCTGAGTTTGTACTTGGCTTCTTGTAGTGATTGGAGTCACCTGTTGTGAAAGCGGTACTCCTTTCCTTAACTTTGTTTTCCGTATGTCAGCATTCGTCCATGGTTTGCGGTTCGGAAATGAGAGAACAGACCTGGTCGGGATGCATTCTTCCACTAGCCACTAGGGTAGCGATTCTGAAATATGCTCACTTAATAATAATAATAATGTAACTTCAATGTAAAGTTCATCCAATGCGATGTTCCATCAGCCCGTGGTTGGATGTAAACCGCCGACATGAGAATAGCGGAGATTTCCCTCAGCAAGTAAAAAGGGCGACACTTGGTAGTCAGTAATTACAGATTATATGAGCAGTGCTGAGAAAGCACCTGAACGTTCGTACACCAGCTGTTCTCTGTAATGGAGAATAACTATTTCAAACCCTCTTGATTTAATTTGATAGAAATGTATAGAAATATGGTGAGTTTAACATGTTAAGTGGATTGTTGTTCCATTTCAAGGAAAAGTCAAAGTGCAAGGAGCAGGGGAACGACCAGGAGCTGGAATGTGCCTCCTCCTCTCCTCAGGTGAGGCCTCTGTAATGGAGTGTAATCTTTCTACACCCTCTATATTTAATTAGATAGAAATGTACATTTAAAGGTGATTTCAACATGATGAGTGGAGTGTTGTTGTTCTGTTTCAAGGACAAGGACAAGTCAGAGTGCAAGAAAGACAGGTCTCAAAAGAAAGATGGGGGACACAAAGACAAGACTCACAAGAGAGACAGGAAGCACAAGAAAGGCGGAGCCAAGGACAAGGAGCGCAGAGACTCCTCCTCTTCCTCCTCCTCCTCATCCTGCAGTGACTCGGTAGGTCATACTGTTATTATTTAAAAATGAAATAAATAGGCACCATTGTAAACCACACACCGTAGGCATTATATAACCATGTTCCCCCCAAAAATGTATTGCAAATAGTTCTTTTGTAATCAATTGCCTTACATAATACTGTTTTCTGAAGTAAATTCAGCTGGAATCTGAATCGGCTGCTATTTAATTGACTATCCAATTAACACAGCTCACTATAGGTTCTTGGCCCAGCAGTATATGGTTTCAGGTGATTCCTCTGTAATGGAGAATAACTATTCCAAACCCTCTTGATTTATTTTGATAGAAATGTAAATTTATACGGTGACTATAACATAATGAGTTGATTGTTGTTCCATTTCAAGGCGGTAGTCATGTATGTACAGAGAGTACAGCCGGGGACTGAGGCAGCAGCCTTGGGGTGCTCCAGTGTTGAGGACCAGAGTGGATGAGATGTTGTTCCCAATCTTCACCACTTGACGCCTCCCTGTCAGGAAGTCCATAATCCATTTACAGATGGGGGCGCCTCGACCTAGGTCCCTCAGTTTCAGGACCAACTTGGAGTGAACGATGGTGTTGAACGCCGAACTGTAGTCAATGAACAGCAGTCTGACGTAGGTGTCCCTCCTGTCTAGGTGCTGCAGGGCTGTGTGTAGTGCCAGGGAAATGGCGTCGTCTACAGACCTGTTTGGTCTGTATGCCAACTGTCGCTTTGAAGCACGCTGGGACGACAGACTGTTGCAGTGATGCATTGTAGATGTCGGTAAACACAGGAGCCAGCTGGTCAGCGCAGGTCTTGAAAACACGGGATGGAACTTGTTTAACTTGTCTGGTAGGGTATTGTCGTTGTTGGTGATTGCCCCTGAGTTCCCCTTGTAGTTGGAGAGGACCCTCAGACCTTGCCACATCTGGTGTCAGAGCCCCCAAACTGTAATTCCAATTTGTTTTTGTAATCCAATTTACCTTCTGGATGGCTTTTCTGAGTTTGTACTTGGCCTTCTTGTAGTGATTGGAGTCACCTGTTGTGAAAGCGGTACTCCTTTCCTTAACTTTGTTCCGTATGTCAGCATTCGTCCATGGTTTGCGGTTCGGAAATGAGCGAACAGACCTGGTCGGGATGCATTCTTCCACTAGCCACTAGGGTAGCGATTCTGAAATATGCTCACTTAATAATAATAATAATGTAACTTCAATGTAAAGTTCATCCAATGCGATGTTCGCATCAGCCCGTGGTTGGATGTAAACCGCCGACATGAGAATAGCGGAGATTTCCCTCAGCAAGTAAAAAGGGCGAAGCTTGGTAGTCAGTAATTACAGATTATATGAGCAGTGCTGAGAAAGCACCTGAACGTTCGTACACCAGCTGTTCTCTGTAATGGTAATGTTCAGAGTCCACCTGGACTCTCCTTTGTGAAACCCCTAAACTTGCTTAAGTCCTGACATTAATAGCTCTTAGCATGTTGTATATGTTAGCAAGTGTATGTCCTTAATGTTGTTAACACGCTCTTATCACAGCTACTTAAGCAGGTGACCTAGCAGTACGAAATTGTGTTATTTATCTTGTCAATATGAATACTTGTGAACTGCTGTATTTATATGTTTGCGTACCCCAGTGTTATGCTATTGTCTGCTTCAACTAATGTACACCTTGTAAGTCGCTTTGGATAAAAGCGTCTGCCAAATGCCCTAAATGTAAATGTAAATGTAAATGTAATGGAGAATAACTATTTCAAACCCTCTTGATTTAATTTGATAGAAATGTATAGAAATATGGTGAGTTTAACATGTTAAGTGGATTGTTGTTCCATTTCAAGGAAAAGTCAAAGTGCAAGGAGCAGGGGAACGACCAGGAGCTGGAATGTGCCTCCTCCTCTCCTCAGGTGAGGCCTCTGTAATGGAGTGTAATCTTTCTACACCCTCTATATTTAATTAGATAGAAATGTACATTTAAAGGTGATTTCAACATGATGAGTGGAGTGTTGTTGTTCTGTTTCAAGGACAAGGACAAGTCAGAGTGCAAGAAAGACAGGTCTCAAAAGAAAGATGGGGGACACAAAGACAAGACTCACAAGAGAGACAGGAAGCACAAGAAAGGCGGAGCCAAGGACAAGGAGCGCAGAGACTCCTCCTCTTCCTCCTCCTCCTCATCCTGCAGTGACTCGGTAGGTCATACTGTTATTATTTAAAAATGAAATAAATAGGCACCATTGTAAACCACACACCGTAGGCATTATATAACCATGTTCCCCCCAAAAATGTATTGCAAATAAGCCTTTTGTAATCAATTGCCTTACATAATACTGTTTTCTGAAGCAAATTCAGCTGGAATCTGAAGCAAATTCAGCTGGAATCTGAATCTGCTGCTATTTAATTGACTATCCAATTAACACAGCTCACTATAGGTTCTTGGCCCAGCAGTATATGGTTTCAGGTGATTCCTCTGTAATGGAGAATAACTATTCCAAACCCTCTTGATTTATTTTAATAGAAATGTAAATTTATAAGGTGACTATAACATAATGAGTTGATTGTTGTTCCATTTTAAGGAAAAGCCAAAGTGCAAGGACCACGGGGACGACAAGATGCAGGAAAACGAGAAGAAGCACGGGAACGACAAGGGGCTCAAATGTGGAACCTCCTCCTCTTGCAGTGACTCGGCAGCTAACAAGAATGACAAGGAGCAAGGGAACGACAAGGGGCTCAAATGTGGAACCGCCTCCTCTTGCAGTGACTCGGTAGGTGAGGCAGTCACACTCAATAAGGAGCAAGGGAATGACAAGGAGAAAGGGAACGACAAAGGGCTCAAATGTGGAACCTCCTCCTCTTGCAAAGACGTGGTAAGGGATACAGTCATACTCAACAAGGAGCAAGGGAACAAGAAGGAGTGCAAGGATGACAAGGAGCAGGGGAACGACAAGGGGCTCAAATGTGGAACCGCCTCCTCTTGCAGTGACTCGGTAGGTGAGGCAGTCACACTCAATAAGGAGCAAGGGAATGACAAGGAGAAAGGGAACGACAAAGGGCTCAAATGTGGAACCTCCTCCTCTTGCAAAGACGTGGTAAGGGATACAGTCATACTCAACAAGGAGCAAGGGAACAAGAAGGAGTGCAAGGATGACAAGGAGCAGGGGAACGACAAGGGGCTCAAATGTGGAACCGCCTCCTCTTGCAGTGACTCGGCAGCTAACAAGGGCCACAAGAATGACAAGGAGCAAGGGAACGACAAGGGGCTCAAATGGGGAACCGCCTCCTCTTGCAGTGACTCGGTAGGTGAGGCAGTCACACTCAATAAGGAGCAAGGGAATGACAAGGAGAAAGGGAACGACAAAGGGCTCAAATGTGGAACCTCCTCCTCTTGCAAAGACGTGGTAAGGGATACAGTCATACTCAACAAGGAGCAAGGGAACAAGAAGGAGTGCAAGGATGACAAGGAGCAGGGGAACGACAAGGGGCTCAAATGTAGAACCGCCTCCTCTTGCAGTGACTCGGTAGATAATGCAGTCACACTAAACAAGGAGCAAGGGAATGACAAAGGGCTCAAATGTGGAACCTCCTCCTCTTGCAGTGACTCGGTAGGTGATGCAGTCACACTCAACAAGGAGCAAGGGAACGACAAGGAGCTCAAATGTGGAACCTCCTCTTGCAGTGACTCCGTAGGTGATGCAGTCACACTCAACAAGGAGCAAGGGAACGACAAAGGGCTCAAATGTGGAACCTCCTCCTCTTGCAGTGACTCGGCAGTTAACAAGGGCCACAAGAATGACAAGGAGCAAGGGAACGACAAGGGCCTCAAATGTGGAACCTCCTCCTCTTGTAAAGACGTTGTAAGGGATACAGTCACACTGAACAAGGAGCAAGGGAACAAGAAGGAGTGCAAGGATGACAAGGAGCAGGGGAACGACAAGGAGCTCAAATGTGGAACCTCCTCCTCTTGCAGTGACTCGGCAGTTAACAAGGGCAACAAGAATGACAAGGAGCAAGGGAAAGACAAGGGGCTCAAATGTGGAACCTCCTCCTCTTGCAGTGACTCGGTAGGTAATGCAGTCACACTCAACAAGGAGCAAGGGAATGACAAGGAGAATGGGAACGACAAGGGGCTCAAATGTGGAACCGCCTCCTCTTGCAGTGACTCTGCAGTTAACAAGGGCCACAAGAATGAAAAGGAGCAAGGGAAAGACAAGGGGCTCAAATGTGGAACCTCCTCCTCTTGCAGTGACTCCGTAGGTGATGCAGTCACACTGAACAAGGAGCAAGGGAATGACAAGGAGAAAGGGAACGACAAAGGGCTCAAATGTGGAACCTCCTCCTCTTGCAGTGACTCTGCAGTTAACAAGGGCCACAAGAATGAAAAAGAGCAAGGGAACGACAAGGGGCTCAAATGTGGAACCTCCTCCTCTTGCAGTGACTCCGTAGGTGATGCAGTCACACTCAACAAGGAGCAAGGGAAAGACAAGGGGCTCAAATGTGGAACCTCCTTCTCCTGCAGTGACTCGGCAGTTAACAAGGGCCACAAGAATGACAAGGAGCAAGGGAACGACAAGGGGCTCAAATGTGGAACCTCCTCCTCTTGCAGTGACTTGGTAAGGGATACAGTCACACTGAACAAGGAGCAAGGGAACAAGAAGGAGTGCAAGGATGACAAGGAGCAGGGGAACGACAAGGGGCTCAAATGTGGAACCTCCTCCTCTTGCAGTGACTCGGTAGGTGATGCAGTCACACTCAACAAGGAGCAAGGGAACGACAAGGGGCTCAAATGTGGAACCTCCTCCTCTTGCAGTGACTCGGCAGTTAACAAGGGCAACACGAATGACAAGGAGCAAGGGAACGACAAGGGGCTGAAATGTGGAACCTCCTCCTCTTGCAGTGACTCGGTAGGTAATGCAGTCACACTCAACAAGGAGCAAGGGAATGACAAGGAGAAAGGGAACGACAAAGGGCTCAAATGTGGAACCTCCTCTTGCAGTGACTCGGTAAGTGATGCAGTCACACTCAACAAGGAGCAAGGGAACAAGAAGGAGTGCAAGGATGACAAGGAGCAGGGGATCGACAAGGGGCTCAAATGTGTAACCTCCTCCTCTTGCAGTGACTCGGCAGTTTACAAGGGCCACAAGAATGTCAAGGAGCAAGGGAAAGACAAAGGGCTCAAATGTGGAACCTCCTCTTGCAGTGACTCCGTAGGTGATGCAGTAACACTCAACAAGGAGCAAGGGAATGACAAAGGGCTCATATGTGGAACCTCCTCCTCTTGCAGTGACTCAGCAGTTAACAAGGGCCACAAGAATGACAAGGAGCCAGGGAACGACAAGGGGCTCAAATGTGGAACCTCCTCCTCTTGTAAAGACGTTGTAAGGGATACAGTCACACTCAACAAGGAGCAAGGGAACAAGAAGGAGGGCAAAAATGACAAGGAGCAGGGGAAAGACAAGGAGCTCAAATGTGGAACCTCCTCCTCTTGCAGTGACTCGGCAGTTAACAAGGGCAACAAGAATGAAAAGGAGCAAGGGAAAGACAAGGGGCTCAAATGTGGAACCTCCTCCTCTTGCAGTGACTCCGTAGGTGATGCAGTCACACTCAACAAGGAGCAAGGGAATGACAAAGGGCTCAAATGTGGAACCTCCTCCTCTTGCAGTGACTCCGTAGGTGATGCAGTCACACTCAAGGAGCAAGGGAATGACAAAGGGCTCAAATGTGGAACCTCCTCCTCTTGCAGTGACTCCGTAGGTGATGCAGTCACACTCAACAAGGAGCAAGGGAATGACAAAGGGCTCAAATGTGTAACCTCCTCCTCTTGCAGTGACTCAGCAGTTAACAAGGGCCACAAGAATGACAAGGAGCAGAGGAACGACAAGGGGCTCAAATGTGGAACCGCCTCCTCTTGCAGTGACTCGGTAGGTGATGCAGTCACACTCAATAAGGAGCAAGGGAATGACAAGGAGAAAGGGAACGACAAAGGGCTCAAATGTGGAACCTCCTCCTCTTGCAAAGACGTGGTAAGGGATACAGTCATACTCAACAAGGAGCAAGGGAACAAGAAGGAGTGCAAGGATGACAAGGAGCAGGGGAACGACAAGGGGCTCAAATGTGGAACCGCCTCCTCTTGCAGTGACTCGGTAGATAATGCAGTCACACTCAACAAGGAGCAAGGGAATGACAAGGAGAAAGGGAACGACAAGGGGCTCAAATGTGGAACCTCCTCCTCTTGCAGTGACTCCGTAGGTGATGCAGTCACACTCAACAAGGAGCAAGGGAATGACAAAGGGCTCAAATGTGGAACCTCCTCCTCTTGCAGTGACTCCGTAGGTGATGCAGTCACACTCAAGGAGCAAGGGAATGACAAAGGGCTCAAATGTGGAACCTCCTCCTCTTGCAGTGACTCCGTAGGTGATGCAGTCACACTCAACAAGGAGCAAGGGAATGACAAAGGGCTCAAATGTGTAACCTCCTCCTCTTGCAGTGACTCAGCAGTTAACAAGGGCCACAAGAATGACAAGGAGCAGGGGAACGACAAGGGGCTCAAATGTGGAACCGCCTCCTCTTGCAGTGACTCGGTAGGTGATGCAGTCACACTCAATAAGGAGCAAGGGAATGACAAGGAGAAAGGGAACGACAAAGGGCTCAAATGTGGAACCTCCTCCTCTTGCAAAGACGTGGTAAGGGATACAGTCATACTCAACAAGGAGCAAGGGAACAAGAAGGAGTGCAAGGATGACAAGGAGCAGGGGAACGACAAGGGGCTCAAATGTGGAACCGCCTCCTCTTGCAGTGACTCGGTAGATAATGCAGTCACACTCAACAAGGAGCAAGGGAATGACAAGGAGAAAGGGAACGACAAGGGGCTCAAATGTGGAACCGCCTCCTCTTGCAGTGACTCTGCAGTTAACAAGGGCCACAAGAATGAAAAGGAGCAGGGGAACGACAAGGGGCTCAAATGTGGAACCGCCTCCTCTTGCAGTGACTCGGTAGGTGATGCAGTCACACTCAATAAGGAGCAAGGGAATGACAAGGAGAAAGGGAACGACAAAGGGCTCAAATGTGGAACCTCCTCCTCTTGCAAAGACGTGGTAAGGGATACAGTCATACTCAACAAGGAGCAAGGGAACAAGAAGGAGTGCAAGGATGACAAGGAGCAGGGGAACGACAAGGGGCTCAAATGTGGAACCGCCTCCTCTTGCAGTGACTCGGTAGATAATGCAGTCACACTCAACAAGGAGCAAGGGAATGACAAGGAGAAAGGGAACGACAAGGGGCTCAAATGTGGAACCTCCTCCTCTTGCAGTGACTCCGTAGGTGATGCAGTCACACTCAACAAGGAGCAAGGGAATGACAAAGGGCTCAAATGTGGAACCTCCTCCTCTTGCAGTGACTCCGTAGGTGATGCAGTCACACTCAAGGAGCAAGGGAATGACAAAGGGCTCAAATGTGGAACCTCCTCCTCTTGCAGTGACTCCGTAGGTGATGCAGTCACACTCAACAAGGAGCAAGGGAATGACAAAGGGCTCAAATGTGTAACCTCCTCCTCTTGCAGTGACTCAGCAGTTAACAAGGGCCACAAGAATGACAAGGAGCAGGGGAACGACAAGGGGCTCAAATGTGGAACCGCCTCCTCTTGCAGTGACTCGGTAGGTGATGCAGTCACACTCAATAAGGAGCAAGGGAATGACAAGGAGAAAGGGAACGACAAAGGGCTCAAATGTGGAACCTCCTCCTCTTGCAAAGACGTGGTAAGGGATACAGTCATACTCAACAAGGAGCAAGGGAACAAGAAGGAGTGCAAGGATGACAAGGAGCAGGGGAACGACAAGGGGCTCAAATGTGGAACCGCCTCCTCTTGCAGTGACTCGGTAGATAATGCAGTCACACTCAACAAGGAGCAAGGGAATGACAAGGAGAAAGGGAACGACAAGGGGCTCAAATGTGGAACCGCCTCCTCTTGCAGTGACTCTGCAGTTAACAAGGGCCACAAGAATGAAAAGGAGCAAGGGAACGACAAAGGGCTCAAATGTGGAACCTCCTCCTCTTGTAAAGACGTTGTAAGGGATACAGTCACACTCAACAAGGAGCAAGGGAACAAGAAGGAGGGAAAAAATGACAAGGAGCAGGGGAACAACAAGGAGCTCAAATGTGGAACCTCCTCTTGCAGTGACTCGGTAGGTGATGCAGTCACACTGAACAAGGAGCAAGGGAATGACAAGGAGAAAGGGAATGACAAAGGGCTCAAATGTGGAACCTCCTCCTCTTGCAGTGACTCTGCAGTTAACAAGGGCCACAAGAATGACAAGGAGCAAGGGAACAACAAGGGGCTCAAATGTGGAACCTCCTCCTCTTGCAGTGACGTGGTAAGGGATACAGTCACACTCAACAAGGAGAAAGGGAATGACAAGGGGCTCAAATGTGGAACCTCCTCCTCTTGCAGTGACTCAGCAGTTAACAAGGGCCACAAGAATGACAAGGAGCAAGGGAACAACAAGGGGCTCAAATGTGGACCCTCCTCTTGCAGTGACTCCGTAGGTGATGCAGTCACACTCAACAAGGAGCAAGGGAATGACAAGGAGAAAGGGAACGACAAGGGGCTCAAATGTGGAACCGCCTCCTCTTGCAGTGACTCTGCAGTTAACAAGGGCCACAAGAATGAAAAGGAGCAAGGGAAAGACAAGGGGCTCAAATGTGGAACCTCCTCTTGCAGTGACTCGGCAGGTGATGCAGTCACACTCAACAAGGAGCAAGGGAATGACAAAGGGCTCAAATGTGGAACCTCCTCCTCTTGCAGTGACTCCGTAGGTGATGCAGTCACACTCAACAAGGAGCAAGGGAATGACAAAGGGCTCAAATGTGTAACCTCCTCCTCTTGCAGTGACTCAGCAGTTAACAAGGGCCACAAGAATGACAAGGAGCAAGGGAACAATAAGGGGCTCAAATGTGGAACCGCCTCCTCTTGCAGTGACTCGGTAGGTGATGCAGTCACACTCAATAAGGAGCAAGGGAATGACAAGGAGAAAGGGGACGACAAGGGGCTCAAATGTGGAACCGCCTCCTCTTGCAGTGACTCTGCAGTTAACAAGGGCCACAAGAATGAAAAGGAGCAAGGGAAAGACAAGGGGCTCAAATGTGGAACCGCCTCCTCTTGCAGTGACTCGGTAGGTGATGCAGTCACACTCAATAAGGAGCAAGGGAATGACAAGGAGAAAGGGCACGACAAAGGGCTCAAATGTGGAACCTCCTCCTCTTGCAAAGACGTGGTAAGGGATACAGTCATACTCAACAAGGAGCAAGGGAACAAGAAGGAGTGCAAGGATGACAAGGAGCAGGGGAACGACAAGGGGCTCAAATGTGGAACCGCCTCCTCTTGCAGTGACTCGGTAGATAATGCAGTCACACTCAACAAGGAGCAAGGGAATGACAAGGAGAAAGGGGACGACAAGGGGCTCAAATGTGGAACCGCCTCCTCTTGCAGTGACTCTGCAGTTAACAAGGGCCACAAGAATGAAAAGGAGCAAGGGAACGACAAGGGGCTCAAATGTGGAACCTCCTCCTCTTGTAAAGACGTGGTAAGGGATACAGTCACACTCAACAAGGAGCAAGGGAACAAGAAGGAGGGCAAAAATGACAAGGAGCAGGGGAACGACAAGGGGCTCAAATGTGGAACCGCCTCCTCTTGCAGTGACTCGGTAGATAATGCAGTCACACTCAACAAGGAGCAAGGGAATGACAAGGAGAAAGGGAACGACAAGGGGCTCAAATGTGGAACCGCCTCCTCTTGCAGTGACTCTGCAGTTAACAAGGGCCACAAGAATGAAAAGGAGCAAGGGAAAGACAAGGGGCTCAAATGTGGAACCTCCTCTTGCAGTGACTCGGTAGGTGATGCAGTCACACTCAACAAGGAGCAAGGGAATGACAAAGGGCTCAAATGTGGAACCTCCTCCTCTTGCAGTGACTCCGTAGGTGATGCAGTCACACTCAACAAGGAGCAAGGGAACAAGAAGGAGTGCAAGGATGACAAGGAGCAGGGGAACGACAAGGGGCTCAAATGTGGAACCGCCTCCTCTTGCAGTGACTCGGTAGGTGATGCAGTCACACTCAATAAGGAGCAAGGGAATGACAAGGAGAAAGGGAACGACAAAGGGCTCAAATGTGGAACCTCCTCCTCTTGCAAAGACGTGGTAAGGGATACAGTCATACTCAACAAGGAGCAAGGGAACAAGAAGGAGTGCAAGGATGACAAGGAGCAGGGGAACGACAAGGGGCTCAAATGTGGAACCGCCTCCTCTTGCAGTGACTCGGTAGATAATGCAGTCACACTCAACAAGGAGCAAGGGAATGACAAGGAGAAAGGGAACGACAAGGGGCTCAAATGTGGAACCGCCTCCTCTTGCAGTGACTCTGCAGTTAACAAGGGCCACAAGAATGAAAAGGAGCAAGGGAAAGACAAGGGGCTCAAATGTGGAACCTCCTCCTCTTGCAGTGACTCTGCAGTTAACAAGGGCCACAAGAATGAAAAGGAGCAAGGGAAAGACAAGGGGCTCAAATGTGGAACCTCCTCTTGCAGTGACTCGGTAGGTGATGCAGTCACACTCAACAAGGAGCAAGGGAATGACAAGGGGCTCAAATGTGGAACCTCCTCCTCTTGCAGTGACTCAGCAGTTAACAAGGGCCACAAGAATGACAAGGAGCCAGGAAACGACAAGGGGCTCAAATGTGGAACCTCCTCCTCTTGCAAAGACGTTGTAAGGGATACAGTCACACTCAACAAGGAGCAAGGGAACAAGAAGGAGGGCAAAAATGACAAGGAGCAGGGGAACGACAAGGAGCTCAAATGTGGAACCTCCTCCTCTTGCAGTGACTCTGCAGTTAACAAGGGCAACAAGAATGACAAGGAGCAAGGGAAAGACAAGGGGCTCAAATGTGGAACCTCCTCTTGCAGTGACTCCGTAGGTGATGCAGTCACACTCAACAAGGAGCAAGGGAATGACAAGGAGCAAGGGAACGACAAGGGGCTCAAATGTGGAACCTCCTCCTCTTGCAGTGACTCCGTAGGTGATGCAGTCACACTCAACAAGGAGCAAGGGAACAACAAGGGGCTCAAATGTGGAACCTCCTCCTCCTGCAGTGACTCCGTAGGTGATGCAGTCACACTGAAAAAGGAGCATGGGAACGACAAAGGGCTCAAATGTGGAACCTCCTCCTCTTGCAGTGACTCTGCAGTTTACAAGGGCCACAAGAATGACAAGGAGCAAGGGAACGACAAGGAGCACAGGAACAAGAAGTACAAGAATAACAAGAAGAATGGCAATGACAAGGAGCTCAAATGTGGATCCTCCTCCTCTTGCAGTGACTCGGTAGGTTGTACAGTCACACCCGATAAGGAGCAAGGGAACGACCAGGAGCAAGGGAACGACCAGGAGCAAGGGAACGACAAGGGGCTCAAATGTGCCTCCTCCTCTCCTCAGGTGAGGCCTCTGTAATGGAGTGTAATCTTTCTACACCCTCTATATTTAATTAGATAGAAATGTACATTTAAAGGTGATCTCAACATGATGAGTGGAGTGTTGCCTTACATTTTGTTATTTAATACTGTTTTCCGAAGCAAATTCTGCTGAAATCTGAATCTGCTGCTATTTAATTGACTATCCAATTAACAC
>CM050999.1:5543200-5548200 GCA_027704905.1 Muraenolepis orangiensis
CCCTCTCCCCCTCACACACCCTCTCCCCCTCACACACCCTCCCCCCCTCACAACCTCTCCCCCTCACACACCCTCCCCCTCACACCTCTCCCCCTCACACACCCTCTCCCCCTCACACCCTCTCCCCCCCCCCCCCCCCCCCCCCCCCCCCCCCCCCCCCCCCCCCCCCCCCCCCCCACCCCCCCCCCCCCCCCCCCCCCCCCCCACCCCCCCCCCACCCCCCCCCCCCCCCCCCCCCCCCCCCCCCCTCCCCCCCCCCCCCCCCCCCCACCCCCCCCCCCCCCCCCCCCCCCCCCCCCCCCCCCCCCCCCCCCCCCCCCCCCCCCCACCCCCCCCCCCCCCCCCCCCCCCCCCCCCCCCCCCACCCCCCCCCCCCCCCCCCCCCCCCCCCCCCCCCACCCCCCCCCCCCCCCACCCCCCCCCCCCCCCCCCCTCCCCCCCCCCCCCCCCCCCCCCCCCCCACCCCCCCCCCCCCCCCCCCCCCCCCCCCCCCCCCCCCCACCCCCCCCCCCCCCCCCCCCCCCCCCCCCCCCCCCCCCCCCCCCCCCCCCCCCCCCCCCCCCCCCCCCCCCCCCCCCCACACCCCTCCCCTCACCCCCTCCCCCCCTCACCACCCCTCCCCCTCACACACCCTCTCCCTCACACCCTCCCCCTCACACACCCTCTCCCTCACACCCTCCCCCGCTCACACACCCTCTCCCCCTCACACCCTCTCCCCCTCACACACCCTCCCCCTCACACCCTCACACCCCCCTCACACCCTCTCCCCTCACACCCTCCCCCTCACACCCTCTCCCCCTCACACCCCTCTCCCTCACACCCTCCCCCGCTCACACACCCTCTCCCCCTCACACACTCTCCCCTCACACACCCTCCCCCTCACACATCCTCCCCCGCTCACACCCTCCCCTGCTCACAACCTCTCCCCCTCACACACCCTCCCCCTCACACCCTCTCCCCCTCACACACCCCCTCCCCCTCACACACCCTCTCCCCCTCACCCTCCTCCCCCCTCACCCCCCTCCCCCCTCACACACCCTCTCCCCCTCACACACCCCCTCCCCCTCCCCCCTCCCCCCCTCCAGAGCCCAGTGGAGGCCGGGCTGCTGTACGGTAGGCCGAGGGTTCTCCTCGTTGGGTTAATCTCATCAGCAGCGTGTTGAGTAGACATCCTGTGCTCTGGAATTGACAAAGCTTCATTGTGTTTTCATTGTACGTGTCGGTGTGTGCAGGAGAAAGAGTTATGTGTATTGAGTGTGTGTGTGTGTGTGTGTGTGTGTGTCAATATTGCTGAGTCATGAGTCAATCCCACCACCACCACCACCACCCATACTTCACCTCTGGTCCTCTGGGAGGCCCTCCGTGTCACGAACCACATGTTATCCAGTGATTAAACGCTCCGTCAGCTGGTCCACCTTTTCCCCCCCGTCCGACACACACAAATTGGCACAAAGGCGCAGTGGACAGAGCACGTTGAGGTGGAGCAGGTGGAGCAGGTGGAGCAGGAGCAGCAGGTGGAGCAGGTGGAGCAGGTGGAGCAGGTGGAGCAGGTGGAGCAGGAGGAGCAGGAGCAGCAGGTGGAGCAGGTGGAGCAGGAGCAGCAGGTGGAGCAGGTGCAGCAGGTGGAGCAGGTGCAGCAGGTGGAGCAGGTGGAGCAGGTGCCGCAGGTGGAGTAGGTGGAGCAGGTGCAGCAGGTGGAGCAGGTGGAGTAGGTGGAGTAGGTGCAGCAGGTAGAGTAGGTAGAGTAGGTGCAGCAGGTGCAGCAGGTGGAGCAGGTAGAGTAGGTGCAGCAGGTGGAGCAGGTAGAGTAGGTGGAGCAGGTGCAGCAGGTGGAGCAGGTAGAGTAGGTGGAGCAGGTGCAGAAGGTGGAGCAGGTGCAGAAGGTGGAGCAGGTGGAGCAGGTGCAGCAGGTGCAGCAGGTGCAGCAGGTGCAGCAGGTGCAGCAGGTGGAGCAGGTAGAGTAGGTGCATCAGGTGGAGCAGGTAGAGTAGGTGCAGCAGGTGGAGCAGGTAGAGTAGGTGCAGCAGGTGCAGCAGGTGGAGCAGGTGCAGCAGGTGGAGCAGGTAGAGTAGGTGCAGCAGGTGGAGCAGGTAGAGTAGGTGCAGCAGGTGGAGCAGGTGCAGCAGGTGCAGCAGGTGCAGCAGGTGCAGCAGGTGGAGCAGGTGCAGCAGGTGGAGCAGGTGCAGCAGGTGCAGCAGGTGGAGCAGGTAGAGTAGGTGCAGCAGGTGGAGCAGGTGCAGCAGGTGGAGCAGGTGCAGCAGGTGGAGCAGGTAGAGTAGGTGCAGCAGGTGGAGCAGGTGCAGCAGGTGGAGCAGGTAGAGTAGGTGCAGCAGGTGGAGCAGGTGCAGCAGGTGGAGCAGGTGGAGCAGGTGGAGCAGGTGCAGCAGGTGGAGCAGGTAGAGTAGGTGCAGCAGGTGGAGCAGGTGCAGCAGGTGGAGCAGGTGCAGCAGGTGGAGCAGGTAGAGTAGGTGCAGCAGGTGGAGCAGGTGCAGCAGGTGGAGCAGGTGGAGCAGGTGGAGCATGTCCCTGTGTGGTTGCAGTATGTCGTTTTTTTCCGTCAGTCCGCTGTCATCAACAAGTAGACCCCTCTGTTTATCAAGACCATCTCTCTCTCTCTCTCTCTCTCTCTCTCTCTCTCTCTCTCTCTCTCTCTCTCTCTCTCTCTCTCTCTCTCTCTCTCTCTCTCTCTATTGATCTGGCCGACAGAGATCCATTCTGCGGGACACCAGGCAGGCCCTCCCATGCCGCACTGGGACCAATTGAGAGGCCCCTGTGTGGCCTGAGGGGTCAGATTTCTGTAGGGGGGAGCCCCAGGGCCTGTTCCTATTTAATGAGCTTCAAGGCAGGCACTTTCATTTGTGTGTGTGTGCGTGTGTGTGTGTGTGTGTGTGTGTGTGTGCGTGTGTGTGCGTGTGTGTGTCCGATTTATATTCAAAATGGCCACTCTGTTTTGAGAAGAAGAAAATTACAGCATTTCCCACCGCTCTTATTTTGAAGGGCGATAGGAAGCCATGAAGGGGGTGGGACTCATGGGGCTCTGTTTGTGTGACAAAGGAACACCTTGGAAGACTTTGGAGGCCTCACAGACACACACACTTTTCACTTCAATCCTTCATTAATACTTCATTTAAGCACAGCTTTCAGATGGAGAAGAGAAGTCTATAAAAGTTTGAACTTGTTCAAGGACTTTTTGGATTAAAACTCCTTTGTTGTCCCGGACAGCGATCACCTGCTACCGACTGCCTGGTTCATTTACCACCCGCTTGTCTGCTGGTTGAAGGACCCGCCTGCCTGTCTGCTGGTTGAAGAACCCGTCTGCCTGTCTGCTGGTTGAAGAACCTGCCTGCCTGTCTGCTGGTTGAAGAACCCGCCTACCTGTCTGCTGGTTGAAGAACTCGCCTGCCTGTCTGCTGGTTGAAGAACCCGTCTGCCTGTCTGCTGGTTGAAGGACCCGCCTGCCTGTCTGCTGGTTGAAGAACCCGCCTGCCTGTCTGCTGGTTGAAGGACCCGCCTGCCTGTCTGCTGGTTGAAGAACCCGCCTGCCTGTCTGCTGGTTGAAGAACCCGCCTGCCTGTCTGCTGGTTGAAGAACCCGTCTGCCTGTCTGCTGGTTGAAGAACCCGTCTGCCTGTCTGCTGGTTGAAGAACCCGTCTGCCTGCTTAACTTCTTGACTGCCTGCTTCAACCCCTGAAAGCTACTTTATGAGTGAACAACGTCTATTGAAATAAATCAATTTGACAATTTAGCCCCCAGTGTGCTAGATGTACCCATGTATGTGTACTACGTAGGATCATGTCTGAACACCATGGAGTCCCAGTCCTCATCCTGGGACGGCTTGGGACACCGGTCTCAGGAACCACCTCCCCATGTCCAATAGGTTATTTTAAAGTGCCCAATGTACTGACATGTATGTCCTGATGGAGAAAAAATGCACGAAAACGAACATCTTAATCCCCGTCCCGCCCTGCTTCAACGTCCCGCCCTGTTTCAAAGTCCCGCCCTGCTTCAACGTCCCGCACTGTTTCAAAGTCCCGCCCTGCTTCAACGTCCCGCCCTGCTTCAAAGTCCCGCCCTGCTTCAACGTCCCGCCCTGCTTCAACGTCCCGCCCTGCTTCAACGTCCCGCCCTGCTTCAACGTCCCGCCCTGCTTCAACGTCCCGCCCTGCTTCAACGTCCCGCCCTGCTTCAACGTCCCGCCCTGCTTCACGGTTTCGGGTTTTCCTGCTTCCCTCCCTTTACGGTTCTGCAGGGAGAGTTCTGTACCTCCGGTACCAATGTGTTGTCTGGTGCCAGGCTGAATGATTTAGTCCTCTCTCTCTCTCTCTCTCTCTCTCTCTCTCTCTCTCTCTCTCTCTCTCTCTCTCTCTCTCTCTCTCTCTCTCTCTCTCTCTCTCTCTCTATGTGCTCTTGTTTCCTCTCAAACATTTATTCCAATTAAATCATGACCTGGGATTCAAGCCACCAGTGACGTCCGCCTAGCTTGCTGCTTGTGTGTGACTTGACTGTGTATGTGTGTGTGTTTGTGTGTGTGTGTGACTTGACTGTGTATGTGTGTGTGTTTGTGTGTGTGTGTGACTTGACTGTGTGTGTGTGTGTGTTTGTGTGTGTGTGTGACTTGACTGTGTGTGTGTGTGTGTTTGTGTGTGTGTGTGACTTGACTGTGTGTGTGTTTGTGTGTTTGTGTGACTTGACTTTGTGTGTATGTGTCTGCCAATGTTGATTTGATATGCACACTCAGAACATCAGGTGTGGTGTGTCTTAATTTGTGTGTTGCTTCACACAGGGGTGTGTGTGTGTGTGTGTGTGTGTGTGTGTGTGTGTGTGTGTGTGTGTGTGTGTGTGTGTGTGTGTGTGTGTGTGTGTGTGTGTGTGTGTGTGTGTGTGTGTGTGCGTGCGTGTGTGTGTGTCTCAGTTACTATATTAATCCGGGGTTGTCACAACAGTGAGAGAAAAAGAGAGAGAAGGAAATAAATGAATGCATGAAGGTTAAATAAAGGATC
>CM050999.1:5555700-5563200 GCA_027704905.1 Muraenolepis orangiensis
GTGAAACATTTCAAATCCTACTGAATTCATTATTAATTGCAGAACCGGTGATCTGAACAGATACAAGATGACGTCTTGTTTTAAGGGGAAGTGTTCTGGTTACCCCCTGTGCTAAAGCGGCTCCTCTCAGCCTCACAGCCCTGTGGGAGGCTGTGGTGGGAGGCTGTGGTGTGTGTGTGTGGTAGGAGGCTGTGGTAGGAGGCTGTGGTGTGTGTGTGTGGTAGATGGCTGTGGTAGGAGGCTGTGGTAGGAGGCTGTGGTGGGAGGCTGTGGTAGGAGGCTGTGGTGTGTGTGTGTGGTAGGAGGCTGTGGTAGGAGGCTGTGGTGTGTGTGTGTGTGGTAGGAGGCTGTGGTAGGAGGCTGTGGTAGGAGGCTGTGGTAGGAGTCTGTGGTGGGAGGCTGTGGTGGGAGGCTGTGGTGGGAGGCTGTGGTAGGAGGCTGTGGTGGGAGGCTGTGGTGGGAGGCTGTGGTAGGAGGCTGTGGTGGGAGGCTGTGGTGGGAGGCTGTGGTGGGAGGCTGTGGTGGGAGGCTGTGGTAGGAGGCTGTGGTAGGAGGCTGTGGTGGGAGGCTGTGGTAGGAGGCTGTGGTGGGAGGCTGTGGTAGGAGGCTGTGGTAGGAGGCTGTGGTAGGAGGCTGTGGTGGGAGGCTGTGGTGGGAGGCTGTGGTGGGAGGCTGTGGTAGGAGGCTGTGGTGGGAGGCTGTGGTAGGAGGCTGTGGTGGGAGGCTGTGGTAGGAGGCTGTGGTAGGAGGCTGTGGTGGGAGGCTGTGGTAGGAGGCTGTGGTGGGAGGCTGTGGTAGGAGGCTGTGGTGGGAGGCTGTGGTAGGAGGCTGTGGTGGGAGGCTGTGGTGGGAGGCTGTGGTAGGAGGCTGTGGTGGGAGGCTGTGGTAGGAGGCTGTGGTGGGAGGCTGTGGTGGGAGGCTGTGGTGGGAGGCTGTGGTAGGAGGCTGTGGTGGGAGGCTGTGGTAGGAGGCTGTGGTGGGAGGCTGTGGTGGGAGGCTGTGGTAGGAGGCTGTGGTGGGAGTCTGGGAGTCATTGAGATGAAGCTCTATCGTGTGGAAGAGGAGGCAGCGGCGGCCTCAGCCTCACATGGCTCGTGTTCAGCTGTCTAGTGGAGAGTTCAATCGCTGCCAATCATAATGACACACTGCTGATGAACCTATTGACTTTGGACATGTGTTGGAAAACCATTGATCTGTTCTTAGAGAGAGAGAGAGAGAGAGAGAGAGAGAGAGAGAGAGAGAGAGAGAGAGAGAGAGAGAGAGAGAGAGAGAGAGAGAGAGAGAGAGAGAGAGAGAGAGAGAGAGAGAGAAGAGAGAGAGAGAGAGAGAGAGAGAGAGAGACATTACATGTCCCCTCCTCACACTAATGCTGAGCCTTGAATGAACTAACAATTAGTTCCTTTTTCAAGGAACATAAAAACAGCCATTGAGTGGCGTGGCTCAATAGACAATTAGAGCCTGCAATGAGGCTTCCACCCCCCCCCCCCCCCACACACACACACTACCCCCCCCCCCCCCACACACACACACACACCCCCCCCACACACACAAACACAATAACCCTCCCCCCACACAAATACACACAGACAGAGACAGACAGGTACACACACACACACACACACCACACACACACACACACACACCCCACACACCTACCCCCCCCCCCCCCCCCCCCCCCCCCCCACCACACACACACACACACACACACACACACACACACACACACACACACACACACACACACACACACACTACCCCCCCCCCCCCCACACACACACACAGGGCTTTCTGCTGGTGGGGTTCCTAAAGTACTGACCTGTCCTTCCTCCTCCTCTGTTCACAGGTTCCAGGTTTGATCTGAACACGGCCAAAGGTAAACAACCACCACCTTCTCTTATTCCTCATGCGCCTCTATGTATATAGATATATCTTTATATGTCTTATATAGATATATGTATATATATATATATATATCTTTGTATGAATTGTTGACGGCAACAGCCATGATGAGCGGTAAAAGCAGCAGTATGGGGAGACACGCGTGCCTGGACACCTCATAATGAAACCTCATAATCTAATACATGGATGCACACACAGGTGTGTGTGTGTGTGTGTGTGTGTGTGTGTGTGTGTGTGTGGGGGGGGGGAGCGCGTGGATCGGGGGGCTGACGCGGTAAGTGGTGTTTTGCCGATGACCCCGAGCTCCGGAGCTGACCCGACCCAGACTGATGCGTTGATGTGCTCTGGGCGGGGATGTCCTGTTCTAATGACACACTCACAGTCAGAATCACAAAGCTTTCATTGTAACACGCTCACACCACCAACTTGTTTAGCCATCCTCACAGTCACTCTACACACATAGCAGACATTGAAAATCAATATATCTATCTATATCTATATAGATAGATATAGATATATATACAAGTGTAACCTTAGAGACATATTGCAGTGGTGCATATTAGAAATCTATACATACAAAAGGTGTGTTGGGATGTAAACATGTAATTAAGTGTTGAAGTGTTAGTGTAGTATTGATGCAGTACAGTATTGCAGTGGATAGTTGGTCCCACAGAACAGAAGACATCCCCGGTGAAGGAGAATATGTGACGGTGTGTGTTGGGTGTGTGCCGTCCGTCTGTGGCTCTGACTACAGTAGCGGGTTCTGTCCTCGCGTCTCCCCAGGCTCACATGTCTTCTGTGGACGTTGGTGTTGATATGCGGTCTTTCCCTGCGTGGCTCCCAGGGTATTTTAGTCCGCAATAATCCCCTCCATCTGCTGTCTCTTGGAGCTCTCTCTGTCTGTCTGTCTGTCTGTCTGTCTGTCTCTCTCTCTCTCTCTCTCTCTCTCTCTCTCTCTCTCTCTCTCTCTCTCTCTCTCTCTCTCTCTCTCTCTCTCTCTCTCTCTCTCTCTCTCTCTCTCTCTCTCTCTCTGTCAGCTACAGTATTTGTCTGTGATCCCTCCTTACTCCATTGCAAATTATATATTCTGCTCAATCCCTCTCTCTCTCTCACTCTCTCTCTCTCTCTCCTCCTCCTCCTCCTCCTCCTCCTCCCCCTCATCCTCCCCCTCCTCCTCCTCCTCCTCCTCTGCCTCCTCCTCCTCTTCCTCCACTTCCTCCTCCCCTCCTCCTCCTCCTCCTCCCCCTCCTCCTCCTCCTCCTCTATCTCCTCCTCCTTAAGAGTTAGTGCTAATGATATCAATGAAAGAGAGTCTTGATGTTGGCCTCCCATGTGTGGAACCTCCCATGTTCTAATGAGAACCCTTCTCTTTTCCCTGAGTGGTTTGTTTGTGTTGTCTTTCCCGTGACATCGGCGCCTCCATCTCGCTGTTGTCAGTTGTGTACGATAACAGACCTGCACACTGCTGGATTAACAATGAATCTGGGTGGATTAGTGTGTGTGTGTGTGTGAGTGTGTGTGTGTGTGTGTGTACCCGTGTGTGCGTGTGTGTGTGTGTGTGTGTGTGTGTGTGTGTGTGTGTGTGTGTGTGTGTGTGTGTGTGTGTGTGACCTGATGATAACAAGAGATGGTTCCCCCTCTGACGGGGCAAGTGGGTATTATTTTTGGTAAAGCCGGAAACCTTAAACAAATACTCATATATATCCTGAGATCATCACAAGTTTATTGTTGCTTTTATTGTCTATAGTATAGCTATAGGATAGTGTTGTTTATAGCAGGGTTTCCAAGGACCCCCTCAACCGTAACACCAATTGTAGGCTAACTACACACGTACTCATACGCTAACTCCCATGTGTACTCTTAGATGCCGTTGGAACTATTTGTTTTCTAAAAATGTTCAACCTAAATACTTCAGACCTGTTTCATAGTAAAACAGGAAACACATTTCAATTTAAATCATGTTAATACCACTTTTATACTGTATATATATACAATATACTTATATAACAGTTAAAAGACAGTCCTCTCACTATGAACTGTAACAAGATGAACAGTAACAACCGTAACAAGACATAGTCCTATGACTATGAACAGTAACAAGACATAGTCCTATGACTATGAACAGTAACAAGACATAGTCCTATGACTATGAACAGTAACAAGACATAGTCCTATGACTATGAACAGTAACAAGACATAGTCCTATGACTATGAACAGTAACAAGACATAGTCCTATGACTATGAACAGTAACAAGACATAGTCCTATGACTATGAACAGTAACAAGACATAGTCCTATGACTATGAACAGGAACAATACATAGTCCTATGACTATGAACAGTAACAAGACATAGTCCTATGACTGAACAGTAACAAGACATAGTCCTATGACTGAACAGTAACAAGATGAACAGTAACAACAGTAACAAGAAATAGTTATATGTCTATGAACAGTACAATGATGTGGCATAGTCCTAATAAACGTATAAAGTTTAAGGCTGACTTTCATTAAGTGCTTAAACTTTCAATAAGGTCCTTATTCAAATCATTGGCAGACAGCTCTGAACAAATCCTAACAGAAGTTATCATAACAGAAGTTATCATAACAGTGTTATGATAACATAATAAGAACACATCATAGTAATGTTTTTTAACAGATGTATTCCTGGCTTTTTAGACGGAAACAATGTTTAGTTTTGTCCTTATAATACATTTACCGGGTGCTTTGTAATCAGAGGTCGCTTAAGCTTGGCTGGCTTCATTCTTACCTGAAGACACATGACGCACTTTGGTCTCCCGTTGCCGTTACAAAAAATAAAACAACATAATTGTCGTAGAATTTTTTATTTAGCTCTTTTGGGCTAGCGTGACTTGACGATGTGGCTGAAATACTGATCCATATTTAGCGGGATGGCTAATTAGCAGAGCTACGCAGCAGCAGAAACCGTTTGTTCCGAGTGAAGTGAATGAGTCATGATTGACCTGATGTCACAATCTGTTTCTTTTGGCCCAAATGTTTTTTTTAAACTATTTTTATTTTTTATTTTCAAATAAAAAACCGTATATATATATATATATATATAAATATATATATTATTTAATTTTACAAATTATTTTGCGGACCCCCTGGCTATGGCTTGCGGACCCCAGTTTGAGAACCCCTGGTTTATTGTATATAGTAGATAGAGTATATAGTGTTGTTTATAGAATATAACTACATAGTGTAGTATAGTACAGTGTGGTGACCATGAGGACTCCTCGCCACACACACACACACACATGTCCCTCATTGAAATGCTGCAAAAGGCAGCTTAAAGCTAATCAGCTTAGAGATGTAGTCCACCGTTTGATGGATAATAAAGACACACACACACACACACACACACACACACACACACACACACACACACACACACACACAGTAATGAGCATTTCAGTCTTTAGCTGCTGAGAACAATAAGGAGACAGGGGGAGAAGAGCGGGAGAGAGAGAGAGAGAGAGAGAGAGAGAGAGAGAGAGAGAGAGAGAGAGAGAGAGAGAGAGAGAGAGAGAGAGAGAGAGAGAGAGAGGAGGAGGGGGAGGGAGAGGGAGAGGAGAGGGAGAGGGAGAGGGAGAGGGAGAGGGAGAGGGAGAGGGAGAGGGAGAGGGAGAGGGAGAGAGAGAGAGAGAGAGAGAGAGAGAGAGAGAGAGAGAGAGAGAGAGAGAGAGAGAGAGAGAGAGAGAGAGAGAGAGAGAGGGGAGGGGGAGGGGGGGGAGGGAGAGAGAGAGAGAGAGAGGGAGAGGGAGGGAGAGGGAGAGAGAGGGAGAGGGAGAGGGAGGGAGAGGGAGAGAGAGGGAGAGGGAGAGGAAGATGGGATGAGCAAACATCATTTGAAGCGCTTACGGGAGTGGTTTGAACAATGTTGATGCCCATAAAAGTGTAAACAAAGAAGTATCTGCTGGAAATTACTTTTTGGTTCCATTCTCAGTAGCAGAGACAATCAAAGGAACACACAGAATAGCTTGAAGGTGAAATGTGACCAGAGTGCTAATGCTGACCTGAAATGTTCCCTCACGTCTCTCCACAATATGTGAGGAAGTGATGGGAACGCTCGTCTGCTTTCTGGCAATATTTCATATCTGTATTGTTTGCCTCTTAACAGGCTTTCTATAGGTCATCCGGCTGACTTTTGCCAGCTTTAGGGCTGTGGTTCTCACGTTCTCTGGTCATGTAGCACCATTTCCTAGGGCTGTTGTTACAACTGTTGTTCTCTGGTCATGTAGCACCAGTTCTATAGGGCTGTTGTTCTCTGGTCATGTAGCACCAGTTCTCTAGGGCTGTTGTCTAGGGCTGGTTGTGTTGGAGGTGGTTTATATGATGAGTTATTATTCATTATCTCTCTCATTCTCTTTCATTATTTTTCTCTCTCCCATCATCTTGTCCCTTTGTCTCTCTATGTCTCACACATTCTCTTCCCCTTGTTACTTGTGTGTGGTTCTTGTGTGTGGCGATCAGCATGGGTCTTGAAGTAGCACCTCTCCGACATCCTCCCGACTCAAATCACAACGTTGGTCAAGAAATGCAAGTTCATCAGCCGGTTCCCTCGAGAGCATGTATCTGCCTTGTTGCTTCATATACCCTGGTGCCTTGGAAGGTTGTTAAGAGAACGCAACCTTAATTCAATTAAGGTTGCATGTTGAAACACACACCGGTTGGAATTAGCAGCGGTTGGAATTAGCAGACCTGACCCCTTGGGCTATTTAAAAAGATCTGTCCGCCCTCAGGGACCAGACAGTGGGAACATCAGAACTATGAACTGAAAGTCGAGTTATAACCATTATTCAATTAAATTATATTGCATTCTATTGTTACGTAACATTATCGTCATCGAGCAGGCCCTTCAAGATTCAAGATTCAAGATTTAATTTTATTGCAAATGCAATGGAATGCTTACTCCCCATCACTCCTACAGTATACATTTCAACAATACTATACTAAACTATACAATACTATATGAAACAATACCATTCTGTAAACAACACTTTTACTATACTATGTACTATACTTTATACTTTAAACAACACTATACTATAACAATACTGTACATATATATATATATATACATACATATACAGAAATATAATAACACTATATATAATACATTACATTACAATAAGGTCCTTCAACAGGTAGACAAGATAACTACTAGTCTCCATAATAATATAATATACACATACATATACACATATATAATAACACAATATATAATACATTACATAACAATAAGGTCATTCAACAGGTAGAAGAAACTACTAGTCACCAGAAGTCCTAAGTGCATTTCCTTCCTAACAAGCCGTACACATTTAACCGGATAACAGAACCAGTGCTCAGGTAAAAGTACAATAAGTTGGCTTCCTAGATTAATATCAATAAGTACCAAACCAGGGCATTGACAAAAAGTGATCCATCAGACACAAGCTTCCAAGCTAAAGCTATCTCAGGCACTAGAAAACAATAGAGCTAAGATTCTAGTGCATTCTATACCATTATATTCCATTGATTCCCTTCCTCTGCGAGGCAGTACCCTGTTTCACTCCACATCCGCAGATAAAGGTACTCT
>CM050999.1:5568200-5573200 GCA_027704905.1 Muraenolepis orangiensis
GCGGCCCCGTGGCCCAGCTGCCCTGGGGGTCAATCCTCTGTGGCCGAGACAGATGTGAGCCCAAAAGGTACCAGGGCAGCCATGGTGGTTCTTATGGTGGAACCAGCACTCAAACACGCTCATTCAGTTGGGTGGGTCAGAATGTCTCTCTCTATCTTTCTCTCTCCCTACGCTCTAGACAGGAGAGAGATATCTCCACCTTCATACGGTGGAGATATCTCTAGACAGGAGAGAGATATCTCCACCTTCATAGGGTAGAGATATCTCTCTCCTGTCTAGAGCGATATCTCCCCCGTATGAAGGTGGAGATATCTCTCTCCTGTCTAGAGAGATCTCCACCGTATGAAGGTTGAGATCTCTCTCTCCTGCCTAGAGATATCACTCTCCTGTCTAGAGATATCTCCACCCTATGAAGGTGGAGATATCTCTCTCCTGTCTAGAGAGATCTCCACCCTATGAAGGTGGAGATATCTCTCTCCCGTCTAGAGCGATATCTTCACCCTATGAAGGTGGAGATATCTCTCTCCCGTCTAGAGCGATATCTCCACCCTATGAAGGTGGAGATATCTCTCTCCCGTCTAGAGATATCTCCACCGTATGAAGGTGGAGATATCTCTCTCCCGTCTAGAGATATCACCACCCTATGAAGGTGGAGATATCTCTCTCCCGTCTAGAGCGATATCTCCACCCTATGAAGCTGGAGATATCTCTAGACAGGAGAGAGATATCTCCACCGTATGAAGGTGGAGATATCTCTCTCCTCTCTAGAGATATCTCCCCCATATGAAGGTGGAGATATCTCTCTCCTGTCTAGAGAGATCTCCACCGTATGAAGGTGGAGATATCTCTCTCCTGTCTAGAGCGATATCTCCCCCGTATGAAGGTGGAGATATCTCTCTCCTGTCTAGAGCGATATCTCCCCCGTATGAAGGTGGAGATATCTCTCGACGGAGAGGGAGGTGGTGCAGTCTGTCTGAGCCCATCCGTCCAGCGCTGGGGAAGAACACGGAGGCGGAGACCACTGACCCATGATGCCCAAACGTTTGGTTTTCCGTGGTGTTTTTCGTCCTGCTCGTCCTTCCTGTTTGACTTTGAATCATCTGCAAACGTATTTCACCAGACAGACGTGACAAGATGTCCCTTCCAGAGGAGGGTGGTGATTGGTTCTGGGTGATTATGTGCACGCTGCCCTGTATCACCGCCATGTGTTTGACACTCAAATCGTCCTCCTATTTTTTTTCCTGAACCGCAGGAAATCCCCGCCCACTAAGGGGGGGGGGGGGGGGGGGTTTATTCGATGATTTTATTCAAACCCCCTGTTTGATCCCTGTCACTTTTTTCATTTTTTGTTTCTTACTTGACAAACACCGCTAAGAAGAGTCAACACATTTGGGTTAGCACTAAAAACACCCTTCTGTTGGTGAGTGAGGTTCAACAGGAACAAAGAGAAACCAAAACCCTTTCTTCACTCCCCGCTGACTTCCTGTTCTTGAAGAGAGAGAGAGAGCGAGAGAGAGAGAGAGAGAGAGAGAGAGAGAGAGAGAGAGAGAGAGAGAGAGAGAGAGAGAGAGAGAGAGAGAGAGAGAGAGAGAGAGAGAGAGAGAGAGAGAGAGAGAGGGAGAGAGAGGGAGAGAGAGACGGGCCTCTGTTTGGGAGCTGACAAGCCTGTATCCGGGGCGATATGAAAGCAGGCTGAGTTTGACACGTAACAAAGGTTTTGTCCCAGGGTTCGTCTGTGGACTCGTCCTGTCCACCATTGCAAAGTTTCCGAAGGACGAGTTGGAAGTGATTTGTTCTTTTTAATCTTCCTTTTCCTCAGACAGAAGTTTTCCTGGCAAATACATTCTAACATTGTGTGTGTGTGTGTGTGTGTGTGTGTGTGTGTGTGTGTGTGTGTGTGTGTGTGTGTGTGTGTGTGTGTGTGTGCGATGTTGCTTGAGGGAGGTTTTCCCCTTGGTTTCAACAGCTTGACTTAGATCTCTTTCACCAGAATTACTTCTTCCCAAAACCATTTTTTGCGTGTAGTTCCATCTGCTTTACCTCCGACACTCACTGGGCAAGTTGTGTTGCCTTGGGTGAATTCTCTTCAGATGTCCCTTGTTCTCCCTTCAAAAGTCCAAGTCTCTCACTCTCTCTCTCTCTCCTCTCTCTCCTCTCTACCTCCTCTCTCTCTCTCTCTCTCTCTCTCTCTCTCCTCTCTCTCCTCTCTCTCTCTCTCGTGTGTGTGTACCCCCCTCAGGCTGTCTCCCTTGTAAGAGAGGAAATGAACAGAATGGGTTCTGACTCCCTTCTTCTATAACTACATCATGGCTACTGAAGCATAAACATAAAAGGTAAAAGTTAAAATGGGGGATCTTTATGTGAGAATCTTCCAGATGGACGGACTGACTAGTATACCGGGCAATGGACCATGTTTAGGACCATGAGATAGGACACACCCACCAAACTACTCTCTCCCCCGCCCTCCCCCCCCCCCCCCCCCACCATTTTAGGAACAAGACGCATAGAAAGAGACCAGGACTGACGTGAGACGCTGCTCTCTGCCTTGTAAAGCCATAGCGCTCGGCTCACCAGACCAACGCATGGAGGACCACGACTAACCTCTCACGATATCAATCATTCATTCATGTAGAAACATCACGGTGACGGAATCCTCCGGAAACGGAGGCTGTCCGAAGGTCAGACAGACTTTAAAGGACTCGGTGGCCTGGAGGTGAAAATTATTTTCCAATCTCTCTTAAAAATGGTGGGGAAAATAACAGGAGATAAACAACCTCTCCCATATGAAATCTTTCAGAGCCACGGGGGAGAGAGAGAGAGAGAGAGAGAGAGAGAGAGAGAGAGAGAGAGAGAGAGAGAGAGAGAGAGAGAGAGAGAGAGAGAGAGAGAGAGAGAGAGAATGAGGTTGTGTGCAGACAGTGAGCGCTGGAGTAGGGTGTGTGTGTGTGTGTGTGTGTGCGTGTGTGTGTTCGTGTGCGTGTGCGTGTGTGTGTGTGTGTGTGTGCGTGTGTGTGTGTGTGTGCGTGTGTGTGTGCGTGCGTGCGTGTGTGTGTGTGTGTGCGTGCGTGTGCAGTGTATCAGATGAGGGAAGATAGCACACTGAAGTTTTGTTCTGTGTTGGAAGTTTCTTGAGAGAAACGGACTCTGACATATCAGGTATTACAGTAAGTCTACGGAATTCACCTGCGCATTACACAAGTACAAAAATACATACAGCGAATACTGACGTAATGAATCCCATCCTGTATCTGCCAATACCTAACACTAGGTATTCCCAATTTCCATATTGATCTGCTGTTCTACAAGTGTTCACAGAAGCTGACAGTGAATAGTTGACCTGGGCCATAAAACACCCCCGTCCCATGTCACCCCTCAGAGGGTTTTAACAGCAGTTCTGTTCTACTCATCCCACCCGGCATTTTGACTTCCGCTAGACACGACAAGCTAACGCTAACGCGATGCACTGGAACGCAATGCGTGGTGTGGAGGGAAGCTGCGGCCCTGATGCTGCGTACAGCGCAGCAGCGGCTGGAGTCACAGACCCCTTCATCTGCTTCACATGCGCTTTCCCATGCCTCATTTTGAATGCATCTCAGCCACTAAATCCAATAGACAAACAGAGAGAGAGCCAGGGGGGGTGGCTAGTGGAGCTGGTGGTGGTGGTGGTGGTAGAGGAGGTGGTGGTGGTGGTAGTGGAGGTAGTGGAGGTGGTGGTAGAGGAGGTGGTGGTGGTGGTGGAGGTGGTGGTAGTGGTAGGGGAGGTGGTGGTAGAGGAGGTGGTGGTGGTAGAGGTGGTGGTGGTGGTAGAGGAGGTGGTGGTGGTAGAGGAGGTGGTGGTGGTAGGGTGGTGGTGGTGGTGGTGGTGGTGGAGGTGGTGGTAGTGGTGGTGGTGGTAGTGGTAGAAGAGGTGGTGGTGGTAGTGGTGGTGGTGGTGGTGGTGGTGGTAGTGGTAGAGGAGGTGGTGGTGGGGTGGTGGTAGAGGAGTGGTGGTGGTGGTAGAGGAGGTGGTGGTGGTAGAGGAGGTGGTGGTAGAGGAGGTGGTGGTGGTAGAGGAGTGGTGGTGGTGAGGTGGTGGTAGAGGAGGTGGTGGTGGTGGTGGTGGTGGTAGGTAGAGGTGGTGGTGGTAGGTGGTGGTGGTAGAGGAGGTGGTGGTGGTGGTGGTGGAGGTGGTGGTAGAGGAGGTGGTGGTGGTGGAGGTGGTGGTAGAGGAGGTGGTGGTGGTGGTAGAGGAGGTGGTGGTGGTAGAGGAGGTGGTGGTGGTGGTGGTGGTAGAGGAGGTGGTGGTGGTAGAGGAGGTGGTGGTGGTGGAGGTGGTGGTAGAGGAGGTGGTGGTGGTAGAGGAGGTGGTGGTAGTGGAGGTGGTGGTGGTGGTGGTGGTGGTGGTAGTGGTAGAGGAGGTGGTGGTGGTAGAGGAGGTGGTGGTGGTGGAGGTGGTGGAGGGTGGTGGTGGTAGAGGAGGTGGTGGTGGTAGAGGAGGTGGTGGTGGTGGAGAGGAGGTGGTGGGAGGTGGTGGTGGTGGTGGTAGAGGAGGTGGTGGTGGTAGAGGAGGTGGTGGTGGTGGTGGTGGAGGTGGTGGTAGAGGAGGTGGTGGTGGTAGTGGTAGAAGAGGTGGTGGTGGTAGTGGAGGTGGTGGTGATGTTTTTTGTGGTGGTGGTGGTGGTGGTGGAGGAGGTGGTTGTGGAGGTGGGGGAGGAGGAGGAGGAGGGGGGTGGTGGTTGTGGAGGAGAGAGAGAGAGAGAGAGAGAGAGAGAGAGAGAGAGAGAGAGAGAGAGAGAGAGAGAGAGAGAGAGAGAGAGAGAGGGGTGAGTGGGTGGGGGGTGGGGGGGACAGGGGTGTGGGAGGAGAGAGTGGGACAGGGTGGTGTGGGTGGGTGGTGTGGTGGGTGGTGAGTGGGGACAGGCTGGTGTTGGGTGGTGAGTGAGTGGGGACAGGGTGGTGTGGGTGGGTGGTGTGGGTGGGTGGTGGGTGTGGACAGGGTGGTGTTGGATGAGGAGGAGTTT
>CM050999.1:5578200-5585700 GCA_027704905.1 Muraenolepis orangiensis
TAATTTCCGTTCGGTTTGTACGATACCACAAGCCACTGTGCATGAAACTTCTATTCCGATTTTCTGATTTTCATCATAAATGGATTAATCTCTAATTATTTATTTTTCATCAAAACAATGCTTCTTCCTCCTCAGATCACAATCGGTTTTAATTCTGTTTGGCTTGTCTGCTAAGATGACCCACTAATACACTGTCAACATGTGTAGTGAGGCTCCTTCCTTCCTCCCCTACTCTCACAACCAGCCGCCACTGAGGTGCACACATGTGGAGCCTGAACCGCTCGGATCAGGGCTTCCATATATTCAAACACATTATTAGAAACAGATTATACCGTGTTGGCATTTGAGTTTTAGTTTGAATCGTTTGTTATGCTCCTATGAATCGGCCCATGTCTAGAATAGACCGGTCTTGGCGTGGTCTATTCTGATTGTAATTCGTCCTGGTCCGAGTAATTGATATTTGACACCGCAAGACAGTTTTTAGTGAATTATTAATTCATAGATTCACAGGATCTCTCTTTAACCTGCGTGTGTTCACAGGCTTTCCACTGAACCCCTACGACAACACCTGCCAAAGCATTTGTCAATTTCAGGAGATACAAAACATAGCATTAAAGAGAGACATGGATGCTCATTGTGGTACAATGCGCTGCAGTGCTGGTGAGCAGCGAGGGGGAGGCAGCGTCACTGAACACTCCTCAATGTGCTGTGGATCTTCAGGGCAAATCACTGCATTTCATCAGGTGTTCAGCCGCTCTAAACCTCACATGATCAACGTTTGATCAACAACTTTAAGAACATAAAAGTATTTTTCCATTTTCCGGGATACAGTTTCAACACAATTCAAAATGTAAATAATTGTGTGCTTGGATTGAACACCACACACACACACACCACGCACGCACACACACGCACACACACACACACACGCACCACGCACGCACGCGCGCGCGCGCACCACACACACACACACACACACACACACACACACACACACACACACACACACACACACACACACACACACACACACACACACACACACACACACACACACACACACCCCCAGGGCTCATTGGTAACCATCAGCACCTCGCATTTGACTTTAACGATTTAAAGTGGTGGTGAAGGAGGAGGTGGTGGTGCTGTGGTGGTGGAGGAGGTGAAGGAGGAGGTGGTGGTGCCGTTGTGGTGGAGGTGGTGGTGGAGGTGGTGAAGGAGGAGGTGGTGGTGCCGTTGTGGTGAAGGAGGAGGTGGTGGTGCGTGGTGGTGGAGGTGGTGGTGGAGGTGGGGTGGGGTGGTGGGGGGGGGGAGGTGGAGGGGTGGTGGTGGGGTGGGGAGGTGGGGAGGTGGAGGTGCGTGATCGTGGGGGGGTGGTGGGGGGGGGGGTGGTGGGGGGGGTGGGGGTGGGGGGGTGGGTGGGGGGGAGGTGGGGGGGGTGGTGGGGGGGGGGGTGGGGGGGGGGGAGGGGGGGTGGTGGGGGGGGTGGTGGTGGGGGGGTGGGGGGGGGGGTGGGGGTGGTGGGGGGGGGGGGTGGGGTGGGGTGGGGGGGGTGGGGGAGGAGGTGGTGGTGGTGGTGGTGGGGAGGAGGTGGTGGTGGTGGTGGGGGAGGAGGTGTGGTGGTGGTGGTGGGGGAGGAGGTGGTGGAGGTGGTGGTGTGGGGAGGAGGTGGTGGTGGGGGAGGAGGTGGTGGTGGTGGTGGTGGTGGTGGGGGAGGTGGTGGAGGAGGTGGTGGTGGTGGTGGTGGGGGAGGTGGGGGAGGAGGTGGTGGTGGAGGAGGTGGTGGTGGTGGGGGAGGTGGTGGAGGAGGTGGTGGTGGTGGTGGTGGGGGAGGTGGGGGAGGAGGTGGTGGTGGTGGTGGTGGTGGGGGAGGTGGTGGAGGTGGGGGAGGTGGGGAGGTGGGGGAGGAGGTGGTGGTGGTGAGTGGTGGTGGTGGGGAGGTGGTGGAGGTGGGGGAGGAGGTGGTTGTGCCGTGGTGGTGGTGGGCTGTGCTATTTTTACACTGTAACAGCTGTGGCATTTAAAAGGAGGAGCAGGAGGAGGAGGAGAAAGGAGGAGGAAACATAGTGGTGTGGTGGTGCGTGTAGTGGACGGTTATTTCCAGAAACCTGAGTGAGTTATTAAGGGAGCAGGTCGGGCCGTATCAAACGACTCCTCAGAGAGAGAGAGAGAGAGAGAGAGAGAGAGAGAGAGAGGGAGAGAGAGAGAGAGAGAGAGGAGAGAGAGGGAGAGAGAGAGGGGAGTGAGAGAGAGAGAGAGAGAGGGAGAGAGAGAGAGAGAGAGAGAGAGAGAGAGAGAGAGAGAGAGAGAGAGAGAGAGAGAGGGGGAGTGAGAGAGAGAGAGAGAGAGAGAGAGAGAGAGAGAGAGAGAGAGAGAGAGAGAGAGAGAGAGAGAGAGAGAGAGAGAGGAGAGAGAGAGAGGAGAGAGAGGAGAGAGAGAGAGAGAGAGAGAGAGAGAGAGAGAGAGAGAGAGAGATTGGGTGCAGTGAAAGGGAGAAGGTGAGAGTCGACCCCTGGGTGAAAGTGAAGGAGGTCTCGGGTTGCCGTGCAGTGGAGTGAGGTGGCTATTCCAAGAGGAAGGCGGTTAGGATTGTGTCTTCTTGGCCATGTTGACATCCGGGGGAGGAGGGGGGGGGGGCGGAGGGGGGGGGGGGCACATCTGCCCCTCGGACCCCCCCTCGGACCCCCCTCGGACCCCCCTCGGACCCTTTACCACATCGCTTCATTTCTATTCCTGAACCCAACTTCAAGATGCTGCATTCCACCAGGATGGGGTCTCTTGAACCGGCGTTATCACTTGGTCCATAAGAGTTCTCTGAAGTGTGTGTGTGTGTGTGGGGGTGAGTGTGTGTGTGTGTTTATTATTCAGGCTGAACAGCTGTTCCCTTCCACTTCTTATTAAAAACACAGACTGTGTTGCTTCCATCGTGAGGAAGATTCTTTCTTCTACTCCATTATATTATCTGGGTTTTTCCAGTGGTCCAAATGAGCGTCTAATAACCGGGGAGGTTTAATGCACCTTAAGGGTCTGACAATATGTCTGTAACCCTAACCCTGGTTCTCCTGTGGGTCTACCTGTGCAGGGAGCCAGTGGGCGGAGCTTAGAGGGCGGGGGTCAGCTGATGTGAACCACATCAGTCTCTTGGTCTCTCTTCCCACACAGTTGAACCTTAACCCTAACCCCCTTACCCTAACCCTAACATTTTAGGCTTGGTCTTATGTTGTGTTCTGTTGTCTTTTGGTCTTAGTCTGGTTTAGGTCTAGTCTTTAGGGCTTGGTCTGGTTTAGGTCTAGTCTTTAGGGCTTGGTCTGGTTTAGGTCTAGTCTTTAGGGCTTGGTCTGGTTTAGGTCTAGTCTTTAGGGCTTGGTCTGGTTTAGGTCTAGTCTTATGATGTTCTATGTTGTGTTTACAAGCTACAACATCCACACAGCACATGAATAAATATCTTACTTTATATTTAAACCATGTAATGGTAATGGATGCTTTTATATAGCGCTTTTATCGAAAGCGCTTTCCAAGTCCTGCCTCACATTCACCCATTCATACACCCATTCAACCACCGACGGTGGAGTCAGCCATCAAGGAGACAGCCAGGGTTAGGGTGTCTTGCTCAAGGACACCTCGACAGTTTTTGCTAGGAGGAGCCGGGGATCGAACCAACAACCTTCCGTTAGCTATACTGCCGGCGTGTGTGGACTTAACCACTGAGCGTGGTCCTAACTCCGCACACAAAGAAACCCCCAGCTGGTTTCACGAGACACGGATCCAACCTCTTCTAACGGACGGCCTTTATGTAAATATTGGCGGTGGTAAATGTCGTCCGATGTTCCCAGTGAACACCAGAGGACATGTTCTCTCCGAGCCGGGGACCAGTAACCGACAGCCAGGAAAATAATTAGCGTTCAACGACAATCTCCCCGCTCATTAATCAGCGCGGCTAATGCGTGAATGCATAACTAGCTCTCACAGCGTGCTGAATACCCAGGATGTACACAGTACTCAGTATATCAATACCAGCTGGATTCCGGTGAAAGCTGTGCGTCTTTTATATATTAATTCACGCCGTACAGACACGTGTTTACATTGAGCGACAACAATCGGAGAATCACCCAACCTTGATAATTCATTAGAGGGTTGTTTTTTTTCTCTCGAGACAGTTTAACAGCCAATCAGAACGGCGGAGACACTAATGAGTGTGTGACGCTGCTCTGTGAGTGGCTCTCTGTTAGGTCCAAGGCCCGCTCCCCGTGGCTAGAAGGCCTATAGCGGCTGTGTAAACAAGGCTATATTAAGTCTTTGCTGGTGCTCACATCCATTAAGGAGTAATGGACTTTTTAATGGATGCTCGCTTTCTCCAGCTAGTCCATCGCTTATGATTTATGGTGGCAGTCGGGCCGCTCGTTACTCAGATTCCAGTTTCTCTCTCTCTCTCTCTCTCTCTCTCTCTCTCTCTCTCTCTCTCTCTCTCTTCTCTCTCTCCTCTCTCTCTCTCTCTCTCTCTCTCTCTCCTATCTCTATATCACTGTATCTCCCCTATCTCTCTCTCTCTCTCTCTCTCTCTCTCTCTCTCCTCTCTCTCTCTCTCTCTCCTCTCTCTCTTCTCTCTCTCTCTCTCTCTCTCCTCTCTCTCTCTCTCTCTCTCTCTCTCTCTCTGGGTGTGAGGTGGGGATGATTTGCATTGCTTCGTCGTGACTGCATGTTCTCGCTGCATATAGATGCAGGTAGATCAGCTGTGCTGTCGGCAGCACATGTGCTCATACAGTATTGAGAAGTATGTGTGTGTGTGTGCGCCCGCGCATGTGTGTGTGTGTGTGCGCCCGCGCATGTGTGTGCGTGTGTGTGTTTGAACATTGACAGTCAGCTGATTTCATGCGAGTCACGTCAGAGCCAATTAAGAGCCGGCTTACTCCAACTCTTCAAGTGTGGTTTTTCACAGGAGTGAGCGTGAAATCTGGAGATTACAGCGACTCTGTGTGCAGAGGCTGTCTCTCTTTACCCCTCTCTCCTCTCTATCTCTCTCTCACCCTCTCTATCACCACATGCACCCTCAACCTCCACCACCACCACCACCACCTCCACCACCACCTCCACCATTATCACGACAGTCACCTCATTTCTGCGAGGAGGAGGAGGAGGAGGAGGAGGAGGAGGAGGAGGAGCGACCGACCATCTGCTCAAAGTAACAGTTCAGTCCAGTTCAGTTCAGCCCGAGCCAGATGTGTCCGTCTGTCGTCTCACCGACAGACGGACACGACCGTTCAGGTCACACCTGGAAATAGAAAACCCCCCAAAGATACACACATAATGGATGTGGGCTCAGGTGAGCAAGAGGATCAAAGCATGCGTGAGGGATATGGTTCTGGCGGCGTGTCGAGTCATCTAGCAGGCGACGAGTCTCCGCGTTCCCGTCCCGAACGCCGCCGCCGCCTCTCGTACGGCCCGCAATAAGAGGGTAATATGGAGAGGTGCTCGGAGAGCCGCCAACTGTGTGACATCAGGTGGCGGTTGCACAGAAAGAAAAAAAAGGGAGAATTTGCATCACAATACGCTCAGAGCCGTGCATCCCTGTGGGGATTTAAATCCAGGTTAAATTCTGCATCTTCCTGTATAGAAACATCTAGAAACATCGATTATATCTTTGTTTTTTTGGCATGTAAAAGGAATCCAAATCAGAATGCCTTTATTGTCAAGTACAACAAAATTGACCAGCAATCCTCAAGACACTTACAAACAATACAACATATACATTAAACTAAATGAACTAAAGGTGTGAAAATTGAGACCCGTATGTTCAAGTGATCTCAAGGTCTCCAGATGACCCCTCCCTCAGTGCCCTCCTCCTGCTTGGCGCCTTACTTGGCCTTGAAACCAAGCCCACCCCGGGGCTTCAGAAGGTCTGCAGGAGGCTCCCGGGGGTCCTGCTCCGGTTTAAACATAGTCTCACTTAGGAATCCTTCCATGGGCTGAAGCCCAGACACCGGGCCGGAGGCCGGAACAACCGCTGGTTCTCCCCCTCCAGTCAACTCACGTGTGAATGGAGTAAAGAAGTGTGTGTGTGTGTGTGTGTGTGTGTGTGTGTGTGTGTGTGTGTGTGTGTGTGTGTGTGTGTGTGTGTGTGTGATTGGGGAGACAACCACAAAGAAGGACAGGCTGACACGTTATATTTTTAGATGCCTAGTCGGTCCTCAGAGTCGGTCCTCCCTCTCTTCCTGCTCCTGTCTGTCTGTCTGTCAGTCTGTCTGTCTTCCTGCTCCTGTCTGTCTGTCTGTCAGTCTGTCTGTCTTCCTGCTCCTGTCTGTCTGTCTGTCAGTATGTCTGTCTTCCTGCCTCCTGCTCTGTCTGTCTGTCTGTCAGTATGTCTGTCTTCCTGCTCCTGCCTGTCTGTCTGTCAGTCAGTCAGTCTGTCTTCCTGCTCCTGTCTGTCTATCTGTCAGTCTGTCTGTCTTCCTGCTCCTGTCTGTCTGTTTGTTTTCCTGCGTCTGTCTGTCTGTCTTCCTGCACCTGTCTCCCTGTCTCCCTGTACCTGTATATCTCCCTGTACCTGTATATCTGTCTGTCTGTCTCCCTGGACCTTTCTGTCTGTATGTCTGTCTTCCTGCTCCTGTCTGTCTGTCTTTCTGTCTGTCCGTCTTTCTCCTCCTGTCTAAATCTAAATCTGGAGGATTTTTTTTCCTGCACCTGTCTGTCTGTCTGTCTGTCTGTCTGTCTGTCTGTCTGTCCGTCCATCTCCTTCTCCTAGTTGCCATGTTCTTCAGCCTGGTTACTGCATTACACTTGTCTGTATTTCGGTCCCGGGAGACATGCCCTTCTCATGTTGTGTCTGTGCTCTTCTTGGTTTACAAGCATGTCTGTCTTCTGTCAAACGCCTGCTTAAGGAACAAGCAGGCAGAGCTCAGCAGGCCTTCTACGGAGCACGGCGGTGCCTTCCAGAAGCATGAGGGTTTGGCATCTTGAAAGTACATAGAAAGTAAATAGTCTTCTGAGCAGGGGAAGCATCTGTCTTAATTGGCTTCGAAATTAGTTAGATTTGCTTGTATTTTTTTATCTGAGCTTTTCCTGGGATTTAGTCGAGACTAATTGGCATTTGTGTTTGTTTTTAGTGTTTGCTTGCACATGCTTGTGTGTACAGTATGTGTGTTTGCAAGAGGTTTGTCCTTTAAACAAGTGCAGACATGTATTTATTTGAGCGTATTGCGTGTGTGTGTGTGTGCGTGCGCGCGTGTGTGTGTTTGTGTGTGTGTGTGTGTGTGCGTGCGCGTGTGAGTGCTGTGTGTGTGTGTGTGTGTTTGTGCGTGCGCGTGTGTGTTTGTGTGTGTGTGTGTGGGGGTGGGTGGGTGTGTGTGGATGTGTAGCTCTGTCGAATGGGACAGCATCATGTGCTGATCATCCTGAGCCCAGAGTGTGTGTCCCGTGCCGAGGGGGAGACAACGATGCTGCTTCATGACATGAGGTCCATGTCACATGGACCTCCCTCCCTCCCCCCTCTCTCCCCCTCCCTCT
>CM050999.1:5600700-5605700 GCA_027704905.1 Muraenolepis orangiensis
CACACACACACACACACACACACACACACACACACACACACACACACACACACACACACACTCACGATCACACTCACACACACCCTTTCTCTCTCTCTCTCTCTTACACACACACACACACACACACACACACCCACACACACACTCACATTCACACTCACTCACACACACTCTTCTCTCTCTCACACACACACACACACACACACACACACACACACACACACACACACACACACACACCACACACACACACACACACACACACACACACACACACACACACACACACACACACACACACACACACACACACACACAGCATCAGCAGTTCATCAGCATTCCAGTCCACAGGTGGACGGCGGTGGGAGCATCAAAGAGAGCACAGTTCTAGAGGCCGACTCCGACTCCGTCTCCTCGCCGTCAGACCCCTCATCTCTGCCAGTTGAGTATCAGAAAGCTCTAATGACTAACTTATGGGAAGATGTGTGTGAGGGGAAGGCACATCGCCGTGACGACAGAGACGGCGCATCGGACTTAACCGTTGGACCGTTGGGCGTGTGAGGCAGTAGCTCGGGAGGTAGAGTGCTCGTCTGACAACCTGAAGGTTGCTGGTTCCATCCCCCCCTACTCCTAGCCAAACGCTAGGATGTGTGTGCGTCTCTAAATGTGAGAACTAGAGAAAAGAACCTGTTGCTAGAGATGAACCAAGAAGACCATCAGTCTAATCAGGGAAGACTCAGGTCACATGACTGCATTTGAAGTAGAGCACCGGTTATTTGGGGTTTTTCATTCATTCATTTGTCATTAGCCTTGATTCATGTACTTATTGAGCTCTCTCTCTCTCTCTCTCTCTCTCTCTCTCTCTCTCTCTCTCTCTCTCTCTCTCTACACATTCTCTCCCCAGCTATTAAATCCTCATTAGTTGTGTGACGAGTGAAGGTTAAATTGGGGGTTAGTCCACAGCTGGATCACTATCAGCCACTGTGCTACCAGCTCACCTGCATACCAGAGAGAGAGAGAGAGAGAGAGAGAGAGAGAGAAGAGAGAGAGAGAGAGAGAGAGAGAATGAAGAAGGGTGGAAGGTGAGAATCTCTTCTCTGAGAGGGTGAGAGGTAGAGAGAGAGAGAGTGGGATAAAGAGAGAGATAATCGATTGATTATAGAGGGAAGACACATAGTGGAAGAAGGAGAGAGAGAGAGAGAGAGAGAGAGAGAGAGAGAGAGAGGAGAGAGAGAGAGAGAGAGAGAGAGAGAGAGAGAGAGAGAGAGAGAGAGAGAGGAGAGAGAGAGAGAGAGAGAGAGAGAGAGAGAGAGAGCGAGAGAGAGAGAGAGAGAGAGAGAGAGAGTATATTGATGATATAGGGAGGGATGAAGTGAAATAATAAGTCAAGAAGAACAAATTAAATTGAGGGCAATCCTTTACCCATGGGCCAATCCCAGGTGAGTTGGGTGGGGTTACGGAGGGTTAACCACAGCCTCCTCCCCGGCAGGTGAGCGGCTGTAGCTAGTGAGGGGAGCTGGGGATCCCCTGGGTGGCGAACCCGTGCCCTGATTGAGAATAGACTCGCAGGAAGACAGTGAAGTAAGAGGGAAGCCCGCAAAGTCAGTCTAAAAATAGAGTTCCTTCTGACCCTCTTTTATTGAAGTGTTCCAAGACATCTCAAGAAAAAGATGAACAGAGATGAAACAATTGTTAAATATGTATATACTGTATATATATAGTAGTGTTAGGGGTGTCAGATTGCTTTGGTTTTCACTACTGTTATTTGGTCAAAGGAACAGATACCAAAATTGTTAAACTGTTGACTGTTCATGTTAAGACGTTCGTATATATTTATATATATATATATATATATATATATATATATATATATATATATATATTATATACAGAATGTATACCTTGAATATAGGCCAAAAAAAAGAAAATATCCAGGAGGTGTTGGTATTCCGAGAGCTTTGGCTGAAGGTTGTGACGCCAAACCCACCTCATCAGATGGAGAGATTCTGTCAAAAGTGTCTTCAGTCTGAATGTGGGAGAGCCATCGGCCCGCTGCTGGGGACGGGACGTAGAAAGGGACTTGAAAGAGAGTTCTGGACAGCAGCTGCCAAACGGCCAAAACAGAACATCCTGCCAATCACGTCTTCTTATTGGCAGATGAGCAAACTCACCAGGGTGTCTGCTGCACATGCACACACGCTGAGAGACAGGCTGAGAGTGCTGCTTGGATGGTGCTGGTGGAGGTGGTGGTGATGGTGGTGGTGGTGGTGTGGTTCCAGACGGTATGGTTGCTGTTACCCCTGCCACTAAGGTGGCTACTGGCTGTTTCTGTCTTTGGAAAATAAATACAAGCTCCTAGTTGCAGTTCAGCTGTGGTAGCTCAGTGTCCACATGGATGGTAGCGTTTTGGATTACAGTTCTGTATCTTGTCCTACACTGTATGTTTCTCTGAGTGTGTGTGTGTGTGTGTGTGTGTGTGTGCAGGACTGCGTGTACAGCCATCTGTTAGCTGAATATGGCGGTGGTCTTGTGTGTGCATGAAGGGCAGTGGCCTACTTTAACTTCTGCTCAGTCACTCGGTACGAGCGGCACACAGCGCCACGCACACACGTATGCTAGCGTGTTCCAATTGTCATTGTCATAACATGAGTGGGTGGCGTGACAATCTTGGAATGTATTGAACATATGCAGCTGTGTCTTGAGTCTTTTGAAATTATGTTGTCAATGGTCACTTTTAACAGATCCATAGCCCGCTATTATGATGAAAGTCCCCTCTGTGGTGGGACGGCGGTGTGGTAGTAATCGTGCTTAGTTCATTACATCATCTAGCTGACACTTTTGGCCAAAGCGACTTACAATAAGGTCATTCAACTGGTAGACAAGATAACTACTAGTCACCAGAAGTCATAAGTGCATTTCCTTCCTAACAAGCCATAATAATATCATATATACATACATATACACACATATAATAACATAATATATAATACATTACCTTACAATAAGGTCATTCAACAGACAAGAGAACTACTAGTCACCAGAAGTCATAAGTGCATTTCCTTCCTACCGAGCCTCCAGGAGCAGAACCAGGGCTCAGGTAACAGGACAACAAGTTGCTCCCTAGATCTGACACAATGAGAACATGGTTGTCTTGTGTGAGGGTTGAGCTGCTCAGTGAGGGTGTTGAGCTGCTCAGTGAGGTGTTGAGCTGCTCAGTGAGCGGCTCAACCTGAGAAAGAGGAGGAGGAGGAGTAGGTGGATAACCGGGGGCTTTTCACAGGTCATTCCCCTGGGCGGTATGTCATTGGACAACACAGAAAGGAAGGGGATAATAGTCAAGTCAAGTCAAGTCAATTTTATTTGTATAGCCCTTAATCACAGTTATAGTCTCAAAGGGCTTCACATGCCACATGTTTACAACACCCCCAAACCCTAGCCCCCTAAGGGCAAGAAAAAACTCCCTTAATTACGTAGGAAGAAATCTTGAGAGGGAACACAGAGTAGAAGGGGATCCCTCCTTCCAGGGATGGTTCAGGAGTGCAATGGGTGCCATAAGTGACTTATAGTAATGTACAAAGTACAAAGATAATAATATACATATAATATACACAATATACAAATATTAAAATGAGAAGATGATTTGTGTGGTGCTGGCCGGTATCCTTCAGGTGGGGATCACAGCAGCACACTGAAAAACAGAAGCAGACTGCGGTCGGGTTAGATGGGGTAATAGCGATCACATGGTTAGGGAGGGATGGGTGTGAGGTGGGGGGGCTAGGAGAGTTATGTGGACATGGTCGGGCACATATTTAGAAAGTCATTATCTGACTTTACTTTGACCCGCTGACGAGTCTCTCTGAACAATCCGAGTAAGGCCCTGAGACCCCTGAGTCCCGTGTTAAGCTCATCTAATGCCGCTAATCACCAGGTGCTTTGAGAACCAACCTCTCGTATGTGAAGTGAGTCCATAGCTCCGTTGACTCTGCCATCGCGCCATAGCTCTCCTCTAATGGGATCCTCTATACCCAAGCATGTACTGTGGTGTTCCTCTGTCCTCTAATGGGATCCTCTATACCCAAGCATGTACTGTGGTGTTCCTCCTCCTCTAATGGGATCCTCTATACCCAAGCATGTACTGTGGTGTTCCTCCTGCCTCTAATGGGATCCTCTATACCCAAGCATGTACTGTGGTGTTCCTCCTGCCTCTAATGGGATCCTCTATACCCAAGCATGTACTGTGGTGTTCCTCCTGCCTCTAATGGGATCCTCTATACCCAAGCATGTACGTGGTGTTCCTCCTCCTCTAATGGGATCCTCTATACCCAAGCATGTACTGTGGTGTTCCTCCTGCCTCTAATGGGATCCTCTATACCCAAGCATGTACTGTGGTGTTCCTCCTGCCTCTAATGGGATCCTCTATACCCAAGCATGTACTGTGGTGTTCCTCCTGCCTCTAATGGGATCCTCTATACCCAAGCATGTACTGTGGTGTTCCTCCTGCCTCTAATGGGATCCTCTATACCCAAGCATGTACTGTGGTGTTCCTCTCTCCTCTAATGGGATCCTCTATACCCAAGCATGTACTGTGGTGTTCCTCTCTCCTCTAATGGGATCCTCTATACCCAAGCATGTACTGTGGTGTTCCTCTCTCCTCTAATGGGATCCTCTATACCCAAGCATGTACTGTGGTGTTCCTCCTGCCTCTAATGGGATCCTCTATACCCAAGCATGTACTGTGGTGTTCCTCTCTCCTCTAATGGGATCCTCTATACCCAAGCATGTACTGTGGTGTTCCTCTCTCCTCTAATGGGATCCTCTATACCCAAGCATGTACTGTGGTGTTCCTCCTGCCTCTGTGTACCTCTGCTCCATGGTGTTTATGTAGATATTTGTTAATGGTGATGGATGCTTTTATACAGTGCTTTGCAAGAGTCAGCCATCAAGGAGACAGCCAGCACCTCAGGAGCAGTTGGGGTTAGGGGGTCTTGCTCAAGGACACC